>CAOLHI010002411.1:0-620604 GCA_948474755.1 Ctenosaura bakeri | reverse complement strand
ATTGGTGTCCAGTGGCAAGGCTTTGCAGACCCCCTGTGAGGGCTCCACAAACCCCCAGGGGTCCCCAGATCCCAGGTTAAGACCAGTGCAATAAACCAACTGAGATGTAACAAAGGCATGTTTCAACCACAGCCAGGCCAGAGGAACTATCAACAAACTGTTTCTGCTTAGTATTACAGATGAAAGATGTAACTTTGAAAATTTATCCAGAAAGCCAGGAAAGCAAATTTTCTAGCTTCCTTATCTGCAGGATAGTTACATGTTACATACAGCAGCTTGGAAAAAAACCCTCCAACAAAGAACCATCTCTCTTCCATCACAGAGAACTGCTGTCCACCAAACAACCTGAAGTCAACTGTTACATAAAGAAGCAACCTATTTTCTGGAAACTAATGTGACAGAGCAGAGGTATATATCTGTAATACAGCATTACACATAGGGTTGCCAGATTAAAAACTGGAGAGCATTGTTGCTGCTGTGTGTCTTCTGGTCACTTCTGACTTATGGCAACCAAAGGCAAACCTAGAAAGCCAGAGTGGTATAGTGGCTTGAGTGCTGGATGGCAATTTTAGAGACCAGGGTTCAGTTCCCCATTCTGCCAGGAAAACCCACTGGGTGACTTTGGGTGCATCACACACTCTCAGCCCCAGAAAACCACAAAAGGTTTGCTGTAGGGTTGCCATAAAGATGATGTGAAGGCCCAAAACAACAAAAAAGGTAGAATGATCACAGGGTTTTCTTGGCAACATTTGTTCAGACAGGGGCCATTTCTGCCCTGGACTCTTATAGCGCTATGATTCCACTGGCAACATCCTATGGAATCCTGGGGTTTGCAGTTTCAGGAGGGGCCACCCGGCCTCTCCCAAAACTGCAAAACCCAGGATTCCATAGAATGTTGCAAGTGGAATCATAGTGCTATACTAGTCCAGGGCGGAAATGGCAGGGTTTGCCATTGCCTTCTTCTGAGACTGAAAGAGAGTGACTACTATTTCTACTTCTTCTTACCTTTATTTATATCCCACTTTTGCCCAACTTTTGCCCATGGTCACTCAATGGGTTTTCGTGGCTGAGCAAGGATCTAAACCGTGGTCTCCAGAGTTGTCGTCCAACATTCAAACTGCTACACCACACTGGTACTATTAACAGTTGTATAAATGTGGTAATTTTAGCAGATGATGCTTGTGTTACACAAGGCAACAAGCAACAACCTGCTGAAATTCCCTCTTCTACACAACAACTAAAGGTACAGGAGATCTCTTACATGCAGTAGTCCTGGAACATCTACTGGGTACCCAGCAACATCTTCACTTCCATTCTGGTACGTTCAGCACAACTGGGCTGAAGCACAAAGTTTTTAGCTCACTTGTATTATGTTTTAATCAAGGTTTTGTTTTTAATTTATGTTTTATTACTGTTAGCTGCCTTGAGCTGAAGTTAAAATTCACCATTCATCAGCTTTTGCTCTTGACCCAGGTCTTCAACATTTTATTACTTCTGCGTGGTAACATGAGCCATATTGCAAAGATTATTACTCACTGCATTGAGGTTTACTATACTCTGGGCTATTTCTGAAGAGGAGAAAGATATAAATCAAATAAATAAATGGAACAATATTGCACGCCAAGTTGCTTTAAGGCCATAAACCAAAAGGAGAAATTTGGCAAACAGTACATCCCTTTAAAACACATACACAGATAATCATTTGCTATGGTTTACTACACTGCCTGCCTTGAAAACTCAATCTGTTGTCTTTGATATAAAGAACTCAGCCTGTGAGAAGGAAAATGCAGTCTGCATGTGCTCATCAACACGAATTACTATTTGATTTCTTTGTAAGTAAAATTAGATGCAACCTTGGAACCAGGCCCTGGCCCAACCAACCTTGGAAACATGCCTCCCTTCTGAAAACAAGTGCCAGCACTCCACCCTCCTCTCCCTTTTCAAATTCCAGGGAACACGTGATGCCTTTGCCATAGTCTGAGGGCATACAGGAGATGTGGAAATGGTGCAGCCTTCCTCAGGTTGTTGGACTACAACTCGTAGCCTTCCTCACGACTGGCAATGGCTGTTAGGATATGCACTTTGATAGCCTCAGGGCTGCATGATTTCCAGACTTGGCACATAAGGTGCCACTATCTTGCTGAAGTTGACTAATTCAGGGTGTTGTCAGTGCAGCCCTGTTGGTGCACATCACCTTAAGGCAGCAGTTCTCAACCTGTGGGTTGTGACCCGTTTGGGGGTCGAACGACCCTTTCACAGGGGTCGCCTAAGACCATCGGAAAATACGTATTTTCAGTGGTCTTAGGCTCCATTCCCTCCTCAATGGTGGTGCGCAAGCCACACGCTCGTGTCCTCCTGCCCCCTGTTCAGAAAGGACTGAAATCGCTCCCCTTCTCCACTACCAGGAGAACCTCCCAGCTGACGGGCCAGCTTGGGGGGGGGTGGCAGCAGCACAGGGGCAGGCTCCCTCCTCGCCACGGCCCCTGCCCCACTTGCCACGGAGGGGGGCGCTGCGGAAGGGCCAGGGGGCCGCAAGGCAGCACTTTTCCAAGGGGGTGAGCTGCGCCCAGCGCAAAAGACAAAGGTGCTGGGATTCCTCCCCCACCTGGCCAGGGTCGACACTCTGGAAACTTTTCCCACACTGCCCCCCCAGCGAAAACGAGAGCGAAGCAGAAGCAGAGCCCAGGGGGAGGTTCTCGCTGTTTTTTCTCGGGGGGGGGACATGCGGCTCCTCTTTCCCTCCCTGCCCCCCCTGTTCCTGGCCAGTGAGGCAGCCTTTGCCGGGGGGGGGAGGCATTGTAAATAATAAATACATAATTTTATGGTTGGAGATCACCACAACATGAGGAACTGTATTAAAGGGTCGTGGCATTAGGAAGGTTGAGAACCACTGCCTTAAGGTTTACGCTCCTTGAAAGCCAGAAAATAAAGTATAATACTTAAGCGGGGAGGGAGAAAAGGGGATTGGTGGCTCTGGTCGTTTCCAGGGTGCATCTTCCCCATTACAATCTATTCCCACAACCAGAGTCGCCAGAGTGAAAACTGGAGAGGGCGCCTGTACTTTCAATGGCTGAAAGTACAGAAAGGGGAATTTCAGCAGGTGTTGTCTCTTAAGTGACAAACAACACCCCTTACAATTTCTTCTCCCGCACAACCCCTGAAGTTACAGAAGCCCTCTCCAGTTTTCACTCTGGCAACCCTACAAGTCGACAGCCGCCCTATCAAGCCAGGGGAAAGCCGACAGTGAGGCTGGAGCGGGCAACTCGCAGTCCTCCTGAAGTTTCTCTTGGGGGCCTGCAACTCCCATCACTCCTAGCTCGCCTATCCAATGGGGTGGCAGTCAAAAAGTCTGGAGAGCCACCGCGTTCCTTGCTCGCTGGCCTCGCGCTAAGCGGCTGTCCGGCCACTCCGTCATTCTCGACAGAAAAAGTGATTCATGAGCGGGCAGGAGGGGGAAAAAACACACAAATGCTGTCCCCTCTCCCTAAGCCTAAGAGGGGTGGGGGGTCCCCCAAGACCTGACTGGCGGGGGGAGGGAGCAAGGGTTCCCCTTACCCGGCCAGCTCTAGCAGCAAACTCTCCAGGCTGACTCCGCGGGCGGACTTGGCCGCGAACACGGCGAGACCCTGCGGCAGCTTCAGCACCAGGCACGCCAGCGTGGTGCTCCAGTTGGCCACGTCCAGCAGGAGCGGCCCTGACCCCGGCTCCATCGCGGCTCTGGCCCGCGACCCGGCTGGTTTTCCGGCCCGGAGGCGAAGGAGAAGGCGAGGCGGCTCCCCTCCTTGCAAAGCGAAAGCCCTCCCGCTCGAGAGGCCGGCGGGAAACCGCCCTGTGGGAGGAGGAGGAGGAGGAGAACGACCAAGAAGAAAAGGGCAACGTGGTGCGACTTGGCGGCTCCGGCTTCCCCCACGCGCAGGAGGCGGGATTATGTCCTCTCCCTGGGTCCCTTTGTGTTGATAATTTACCACCCCTGCCCCCCCCGTCCCCCCTGTGCTGCAACAGCAAAGCCCTTCTCCCACACCTATAGCTTGCTCTGCTTCCGTTTTCACTGCTTTCTGGCAGAAATGGAGGGGAAATGACACGACGGGTTTTTCTTTTTTAAGAGGGTGGGCAGTTTGGCGCCTAAAAACGTTTGGGAATGGAGAGGTTTCAGCCCCACACAACTACCAGGCCATTTCTGAACCACATTGTTATAGTGCTGTTATTCCACTTTCAACCTCCTGTGGAATTCTGGGGTTTGTAATTTACTGAGGCCCAAGAGCTCTCTGGCCGGGAATTCTCAGTGCCCCTCTCTGAACTGCAAACCCCAGGATTCCATAGGATGTTGAAAGTGGAATCATAGCACTATGGCCATTTCCACACTAGACTGTAAATAGCACTATGATTCTGCTTTCAGCATCCTATGGAATCCTGGAGTCTGGCTGGCCCCTCCTGAAACTGCAAACCCCAGGATTCCATAGGATGTTGAAAGTGGAATCATAGCACTATTAGCAGTCTAGTGCGGAAATGGCCTATAACAGTGTAGTGCGGAAATGGCCCCAAAATTTGGAGAGACTGATCCCAGTAATGCCGCATGCTTACTTGTGGTGATGCAAAGAAAGTTTAGGCACCCACTGCTCGTTTAATGCGACCTGTAATTTAACCCTGCAGAGCTACGCATATTTAGGGTTGCCTATTTTTTGACTACTACTGTCACTTGTTGCCTTTAACCACAGGACGTACACATATGAGAGGCGCATTAAGCGTATGTGCAGAGTGGGCATTAAAAAGAGAAGCAGAAATTTCACTGGTGATGCTGACCTATGAAGCTTCATCTGTTGGTTATGCCACTCAAAGCTCTCATCCGTGTGTGTGTGTGTGTGTGTGTGTGTGTATAGAGGCAGTCCCTGTATATTCTCCTGCCCAAGTTGCAGCATACTTGAGCAGTGTATTTAGCAGGCTTACTTCTTGGAAAATGTGCAGAGGCTTGCAGCCTTAGGCAAAACCCAGCGCATGCCTATTTGGAAGTACATTTTGAGGACACGATGCACAGGAGCAGACGACATAAATGGAAAGAGAAAGGCTGAATAAGAGTTGCTAATCTTTCAGTTAGTCCCTGCCTTTTAGGGCAGCTCGATATGTTGAAAATAGCAGGTGTCATTTTATATTTCCATGCTGTGAGACTCTTCCATCTGCCCATTTTTCGAAGCTGCTATTTAAAGCTGCTAGTTGAATCTGCTATTTATTTTTCTCCAGTCAGCTGGAAACCTAGAATACAATCCAAGAATAATACATTCCTGTTTGCCAGTGATGTTTCATGGTCCTCTCCTAGTGGTTAATTTTTAAAGTGTGCTGGGGGCCAGTGCTGTCAGGAGAGGACTTTTAGGACTGAAATCTGGAGCCTCTTTCGGTAGAGCAATCCTGAAAAGAGCAGGTTAGCACCTCACATTTTGAAGTAAGTGAAATAATATGCATTATTATTGAAAGAGCACATTTCTTCCTGTAATGCCATGGACTGGGAGGTTAAAATTACATAACAGTGTTGGAGGTTGGTGTGTCTTTGGAAATCATATATTCAGTTCTGGAAATCCTTTTCCCTAACCCCAGCTTCTTGAGAAGCAGGAAATCTGGGGCGACTGTAGGCAGATGCACCCAACTCTGCACATGTTCAGAGAGACTCAACATGACACACACGTGCTAAAACAAGAATTCCGAATGGGTTACATCTTGCACTTTACTTAATTAGACAGTCATGATGAGGCCTGATTTTTGCAGGTTTATCTATCTTCTCAACTGCCCAGTGGCATTTTGAGTGGCTTTATACTTAAGTGCTATAACTGATGTTTAGCTACCAGTGCTTAAAGCACATTAATCGCTACACCGGATTACACTTACGTAATTTAAAAGCAAGTGGAGCCAAAGCTTTTCTTTTCACATCCTTTAAACTTTGCTTCCTGCTGTTACTGACACAGAAACCTTCTATTGCAGGATATTGCAGCTAAAAACAATATCCATTTAAACTTCAAGATCTTGCTTGAGTTTAGCTTGTTCTTTTGTTGTAAGCTTTATCATGCTAGGTTGTGTTAGATTGTCTGTAATACACTAAAAATGGGGAAATATTTATCTAAAAAATTGGACGTATCAGTGTACTCATATTTTTCTTCATGGGTTAGAAAGAATCAGCCTCAATCTATGGCAAAGCAACTGTATCAACATGTCATTTTCTTTCCAAAAATAAATGCAGATCTGCATATTTCATATCCTGTCATATTAATAGGGAAGAACTCACTCTATCTGTAAGTGACTTTTAGTTGGTCTGGGGCAGGAGTGGTGAATGTGTGGCTCTCCAGGTATGATTAAACTAAAAACTAAAAACAGTGGTGCATGCGCTGGTAACTTCACGGCTTGACTTCTGCAGTGTGCTCTACATAGGGCTACCCATGTGCTTAGTCCGGAAACTTCAATTAGTTCAGAATATGGCAGCCAGGCTGGTCACCGGAAGATCTAAAACTGACCACATAACACCAGTTCTGAAGTCTTTGCATTGGCTGCCTATCAGTTTCTGGGCACAGTACAAGGTGTTGGTTCTTACCTTTAAAGCCCTTCATGGCTTGGGGCCAGCCTACCTGCAGGATCGCCTTCTCCCATATAATCCGCCCTGCACACTAAGGTCCTCTGGGAGGAATTTACTGCAGCCAGTCAGAACTAGGTTGGCTGCGGTTACCCAGAGGACCTTCTCTTCTATCACTCCCAAGTTATGGAATGGCCTGCCGGAGGAGACCGGGCATATTACCAGTCTTGACAGCTTTAAAAAAGCAGTCAAGACTGTTCTCTTCCAACAGGCCTTCCCAGACTAGTACTCCACCACCTCCCACCAACTGTCCTCTTGTTTTTAATATTTAATGTGTTTTAGGGAGTTTTAGATGGATTGGTGGGTGGGGAGGATGGGTTATGTTTTAATGCTTTTAATGTATTTGATGTATTGCTGTAGTACCACCTCGATCTGTTGGGAGAGGCGGGATATAAATAAATGTTGTTGTTGTTATTATTATTATTATTATTATTATTATTATTATTATTAAACTGCAAATTCCATCAGTTGTAGCCATCACAGCCAGTGGTAAAGATAGTGGGAGATGTAGTGTAACAAATGTTTCCCACCTCTGATTTGGTGGCTGTGGTGTGCTAGGTTATCATTAACGCTTGAAAACATTCCCTTTTGTAATTTTTCAGAATGATCAAAAGGCTCAGGGGAGATCCATATGATGAAAGGTCATGGACCTCTGAGGGAATTTTTCTAGTGGGAGGTAGACTGGCAAGAGATATGTGATTGCAGTTCATATGAATAGCACATGCTATGCGTGCTTAGAGTTACATTCTGTAACCTTAGGGAGGCTACACAGAGTGGCAGAAAATCTTGGGGCTTGCTCAGGTTACACAGTTGTAGCAATAAGATTCCATTTTAACTGCTATGGCGCTGTACTATGGAATCCTGCAATTTGTAATTTAGGGAGGGATATTTGGAGGTCTCAGCCAGAGAGCTCTCAGGCATCACCAGATTGCAAATCACAGGATTCCACAGGATGCTGCCCTGGCAATTAAAGTGGAATCATAACAATATAAGTGTGTAGTGTGAATGGCCCCCTGGAAATTAAGTATTTCTTTATATATTTCTTTATATATTTCAGACTTCATGTGTAAGGTAGAATGTATTCCAATAAAATTTTATTTGAAGAATATTAAAAATACGTGGGAGTAGATTACAGATTAAGTAATAGAGCCAGAATTACAGACTTTATTTGTTTGATATCCTGCCTTTCTTCCCATGTTGGGACCAAAGGCAGTTTATAACAAATTAAAACACTACAACTAAAAACTATGTGATACAAAAGTTTTTAAACAGTCAAATAAGCAGTCCATTAAAATACTAAATTAAAAGAGTTTAAAAACACCTTAACACATATTAAAAGGGGGAAAAAATTCATAAAACAACCAATTAAAAGACGCTTCTGCCACTGTAACTTACTGGTAAGCGCCAAATGCCTGCCTAAATAAAAAGGTCTTTGCCTGCTGGTGGAAAGAGAGCAGACAGGGACTAACCTAGCCCCCGTGAAGGTGAGTTCCATAACGTGGGAGCAAGAAAAAGCTCTCTCCCATATCTCCTGAAAGATAGCTGTGGTGGTGGTACGATGGAGAGAACTCCCTCCCCAGAAACATCTTAAAAGTCAGGCAGTGACCAAGAGCTAGAGCTAGACTGATAGCATTTAAAAACAGAGTGGTGTACTATTTATGATAGATCTGATAACTAAGCAGCAGCAAGGTGTAGGCACCACAAATACAAAGAAAGTAGACCTGACATTTGAAAAATGTGTATACTAGGTCTACCCTCTTTTCCCCCTGTGATATCCAGAGGCATATCTCCAACTCCAGAGGCATATCTAAGGTGGGGCAACTGGGACATGTGCCCTGGGTGCCAATGCCTGGGGGGCAACCTCCTGCCTGTCACCACCCCCCAGCACCTGCCATTGTCCCCTTGCGCCTCTCTTCCACCCGCCACAGCCCCTTCACACCTCCCTGCCCACTGCCACTCTCCCACACTCGCCACTGCCCCCTGCACCCACCGCTGCCTCTGCACCAGCTGCTGCCCCTCTGCGTCTCCCCACGCCTGCCACTGTTCCCATGCCGACAACCCTGTGCTCATTGCTGCCGCCCCCGCCCCTGTTTGCTGCCCCCGCAGGGGTCCTTCTTGGCCCGGTGCAATTTCCGTGCTTGGCCCAGGCACTGCTGAGCCTAGGTACACCGCTGCTGAACTCCTATCACACTTTGCATAACCTTCAACATATCACAGATGAAAACCAAGATGCCTTGCTGAAGTCTTGCATATAGCCTCAAAACTAGCACAGATTTCTTTTTCCTTCTTCACAGTTTTACAGAGGGAAGATTCATCCTTTCCATAGACCTTAGTTACAACCTCAGTGCACAGTTTGTTTTCTTCCCTTATTAAGTCAAGAACTTTCACCTTCTCAATCAAAGGAAACACTTTATGGGTCCTCTTAGGCTTATCAGGATTGCCAGCATCACCATTCTTGAGCTTTTGGGCTATTATTAACAGCAGAAGGACTTTAGAAGCAGAAGTACTTTACTGCATAGTACTGTACCAGCACAAGAATTTTACACAAGCATAATGTACTGCAGTCTGTTACATATGATCTCTCACATAACTGAGAAGCCTACTAAACATCCAGGTAGTGTACAGGATGTATATACAGCAAGAAAATGTGAGACAGCTTAGAAAATGTGAGACAGGATGGGAGCACAAGCAAACAGCACACCATTTCTGAAATTTTCATTTCACTTCCATTCTCCACATAATACTGTACAGGAATTTCCTTTCTGCTTACGTCTTTCCCATTATTACTTCAATTTCCATTTAATTTCCATTAAATGCAAATTAATATTTTCAGACCACATTTCAGCATGGGTAAGTGAAATTGTGTATTCCTGTTACACAGATACAGGGAACATACTGTATGAGATAATGGAAAAGCCTTCATTCAGTCTTCTAGGAGGAATTTTTTTTTAATATTCGTTGTTCTCTTAAAGCTACAGTATGTTGCATACCCACATAGCCCATAATAAGCCACATTACTACCACAGCAAACTTTACAGTCATCATCATTACATAAAGATGGATAGCATCCGTGTGTGTGTGTGTGTGTGTGTGTGTACACCTTCAAGTCACCCTTTGACTTATAGTGACTTCATGAATTTCATAGGATTTTCTTAGGTGGCCTTGCCAGTTCCTTCATCCAAAATATATCCTGCAGCATCTAGTATTCTTTGGCAGTCTCCCATCCAAGTACTAACCAGTGCTGACCCTGCTTAGCATACAATCATGAGATCTGGTGACTTTAGTGTATTTAGACTCTAGAGAACACCCATTTAGCAAATATAAATTATAAGTACTGTCTTGTTGTAAAAGGTAACTGGGACCAATGATCTGTTGGTTTTTTGCAAACTCAAAAAGAAGTAAACTGGACTAAAATTCTGAACATTTTCTATATTGATATCTTTTATGGAAAAACAAAAACAAATTGTTGCACACAGATTTCCTAACATTTTTGTTTGTTGTACATCAGCCTTGAGTGCCATCTGGAGGTTGCTAAGTGTTCTGAATTTTTTTTTAATCTGCCTTCCTGGTCTTGTCTGGTGCGTGTTGTATTTTGATAACAGCACACTACTGGGAGTCATTATTTAGTTATGTTGTTCCATTTATGTGGAGATTCCCTTGTGACTCAGAATTAATAGGCACACAGTCGGAAACTTTAAACTGTAGTAAACACAGAATAAACAATTTTCATTGGATTCATGCAAACATGTTGTGGGATGCTGTTATTCGTACTAGATCAACAGACTAACTAAGGCTTAACCTGCAACAACAGACAGAATCCTGCCTAGGATCAAGGAATGGATTCATTATCAGTGCCCAAGAATTCTAGTTCAATCCTTGGCTGTTCCTGTTAAAAGAATCTCAAGTAATACCGGGCATACTCAAGAATGCAAAAGTTATTTGCCCAAGAACTTGGAGGGCTGCTGTGAGAAGGCTCCCAGACAGGGTCGTCCATGTGTCCTACATCACAAAGGGCAGTCTTCCATTTGAAGGGCTGTCCAATGCTAAATCCGTTTTAAAGATACAGGATCAGAAGAAGGGAGAACAAGCAGTTAGCAGCAGGACAGCAGTCTGAGCAGTCACACAGGTTGGATCACCTCATTAGTCTTCCCAGAATGGTAAGGTATTGTACTTCCATTTAAGTTTTAGTCGGTATTTCTTAATTTCCATCTATCCATTTGACTGTCTTTTTTTTATATACAAATCCATATCCTTTTCTGTTGTCTTTGAGTTTGTGTTGCTCCTTTTTGATGCAGAACCCTGTTCTAGATGAATCATTCACAGCATTATCAGTCAAAAGACCTTGTGTGCCTATTCCATCTTTTCTTCCTTACTAGATAATTTCCGGTAATAGAACAGACAAGAGAAGTGGGAGAGAGAGACAAGAGGCTTCAAAATGGAAAATGTTGTGTGGAACTCCTCCCTTGCCCAGTAAAGTTCTGAGTTCAAAGCAGGGTGATTGTAGGATAAAAGCCTCAGCCTAGCAGAACCCTTGCTCGAATAGGCCACATCTCAAATAGGCCAACTGGATTAAGGATCCTGACTGACACTCACCCATCTAGAGAGTTGTACCACACTACACATTCAAGAGAAGGCAAAACCACGGCGTGCAGGACAACTCATTTTAAGCTATTTTCCTGAATTCCCAACACATTTCAAACTTAAATATTCTTTATCACAGAAAAGTATTCAATGTATGAATCATGGCATTAGTATTCTAAAAGCAAATATGTTTATTCCAGCACGATTCCTTCAGTTAGTCAGCTTTTAGTTCTAGCCCGAGTTCTAGCTTTTAGTTCTAGTTTTCATAGAAAAGCTGTTTTCTCCACACTGAAAACTCACTGGGAAATCTGTAAACCAGCTGGTAAATAAGTGTATCTTGTGCTTTGTTGCCTTCAAGTCTGGTGTGGTATTAGGCAGATGCATTTTTAATATGGAAAGACAGATGTGCAAAAATCCATGTTACATTCCTGACAAAACACACACACATGTACTTGGCTTTTCCAGCAACAATAATGCAGAATCCAATGGGAACTGAACCGTGTGAGAAACCTAACTGATTAAGAGCAGCTGTGTTACTACATTAGTATATTGCAGAAGAAATAGCAAAGAGTTCTGTTACACCTTAAACAGTATGGCACGAGCTGCCATGGACAATGTATCCCACTTTGTCAGATGTGTGGTATTATCCAGAATTTCAGGTGCATAGAGGATACACATGGTTGGGATTGGGATTGTAGACAGATCCACGGGAAATCAAATGCTGAAGTTTTGTGAGTGGATCCAGTTGCCATTGTGCATCTGATTGTACTTTGTGCATCTGATCTTATTGTCTACAGTCCTCTCCACCACAATGTGTATTATATGTAGACCTGAAATTCTGGATAATACTTGATGCATCTGATGAAGAGGGCTATAGCCTACAGAAGTTCCTGTTTATAGTATAGCTGTTAACCTTTAACATTAACTTAAAATATAGCTTAGTGTTTAAGGTGCCACAGGACTTGACATTGTGTTAACTAATTAAAGACACAGCTATCATTAGATTTTCAACTACTATACCAGCATCACAACCTGAAATCTGTCAGTCATTTATGACCAAGCTATGTATAAGTGCAATGAAGCTCTTTTAAAGAAACGGTGGTACTGTAGTTAAATTCCGGGGGAAAAACCCAGTTCCGGGGGAAAAAATACCCAAAAGGGACTGAATACCACCTGTTCTTGGAAGCTAAGCAGGGTCAGCCCTGGTTAGTACTTGGATGAGATAATGCCAATGAATACCAGGTGCTGTGTGTTACATTTCAGAGGAAGGAACTGGCAAAACCACCTTTGAGTATTCCTTGCCTAAGAAAACCCTATGATATCCATAAGGTCTCCATAAATTTATAGGTGACTTGAAGAAACATACGCAACAGGAAGCTGATGGCACTGACTTGCTCCACAGTGTGACTGATTCATTCAGTCAGCAGGGAGGGCTTTAAATTATGGATAAACGATGTCTTTGTATTTGCACAGCATTTGCTACTTGGGGAGAAAAAAAATGAAAAAAGGCTTCCTTCTTGGTTCTGCTCCAAATGTATGAATGAGCAGTATAGAATTGTCTAGTTTTTCAGCTCTTTCAAAGGACATTATGAATTGGGAGATCATGGCCTCCACCCTGGCCTTACCTGGTCAACAGGCAGAATTTGCCGAAGTTCTCTTTTGAACTACAATTGCTAGACTCCCCCACTCAACATGAGAATAAGGGGGTGGAGGATTCTTGGAGCTGTAGTCCAAAAAAAGTAAATTTCCAAACTGCTGTAACTCTCAGGCCAGAATTTAGGTGAGGCAACCTGTATCCTTGACCAAGAAGAAATGCCATTTAACATACAACGTGAAGAAATTCTGTTCCCTTTCACCACATTATTGTTACATGATATTTGCAGCCACAGTATACAAGATGGTAAACTGAATATAGCTGTCAGGAGAAGCTAAAAAATATAGGACAAGGGGAAGCATCCTAGGATTCAGTGTAGACGCTGAAGCCAACAGGCTATATGATGGCTCCACACACCTGTAACCTCTAAATTCTGTTAAGGAAACAGAATGCACTATAAGAACCTCCCGTGGAAGGTCATGTACATAAAAACAGTGATTGCAGTCTCCATTGAGAATGCAGTTCTCTATCACCCTCCAATTTTATGTTGCTATTATTGTTGTGATTATATTGCCCTATTTCGATGCCTCTAAACGATCTTCTATTAATACATGGCAGATTGCAGTGGCAACATATGGCAACTAAATCTGTTCAAGAGGTCACCAGCCAGTCTCCTTGCCAGCAGCACCCCTTCAGGAAGTCACTCTTGTGTTCTGTTCCCTACTGTGACTTCTGCAGAACACAAAGTCAAATCTGAAGCCCAGTGTAACCTTGAATCAAATTATTTCTCCAGAGGAAGGCTTATCTGCATAAACCACTAAATTTCGTGTTCTTTTACAGGTCATTCTGAAAGCTGCTTTAGGCACATTAAATGAAATGAACTGTGCGGTGATGGCCACTGTGTGGTGGGCAGATGACAAAACTCAGTCTGAATGTTTGTGGATCACAGATAACTACTTAAGTGCTGTGGATTCAGTAATGCTGGAACTCATAATATGTGCAGGTTGAGTTTTAGGAATGTGATGCAGGTCTATTTACTGTCTAAAAATTGTAATGTAAAATGTTTATCTTAGAAGGAACTAGGGTGGCCACATGTTGTCCAAGGCTGCCTTCTGTTCAAAGGGCTGTCCAGTCTGAATCTGGTTAAAGATCTAGTACTAGGGTTACTCCTCTACTGTTAGTAGTATCCAGATGAGAAAGTTAGCATGCACACAAGAAATCATAGGCCATTTCTGCACTACACTCTTATAGTGCGATTATTCCACTTTCAACATGGCTGGCTGGCCCCTCCCTAAACTGCAAACCCCAGGATTCCATAGGATGTTGAAAGTGGAATAATCACACTGTAAGAGTGTAGTGTGGAAATGGCCCTAGTAGATAATGTTCAGAGCAGGGAATAGGCAAAACTACTGCTTAGTATTCCTTGCCTAAGAAAACCCTATGAAATTCATGGGGTTGCCATAAGTCAACAGGCAACTTGAAGGCATGTATCCATGCAAACAACTAATTGTACATTTGTGCCCTGTTTTGTCTTCTATAAGATCTGTCCCATATTCTTGTTCTCAGAATCATTAGCAAGATTTAGAATAAGTTTTTAATTGGAAGATGCCTTATTAGGATAGAATTTGTGCCACTTTGGCCAGTGTCTGTAAATTTGGCATTTGAAGGAGAACAACACAGTTTTGTCAGTAGTATTCCTGTTCTACAAAGTGTTTGAGCAGTATTTTCTTTTTAAACCAAGAAGAATGCTTTTTAATTCTAGGAAGCCTGGAGTTCCTGCCCAAGTTTCTTTTTCCTTCTTCCATAGTTGAGGAAGTAATCCATTTTTACCAGTGTTTTACCAAGGTCATTGTTCATTCTGCTCCCAATCACATGGCTGGTGGTATTAGGAATTTTGTCTGAGAATACTGACATGTACTCAGGAAGTGGCTCGGGCTCTTTTTCTTGCCCTGGAGAAAAGAAATAACAAGTTATATATGTCAGTAAAGCCAGTGTGGTGTAGCAGTTTGAGTGTTGGACTATGACTCTGGAGACCAGGGTTTGACTCCCTGCTCAGCCATGGAAAACCACTGGAGTTTTCCTTTGGCAAGTCACATACTCTCAGCCTCGGAGAACAGCAAAGGCAAATCCCCTCTGAACAGGGGAAATAACCCATGATAGGTTCACTTTAGGGTCACTGAAAGTCAGAAACAACTTGAAGGCATGCAACAACAAAGGCCTAGGTCTAATGAAAAGTAACTACGCATGCATTACAATTAATCAGTTCTATTTAACTAAAATTGGGATAAAGAATCAACCTGCAAAAATGAATAGAATAATATGAAAAAATAGGGTTTGGGTTACAGCTCCTCAAATGCTTCAACCAGCATGGCCAGTAACATTTCCAAGCTCTGAGGAATTCCACAGGATTTTGTATTTGGCAGTGGCCAACTAGAGGCCTCCAGGACATTCACATTTGCTGATATTTGTCCTGAGAAACTTGTTATTAGAAATACACCATCTCTAAAAGGAAGCTTAATAGCCATCAGCAGATCGTGTCTTACTCCTTTTGGAAGCCATCTCGGAGCCTGATGTAACCAACTTGCAGCTTCAGAGATAAATGCAATGGCCAGATATTTTAATTTATTGTTTCTTCCTCTTCCCCACTTTTTTTGTATTATCATACCTGATGAAGAATTTCTGAAAGAAGTTGAAACCCTGGGCCCATTATCTGACATTTTAGTAGTCCAAAAATGGATTAGTGCATTTGATTTTTTGTTTATGGACCACACAGCTACCGGTACTTTCTTTTTTTACTTATTATTGAAAATAACTACAATCAGATGCCCGGGGATGGATTTATCATCAAAAAGGAGATTTCCAGTACTTAAGAAGAATTTTACTATGAAGAGTTTCAATTGTCTCACAACACAAAGCAATACAATTTGCTTCAACTGGCTTTTTAAAACCTGTGTACCACCTAATTTAAAGACCCAGCATGATGTAGTCGTTTGGGTGTTGGACTGTGACTCTGGGACCTAGTGTTCAAATCTGCTCAGTCACGGGAACCCATTGGGGTTTCCCTTGGGGAAGACATACATTCTCAGCCTCAGAGGAAGGCAATGACAAAACCCACTTTGAACGAATCTTGCCACCCCTCTGCCAAAAAACAACAACAAAGCCAGAAATACTTGAAGGCACACAACAACCTACAGTCATTTGAATCTCCTGCTCAGCAGATATAGAGACCACCATTTTATATAGAGACCAAGGCCATTTCCGCACGACACTCTTATAACATGATGATCCCACTTTCATCCTCCTATGGAATCCTAGGGTTTGCAGTTTTGGGAAGGGCCACCCGGCCCCTCCCAGAACCACAAACCCCAGGATTCCATAGGAGGTTGAAAGTGGAATAATTGTGCTATAAGAGTGTCATGCAGAAATGTTCCAACTCACATCAAACCCTGATGTGTTTCAAAAGAGACAAGGGGCAGTTGCTTAAACCCCAGCTGGCTCTCAGCCTTTTGTTGCCAGTGCAGGCAGGAAAGAAAACAAACCATTGACTATTCCCCCTGGCTACTTTTATAACTCTCCTGGTCCTGGTGCCTAGTTAATCACCAAGCAGCCTCAGAGATGCACATTGTGGTCAATAAAAACAAAAACAATACATCATCTTGACTTTTGCAAGAGTTCAGGGTGCAGAGCCATTGCGAAAGCTGCCTGCCTTCTCCGGGCCCAGGCAAAGGACACAGGAGGGGGGTAGCCCTGCATGCAGAGAAGGCACATACATGCCTTTCCCCCAAACCTTCATCTTTCCCTGGGTGCACTACCTTCCTTCTCTGCCTTCAGGGAAAAGGCAAGAGAATGTGAGGGGCAGCCCTGTGCTCAGCGTAGACATGCCCATGCCTCTCCCCTTCCCATTCTCTTGCCTTTTGCCTGGGTGTGCATGCCTTTCTTTGATGTGCCCAGGCAAAAGGCAAATGAATGAGGGGGAGAATGGGGGTGGTGGTATGCACATACCTTTCTTTTCCACACACAGGAGTCCCCCTCCCATTTGCTTGGCTCTTCTCAGGGTGCAAAGAAGAAAAGCATGGTGCAGCCAGGCAAAAGTCAAGAGAATGGGAGGAGAATGGGGGAGGCAGCAGCAAGCTGGCACCTTGCAAATAATCAAATTTGTTAAGGTCAAACCCAAAAATATGGAGGGAGTACTGTAATCATCATCATCATCATCATTGCCATTTTTAAAACAAAAGGCTTTAGCAGTGTCCTAAAGAATGATGAAATACACCATTGTCTGCTCTAGTAGTTTGTTTTTATTTAGTCCTGTTTCCTGTGTTGATAGTCAGATTTTTTTCAATTCCAGGCTGTTTCAAAAAAAATATTTCTACAACTATTTATTAGGACATGGTTACTAATTATCCAGTACTAAATCACAGCACATTCCATCTGTGCATATCAAAAATAGCCAGCACTTGACGCTTCCAACTTCTCAGGCACACCTGTCTGCATTTCTTAATTATGGAGTAGATCAGAGTTTGGAACAGCTACTTCTTTGAACTGTAACTCCCCAGATCCCCCAAGAAGTGTGGTCATTTGCCATATCGGCTGAAAAATTCTAGGTATCTCCAAAAGTTTCCAAGCTCTGGTGTAGATTGTTGTCCTTCAGAAACTTGACAATGGTGATAATAGAGCTTTCAATGCCTGCAACCATGTACCTTTTTTGAATTAAGGGCCTTGCCCCCCGCCCCCACATAGCAAAACCACTTTGACCAGGGATCTAAAATCACAGTTTCCAGGTTAGCACTGATGAGAGCATTTTGAAAATTTTGTTGAGCCTAGAAAATAGTAAGGATCCCCACAATCGTTCTGGTCCTTAGAAGCAAATCATCTTGGAAGCTCAGTATGACATCATCTTATTCACCATTCTCTGGGGCAGAGGTCAGAGTCAGGGTGAGCAAAATGTATCACTTCCTGTCCAGGACCATTGCTGGACAAATACATGTGTAAGAACAGTATCTTCATCACAACAGCCTCAACATTCTGAAACAGTATCTTAGGGCAGGCTATATGAGGTCTTTATTGCATCTTGTCCTTCCATATGGTCATTACAAATTGCTAGAACAGCATGCCTTATTTGGATAAGAATACTAGTAAGTAGGAGTTTTAACCCCTTACCTCCCACCCCCTCTGGAATGTGACTCTTGCATTTGCACTTTACATTTGTTTTAAAAGTCTCATTTATTCCAATGTGTATTGTAGGCATCGAGACCCTGATCTGGTTTAAGAGCACCACAAGGTGAGAGTTCAAAGGGCTAAAGCCTACTACCTCCCATGCTAGGACTCAATCCAATCCAATCAAGCACCCAATAAAGGCTACTACCGCCCAACTACTAAGAAACACTTCTCATAAAAGTCATGATGCTGACTTCTGTGACACATCTTGCTGCAGTTACCTATGCAAAGGAGCCAAAGACCAAACCTTCCAGACCAGCTGTATTTGACCTGTGGCTCAGTGGTAGTACAGATGCTTTGTCTGCAAAAGGTCCCAAGTTCCCTTTCACCTTTAATTTGGTAGATGTACTTTGTAACAGGTAAATTTTTAACTTACCATTGGATCATAATCCTTTAGAAAACTCCAGTTCTGGTACCTTCAGGATAAAAGAAAGGGACATTGTAGTTTAATATAAAACATACAGAAGAAATAAGAAATGAAATACAAAAGAAAGATATATTTTTAAAGCTGACTCTTAACGAAAGGGGAGGGCTACTTTTCATAGTCCCTGCTGGCATAATCATACACCCTAGAAAGCCCAATGGAACCTGTAATCCTGCCTCCACTTACTTAAGACTAAGTCCCATTGAACTCAATGTAGATATGCCTAGGACTATGGCCATTTCCGCACTAGCCTGTTATAGTGTTATGATTCCACTTTCAACATCCTGTGGAATCCTGGGGTTTGCAGTTTCGGGAGGGGTCACGTGGATTCCATAGGATGTTGAAAGTGGAATCATAGCGCTATAACAGGTTACTGTGGAAATGACCTATGTCTTATAAGTCCTACAAGCACATCTCTTTTTAGCAGAAAAAAGCCCAAGATTTAGACTGGCCTTTAGTTCAAGTATTGCCTTGCAAGTATTGGAAAGCCAGCAGATAATCCACACCCATAAAGGTTTTCCCTTTCAGTTTGGTGGAGAGTGCCGTTCTTAATACACACAGAGCCTCACATGGATGGAGAGGGAAGCCAGCATACGTATCTGGCAGAACTGCACACATGTTATAACAGGGAAGAGAGTCTACAGAAGGACATTTGCCATCAGTGTGTTTACCCTATTTGTTGGTGTGGAAGACTCAGTTTTTTTCTTGAAAAATACTGTTTGAAAATGGAATGTGTCTTATACGCCAGTGCATCTTATACGCTGACAAATAAGGTAATTGATCTACAGAGTGCATGACAAAGGGTTGTGAAGCACATTCCAGGAGTTCACTCAGTTCACAGAGATCACAGGCCAAGACTGTAGAGCTCCACTCCTGCTCTGCAACAATCAAGAATATCCCCTGGACACAGTTCATGCTTTCTAGATCTACTAACTATGGCCCCCCCGAAACTGCAAACTCCAGGATTCCAGAGGATGTTGAAAGTGGAATCATCGTGCTATAACAGGCTAGTGCGGAAATGGCCATAGCAATCAAACACAAGCTGAAAGATAGTTGTACTGAAGCACATAATTAAAGAATAGGGCTGAGTTACTCACCAATATTTGGTTGCCCGTCTTTCAGCATCCACAAACTCTCTCCAAACTTTGTCGTGTTGAACCTGATCCAGAGCATCTTTCTCTTCTCCATGGGTTTTGCTGGATGGTTTCAATGAGCTCTGTGTGGTGGCAAGAAAGGTCCTCCCAGACTGGCTGCTGTTCAATGAAGGAGATGAAGATGATATTAAATCCCCTACAGGGCTGGTAGCTGGTGATTGGTACCCTGCTGATGTAGTTCTCTGGAGTCCATTTGCTCTGCTCCCCATCATTTATGTGCTTTCTCCACTGTGCAGTTTTAGATGTTAGCGAGATTCTAAACATTCACAATTGCCTTGCCCAATGTTTCTCTAAGGTATTTAGTCAAATACAGAAAGCATGTACACAAGTGTACAGAAAGCCCCAGTGCTCAACAAGCAACATTTCTGGCAATTGCATGGTGAGATTCTGTGATTTCCTGCACAAGTTTGGGTCATGTGTTAACTGGATGGCCCATCTCTGTTTTGTTAGGTGTGTGTGTTTGTACAATGCATGGAGGCAAGTTGTAGAATAATAAATAGTGTGGGTGCTTGTTAAGCCAGATATACTGTTATTGAAAGGCTTGGGTTATCAACTTTCTGTAGTGAGTTTTATATTCCTGTCCCTGAAAGACACACTGCAAAAATGTGTGTTTTCTAACTGGCTCGTTGCTTTAGGAATCCCCGGAATATCCACTTAAAGTGTAACAAGAGCCTGTTGTTGTAGGTAGTACTATGGGGAGTTTTTTTCTGGACTACGGTTGGCTTTTCTTCTGCTTGCAAAGCTGAAACAAAACACTCAAGAGAGCCCAGGCTTCCCTAGTGTGTTTACTGTCTCCATTGGAAACCAGACTCGCTTTTGTCATGAATATTCATCACAGACAGAAGGCAGGATGTACCCAAGAAAGACAGCTGCTGGAGGCTACATTTTTGAGTATGTTTGGATTTTTTTAAACATATGCCTTTGTTGTTGTGTGCCTTCGAGTAATTTCTGACTTATGGTGACCCTAAGATGAAGCTATCATGGGATTTTCTTGGTAATATTTGTTCAGAAAGGATTTGCCTTTGCCTCCCCCTGAGGCTGAGAGAGTGTGACTTGACCAAGTTCCTCTTGTGGCTTTCCATGGCCAAACAGGAATTTGAATCCAGGTTTCCAGAGTTGTAGCCCAACACTCGAACCATGCTGGCTCTCAGACATTGAATTCCCTCCTTTTGTTGTCTCTATTGTCTATATGTATATAGGAGCCCTGACTCAATACAAATTTCAGGAAATATTAACTCTGGGCATGCATGTATGTAAGTATGCACCCGCATACACAAATCAATCCACTTCTGTGTGGACAAATACCTTTTAAAATATTTTCTGCTTTCCAGACGAGGGCACTGGTGAGTTTTAAATTTTATTTTATTTATTTTTTTATAAAGCAGAGATGGGGATTGTGTACTCTTCCAGATTCTGGTAAAGTTTTTGGGTGGGACAACAACTCCCAAATTCCCCTAGCCAGCATGTTACTTGATGAGCTTTGTTTGTTGGACTTTAAACTCTTGTCAGACCTCAGCTTTGTCTGTGGTGGCTAGGGATGAAGGAATCAATAGCCCAGTTTTATCTGGAAGACACAAATTGCCCTGCTTTGGTGTAAATATTCAAGACTGCAAAAGTGTCTGGGAAACATGAAGAGAGGGGGCAAGAGCTGCTGCTTCCAGACCACTTAGGCATTTGATGTTTGATGTATACTCATAGAGAAGGCCACATATACTGATACATACACATACAGTTCCAATTAATCCTCTACCAACTTTTCAGCTGCTTTTAAAATATTTTAATTGTCTGCTCTTCCTTCCACTTTTTCCCTTTGTCTTCAGCTTACTTCAGTTGCTGTGAACAGAGTTCTAAGTACAAAATTAGTTTGCACTCAATTAACTCAGCAGAGGGAGAGGAGAAGAGGGAGCAGAATCGTGTCCTTCCCTGAAGGCTCAGGCAAAAGCAAACTACTGCAGCCAGTCCTAGATCATTTTGCTTTCATTTTGCTTTTGCCACGTTTGTCACACTCTGAGGTTGCTTGCCCACAGGTGTTCCTGTTTTCATCATTGAAATATTGGAGGACATGCTGACAGAAGTATAGTATACTATGGCCATTTTCACACGGCATTCACCACACGAAAGGGCCTCTGGAGCATTGCACAATTATGAGGAGCTGTCCACATGACGTCCTCACAATCACACAATGCTACCGGGGCCGGCAGGTACCAATCACGCACTATTTCATTTTTGGCTTGTAGCCAAAAATGGTGCGCAATCGCATATTGCTCCAGGGCCCCGTGCACACTTACTGTGCGTGCAGAGCCTCCAGAGCCACGGCATTCACGCTTCCTGCCCCAGCGCAGCCTGGGAAAATCCCAGGCTGTGCTGCGGAAGAAAGGGGAGGAGCAGAAGGAAGAGGAGGCAGCGGCTGCAGAGGCGAAGCAGTGGGGATGTGAGAGCCTCTTGCAAGAGGCTGCTCACACGATCCCCGCACCCAGTGCCATAAAAAAGTAAGGTGCAGAAAGGGTATATGTTATTCTCGAATACTTCATAGCACAGTACACCCTCACAGAATTATGTTCTGAGAAAAAGGAAGGCTCTTCCTGAGCACATCCAGCCATCACCATCCATCATTAAAAAAGCCTGCTTACCAAAGCTTGTCAGAAACCAGTAGACGACTGGAAAAGATTCTTGAAGTGAAAGAAGAACTTACACAGCTACCTATAAAGTCAGACACACTGATGGGGCTTTCTCCCATTCTTGTCCCCATTGCATTCATCCTTGTCAAATTACCAAGCAAAAAAATTTGCATTTTTAAGAAATGTTATTGCTGGATTAGTTGTGCATATCTTTCTTATTATGCCTTAGCAACAAGGGGTCAGCACATTCCACTGATAAAACGGTGTGGGGAATCATGAGATCTGTCCTTGATATCCTGTCCTGAATTGTCAAGTCTAAAAACAAAGTGTATGGTTCCAAAGTATAGTGTTTAAATGTGGATTGTGACCTTTTATTCTGTTATTAGGCAGTACAGCAGCAGCAAAGCTGCTAAGGGCAGAAACTGCAAAATAGGTAGGGGCAGACGTGGCCTTCAGACTGCATGTTGCCCACTCCTGATTTAGTATTTTTAACAAGAGGCTTGGAAACAGAGCCGTAGTTTCATCTTCATTTTATGATAAAGAAGGCGGGCCATTGCAGCCTATTAATCTTGTATTCTGATGTTTATGATATGCTCTTTTTTTTACATTATCTTTTTATTAATATTGAATTATATTCAGGATATGCTCTTTTGAGGCTCAGTTTACTAAATTTCTGTGTGGCCAGTTCATGCCTAAGGCATTGGGACAAAGCAGGTTATAAAGACATTAATTGCTCAGCTCTTGCCTATATTGAATGTTAGGTAAAGTAAGGACAATAATGTTCAGTAAAGTGGAAGGGGTAAGAAAAAAGAAAGACCACATTGCTTACAGATTAGTCAATCAAGGAAGCCCCAGCCCTGAGTTTGCAAGACCTGAACAGGGCTGTTGATAATGGGGTGTCTTGGCGATCTCTCATTCATAGAGTAGAGACCATGAGACAACGTGTCTAATGCATCAAATGGTGAATGAAAGGTGATGAATGTCAGTATTAGAAAATAATATTTTTGTTTTGGGGTTTGCAGTTATTTTTAAGTGAACAGTTAAAACTTTTTCACTTAATACATTGACCTAATAAGTAAAGTGGAGACACATGCAGTTTACTGTACACACCCAGCTTCTCAGAAGTTCAAGGAAAAGCCACATCAGAGCAGACTGGAAATACATGCCATGTTATGTTGTTATGACCATTTCCGCACTGGACTGTTATAGCGCTATTATCCGACTTTCAACATCCTATGGAATCCTGGGCTTTGCAGTTTCAGGAGCGGCCAGTGCGGAAATGGCCTACCGTTATGTTATGGGGTAAGGAGAGATCTAGTTAGCTTAGCAAATATTGGCCACAAGGGGGTACTATAAGGCAAAGTATGAAGTTGAAAGAGCTTACCAAACTTAAAGACATTTAATAAAAATTCTCCCTTCTCTACAGTAAAGTGCCTTTAAAATGCTTGGTCTAAACTGCACAAATTATTTGCAAATATATCTAATTCAGATTTTTTTTCTCCAAGTTTAAGAAAGAAACAGCCCTTCTGTTCTGGAAAGTGCATTTCAGTTGTCGGCCATGTCCTATTAATTATCCTGCTTCTGTTTTGGTAACTAGATAAGGTAAGTATGTTCTGCCCTAAGTGGATGCTGTTTTACCTGCTATTATTTGATATCCATTCTGCAAGTAGTCTAACTGAATTTGATGGGAATAAATTAAGCCTAGAGCAAAATAAAAGCAGTTCAGTGGCAGGAGGGGGATACATGACCCTCCAGATGTTACTGAACTGCAATTCCCATCAGCCCTAACCAGCATGGGCCAATAATAAAGGATGATGGGATTATAGTGCAGTTGTAGCTAGAGGCCATACATTTCCTGTACCTGATTAGAGCCAAGCAGTTGTGCTATTTACCTCACAAGAAGATCTTAGCAGCATCTCTTGAGTATGCTATCTTAAAATATGTTCATGCCTTACAAGGTTGAGTAGCTATTGGGGACGATGGTATTTTCATTAATGGCGCTCTGGCTGTGGAATGACTTTCTCAGGAACAGCAGTGTGGCACCTTCCTTGTAGCTTCTTTAATACCAGGTGAAGAGGGATTTTTAATTATTGTTTTAGAAGGATTTTTAAAACTTTTTTTTTAAAAAAACTTTTAAATTGGCTTAAAATAAGATTGCTGGAGGGTTCGACACTTATTTTCTATTGCTGAAATATATTTCTGCCTCATTGTATATTCTTCTTCTTCTGGTTTGCATCTGTATTTTAATTTTTTTTTATTGTTATCGTAAGCCACAGAAAATTTGGCAGCATATAAACACTGTTAAAAATACATACCGTAAAAAGGAAAACAGTATCAGTAGAAAATTGTGTTAAATTGTAAGAAGGATAGAGAGAAGTGGCTTCTTTCGTATGGAAAGGATTTTGTCCTTGTAGCTTATCAGTCAAATGGGCATTAATGAGACTCGGAAGACAGAACTTTAAATATTGGAGGTCTTACATAAATGTCTTTTTTCACTGCCAAGTATGCTGAGCTAACTTTAAGTATAAACCTGCCCATTCATTCTCTCCAAGAAAAAAATTCATTAACCCATAGCAGCCTGGATCGTCTTCAGTTAGCTCTGTTTGCTGTGTTGCCTGCAAGTCCTGTCACCCAGGACATATCTGAAGGCATTCCATAACATTTGCTTTGTGCAGACATTATGTTGTGTCAAAACTGGAAGCTGGGCACCTTAGTAGATTGGAAAAGATGAAAGCTGGAAGCCTTCATACATTGGAGAAGGTGAAAGATGGCAGCCTTCAGATGTTGGAGAATTTCTATATCTGTTTCAGTAGCTGCCAGGAATGTCAATGGGGACATCAAGCCACTTTATGAGATAGCAGAGATCTCTGCAATAAGATATCTATAATTTGCCTTTTGGGAGAGAGTTTCCCCTTGAGGTACTGGTTTTGACAGCTCATCTGTGAGGAACATCAACATGTCTTTCATTTCCAATCCTGAATTCTGGAGGCCAGCCATTTGCACCCCACAGAGTTCTAGGCTTTGTCTTAATCACTTCAAACATATTTGTATAATTTAAAAACACCTCATTGGATTTAGAACTTCACCTTATGCCCTGAAAGGACACCCCGTAACAGCTTCCATGGTAATACCACCACCAACCATATCTCCCTGAGCTGAATCAACGTTTGAACATACCTCCTTTGTTGAACTTTGGGTTCCAAACCTGTGGTCTTAGAAAAAGGACTTTGAAAAGCCATCTGGAGGTACAGCTACTTTGCTCATCTGTTTTGGACATTGCAGTGTGTTCTATCATATACGGTATATTGTTTTCCCAGCAAAACCACATGGGCCTGTTGGTAAAAGGCTACACCATAGCAACCCCAGCTTCTGTTTACAGTTCAGACACCTTACCATTGGTTGAAGAACTTCCTAAAGCTTCATAAAAGCCTTTTTAAAATTGCTCTAGCAACAAATGGTTTGTGATTTGTTGTATACAGTATTTCTCAATAAGGTGTCTCTCCTTTCACAGTAGAGCTTTCTTTGTTAAGAAGGAAAACAGTTCAACAGTGCATTGCAAGCCATTTTGCGTGCCTGTGTGTTTTCCCTTGCTGTGTCAGATTTAGGTTGGAGAAACAGCAAAGAAGGAAGGGCTAGGGCACAAACACACTCCTTACCTCAGTGCCATGGATGTGACTGGCCAAGGCATTTTTGTGTCCGAGGCAGAGTACCAAATAGTGTTAAGCCAAGACAAGATGTGTAATACCCAGAGCCTGCCAAGTTAACCTGGCAGCTGAGGCAGAAGAAGGGGCAAAAAGGACAATGTTGGGTTTTGCAAAACTACAATTTGGTCTCTTATTTGCACAAGGTTTGAGCTACAAAATGTTGAACCCTTTGGCACAGATCTTGAGAGGGTATACTAATTTGGAGATCCAGAGGCTGGCATTGTGCCAAGCATAAACACAACATCTGCATATGTATCTTTAATTTTAGTCAATGCAGAGGGGTATTCCCCACCTCCCACTATGTCCCCAGCCAGCATTGCTGACAGATTCTGGGAGCTGTAGTTCAAAAAAGTAACTTTTCAATGTGCTGTTTTTTTACCTTAAAAATTATCTTTGCGCTGGAAAAGCATAATTTGTCAAGAAGTCCTTCCTTCCCAGATATGATAAGCACAGTGTCGCTCATGCTGGCTTCACAAGAAGGCACATCATCTGTGTGGGCTTTAGTAGACACTCATTGTGAATGGAAGCCGTTTGTGTTCATATTCTACAAGGGTTAGATGCACTGGAAACCTCATAGGAATTTGAGCACATTTAGACCATTAAAGTGATAAAATCAGGAAGTGATAAAATCTAGAAAGGGAAACAGAAGAATAAAAAGAATGCATCGCCCCATGACAGTACAGAGCCTTTTATGGTATAGTTATAAAAACTGTTGATACCAATGATTTAGTGTTAAATTATGCCAATCACATATTCCTAGAGTAGTAGGTATTTTGCCATTATTCCCCCAAAGTGATTTCCTTTCCCCCACCCTGACTTCAAAAGTAGCACAAATATTTGGAAGATGTGATGTGCAAGACAGTTTTCTTCATTCCTTTCTACACCCTCAAATTGGTGTACTTTTTTATCATACCCATAATCTGCCCTACCTTCAAGGACCTCAGGGTAGCATACATTGGAATTATCACATGACTGGCAATGTAGTGTAGTAACTAGAATGTTAGCTTAGTGGAGGTTATAAAAGTTTGCTTCTTTGGGCAACACTTCTAGAATCCCCATTGTATTATGGCCGCTAGCCAACATGGCAACTAGATCCAGTTGGTAGTGCTAGTGGCTTCCACATCAGTAAGACTGGGGCCATTCAGACTAAAACCCACAATATTCAGACTAAAACCCACAACATAGTCACTGCGATGGAAGCCACCAGCTGCCACTGGGTTCAGCAGGATTCTTCTTATGTTCTTTAGACTCTTAAAAACAAAACTGCATTATGCTTATTTTTCAGTGTGGCAACACAGTTCTCTCCAAAATCATATACAACTGGCATCTACATGATTTGGGTTGTTGCTGTCTGTTTAGCAGAAAGATATTCCTCTACAGCCAGCTGAGCCAAGGTGCCAGGGGTAAGCCTCGCCTGAAAAATTCTTTCTCTATATTCTGATCAGTCCATGAAAATATATGTTGCTTTTTATCAATAAAGGGCGCCGTCAAAGTTTGTATCTCTCTTAAGTTAAACCCATCGCCTGGAACTGAAACTTCTTCTTCCTTGTTGCTATCAGTGTTGGTACAGTGAATGAATTAAAACCAGCAAATCGTTTTATAATGACATATAAGGATATCCTAAGACATTTGGTGGCCTGAAGTGAAGGAAAAGATGACATCACATCTCCAGATTACATTCAGAAGCACAGTGGACTGCCAGTTGAACACTGGCAGTGAAATAGTATCCTTCACTACACCTGAGGGCACCAGGACAGAGAAGGGGGATAGGAAAGATGGTGAGGAACACATAGCTCTGTTCTCCAACAGAGGGGAACGGCCATGGAGTTCAGGAAAACAAGGCAAGGGAAAAGGACAGGACTGCCACTGACTCCCCCCTCCCACCGCTCTGTGGCCTGGGGCAGTTGCCTCATTCTGCCTAATGGTAGAGACAGTCACCTAACTCTACATGAGACAGAAGCAAATTTACATTTGCCACAGAATGTGCACCCAAGAGCAGTCAGTCATAGCTTACTGCGAAATGTACCTTCAGCATACAGAAATATGTTTGTGAACACTATTTTTACATGCAATGTCAAAACATTTTAGGTGTACACCTGAAAACATCAGCTCTGTCTTTAAACCATGGGTCAAAATTATGTGGCCTATCAAGACATTGTTGAACTGCAACTCCCAGCATTCTTCATCATTAGCTTTGGTGGCTGATGAGAATTACAGTCCAGAAACAACCAGAAGCCATGTGATTCTCAACCCTGCTTTATACCCATAAAGGGATGATGAGTATTTCCAGAGAATTGGAAGCAAGTGCTACCCACCAGCAGGCACTGTGCTTGATCACCTTAACAGATTTTCTTTGTTGAGAAAAAGGTACTGTGAGAGAAACAGTGATGATGTCTTCTCCCTCCATTTGTGAAATTCTCTGACGCAGGGAAATTACACAAGAAAAGTCCTGTCTGGCCAAGGGGCTTAGAAAATTTGCATTTGGACCACGGCTCTAAGGAAGGTGAGGATTCTGGGGGTTTTAGTCTACAATTTTAACCCCTAGGCTGTGGTCCGCATGATGCTTTTATTATTGCAATCTCCCCATCTCACTCACAGGAATGGAGGGAGCAGATAACATTATGTTCTTATTGTAGCCATCCTAAGTTGTAGTTCAAAAGACCACTTCTTCCTCCTCCTCTTTTCCAGGCTTTAGGCTGTAAGCATCCTGGCTGCCCTTTAAATTTACTCTTTTTCACCACTGATATGCTTGAGTAGCAGCTGAATCTCTCCTGCAGGCATTCCACTCCAGTCTCTCACACTGTTACAAGCATCTTGCTTGTGATGACTGAATTTGTGCAGGGGACCTCAAATTCTCTCAGCTCCTGCCCTCTTGGGCAAAGACCATGGAAGCCAATTATAGTTCCCAGCCATAGTAATATCAGTTTAAAAATCAGTTAATTATTGTTTTCATGCCCCAACTTGATGACAGGATTTCATATGTTTATGAGCATCTACTCTAGCTGTCATTCCATTATGGGAAATAAGTGGTGTGCAATTTATAGCAACTATAAATTAATGAGATGAAGAATCTAGCATACTTACACAAGTTAAACATTCATTGAGATTATTCCGGGCATGTTGGTATGATTAAAATTAACAATCAAATCTGGTTTTGTACACTGGTTGAGTTTTTTCTTTTTTTTTACTACTTAGTGCAACATGAGGAGACATTTCATATTTCATTTGTTTTGATAATTGCATTTCTGTTAGCTGTTACACTGAAGACAAATTAAATTTCTTACAGACAAAAAAAAAGTTTGCCACAAAAGCAAAAAGAAATCGTAGAGTGATATTTAATTCTCCAGCTTGCTGCTATGATATGCACAGTCTATAAGTATTTCGTTAGTTACCGTAAGTACAGGGGGGAAAAATACACCAAACTTGATGTTCAGCACCATTTCGTCAAATAAAAGCAAACAAATTTCTGACCTTTATAGGTATAATTACAAGCTTAAGACTGTGCAGGAAAAAATCTGGTAAAAATTCCATAGCTGATTGGAGAGGCAGGGCTTAGCAATTTTTCAGTGTTTGAGGGGTTAAAGTGCCCAGGTTCTCCTCTCTGTGCCTAAACAGAAACTCAGAAGAGGATACCCTCCTACATTTCACAGACAAAAACTGGGACATGTGTGGCCAAGCAATGTCAGAGCATGGTCAAGACGGCCAAAGTGACGAATAAGGAAGAACTCATAAGCCAGGAGAGGCTGCAGCAGTGCTTTTGCTTAAGCCTGCTGGAAAGGGTGAAGACCTAAATATCTTGAAGGTACCAGCAGGATCAACCCTAGTTAGTAGACGGATGGGAGACCACTGAGGAACACCAATGGGCTTTATTTCAGAGGAAGGTAATAGAAAATTACCTCTGTGTATTCCTTGCCTAAGAAAACCAGCAAAATTCATGGGGTCACTATAAATCAATAGGCAACTTGAAAACACACACACACAGAGAAGGGCAGATTCTACCTGCTTCTGTCTACTGCCCGCTACTTCTGAACCTTGACCTCAGTTTGCAGTGACTGAAGTAAGCTGAAGACAAAGGAGGAAAGTGGGAAGAGGAGAGAGAAACTGGGACATTTTAAAAGTAGCTGAAAAGGTGAGATGACAGAAGATTAACTGAGATCCTCCTTGCCAAAATGGAACAGTTGAAGGGTATGAAAGAGGGCTACTTTTTGGACTACCTTGCTTATAGTGCTATTATTCCACTTTCATCGTCCTATGGAATCCTGGGGTTTGCAGTTTAGGGAGGGACCTTTAGAATTCTCAGCCAGAGAGCTCTTTGGCCTCAGGAAACTACAAATCCCAGAATTCCACAGGATGTTGAAAGTGGAATAATACCATTATAACAGTGGGGTGTGGAAAGGCCCATAGTCTTCCACACCCTCTCACTGTTCTATCCTGCAAAAATGTTCAGGGCAGCTTACAAATATTTTATCACATTTGACCCTCACAGTGATCCTGGGAGGTGGATTAAGCTGAGGCACTATTACATATCTTGGGGGAAGCGCAACCTGAAAAATAGGTTTCTTTGAAGGTCGTAGCATGAGGGAGACTCATGGGGGAAAACTTTCTTCAGTGGGATCCTGAGAGAATTGGGACGTGTTGTCAAATTGCTGGGATATATCCTGTGCTTTGAAGCATCAAACACCAGGGAAGGCAGTTTCAGGTAGGGCAGAGCCATCACAGGGAGCCCAGAATAAGGAGAGGCCTCAAATATTCCCAAGCTGTTTGCAAGAAACAGGCAGTCAAGAAGAACAAAATCAAGGGAAGTAAAAAACACAAGTCATATACCTTATATCCAGCCCAAGGGGTCAGGAATTATAGAAAGCCGAACAAACGTGCATTGTTCTTGATTTTTATTTTTTTCTTAGGCCCTGAAGATGTTTCTCAGTGCGTGAGGCTTTTTTTTTAAAAGTTTTATTGTACAAATAAATGTTTTATTTTATAAATAAAAACAGGAGAAATCAGAAAATGAGGGTAATGTAACAATGACAAAATAGAACTTAATATATAGTCAGAATAGTGTTCCATTCTGCATCAATATGAGAGAGAAGAAATTAGGCTCAGGAATTATTACCATGTTTGACTTGCTATATGCTGTACAAAGGGCAGAGGTTTCTCTCCTTGGTGCCCAACTTCTGTGGCTGAAGTAGGCTTTAGGGAAGGACTGGGATAGGCCGTTCCTGGTCTGACCCCTCTGTGTTAGATTCCTCAGATACCATGGGATGAATTATGACAGGGCATCTTGCTCCTTCAGCCTCCCTTGTTCAGCTCCCATACCAGGAGGTGGGTGAACTATCCTACAACCTGGGCAGCTGGTGGCTTGAATGCCAGTGGGGCAGTAAATCTGTTCTGTCTTTTAGTCTGAACCTTGAAGAGGGATACCTCTTTAGATATAAAGTGCTGAACACATTTTGGAGCAAGAATTCCATATCTTGGGTGGCTCCTTTAAAGTTCAGACAAAATCCAGAGCAGACTTATCATCTGCACTGACATGGAAAACCGTTAGCCAATAAGACTCACAGCCACCTTGGATAAAAATGGTTTTACTTACCTTCCAGGATGACAAAGGGCAAAGGATTATTGTCAGCACTATTCTCCCTTATCTCAGCCAGGAATGGTCATCACAATTCCAAGGCCAATGCTTAATCCTCTATGGCAAGGGCAGGGCACCTTTGGCCCTGCAGTTGTTTTGTACTGTTGTTGTGTGCTTGCAAGTTATTTTTGACTCAAGGAGGCCCTAGCAGGAACCTGTCACCAGGTTTTCTTGGAAAGATTTGTTCAGAGGAGCTTTGCCTTTGCCTTCCTCTGAGACTGAGAGTGTGATTAGCCCAGGGTCACCCAATGATTTTCATGACTGAGCAGAGTTTCAAACCCAGATCTCCAAAGTTATAGTCCAACATTCAAACCAATACACTATGCTGGCTCACTGTTTTCTACTACAAAATTCAATAGCACTGGCAATGCTAACTGAAGGGGGGCACTGACAAGAGTTGTAAGCAAAATATCTGGATGGCCAGAGGTTCCTCCATCCCTCCTCTTTGGGACCATATTGCTTCTTGTCTGTAATTAGAGAGCTTCACAGTGCTGGTTTTTTTTTTTTTTGTAATTTGACACACACAAGAATAATAACTTCAATCTGTATCAGAGCAGACCGTCAAAACAACAAGATTTACCTAAGTGTTGCATCACCATTCAACAGTGCATTCAATAGGTCTACTCTAACTGTGGTTACCGAGAAAATTCAGACCACTACCTAGTTTCAAATTCTTATTTTGTAGCAATGCCTTTGGAGCATTTCGAGAAGGAGTTGCAAGGACGGGCAGCAGGACTCTCCTCTATTAAGTGTTTCATCTTGGTTCTCAGAATTCTATTTGATTTTTCATTTTCTTTCTCTGAGCTGTGATGAGATAGGCTAGAGGTTTCAGAATGGAACACTGGAAACTTTTATACTCTCCTAGCAAAACATCAATTTTCTGACAATATGTGAATAAATAAACTTCTTGAAAATAAACCTAAATCATTTTCTCAGAGCTGAGCACAAGGGCATGACTAGTGTATAGGAACTTTAGTCTTTGGTGCATCATGCACACTTTTGTTTAAAACTGTGGGCTAAACTAAACAATTGCATTGTTTTTTAAACACCCTAAATGAAATTTGGTTCCTATATTAGACATTTCACTTACTTGGAAATATCCCTCTTTTCTGGTGGGAACAGTGGCTCTGTGCTTACCAGATGTGAAAACCAGAATCAAGGGTTTAAGGCAGCACTTGAATTCTTCATTAATTCCCAACTCATTCAGAGATGTAAAGCCTCAGAGATGTGGCCACCAACTAATTTTGCAACACGTGAAAGGCTGCTTGTGTATGTTTCTCATAACCAGACATCTTCCTGTTAGGTACAACAGAGAAACAGATATTCTCCTTCCTGTTTGCCTTCCTCAGGTAAAACAGGTGTGTTGCAGTTCTGAAGACCACTTTTATGCCCTGAGACCTTCTGGGGGGGGGGGTCACATGCTCTACTGAAAAATCAAACAAACAAACATACAAAAAACCCAGAGTAGCTAAAAGTCTACTTCTGATTTTCAAAAGTGTTATTTTCTGATGTCATAGAGTACAGAGGGGCCTCGTGACCTATTTAAAAGGTAAATGGTTGTGTTTGGAGGCCACCAGGAACAGCAATTCCCTGTCTTTTTTTTTTTTGGCTGCAAAAGATTGGTCCATGGATTCTGGAGGAGTGGAGGGCCACACAGCATCATTGAGACGGCTACATGAGGTCCCAGGCCTGCACTTTGCCTGCCCCTGACTTAACAGATAGTCAACTTGATTTCTGGCTCTCTTGGCAGGTCTAGATGCATTTACACGTAGGATATATCCTGGAATAAATAAAAACGTGGCAGAGTCCTTAACTCTTAGGATTTCTTTAAAATTTCCATCATTTCACTCAGACTGTTCTTGGAAATCTTTGCCTTTTAAGCAAGTATAAGGTTTTGTTGTTCTCTTTTGGCCCAAAGCTTGGAAGTATTGCAAGATGCAGCATTTTCTACACCAGTTCTCACTATTCTCTTGTCCCATAGAGATAAAGTGCTTAGACAGAAAGAGATTAGGAACTTGACCTTTCTCTTCCTGCCTGCTTGCTTCTTCTGTGTGCCATCTATCTCAAAGCATTATGGGCCGATTTCATTGTTTAACAAGGGTTACTTAAATCACTGCCGTTTGTTGTACCAAAAGAACTAGCCTGGGGCTGTCCACTCCTCCTTTTTGTTTCCGACCAAAGCCATGTACGCTCTCCCTCTCTGGCCCTCTCTCCCTCTGTATTTCTCTCTCTGAAGGATGTGCTGGACCATTTCTGCCTAGTATCTTTACTCTTCCAGAATATTTCAGGCTGTTCTATCTTAAGAATGGATTTCCTTAACAAATATTCTTCATTTTAAGGATCCTAAAAACTATTTTCTGCCTCCTTTTGGTCCTTGCAACCTAAGGTGGGCACTTCTGCTATTGCTGGAGACAAAAAACGATAAGTCTTTCTTTCTAATCATAATCCCTCTGCATCCAACCTCATAGAACAGGAAAGTAATGAGTTACAAATAACTAGTTACTTTTAATAATTTTTTCCCACCAATGACTAATGTATAACTGCTACAGTACAACTATAATATGGCACAAAAATAGCATTATTCCTTTCCAGAAGTCATGGTAATGTTTTAGCTATGTTTATAGCTATTGGAGGACTCACTAAATGGTGGAGGAGGCATATCCCATAGTTGCCTCATGGATTCTGGAGGACTTATGCCTGACGCTTTCTTGTAGGTGTTGAGGTAATAACAAGATAGATGGGAGGAGAGTGTATTTTATACCAATGGGCGGCAGATTGTAGCATTCTTTTTAAAAAAAAGTAATAAAAGAAACTGTTTTTCTAGGTAGGGGATATGGGAAAGTAAAGACTTACCTTTGAAATGGCAAAAATATATATTTCTTTTGGGGAACTATAATTGCAACTGCTTTTAAAAAATAATGTGTGAGCAATAGCCAAGCCATGCTTTTGCTTATGCGAGAGATTCATCAGAACCTCTTTATGCACTACTTGATTTGGCAGAGCACTGGGCAGCATGGCACAGGACAGCTTTGTATGGTAATACTGGTGCTTTGGAAGCACCATTTTAAAGTCTTTGGATTTGCTGTCTTGAGTTTAAATACATTTATAAAAATAGCAGCCAGTTGGTATTGTAGTGGCCTTTGAGACCAGCGCTATTGCTGTAATTAAGTCGTGTGTGCTAAATTAAAGATTGTCAAATCATTCTCCAGTGGCACTAGTTATGATTCCAAGGTATGTGTCTATCCTTGTTCAGACCAAACAGAACATTACCAGTATATGTGTTAAAATACATTTTCCCTTCATTTGCTGGCTTTCCAACATACTCATTTCTGTAAAAGATAAACATTCAGGAGTAGGACTGTGGCACTCTAAACAGCAGATGCACTAGGTGTAATATTTCTTACAGCAAGAGTGGAGAAACCTTTAGACTACAAGATCTGTCTTTTATTATTGGCTATACTAGGTTGAATTGATGGGAGTTCCAGGTCAAAATATCTCAGGATGGAGGTAAAGGTTGCTTTCACCTATTTTACAGCATACATCCAGAGAGTGGTTAGTGGTAAGCTCAATTCAGCAGGAAAATGAATCTTTTCCAGAATTTGGATAGTTGTAAAGAGCTATCCAAGGTGCTGCACCTATTTGGGGGACAGGGCTCACCAATTCGGATAACTCTTTTAAAGCCTAGTTTAAAAGGCTGGAGTGGATTCACTGCTCCACTGACATGGAATGTGCTAGTTGTGACAGTCAAAAAGTAATCTTATATAATTGTATTCCTATTTCTGATGCTAAGCAAATCTGGGCCTGACCAATATTTGTACAGGAAGCTACCTGAGACATCCAGATGAGGGGGTAAGGCAGATGGAATAAAAATGCACAAAACATGTGCAGTGCAGACTTATGCATATTTTTTCAGGCATAAATCAAACCTGTAATGCTAACTGGAATTTATTCATATTTTCTATATGAGCCTTCATGGGATTGTAGCCTCAGTGTGCAACACCAGATGGCATAATCTTCTTTGCCTCGTGACTGGAACAATATTCTGAATTTTTAACCGTTTAGGATATTACTACAATCACAGCTTTTTCTTTAAAGCTACAGGCTTTTTCCCTGGGAGAGATGGAATTTCCCACCTTATTGAAACACAAACATAAGAGAAAAGCTATTAATTATACAGTGGCAAGAGCCTATGACAAAGCAAACAATCAGCATCAACTTAAACTTTCTCGTACAAAGCAACTTCTCCATTCAGTTCTAGCTAGATCTCTAAGGAAATCACATCCATTCACAAAGTGGATGGTGGAGTTGTTACTGCAGTTTACTCCTATTTCGTAAAAAGATGGGTCCTCTAAAGCAGCTTAGAGATTTCCCCTGGGAAACACCTTCCAGGTGATAAGTTTTCTGGTGAAAATTTCCACCAGTAGCTAGTCTAAGAGAGTTGTGTACATGTGTATTTTTGCTCCATACTTGCCACTGGGTAGTATTTGAACATAAGGCACAAGTAGAGACTTCAGGCTTTCAGAAGGTGGCAGGATTGAAAGGAAGAGCTGTAGCATTAGTGGATAATAGCTTGCCAAGAAGAGGAGGAGGAGCAGCAGTAGCAACTAACAACAAAACATAGTATCTACCATTCTTTTCTATGGAAAAGATAACACAGACCAGTTTACAAGGCTGCTAAACCTACCATATAAATTTAAAAATAATTGTCAGTGTTGTGGCAAAAGAATACAGAGTTCTTTAATGCAAACTTGGGTATGATAAAGGAGAAAAATTGTTGTACCTGCAAGGAAAATTATCAACAAATGATAATGTTGTTATAATAAAGCTTTTCCTCTCTTTTCATCAGGAGGAATTTATTTCACAATTCACCTTCAGTTGCCAGCAAAGCATGAGGAGATGTGCAAATTAAAAACAACTGTGACTAGAATTGTGCAATTAAGAGGCTTTGTTTGGATCAGTCTGGGCTCACAGGTTTGCAACCCTAATCTTAAATTTTAATGTCAAGTGGAGATTACAGGGGAATCCAAAATACATGCTGACTTGTGAGGTAACATGATCCACCAGCTCCTTGTGTCCCAGTCACAGCTAAATCAGAATAGTAGTTACTTTTTGCCTTCTTTTAAAAAAAAACCAAAAGGAAATCTGGGAGTTGCATCCATATACATTTTGTTCATGTGCTAGCCATACAGGACAGGTGATTTGGCTCTAGATGGTGTATCTTGGACAAAGTTAAATTAATAGAAAAAGATTTGTGTTGTTATTGTTGTTGCTGTTGTGTGCTTTTGAGTCATTTCTGACATATGGTGGCTGTAAGGTGTGTTACCATGATTTCTGGGGGTCCCGGGAGGGACACCTAAGTGCACTCCAACTATTATTAAGTTAGGGGAATTAGCAAGGAGCACAAGAACTAGGCAAGTTGTTCAATTAAAAGATTTTATTAAGCTTTCCTTAATTAAGCAAACAACGACACACACACTCATCCAAGAACTATAGAAGCAGAAAGGAAAATTCATAGGGGTTTTCAGAGGGTTTTCTGGGGTGATACTCCACCTGATCCTGCAGTCCAGTAAAAGAGAAGATAGAGATCGAGGCTTGGGTTCATGGTTTCCCAGCACGTAGAGGCTGAGGGGAGGCTCGCTGAACAGAGCGGCAGCAGTTCGGGATACAAGGCTCAACCATTCCGACAAGGAGCTCAAACTTGGGGTTTTTGCAGGGAAGATTGTATCTGGAGGCTAGCCCTCTCCCAAGGAGAACAATAGGGTTTTTAGTGGAGACAAAGCCTGTCAAAGGTCAAAATCAGAATTGATGAGATTTGACCAGCACTGCCAATTGTTAGAACAGTATGCAGATGAGGAGCGCTTAGTGTTTGTATAGAGCAGTTCGGGGCTGAGAGCCCTTGCATTTGCTTAATGGTCGGCTGTGTCTTGAGGGCACTACTGGCTGTGCAACAGATAGTGGTTTATTGGCCTAGACCTAGCTTGCATAATTAAGGCCATGCAACTGTGCCTGCCTACACTGGCTTTTCGTGACCCTTTCAGACATGTTGAGTTCATTTTATGGAGTGCCACGTGGAAATATTAACCATAACCAATATGAAATTGTAGACCTTGGGCTGGGGCCAGATAACCACAGTAACAGGTGGCCCTATCTCAGGTTGTTGTTCTTGGGTTTTTTTTGGCAGAATCTGTTCAGAGAGAATTTGCCTTTTCCTTCCTTTGTGGCTGAGAAAGTATGACTTGCCCAAAGTCATCCAGTGGGCTTACATGACCAATGAGGGATTTGAACCCTCATTTCCCTGTATCCCAATCAAACCACTTTACCAAGCTGGTTCTCTAATTTAAAAGCTAAAACATATCTAATGCAAATACACTGAAGTTAATTTGTGTGGGGAATTATTAAGGTAATTCCAAATTTTGGATTGAGTTTAGGTCAGATGGCTGCATTAAAACTTTTAGCAGAATGAAACTGCAAAATACCATCCACGATTTATTCCTCTATCCCCCTTTTGTGCTTTGGGGAGGAGATAACAGCTACAATTTTTTTTAAAAAAATACCACTTTTAGCCTACACCTCCAAAGACCCCTCCCCTGCTTTCTCTTTCCCCACTTTTCTTTATAATCTTATCTCTTTATCCTCCTCACTTGTTAAATTTACCATTTCCTTGCTGGACCTTAATGAAATTCCTGCAGTTAAGAGCTTCAATTTTAAGTTTTTCAGGACAGATGAGGAGACACTAACTTGGATCCTGTTGGGGACTTATAAATGTGTAACCTGAAGTTACACATTCGTAACTGTGGTAGTCACAATCCTTACATAGCTGAAGTTTAGGGGATTGTGAAAGTCCCTCAATCCCCAATTACTAGGAAGCAGCTACTGCAGTTGATGGGATCTCTTCCCTTGTTGCTTGGGAAGCAGCTGGCCAGAGTTCCCACTTGTCTTATGCTCCAGTCAGCAAGTGTCCCAGAAAGCAGGTGGTTGGAATTCAAGAGCTGTGGGGTAGTTAAGCCAGTCCAGGTCAGTCACAGCAGGATGAAGGGAGGAGCGAAGGGGCAGTCACCAGCAAGTAAATAGTCTCAATAAATAAGGCCAAAAAGAAGTAAAACAGAGTTGTAAACAGTAGCCAGTTCAAGGTCCAGGAAACACAAAATGCCAAAGAGTACTGCCAGTCACTAAAATAGATGGTTGTAAGCAACAAAGCCTTCAATAAACTGCTGGAGAAATTATAGCCAGGTATCTCAAGACACCAGGTGCTTTAATAAGCCACTGTCTCCTATTTCAGAGTTTCTGGGACCAAAGTAGCTTCCCCTCATCTCTCCAAGGATATTTCCACACTATATTCTTATAGCACAATTATTCCACTTTCAACAGCCTATGGAATCCTGGGTTTTGCAATTTAGGAAGGGGCCGGCCCAGGATTCCATAGGATGTTGAAAGTGGAATAATCGTGCTATAAGAATGTAGTGCGGAAATGGCCCAAGTGATCTCCAGTACCAGTGGAATTGCAATAGCGGTGCTCCTTCTGCCTTTTGCAACAGAGATTCTCACAGGAGGGGGTAGGAAAGTCAGTCAGCTGCTTCTTGAGCAACAGGGGAACAGACACCCATCAATCACAGCAGTTGCTTCTTGGTAAATGAAGATAAGGAATGGGTGGGCCAGAATTCACTGCATTGCAATGTGACTGTGATGATTATGCATTTGTAACTGCCCAATAGGATTCTGGAGAATGTTTGGTGGTGGATGTAGAAGGACCACCTGGATGCAAAAAAGACCACCCAGTCCCACACTGTCCTTACTACATTATGGTTTAAAATCTTTTAACCTTGAAATTAACTCAACTGTCATACTCTAGTCCTGGGAGGAAATCCCATAAAGATTTCTATAGGCATTAGCATTTATTAAAGAACCAGCTGGGAAATCTCTTGACTTCTTATTTAATTAATGAGCAACTTAATTAATATTGAAATCTTGCAGTTAAGCCCACCATAAGTCAATCAATTAAATTAAAAAAAATGTAATTAACTTGCCCCTTTTCATGAGAAAATTTATAACTTAACTGTGAATTTAATTTATTTGAATTAGTTTGTTGCAAACACTGAGGCCAGACTGGACTTACAGTCAAAACTAGGTCTGCATCTGGTGACCATGATTCCAGCTTTCAGATGAATCATGGTAGGAAGGAACTACCCAAACTGTGCCTGTGGTTGAAAATGGACCTGCATACACTGTATATTATGAAGCATAAATTTCTCGGTGCTGAAATGGTAAGTGAGGTTGGACTGGGCTGATAACTAGAAGCAGTGATTGAGTTTATTACCAGGTCCAGCTCAGGATATTTGCTACCTGAGGTAAAGGACAAAATGGTCCCCCCACCTCCAGGGTTGCCAGTTCAAGATCACGCCAGGCCCTGAGGTTTCTGGCCCAAAACCTGAGACCTAGCAACAGCTCCTGGTGAGGTGATTAAGTACCAACCACTGTTGCTCACAGCTTGTCATTCAAACACACAAACATACAGATGGAGAGAGGGAACACATTTTCCTGTTTTGAAACTAAGAAGGAAATCTAAACTAAAGGGGCTGTTCCTAGATCAAGATGAAATGAGAGGATTATTCATTCTCACTTATTTAGGGACATGGGATAAGGAACATTTAATCTAGCTGATTTGTTTTTAGCTAGAAGGCAAATGCGGTGTGGAGGATAAACCCTGGCACCACAACAACTGGAACAGCGGGAAGAAGCTAACTAAAAAGTGCAGAGATCCCCTGGAGTGCCTTTGCAAATTGCAGCAACAAATGAGAAATGGAGCATGGCCCCTGCTAGAACTGAAGCAGACTGTCTCTCCTTGAGGCCCCTGAATAGGGAGAAACCGACTAGAAGAAACAGACTGTTCCCCTACCCCACCCATAGGCTGAGTATGGCTGGTTCTGGATGAGATTCAGACATCCAGTACTGGTTTGATAATAAGAGCTCCAGGAGCTCATATTTGTCTGTGCTTAACTATAGCAACAGCCCAGTGCCAAGTTATTTCAGACTACTTCTTGAGGCCCAAAGCAATTCCATTATCTGCTGTAACAGTCAAATACAAACAAAAGTTCCAGAAATTGTTTTTATTTAAAAAATGTATTGACTACTTGTATGTGCCTTTTTGAAGAGAATTTTGTCAGTAATGAAAGCACTGGACTTCAGGCATTTTATGGTAGGGTTAAAGGTGAAGTATTGTTTGTTTAAGTTATATTCCTGTGAAGGAGTTAAATTCAGACAAGTACAGCTTGAGTAGAAAAATAAGTGAGTTGGACAGCAGATGTCCCTACCTTATCTCAGTTTAAAAGTATGATTGGCCTTGTAACGCTATGCTTAGGTGCCTGGGAAGTAAAAGGGAGTCAAGCATACTCTTTTGCCTCATCTTTGTGTCATTTGGTGACTGAGGCCTTTGTTCCCTTGTTTTGGGGGTGGTATTAAGCTCCAAATGTAATGGCTGACGTAGACTAGAAATGTGATTGATTGCTGACGCTGTTGACCAAAGGTATAAGAACTAAGTGTTTTAATCAATCGGGGCTGGCAGTTTTGGACATTGTATATCCGCTGCTTGCCCTGCGCAGTAAATAAATGGTTTGGAAAATAAAGCTTTCTGTTTTGGAAGAACCTGAAGGTCTTCATCTTTTCCTCGCCACAACATTTTGGTGCGTTGGCGGGAAACGAGAGAAGGGGCTTTTGGGGCCCCCCTTGACAGATGCTTGAGTGTTGGGGTCGCCACCCCCCCTCTTGGCAAAACCCAGGGCGCCCTCGACTGCTTTTGATCGAAGAGGTTTGGCTTTGAGCGGGGTGGTTTCCCTGGCAGCAGCATTTTCTAGTCAACGGACTCTGGTCATGCAGAAAGCATAAGGCCTCCCACGGCTAATTGGTGAAGTTGACTCCCTTGCGTTTTCAAGGGAAAGAGAGAGCTTGATCACCTCTCTAAGTCTCGCCCTAGTAACTCATGGCTAGTGGGGCTGTGAGTGAAGCCGCGAAGACTTTGGTAAAGAGACGTCTGTTCAAGTCTGGTAAACGGTGGTGGGAGGCTGTGTTTGTTGTTTGAAAGCGCGTATGCGTGTATAATGAGAGAATGATTGTTGCATTTCTCACTGCAGACCGTCGGAACTTCCGGCTGCGTGAGTCAGCGAGTCTGAAAGGTGTCTACCTCATTGTTTCGAGCTGTTGGGACCCCCTACCCTCAGCTCACCCCCACCCCTACTGTGTGTTGTTGTTTGGGAAGAAATCTGGGTGGAGGGTGGCAGTTGACAGGCACTGCTTTAGACTCTGCTTCAATGCATGTTGAAAACTTCATGAAAGGGTTAAGTGGAAACTTTACTATTTCTGTGCCATTTGTACTTTAATATGGGTAGGAAAAATTCCAGGAAAGAAAAATGGTTTATTCCTCTCTCTGATTATCTTTCGGTGCTTGAAGCCATCTCCCCACAGCCCCTCCTCCTCAGGCTCTCAGATTTAACCATATGGTTGCTGGCTGTTTTTAGGCTAGAAGTTTATTTAGCCAGAGGCTTGGAAATAGCAGAAATTAAGTCAGTATGGAAATGATGAAGCAAGCCCTAGGTGTTAATGAGAAATAGTGAGGAAACAATAGGGTTTCATTGTTTTCTCCAAATGCACAGGTCGGTGATTCAATCAACTGGAAAGAAAATCACTCTGCAAGAGGCAGAGAGAGTATCCCATGGGCTGGCACTTCAAAAGTCAAAGAACTTTCAGGAGAAAAAAAAAAGGAAGCAGCAAACTTTTGAAAAAGGAGTTGAATATAGGAGACTTTTTCTTACCTCGATGTTACTTAGCTCAAGTTTTGGAGCAGGAAGGGGGTTGAGAAGAGCGGCATTCCTTTGCCTGCCTCCCTTTCCCCTCCCTGTAGCCCCTCCCTTCTCCTTTAGATGTTAACTCCATAGTTGCTGGTTTTTGGAGAATGGAAGGTTCTTTAGCCAAATGCTTAAGAATTCTGTCAGTGTGTACATAGGGAAAGCTATGAAGTAGTTTTAATAACTCATTTTCAGCCTGGCAGGCTGAGTGAGGATGTTATAGAAGCAGGGTCTGATTTCTAAATAACCGGAAGCAACCTTCAACACACATCAGAGGTAGAGGAATAATAATAATAATAATAATAATAATAATAATAATAAAAAAAACAACAACAACAACAACAACAACAACAACAACAACAGAGCAGGCTTTCAAGTGAATGAATACAGGATGGGGAGTTCTGGAAAACATTGCTGAAGACTCTGGTGACAGCTGCCTGTTTCATGTTTTAAACTCTTCAGCCATCAAGAATCCCTCCCCCTTTGGGCTCACACAGAAGGAAAAGAAAAAAAAACACCTTGAGAGCCCGTATAGACAAACATGTCATACAAGAGGCGTTAGTTTCGTTTTTCCCTTACAATGAACAATGAACTATTCTTTCTAGTGTGGCAGCAGTTGTGTCTACCTTTTTGATACATTTCTACATCAAAGAGAGAAAACAAGATTACAAAGCAGCTTTAGCATAGGGAAGGCTGCTTCTCCAAAAGACATGGCTTTTTTCTCACTCCTTGTGGCCATCGGGCTGAATGCAACCCTCCCCCTCTTGAGACGGAGGGAATGAGGAGCGTGAATTTGCAATTCTGGCATTATTATGTCAACAACTTTTTTAAAAAAAAAAAAAAAGGAAAAAGAAAAAAGAAAAAAAAGGGGGCTGCAAATCTCTATTTGACAATAAGTTTTTTTTTTAAAAAAGCATTTAGCATATGAACTTTGGGGCACATGGGAATTGTAGTAACAAGAGAAGTAAAATATTGGATGCCCCCCCCCCGGGGGATTTAAACACACCAACAGGAAACTGCCTCTCCCCTGAGGAGACAGACAGGGAGAGGGGAAGAGCAATAGAATCAGCATTTGCATGAAAGACCTGCCTGCTTTTGCATGGAAGAGAAAAAAGTAGAAATGGCTGCAGCAGTTCTTCCCCACCCCCAGCTTGCAATGAGAAGGAGGGGGTGGATGGGAGTAGCGGCAGACCCCACCAGAGAGGCTGCCTGAGGATTCTAAGCAGCAGAACCAAAAGCCATGGTGTCATGATTTTTATTAAAGAAGCTACTCAACAACTTAGGGAAATTGTAAACTCCCCTTAATAGGAAGATTGGCCTGTGGACATTCGGACTAGGAATGCAGTTGCCTTCTATTGAGGCAGCTAACTCAGATGATGCCAAATCTACAACACCCCCCTACATACCTGTTTAGGCTTATGCATATATGCCCTTCACCACGTCTGATCTGTTGAATTGAAAGATAGTAGAACTGTGTTCTAGCATCATGGCAATGCACATGCCTAACTGACAAGATTACCAATAACTACTGAAGAAAGGAGCCAAATTATCCAGCAGGCAAAGCAGATCATCCAGGAGAGAAACTCCCCAGGCATGGATAAGGGGGAGAGTGTCTTTGACAGGCAGGCGGGGAGTGGTTCTCCCCAGTGTCAGACTCTGCTAGTAAAAGCCAGTCAATGTGTTTAAAGTTGAACACGCCCGATCTCGTCTGATCTCGGAAGCTAAGCAGGGTCGGGCCTGGTTAGTACTTGGATGGGAGACCGCCTGGAAATACTGGGAGCTGTGGACTGTTGTAAAACCCAAAGCTATCTGAGTGTTTGGAGGAGGCTTCAGGAATTTGAAGGTTTTGGAGGCAGCAAAGGGTTGCTGGACAGATAGTTGGAGAGTCAAAGACTCCTATTGTTAGCAACCTCTCATATGATGCAGCAGAGGAATCTCTTCAGGAAGTCTTTGAAAAGGATTCAGGATTCCACAGAACAATTAAGGAAGGTTTAAAGGACCTGCAATTGTAAGGCTCTATGAAGCAAGATTTATGACTGGCTGTCAAGCGGAGAAAGAAAGAAGATTAACGAATGATGGAGCAGAGGTCGGAAGAGACAAGAGACCCCAGAGGAGGATGAGGGTCTCTGAGAGCCAAAGTGCCCAGTGGGGGCAGGAGAGATATAGGCAAGAGAGCCTGAAGAGAATCAGAGAAGGATGTGGACGTGTGTGGAAGAGGAAAGCAGAAAAGATGGTCCAACTGACAGATGCAGGGACTAATGGAAGTAGAATACTGTCAGTGGCCAGATGTCAAGAGCAGACTGAGGAAAAGGTTTTGTTCCTCATCCCACAGACAGAGAAGGGCAAGGGCTTGGAGTTGTGACATTCTGGAAAAGGAAAGTTGGCAGCAAAAGCATGAAGAATACAGGAAAAGGCAGAGTCCAAGATGAAAGGCAGTCCAAGCTGCAAAGGAGCGCCCCCTCACCAGTCCCCGATAAGGTGGAGATTGGAATGGCTCCCTAAGTGCAGCCTCAGCTGGGAGGAGAGGTGATGGTGTACCTCTGAACTGGAAGGGAGAAAAGAAGGGGGCACTTCTGAGAGGCGATTGTGCGCCCCTCCAGGCTGGAAGTGGAACGGCAGCTGAAGGACGCTGACTAAAAAGGCAAAGGAGAGAGAAAAGAGAGATGCAAGCTGTGAGACAGCTAAGGGACCAACAACAGCCCTAAAAGGCCCACACACCACATATGCTCAAGAGCAACAGAAGTCACATTGTACCTGCAGACCTTAGAACTCAGGAGAAGTGGAGGAAGTGGGATAAAAATCCTGAAGAAACAGTAGTTCAACGTGTATGGCCCAAACAACAGCCCTGGCTATGTCTTTGGACTGGATGCCAACACAGGGCAAGATGATACCACCATCTACCTAGCCCATTTTACAGAGGCTTTTCACTTTTATTCCATGTGCAGCCCACAACAGAAAAACCAGGAGTATTTTTGTTCTTCCCAGAGCCCCGTCATAGGATGGCATAGGATGAGGTACACACTTCACAGAACCATAAGGCTGTTTGTTCCCTTTCAAGCCAAAGCATGAGGCCATTTTGGGTGGATCAAGGAGACATATAGGAGAGAGTTAGTAGATTAGGGAAAGCTCTGAGTACAACAAGGGAGAAAATGTGGGAATAGAGATTCCCCTTAGAGTGCAACTGGGTCATAGGTGGAGGGGATTGTATTAGGTGTTGCTGGTTGCCCCTACAGCTGTAAAGGTAGCAGGGTTGAAGCTTTGGATACTTTATGCCAGGGCTAAGAGAGCCTTTACTGATTGGGTTGTAAAATCCTCTGAACCTGAAGATCTCCAGATGAAAAGGGGGAGAGAAAATTCGGACTAGACTCTGCTGTGGCCAGACCAGGAGAAATTGGTCACTCTAAGCACAGTCAGATCCGCAACTGGTGAATGAAGAAATCTAAGCTAGACCCTATTGCCTGACACACACCTGGAAGCTGTCAGGCTCTACTTACGGTCAGACTTAGCAACTGGAGAGGAAGAAGACGGGGACTAGGCCCTGTTGCGGGTGTGACCTGGGACATACACACTGCTCTACACACAGCCAGATCCCTGCATGTTGGAGACAATATTATAGGTTGTGGCAGGCATAGGAGGGGCAGGAAGCCTGGCCTGCCTGTTTTATCACTACAGACGGATGTTCTGTGGGGTTGGAAGATATGTGTATATGGTAATTGTTGGTAATGATGGTGATGATGAGAATGCTGGGCAGGAGAGGCTGGGAAGTGAATTGGTTTCACCAACTGGTCAATCAGATCTTGAACACCCTGAAGGTTAGTAATGGCTGGGTATGTTCTCATGGCCTAAGCTTAGGAGACTATCCCAATTGTTATGTAAAGTTTGAAATCCCTGAATCTCTACAGGCATGCCTAGAAAAGCATCCCAATGTTGACTTTTTCTATAGTTATAGCAAAGTTATATGGGAAAAGGGGGGCCTGGTCCTCCATAAATGAGTTCTAGAAAGAAACCAGCTTTTACAATGGTAAATGGGTATATGGGTTGTCTTCTGGGATGAATTGGTGTGGCCACTGAGGGTATCACCTTTCACCCAGGGCACCAACCAATGCAGGAATGGGATAAACAGTTAGGCTGAGCAAGAAATGGAAAGAGCTTATAATGAAAGCAATGGGTATGATTCTGGCAACACGTATCTGAAAGGTTGGGAGTCATCATGATCCCAAAGGAGGGAGTTGTTTTTCATGTGAGGCAGATGCTTTGTTGGCTGTCAGCCCAGCGTGAAATAGGTTTAGACTATTTCTTTAGTCGTGAAGGGGGTCTGTGTATTTGGATAAATACAACCTGTTGTCATTATGTAAATGAGTTTAAATGTGAAGTGGGAAAATGCATTTAGAAGTATTCAATGTTAGAAAATCATTCTTGTAGTCTGCAGGCATGTGGACATGATTATCTGGTTCCCTAAGTAAGTATGGGTAAAAGACACTGTTTGTAGAATTGCTTTGTGCATAAATAATGGCCTTCCTAAATCCGCTTGTCTGTACTCTGCATGTTAAATTGTTTTCAATCTGTAATGATTGGAGTAATAGAGGGAAAGGCTGCAGTATATGCTTTGATGGCACATTGAAGTAGTTATGCTTGAATTGGTGGGCCAGCCTAGATGGCCTCAGGAAGTGAGGAAAATTAGTTAATTTCCTCTGCAATTGAAATCTCTCTGTGTTATAAAGGAAATAGGGAAATAGCGCATGCTTCAAATTGCAAGGAATTGAATTTGGCATGAAGGGGGGAATGAAGGAGTTAAATTCAGACAAGTACAGCTTGAGTAGAAAAATAAGTGAGTTGGACAGCAGATGTCCCTACCTTATCTCAGTTTAAAAGTATGATTGGCCTTGTAACGCTATGCTTAGGTGCCTGGGAAGTAAAAGGGAGTCAAGCATACTCTTTTGCCTCATCTTTGTGTCATTTGGTGACTGAGGCCTTTGTTCCCTTGTTTTGGGGGTGGTATTAAGCTCCAAATGTAATGGCTGACGTAGACTAGAAATGTGATTGATTGCTGACGCTGTTGACCAAAGGTATAAGAACTAAGTGTTTTAATCAATCGGGGCTGGCAGTTTTGGACATTGTGTATCCTCTGCTTGCCCTGCACAGTAAATAAATGGTTTGGAAAATAAAGCTTTCTGTTTTGGAAGAACCTGAAGGTCTTCATCTTTTCCTCGCCACAACACCTGCCTTTCTCCAGGCACAACCCCAAAATGGCTTACAATAATTTAAATCAAAGTTCAGCTAAATTCTTATTATAAAAAAGTCAAAAGTTATTAAACAATTCTGTTTAAAAAGCATGTAGTTAAAAAGAGTTTAAACACACATTTAAGACATAATTTAAAAGGTAAGAGCACAGCACCTTCAAAATACCCTTCTTCCAAATGATTTAGGCCTCTAAGTCCTTCCTAAATAAGAACGGCTGGAATCCTGTCGGGGATTTGCAGATATGTAAAAACCATGATCAAGGTGCTATGGAGTGAACCTGGAGCAGATCCCCCTAATCCGTGCTTACTGGGAAGCAGCTGCTGCAATCGACATGGGTCTGTTACTCAGTTGATTAGGAAGCAGCTGAGTAATGTTCCCACCCACCCCTCCCATCAGCAATCTCTGGTGCAACAGACAGAAGCAGGACCCCTGTTGCAGTTCACCCTCAAACCAGAGATTGCTTGTTTGAGGAAGGTTGGACCATCACCCAACTGCTTCCTGAGTGACAAGGGAATGGACCCTCCTCAATTGCAGCAGCTGCTTTCCAGTAAGTGATTGGAGGATTTTCATGGTCATGAAAATGAAACAGCGATAAGTGCATTACTCTAGATTACACATTCATAACTGCTCAATGAGATTCCATCCAACAGTTTTGCCTGCACATGGGAACAGAGTAGAGAGGGGCCAACTGGACTTCCTGTATTTTAAAACTATATTGCAATCATTTTGACTTGTCCAGCTGCACTGAATTCCATGCTTGGGGGAAAGTCAGGGTATGAATAAAATTCATCATGAGCATCTAGGGATCAGTGAAATATCATTGGATAATGTGGTGTGTGCCAAACAGGGATGCTTTTTCTAACTGTGCCAGTAAGATTCTTTCTATAACAATTTCATTCAGATTTTTTGTCAGTCTATTCAGAATTGCTCTCAGAGTACGCCAATGACCACTGGAACCACAGTTATTTTCTTTGGTTCCCCCCCACCCGTCTAGATTCTTTGATAGAAGACAAATCACTGATGATCCAAAATTCCAGTAGATAACACCTGGTAGACTATGACCCTTTCTGCACCCTACCTTTGCCCCAGCAGCATCCAATGATGATGGAAACAGTGGCTCTCCTGGGAAAGGAGCACGATGGAGTGCTCTCCTCTGCACCAGCTGCCTCCCAGTTCCAGAGAACACGGTGGCTCCGCCTCTTCCTGCCACAGTGCAGCTGGGTACTGTCCCAGGCTGTACTGGGGAAGCACAACCATTGCTCTTCCAGGGCCCCCACAGAAAAGGTAAGTGCAGGGGTGCAGCAGGAAGATGGTGTGGTTGCCAGTCATTGATGGGGAAAACCCATCAATGATTTGTGGTGCAATCACGCCACTTGAGGATGGGAAAAGGATGGGACCAGGACAATGTCATGCATAAATTCTGTCCCACTCCCATCCTTCTCCCGTCCCCATGGCGGATTGGGTGCATGGAATGGAAAGGGCCTAGGAAACCGATGATGTTGATAATAACAACCACCCTGGGATTCCTTAAAATGTAGCCATGGCAGTTATGAAGTAATATCAAAGATTATGTAGTATGAAAGAGATCCATGAGCTATATTGGTGTGACCATAAGCAAACATCAGTAGGTATTCTTCTGGGTGTCTCTGTTTTGTGTTGTCACATAAATTTTGAGATCAGGATAAGGTTTACTCCTAGAAGGACTGCACTGGGTAAGGTCATATGGAAACACTATTCCAAGAACACTTAATCTAAAGTATATGTAGCTCTAGGGATCTCCTGCACTGTTAGTTTCTTGGGAGTTTATTCCATGACATTTAGATGTCCTAAATGAGTGTTTTTAACCCGGAGTCCACGGGGGCACAGAGACCTTACAGGAGGTCTGTGAAGCTCTATTGTTGGACACCAAGAGCACCAGCAACAACAGGACATGGCAGCAAGCGTGATGTGGATATCAAAGGAGCAGTTTCAGCACACACACACACCATGCATCTTTGATGAAAGGGACATGGCAACAGGTATATGAGCATGCCCAAACTGGAGACCACAGCTTGAATTCCCACTCTGCTATGAAAACCCACTGCGTTACCTCAGGCAAGTCATATTCTCTTAGCCTCAGAGAAAGGCAATGACAACAAATATTGCCAAGAAAACCCTCATGATAGGTTTGTCTTAGGGTAATCATATGTCATTTTTCAAAAGAGAGAGACACAATGGCTGGAAAGAACCTCCTCCTGTTAGCAGCACTTTGTTGTTGTGTGCCTTCAAATCTCTTCTGACTTATGGCAACCCTAAGGTGAACCTGTCACAGGGTTTGGGGGATTTTTTTGCAAGATTTGTTCAGAGGGAGTTTGCCTGGGCCTTCCCCTGAGGCTGAGAGAATGTGACTTGCTCAAGGCCACCCAGTGTCTGAGCGGGGATTTGAGTCCTAGTCTCTAGAAACCTTTAATGAATACATATTTGAATATTTAAATGTTGATTTAAATCTTGCGAGGGGGGGGTCTCTGGCAACAAATTATATTTACAGTTGTTCCTGATAAAGAAAAGCTTAAGAGTCATTATCCTAAATGAAATCCAATATTTGCATGATTAACAGGGAAAAATGAAAATTGTCATCTAACAAAACTACCACAGTATTTTTTTTAAAAAAACAGTGCATTCCATTCATTAGAGAATTTGATGTTTTGACATAATAAAATTGCAATAGTCTTTTTAAAAAACGAGAAATGTGTAGGCACAATCAATATGGCCAAAATCCCATTGCTAGTCCCAATTAGAGTAGACCTCTTGAAGCAATTGGATTTCCGTAAGTGTTGACATACCATCTAACAATTGATTCAGTGAATTTACTTTAACTTGGAGTAGTAATTGGATTTACAAAAATGTTTCCTTTCCCCCTCTCTGTGCAGTGATTTCAATTTGTGCATTCAGGAGGACTTACCTCCTTGAGATTTTATCTACAAATAATGTATAGGTTTCATACATAAAGCTGTCACTTGAATGCATTTGAAGTAGTTTAGAAAAGTATATGTATAATTGAAACCCATGTATTGGTACTGTTCAAAAGCAATCATCTGAAATTTTAATGGCAAATGAAGTAATAGCAAAGCTGTTCTAGTGGTGAATTGCATGTGAGCAACTCACTTCCAATTTTCATTAAACCAGACATTTTGCTATATGGAAATGGAAAGGATAAGTGTAGCTTGTCCTAGATTGTGTTACAGGAAAGAGAATCACTGCAATTTTGTCACAGGAAACCACTATATACCAGATCATATTGTTCATCCAGTTACACAATATTGTTTGCTCTGACTGACAGTAGCAGATCTCCAGAGGTTTGGTGGAGAAGTTCTTCCTAACCTCTTTAAAAAAGGACATGATCTGTTTGCTGGTGTTGAGACCTGCAACCACACACCTCCAAGTGTCCCAAATTTGGAAGAGACAGTCTCAATTGAACCCCTTTTGTCCAATTTTCTCGGCTGCATTTACAATGTCCCGGTTATCTCTCCTTCCACATCCTCCTCCTTTACTCTAAGCTCACTTTAATTGCTGCAAACTGAGTTGCTCAAAGGAGACTCAGCTAACCCAGTGGGGGCGGAATCTTGTCCTTCCTGTTTGGCTCAGGCAAAAGCAAACAGCTGGGGATTCTCTTAGTTTGTGTATTCTTCCTCATTAATTACTTTTCTCGCCTTGACCACACTCTGATGTTGCTTGGCCACATGTGTCCCAATTATCATCTGTGAAATGTTGGAGGGTATATTGTAAGGCTTTGGAGGTCCCCAATATCAGTATGGTTTGGATGGGCACCATACCTAATTGGCATCATATGTAATTGGCAACACATTTTATTGGCGCTGATATCAAATTCAAGCCTGAGAGGTGATGGAGAGGTCAAACTGAGCGAGGGAAAGAATTTGACTGTAAATGTGAGAAGGACAGGTCAACTCAAAACTTCCTCCAGGTAAGACTGAGTCATTTGTCAGGCAAATACACACCATTCCTGTGGATAGTAGGCTTAAACAGAAGCTGGAATTTTCCAGGACACTGATTGACAGATATCCATCCCTTGTACACCTGGATTCTTTCCTCTTTCCTCACAGCACCCACAATAGACAGCTATTACAACATCCATCATGTCTTTGTCAATCAAAGCACTAAGGCCATCAACAGGTGAAAGACCCATTGTCCACAACGGCTTCCCTTTGTCTTGCATCTGGAACCTTCACAGCCACAAGCCATTTTCAGGGTACAAATACCCCTGATTTGAGGATGCCCAGTGCAGTCTCTTGAAGGTCTACCCATCACTCTGTCCATCTGGCTCCTGAATGAGAACTGTCCTTGGGTCCTACTTAAGCCAAAATACATTTCTGCTCTTCACTATTCTTCTGGACTGGTAATTATAAATCCCCCCAAGCCCCTCAGCCTCTCTATAATTTTTCCTCTCTTTGTCTTTCAGTTAGTTCTTATGTGAATGTGTGATTGTGTGTATCTTGTGTGCACTGCACGAGTGAATTCCCCTGAATAAAACACATTTTTAGCTTACTTCTGAATCTCTGGCTGGTTCTTTTCCTGCACATGCCTGTAAACACTGATAGAAAAGATCTCGCTAAGTTGCCCCCCTCACGCAGCCTCCTGATTTTGAGCTAATTAATTCCCCACTTTTTCAAGGAGGTATTTGGCATTGTAGGGTGGTCCTTGTGACACTTACCTTTTGGGGTAACAAGATATCCACACCACCATGCAATAGCTCTTGCCAGTTGTATAAAGGTGTGTATGACTTGGTCTTGGCTAAAAACCCCCACAAACAAACACCTAGGGCAAAATCCAGCAAGCCTTAGACACGTCTAAAGAAGCAGTCAGGATCAGGGTCGGGACCTAGTTGTATTTGTTACAGAACCAAACATTGAAAATAGCTGCCTTGTAACAGGTACTACCTCACCAAAATATTAACAGTACTGTAATTTAGAGAAGTTTAAAAATATGAGAACTGCCTTAGCAAAGCAGGTATAAGGAGGGAGCCCAGAGGACCTTTCATACAATACAGTTATAGCACTAGGATCCCACTTTAACTTTGTTGGCAACATCCTACGGAATTCTGCGATTTATGTCACAGGTAGTAGAACTCACTAGCTGAGAATACTAAGTACCCTTCTCTAAACTGCAAATGCTAGGATTCCAAGGGATCATGGCAGTTAAAGGGGAATAATCAGAGTGCTATAACTTTTATGTAGTGTGAAGTGGTCCCAGGGCACCTGCTGACTCCTGTTAAGCACATTGTGTATTTTGAGCAGTAAATTCATAGGCCATTTCTGCACTACACTGTTATAGTGCTGTTATTCCACTTTCAAGATCCTGTGGAATTCTGGGGTTTGTAGTTCCCTGAGACCAGAGAGCTCCCTGGCTGAGAAGTCTAAAGACTTCTCCCTGAACTGCAAATCCCAGGATTTCATAGGAAGTTGGAAGTGGAATAATAGCACTATAACAGTGTAGTGTAGAAACGGCAATAATTAATGATGAAATGCTAAGTTGTACTGAAGAGGAGAAAGGATGTCCACAGATTGTGTCTGTCTCCAGTGCTCTGGAAGTACAATTGTGAGTGCAGTGAAAAAAATCCTATGGTGCAGTTGGGTGATCACATTTTTATGAACAGTGAACCACACCATGAATTTAAAGCTTGTAACAAATTAGTTGTAACAAAGAACTTTATTTCCTAGGTATTGTAAATTAGTTGGTAAAACTTTAAGAACCTCCATTTTTTAAAAAAAAAGAAAAGCCATATTACTTGCTTCTGATAGGCATCTACTTTTCACTACCCATTTCCAGTTGCTAAGGAAACCATTGTATAAGGTAAGAGATTAACAGTTTGTATTGTAATTGCCCAATGAAGAATAACTGGCAATGTGATAAGCACTCATTGTGATTTTACTATTTCATTGGCATGTCCTTTCAAATACACATAATCAAAAGTGAAGCTCAGACATAAAGATCTCCCCAGTACAGATGCTCAGAATGAAATCAGAAGAAAGTTACAATGGTTTTTTATGACTCTGAATATCACAAAATGCCTTCCTATTTCATACTGAACATGTAAATCAGGGTTTGGCCACCTGGTGTTCTCCAGATGTTTTAACAACTACTGTAATTTCCTCTGATATAGCCAATGGTCAGGGATTATGGGAACTGTAGTCAACATTTGGAGAACAACAGGCTGCCAGTCCCTAATTTAAAGAATCTGGGGGCACTCTGCAAGCAGGTATTGTGTTTCATCTTCCATGGAAGGCTGACACCCAATTGAATTTTGTCAGGTCCGTACTGGCGTTGTTACCTCTGGGTCAGGCTCAGCACAGATAACAATACTTGTCTGGGTAACAGGCTCTACAGCTGTTTTAGGCCCATCTCATAAAATGGGATCAGAATGGTGACACTAGTAGTAGAGGTATGGCTGACATTCACATACTTACCTGGGCCTTCTTGCAAACCTACCTACCTGACTCTGCTCGCCAAAAGTGGCTAGTGGCTCTGATGCCAGTGGAAGGTGTGAATCCACTTCGAATTTTAATGCGAATGTTCAGTGAAGCTATCCCAAGATGCTGATCTCTGTCACCAAAAATTAATTAAAGCCAAGCCCCTTTCTCATATAAAATTAAATAATATCAAATAACATTTGAGATTATTTTACAACTAGAAAAAAATAATGGAATCTCAACTAATTCTGGCTAATATTTTCACACACTTCTTGAAACTGTTCACAATTTCTCATCAGAAATGCTGTTTGTAAAGTTCTGCTCATTGAAACTATATTTGAGTTGCACAAAAAACACAAACAAAATCTCATTTCTAGCCCCAATTTCTCAGGTATGTATGAGATAATCCTTTAGTATACTGTTTCAGATGGAAGCTGAAAAATACTTGCTAATATATTTTTTCTTCTTCTCTTACATTCCACGGGCATGAAAGATTTCATAAATTAAATTTTATTTCACAAGCAGAACAAAAAAGATAACTGTGTGGGAAATGCTTTAGGGAATGACAACTAAGCGCTTGCAGATAATAGCTCAATCGGGAGAAAAATCTTCCTTGTGTTCATTGCTGATAGTGAACCAAAAGACAGGCAGCAGAATGTCTATCTCTAAAAAGGAGAAACTAAGTTTGCAATAAGTTTTCCAACAAAGCTGGCTCCTCAGCCTTCCTTCATGATCAAAACTACTATGGATAGGGAGCATTTTAAATAGAAATTGCCGTAGTATTGGCAATGTTCCTGATATTAAGACAAGGATGCAGTGGGGAATTCACCCACACTATTCCATCATTGATGATCTAGTGGGTTTACAGTGTATTTATGTCTGTTTACATGGGATTACAAAAAATTAGGTCTATAAGAAGAGTGGGAAACCTGTGGCCCTCCGCCTGTCTGACTGCAACTGCCATCAGCCCTAATCGGCATAGCCGATGGTAAGGGGAGCTACAATCCAACATTTGCAGAGCTGCACAATTCTTAACGTAGTATATAGAAAGGGTAACATGGCATTCTAAGGCAGTGGTGGAAATTGGGTGGTGTGACAGCTAGACCTCTGCAGCCCCATAACCTTGCAACACTCAAAAATATCTTTGATTCAAAATACAAAGGGGTATCCCCAGAGATCCTCTGGGTGGAAAAGAAGCGAGACACTACCTCCCTTTCAGGGTATATTCTCAATTTTAAAACTATTTTGCATTTTTTCAGACTTTTTTTTTAAAGGGGAAAAGCCTGAAGTAGCCTTCCTCCCTAGAAAGAACATAACTATCTGATTACTTCTGGTTTCAACAAAATGGGGTAGAAATTCAGCTTGTGGGTATCCTAGAGTGGTAGAAATTTGGCTGTGGCAGTTATTGTTGTTCCTGATGATTTCTGCACTGTTGAATTCAAAGTTGATCCTTGGATCTTTTCTACCATAGTGTTACCCTGCTTCCTGGGGTCCCTCAGGGGAATTCCCAATGCTTGTCAAAATTATCACCTGTGGGGAAAATTAGCTATGAACACTGCTGTAGCAATGCAAAGAGGGCAGAGTAATTAAGGATTTTGAGCCCATCTTTACAGAGTTGGGTCACAAAGAATCAGGCTGACTGTTCAAATTTCAGTATTTTATTGAAAAAAGATGTCAAAATCCATACAATCACTCAACTGCACTCACTCCCACAAGCATACAAGACTATAGAAATTTAGAAAGAGGTGAAAATTAAGAGAGAGACATAGGGGTTTGGGTAATACTGTACCAATCCAGAAGTTTTCAGCTGGGAAAAGACAAGCGGAGAGCCCAACTCAGCCTAGGGGAGGGGCTGAGGAGGAACTTTCACTGGCGGAGTGACTGCCTGCCAGTTAAGTCTGAGAGAACTCCCAAATGAAGGAGAAAAAGGGGTTCTAGTTATAGGGCTCAACATGTCCTGGGGATCAGATGGGTGCATTTTTATGAAGATGGATCTTAGCTTTGTAGTTCAAAGAAAATACAGCCAGGCATCCTTGTAGTTCCCTGAAAGATGACTATCTCATCTGAGGATACATGCCTCCAAGCTGTCACATTCTTGGCTGTTTGAAATGTTAATTTGATTCCAGAGACCTCTTGTTTCCTGTTGGTGCTATTATTGCTGAAAATCCATCCAAATGGTCTGTGTGAACCATTTCCGAGATTTCCCTAGGATGTGTAACAGAAAACAGGGCTACCCTTTGATCTATATCCATAGCTCTGCTTCCCTACATGTCCTTCCAGTAAATCTCTATGGCTCACTATGTTAGATATAAAATAATTAGGCTCCTCAGGACATAGGCTAGGTGTGGTAATAATAGGATCTGGAGTTAAGAGACCAGCTGTACCATGCAGCAAGATGTGGATGAAGGCAGGAACTGATGACTGAATGGTTCAGCAAGAAATCTCAAGAGCAGGTGGCTGGTGGAGCTGTCTTAGGGTGCTGATTGCATGGACAGATTCAGTATTCTATTCCAGGCAGTAAAATATCCTTGGCCAGTACTGAAAGTGGTTTGTTCTGCCTTATTTCTTGGACATACAGCACTGAACACTCTTTATTGTAGCTGTGGAAGCCATGGTTAAGCCTTAGTAGAACTGAAGGAGGTATAAAGGATCATGGTTGCCCAGCAACGCAAGTGAGCAAGAGAAAACTAAGATTCTGAAATATTACTTCTTTCATCAGTCTCAAGTCTATATTCTTTTTAGAATCTGCAGCATGCATAGAATGGTAAGCCAGGTTTTAGTTGATTGAATTCTGGCTTGCTGTTGTGTCCAAACGAGCTTCATAAACAACCCTTGGTTTTGCTAGCCTGATGCAAGCCACAGTTAGAAGCCATGCTTTGTTGTTGGTTCATGAACTATGGTTTGTTTAAACCATGGCTTGTCTTTGCATCTGAACTGAGAAAAGTAACTTGTTCCTGGCTTGTTTCCCAGAAAGGATGGCTGAACAAATGGGTAGGAAGAAACAGAGCAGAAAACAGAAAAACAAATAACAGTTTGTTTGGCTGTGTGTAGCTAAAACAACAAACCATGGCTTAGAATGAAAGATGAATGCAATCAATGTCTTATTGTTATTAACAGGCTGCTAGATTAATTTGTGAACTATCTCCATGTAACAATGTCTCAGTAAACAACTGTTAGGGTACCAATTTTAATCTCAGTAACTGATGATCAGGGTACCACTGCAAGTGTTACACATGGATTTTCTTTAAAATGCACAACCTCTCACATTATTTCTCCCAATTAAAGTGGATGGCCTGGTTCTGGAAATCCAGAACCAGGCAATCCAGTGTTAGACAGTGCTGTACTTACTTTGTCTTTCCTGGGCACACTTTATAAGAATCCATCCTGGCAATCTGCCCTGTTTTGATCATGAATGCTTTCTGTTCCAGTATAGCATTTAATTTTCAGTATCCAGGATAAAACATTTGCTGCTACCTAATATGATATTATAGTACTCTGGTGATTATGTTGAGCCAGACTTGACAAACATCTTAAAGCAGTGGTCTAGGAGTAGAACACATAAAAATTCTGCCATAACCAATGAAATTTTCCTTCAGTCTTCAAATTTCTAGACTGGCAGGGAATGAGGCACTGAAAATTTTTCCCACTTAGACTTCTTATACATGCTGTGTTTGCGTTCACTCAGTCACGTTGCTTGCCTCTTTTCTTTGGATGCTTGAACTATGGCCATTTCCACACTACACTGTTACAGTGCTATTATTCCACTGTCAACATCCTGTGGAATTCTGGGATTTGTAGTTTACTGAGGCCAAAGAGCTCTCTGGCTGAGAATTCTAAATACCCCTCCCTAAACCAAAAAGCCCAGGATTCCATAGGATGTGAAAGTGGAATAATGGCACTATAATAGTGTAATGCAGAAACAGCCTATGCTTCTAAATGGTCAACTGAGTGGCTTTAGCCTAAACTATGCTCAGATTTATTGATACTCATTTAAGGCAGGAGTGGTCAACTGTGGGATCAGAGATTCATTCGTTCATTTTAGATTGTAACTCCCTTGATCCCTCCACAGTTGCTATGCTATGGATTTTTAGGCCAAAAAGCATTAAGAGGTCTATTTTCACATAGCCCAATTTGTGGGATTGATTATGTACTTCAAACACTAATGCCTCTGTATTGTGTTATTACTGTGAATGGTTTAATTATGTTTTAATGTCCAGTTTTTGTATGTTTTTAATTTGTATTGTTCTTTTAAATTGTGAGTCCTAATTTTTTGGGGGAAGGGGATACAATGGCAACAATGACAACGGCACCTTGATCATACCCTCCAACATTTCACAGGATTAATTGAGACTGTCTTTATAACATCAGAACAGTCATGCCCTCCAACTGTTTCGATTTGTCAGGGACAATCCTGGTTAAGTATCTGTCATCTCTCTTTTCCAGCTGCTTTTAAAATGTGCCAGTTTTTTCTTCCCTCCCACTTTCCCTCTTTGTCTTCAGGTAACTTCAGTTGATGCAAACTGAGTTCAAAGGCAGCTTGTACTCTACTAACAGAGCAGGGAAAGAAGACAGGATAGGGCAGAATTTTGCCCTTCCAAGAGGCTCAGGCAAATGCAACTGCCACACCCTTTCCTAGCTTGTGTGTGATCTTCCTCATTAATAACTCACACTTGACCACATTCTGATGCTGGCTTGGCCATACGTATCCTGGTTTTCATCTGTGAAATGTTGGAAGGTATGGACAGTGGAAGGTATGCCTTAATAAATACTCAGAGTGGTTTTCCAACTAAGCTAAATCCTGTCAAGCCAAAAACCTAAGGTGAAGCAATATACCTAAAAACTCATTTTAGCAGGTTTTAGCATTTCAGCAAAGAAGTTTTCTCAAGTGTTAATTTACCTTTTCATATATACTCTAGCTGTGAATAATATATCAGTATCGGAGATGAGTGTATCCTGTTTCTCCTTCATAGTGAAATTGCAATAAAAAGCAATACAGTGTATCCTGTTTGATCAAGAGGGCTTAATGGGAATCATGTCTTACTTCACTGCATTTTTAAATTTGCAGTGTGTAGTTAAAATGGCTTTCATTGCTAGCATTTTAATAACCCATCTATGAAGTCAGTGATGTTTTGCTAGAAACCAATTCTCTTCGTTTTCAAATCAATGGGAACCTAGCTATCACTTCAAAGACAGCAAGTGGGTTGTCCTAAGATTGAGAGGACATCCTGAGAGGTACAAATGTGCTATTCAGTGCCTGGCAGGGATATTCTCTAAGAGCTCTTTTGGAGTAGAATATCATTTATCGGAGAGAAGAACATTAAATGAAATGGGTAAAATGGATAATTGGATGAAATGGATTATCTACATCCATTTCAATCTGGCTTTAGGCCTGGTTATGGAACAGAGACAACTTTGGTTGCTTCAGTGGATGACCTTTGCAAAGAACTGGACAAAGGGAGTGTGTCCTTGTTGGTTCTGCTGGACCTCTTACTGGCTTTAAATACCATGGCCAGCTGGGAGTTACAGTCCCCCCCCCCGAAAAAAAATAATTTCTTCAAGGGATGTACTATGCTGTTGGTGACCCTATCACAGAATTTTCTTGGCAAGATTTGTTCAGAGTGGGCTTGCCTTTGCCTTCCTCTGAGGCTGAGAGAACAATGCCAATTTGCCCAAGGTCACCCAGCAGAGGCGTGGGACAAGTAGCGCATATGCCCTGGTTGCCAATGCCAGAGGGCTGCACAAGAGCCATGCGTGTAGGGGTGGGGGTAAGAAGTATGAGTGCAACTTCCATGCTTGCCCTAGGCACTGTTTACACTAGATATGCCACTGCCACCCAGTGGGTTTCCATGAGTGAGTAGGGATGTGAGCCCTGGTCTCCAGAGTCGTAGTCTAGCATTCAAACCACTGCACACACTGGCTTTTACTGGCTCCTTTTTTGACTTTGCAGCTCTTTTACACATTATCTGTAGTTGGGAACTAGCTACATATGCATAGGCTCTACTCCTTGAAAAAAAAAATCTATAGTGTTCAACTGAGGAAGGCAGAATTTACCCAAGTGCACTAGATTCCCTTCTGCAGACCATGGGCCCATTCAAATTATAGTATTATAACACTTCCATTTTAACTTCCATTTTAACTGCCATGGTTCTCTCCTGTGGAATCCTGGGGTTTGTATTTTGATGAGGCAATAGAGGAGCTCCCAGTTTGAGAATTCTAAACACCCCTCTCTAAAGTGCCATTCCTAGGATTCCCTAGAACAGAACCATGGCAGTTAAAGTGGAATAATAGCTCCATAATTCTATAGTTTGAATGCGCCCTATCCCTTACAACTTGTGGCATGTGGATGCCATCTTGGTTGGAAGACTCCTCCTGCCCCTGACCATTGTGTGCAGACAGGGTCATCCAGCTAGGGCAGTACATAATTCCAGATAAAGGTGTAGACATTCATGTCTCCCCATGTTTGGACCTTGGCCTAACTTCACTCTCAAGTTATTAGTTAAATTTATATTCTGTTTTTCCACCAAGTAGTTCAGGGAATGATACAGCTTTCTTCTTCTCCACTTTATCCTAAGAACATGATAAGGACAGTGCTGAATCCAGCCAAAATTTTATCTAGTAAGGCACTGCATTCATTCAGTACCCAACCAGATGCCCTTAGGAAGCCTGCCAGCGGAATATGTGTGTGATCACTCCCTCCATGTTGCATTTCATCTCAACTGATTAACAGAAGACACTAGATCTGCTACATAGCTAGCCTGAGTAATAGTCAGTCACTGATGGTCCTGGCCTTGGTGAATGTATCTGAGCTGTTTTTAAGTTCCCTTGATTGGCAGCTATCCCTTTTAACCATACACCCACAACAATCTTGTAGGGTAAGTCATGGACTGTCAGATGGGTAGATGGACTGGTCCAAGGTTTCATGGTTTAGTTTGTTGATCTCCCAAGTTCAAATGCAACATTCTGAGCATTAGACCACACCAGCTCTCAGGTAGTTGAACATCTTCAGAAACCTTAAATGACCTGCTCTGATATTTTGCACTGTAGGTGCAAAATTGTTTTATTGTGGCAGAAAAGTTTAAAAAGTTAAGTGAACAGAAATAAACTGGCACTTGTTTGTTGCCCCCCGCCCCAAAACCCCAAGTACTTGATACAAACACTTTTGGCACAGTTACAGCTGTGAGTCTTCTTGGATGTGTCCCTATTTGCTGTGTGCATTAGGATCCTACAGTTTTTGCCTCTTCTTCCCATCAAAATTGCTCCAGTTTTGTCAGGCTGGATGGGGACCATAAGGTGAACAGCCACTTACAATTCTGGCCATGGATTCTCAATTGGACTGAGATCTGGGTTTTGGCTGGTTCATTCTAAGACAGTCAGGTTCTTGTTTTAAACTACTCCACTGTTACTTTGGCTATGTATTTAGGGTCATTGTCATGAGGGTGAATTCAGTTCCAGTCCTAGATCTCTTCCACAGATTCTAGAGTTTTCCTCTAGAATTGGTCTGTGGTTGGCTCCATCCATCTGTCTGAATCTGAATCTGTCCTTCCCTCTCTATCTATCTTGCCCTCAATCCTGCCCAGTTTCCCACAACCCCAACATGATGCTGCCACCACCATGCTTCAATGTGAAGACAGTGTTCTCAGAGCTGGGGTAGTGGTGGTGGCAGCGGGCCAGGTCTGGGCAGGAGGGTGTGTGGCTTTTTTGTGCCCCTTGGTGCAAAGGGCACATGTCCCAATTGCCCCACCCTGGATACACCTCTGTTACTCAGTCACTAAGTTTGGGAGATTAGCCTTCCATAAGCAAAGTCACAACTGAGCCATGCTCTTTCAATTTCTTAATATTAGATTTAATGGTACTGATGTCAATAGTTGTTTTTTTTTAAAAAAAATAACCCTAAGTAGTGCATTTGCGTAACTTTATACCACACTTGATTGGATATCTCTTTCGTCTTCATGAGGCTGTTTCTTTAAATATGCTCTCCAGTGATATCTGGGGCCTTCCTGAAATAGGTTCCTTTAATCTGAGATTATATGGCACTGCTCACCATTTGATTCCACTCCACTTCCATATTGGGAGAAAGGCAGGATACAAATCAAATTAAATCAAATGAATGAAATACTTATGTCACTTCTGGAAGCAGTGGGTTTCCCCAGAACTTTCTGAGGCATGTCACAGCAAAGTGGTGAATACTTATGAAACCAACAAGTGTCAACTTGCTCTTGTTAAAGTTTCTGTCACAATATCTATATCAGCTTCGCAGTGACTATAATGTGTATGTCAAGTGGTAACAATGCCAGTTAAATCTAATCTACTTGATTTCTAGGTTGTAACGCAACAAGATGAGGAAAAGTCAACAAGGGATGAATTAGATTGATTTTATTGGAAGCTGCCCTTCGATTTTTGGATAGCATGGGATACAACTATTTTAATAAATAAATAATATTTTTAATTTCTATGAGGCAGATGCTTACATTTTCTCACTGGTAGTCCAGTCTTCTAAATTAGCACATCTGCACAGCACAGATTGTGCCATGCTGCTGCTTCTCTGGTGATTCTTAATGCATGCAAGTAGGTCATCCATTTTGTTTTGCTCTCAGTTTAGCAATTCCCTATTCAGGGAAGTGACTGGCCCCACTTGCTCTTCTGCCATCCGGCCACTGTCATCACATGGAAACCTGCAGGGCTCACAGGCGGATGCAGGCATTCCACATCACTTTTCTGGTCCAGGATCTCTCTCTGCCACCAGCAAACCATTTTCAGTTCAGGCAGAAATAACAAAATCTTACATTCTAAAGTATATTCCTCCTTACTCCTATCATGATACATCAGCATCGTTCTATGATCCTTTGATAAGAATGAAACTACTGTGCTATGAATAAGTTGTTGCTCCAGCTGATAGGTGACCTGTGACTAGAGCAGAAAGAGCACACCACCCCCAAATTTCATAATAAAGAGAGTGCAAATGAACTACATGGCCCCTCCTCCTCAATTAAATAAAAACAAACAAGTTAGAATTGCTATATTGCTAAGCACCTCTGCATTAAAGTTCTGCTTATCAGGAACTTTGATTTCTTCAAAGACAAGAGACAGTTCTGAGACAAAGAGACAGATCTGAGTTGGCCTTTATATCTATGGTTGATCATCAGCAATTATTTATTTGTCTCAGAATGCATTGCTGGGTGTAATCGAATACTAGCAACCAGTCACTGATCTGTTCAACTCTTTAAATCTGCCTTTTGAGACTGGATATAACCTACAGAACTAATGATATCATCATAATATTTTATTTATGGACAGAACAGCTAGTGTATGTGTGTGTGTGAGGGAGGGAGGGAGGGAGGGAGGGAGGGAGGGAGGGAGATTGAGAGAGAAGGCATTCTGAATCAGTCATTCTTCCTCAGCCATTAGGGACTGGAGGTTAGGCCTATATTGGCACTCTGCTGGGGAGCTGGTTGGGCAAAGCTGAGAGAAGTCAACTTTTGCCACTTGTTTGTCTGTGTCTGACTGATAAACAGGCCATATTGAGAGTACAACTCATGTTAAGATCAACTGTACAATACCAAGGGCTTTTCCGCACTTTGGGGGGAAAACGGGGCAATCCATTACTCATCGGGCTGGCACACTCCCCCCCGACGATCCACACTGATCCGGAGCAGCACGTGCCCACGCTACACACTCTCCGGGGACAAAAATGGAGGCTTCCGGTTGGTTGGTCTCCACCAACCGGAGAAGCTCGCCAGCCGGAAGCCCGCCCCTGGAAGATCTGCAGCCTCGCACTGGCGTGAGCCTGCAGATCTACACATTAGCACAGTGACGGACTGGGGTGCGCCAGGCTATTGAAAGTCCTCTTTTAATCGGTCTTTCAATAGCACGGGGAACCACCAGTTCTGGTCTTTCCGGAGCAGGCTGAAGTCCGGACATACATTAAGTAGTCCAGGCCCAGTTCGCCCCCAAGTGCAAGCATCCTCACTGGAGGACATGCTGCCCCGTTTTAAAAACAAAATGCAGAAAAGGCCCAAGTGTCTTTAGTTAGAAGTACATCCCACTGAGTTCAGTAAGAGTGACTTGCTAGTAAGGATGCTTGCTAGTAAGGACTGTAGCCCAAGAATGAGTGGTGCCATATATTGGAATACTCAAAATGGACAAGTTGCCATGCAAACCTCACTCCCCACAGCTCGTGTCCCAAAGGAGACATCAGTTCTAAAGTAAGAGAATTTCTTGCCCTGCACTTTCAGTGAATGTAGAGCAGTGGAGTATGAGGGTCATGAAACATACTGTATAGAAAGTACCAATGGCTTCTTTTACTTTCTGTGAGCCCGTTCGGAGGCACAGTATTTGTCCTACTGTTGACACTGCCTGGTACTATGGACTTTCTTCAGTAATGCTGAGGTAATATGATAACCACTGATGTTGAGGTGAGCCACAATAATCTAATGCACTGCATTAGCCTAGCAGTGAGCGTAGCTGTCAACATACAGACATCAGTAAGAATCAGTAGCTGTGCCCCATACAGAATATAAATGCATTTGATTAGCCTCAGGATCTTGGCAGAGGACAAAGTCATTATTTAATCATGTTTTCAATTATCCATAAGCCCTATCCGCATTGCCCGAAGTAAGATGGAGTGGAGCAAAATACAAGTGCCTTTTTCTTTCTATTGTTAGAAGGAAAATTTTATTTTTCATCCACTTCATCTGTTTTCATCCAGCTACATCCCCTATGTGCTACCCATATGACTCCTTTCTGAAAAGGAGAAAATGAGAGCTTCAGGAAAAAGATGGGTTGTAACAATTGGGGGGGGGAAGTTAAGCCATATTGTTTGGGCTAATACCTTCCAAACTAGAAAAAAAGATCTTTAAGGAATACCATTGTCTTCCTATGGGCACTGGGTTCAATCATTTCCACCACATGGAGCCCTCCTTATTCCATACACATCTCTGTAAAATATTAGAGACAAAAATCCTGTTCAAATTAGAGGGAGCCTATTTACTCTGTAGTGTTACAATTCCACTTTAACTGCCATGGTTGGATCCTATTGAATCCTGGAATATGGAGTTTAGGGATATTTAATTCTCAGCCAGAGAGCTCCAGTTGCCTCTGACCAAACTGCCAACCCCAGGATTCCATAGGGTGTTGCCATAAAAGTTGAAGTGGAACACTGTGCTGTAATTGTGTAGTGCAAATAAGCCCTGGAGTTTGTACAGTAATTGCATTTGTGGCTGAAGGCAGTATGCTGTGTTACACACCTCCATATAGATAACATAGCCTTACAATTTTGGATTCAAATGGAGCCCTGCTTGCCACGCATGTTAAGGAAAGTACCATCTGTAGAGAAGGAAGAGAGAGAAAGGAAGAGAGCAAATTTTAGGTGAATGTAGAAAAGAACTTTTTATTAAACCCAGCATATTCTGACCTACATTCTTTCTTAGGTCATTTCCACACAGGGTTTTTTAAATGGGGCGGAGTGTCCTCCAGGGAGGACGTCTACACCTGGGACCGGACTGGGTTGGATCTACTGAACATAGATCCACAGTCCAGCCTGCTCCAACCCCAAGTAGTGTCCAGCGTACTTTTGAAAGACCACTAAAAACAGGTCTTTCAAAAGCACGGAGCGCGCCACTGCAAGCTTGCTCCCATATGTAGATTTGCAGGCTCGCATTGGTGCGAGCCTGCGATCTGCCGGGGGCGGGCTTTAGGCTGGTGAGCTTCAGTTCGACCAACCGGAAGCTGCCATTTTTGTCCCCAAAGCAGTGCAGAATGGTGACCATGGACTGCTCCGGGGAAGCGTGGACCGGACCGGGGAGCCCAAAAGTCCGGTGAGTAGCGTCACGGAGCGACTCCCTCATCCTGTGAGGAAATGGTCTAGAGTACTCATAAATGACAATTGTTGACCTGGTTTCAAGTCACTGAAAAATGATATGACAAGAGATTGATGCTAGGTTGACGAAAGTCATATCGGATATTGAAGCACACAGTGTGTGTGCATTTACCTGTATGTATCTCATGGCTTTATCACACAAGGCAAGTAAATCACACTTACAGCAGGATGATAGTATCTTTGGCCTGGGGTTTGTCATGTGACATCTTCCTCTTCTGTTGTTCTCCTGGTGGGAGACTGTTTGGATAGTGCTTCTGTTACAAAAACACACACACACACACACACCTGTTAATGACCTCCATTGTAAAAGAACCATTTTCCAAATGGTCTTCCACCAAGAGAATAACAGAAGAGGAGCAACTTCATATGATAAGTCCCAGCCAAAGACATTGTTAACCTGCTGTAAGTGTGATTTACCCGCTTTGTGTGATAAAGTCCTGAACAAGAAAGTTGCTTTTGGAAGCACAGCGACTGGCAGGACCGGCTATATTCAACAAAACTTCTCCTGCAATCCAATCAATGTGATTGCATGCAGATACAGGAAGCCATTTTCAGTACAAGGTGAAAATAGTCACAGACCTGCAAACAGGCTTCAGAAATCAATCACAAGTGTGCAATCCTGACCAAGAAACTTGAGCAACTAGTAGCTAGGCATTTTAACTCGAAACACTATAGCCCCTCTGGTTTATCTGTGTTGGAGCTGAAGGTGCCGCCTCTTTCTTTGGCTGTAAAGGAGAATTGCTGGATCCTTAGACTTAAGATCTTAACCCTGGAAGGTCCCAACCAAGAGGATAATACTTAACACTATCATCCACTCAAGAATATTGACAACAGAAGAGTGTTCAGAACTGCCACCTTAGATGCAGCTTACTTCTGCCTTCACCTGTTGAAAAAGACAGAAGCTGAAATATTTTGCTAATATATATATATGTGTGTGTATTATATTCATTCTTGTGTATTTGAGTTTACCTGCCTCCCTTCCCTTCTTCCCCTTCCCCTTCCCTCCAAGCACAAGACCCAAAGTGATTTATAGTAATTTTAAACAATTTAAAAGGCCATTTCCACACTAGACTGTTATAGTGCTATTATTCCACTTGCAACATCCTATGGAATCCTGGGATTTGCAGTTTTGGGAGGGGCTGACTGGCCCCCCCAAAAACTGCAAACTCCAGGATTCCATAGGATGTTGCAAGTGGAATAATAGCACTACAGTAGAGTCCCGTTTATCCGACGCTCGGTTATCCGAGCATCCGGATTAACCGGCGTTGCGACGGCCTGGGGGCGTGGCTGTGGGCATTTCCGTGCCCCCAGACACGCCCCGACACACCCCCAGGCCTGCCCCAACACGCCCCCAAAATGGCGTCCGCCGCGGACGTCCGGGTAATCTGACCCTTTCGGTTATCCGACGCTGCGGCCGCCCGTTTGGGTCAGATAGCCAGGACTCTACTGTATAACAGTCTAGTGCTGAAATGGCCAAAGTTCAGCTAGAATCTTATTTTATAAAAGTTTAAAAAACCCGTTCTGTTTAAAAGCACACAGTTAACACATTTAAAACTAAAAAGATAAAGGGATAACACACCACTTTAAAAACACCCTTCTGTCACATGATTTAAGAATCAAAGGGTATCTAAATAATGGTCTCAACCCCCCATGGTCATTTCACACACGATTTTATATATTGTGTGTATATGTGCCTTCAAGTTGCTTGTTGTATGCCAGACCCATGAATTTCACAGGGTTTTCTTAGACAGGGAATAATCAAGAGTGTTTTTGCCAGTTCCTTCCTCTGAAATACAGCCTATAGCACCTAGGAAAGAGCATCAATTTCAGGGGTCTATTCACATTAGATAAACATAGTGCTATGTTACACTATGGCCTTTACCGCACTACACTCTTATAGCGCAATAATTCCACTTTCAACATCCTCTGGAATCCTGGGGTTTGCAGTTTCGGGAGGTGCCAGCTGGCCCCTCCCGAAACTGCAAACCCCAGGATTCCAGGGGATGTTGAAAGTGGAATCATCACACTATAAGAGTGTAGTGCGGAAAAGGCCTATATCTGCCATGGCTCCATCCTATGGAATCCTGGGATGAGTAGTTTGGTCAGAGGCACTAGATGAGCTCCCTGGCTGAGAATTCTGAATGCTCCTCTCACCCGGAATTCCATGAGATTTTGTCATGGCAGTTAAAGTTGAATCATCTACTATATAAAAGTCAAAGTTTGTTAATTTGTCTGTTTGTCTGCATCAGGCAGGCGCAGACCTCATATGAATGGCTGTGTGAGGCAAGAAGACCTCATATGATTGGCTGGCTGTGAAGATGGAATCCTGGGGTTGGCAGTTCAGGGAGGGGCCTTAAGAATCCTCAGTCTGAGAGCTCTGAATAGGCTGGTTGCTATGGAGATGATGCCTAGCAGCAAGTCCCCTGACGAACCCAACCTCTGTATGTTAACATTTCTGAATACAGAGACTGGATTGGGGAATATGGGCAAAAGTTACAGGTACTGAACAACAGAGTTTGGGAAATTAGAGACACAGGATCTTAAATCTGTGTATTTCAACCCCATCTAACTCCTAAGGCAAGGTAAGATAATTCCTAAGGTATTTCTAACAAGTGTTACCTGTGAGAAAATAAAATCACAGGCAACGTTTGTGTGTTTGTCTGTGTCAGGCAAAAACCTCATATGATTGGCTGTGTGCGGTGAGAAGACCTCATATGATTGGCTAACTGTGGAGATTCTATGGAATCCTGGGGTTAGCAGTTCAGGGAGGAGCCTTTAGAATTCTTAGCCATAGAGCTCTGAATAAGCCGGTTGCTGTGGAGATGAGGCCTAGCAGCAAGGAGGAGAGCACTGTCTTCCCTCAGGAACCCCTGTATGTTAGTAACTGAATACAGATTGGATTAGGGAATATGGGGAAAAGTTACAAGTACTGGACAAGACAGTTTGGGGAATTAGAGACACAGGATCTCAAATCTAACAACTATTACCAATGAGAAAATAAAACGCTGAGCAACACTGGGTATATATGCTAGTAGTGCTAGAATTCTGGGATATGAATGAATCCCTTGCCTTCTGCCACATGTATGTGGCAAAAAAAAAAAAAAAAAGGCAGTCAATCCTAATTGTGTAATCAGGATTGTCTAACCAATCATGGTCTAGATTGTCCCTTTCTGTGTTTATCTGGGTGCATTCATATGTTAACTTGGTGTCTGAAAATGTAGCCTTCACGATCACACCCTTCCCTTCTGGAGAGCCCATTGTCTCCACATATGTTACTGACATCTTGGGGAGTAAAAACAAGACACCTTATGCTTTACTATGCAGAGCAGCTTCTGTTGAATTTTTTAAACAGTCATTTAAGAAGACAGTTTGAGAGTCCAAGGTTAAGGAAGGCCTGAAGCCATATACTGACAAGTCTTTAAAAAAGCTGAGAGTTGTGAGTTTCAGGTTGTAAAGAACTTCATGGCAAGAGAGAAAGAAAACAAAAGATTTGTCCCAAAAGACTGCAGAGTTCAGATCAGTCCTTGACGAACAGACAATGGAGAGTATGTGGTAGTGTGGGAGAGAGGGGATCATATAGATGTTATCTAATTCAAACTACTGGTAGATGTTTTTTTAAAAGTGGAACCATCTTCACCGTAGCAAAACGGTAGAAATGTCAAAAATGGCCTCCTGTTTTGTTTTCTATTTGTAGCCCTCTAAAGACTTTGAACCACCATAACAATGTCAAGATTTTCCCCAGAATACCCTTTTCCCAAGTTAGCACTCCTTTAGAGATCTTTAACGACAAGTGTCGTCAGCCCAGCATGGCTGCCCTAAACCGTTTTGGTCAGGTGTTGCAAGCAAACATTTTCTTCTCCAATAAATATGTTGCAGCTTATTCTACCTTCGTGACTAAGCTGGGTGAAGTTTCCAACAGGCTAATTTTTCTGTCAGCATGCCTTCTAGGCCTGAGAATTTATTGCCCTTTTAAGATAAGAGGATCCATTTATTTCCAAGAGGCAGGAACAAACTACTGTTAGCCTGTCACTGTCTGAGAAGATGCGCATACAAAATTACAATATGTTAGTAAAGAATGGAGATTTCTGAATCTTATCATGTACTTGCAAATGCTTGGCTGCGTAATTGGCGTTTGCCAAGCTGCCTTTCAAAATGCCACCCATGTGAAGAATGAAAGAAAGGGATATATTCAAATTAAGCCCTTGGAATGCCCGCATCCATTTTCTTGATGCCTTATGAAAACAGCTCTGAAATAGTAACAAAAATATTAGCCTGGAGCTCTCCTTGGAACCAATAAAACAGAGGATTATTTCATACTATGTGCAGATGCAAACTTGGGTTGTCTGTTATCCTGTATGTTGGGGGGTCCTGGGAGGGGCGCCCAGATTGCCAATCAAAATACATGTTGGGGGAAATTAGCTGGAGCACTCTCTTGGCTAACGAGAGGCAGGGTAACTTTAGCAGGGATCTTTAACCCCATGTATACAGCGGCGGGTCAGAGAGCGGCTAGACAAGGTTTTCAAAGTAACAAACAATATTTTATTAAAGACAAGAAGCACGAAAGACAAGACATAAACTAACTAACTTGGAAATAGAAACAGAGATTTGTTTGGGAAGGCAATGCGACACCTGCTCTTGTAGTCCTGGAGAGAAGTAGGGTTCCGGGGAAGAAAGCTCAGCGTGGGGAGCTGAGGGGAGTTCCTTAGACAACCGGCAGCAAGGCGGGATGGAAGTCCAAAGTAGTCCAAAGACCATTTGGAAACGCGGGGTTTTTATAGGGGAGTTTGTGCCTACTGGCTATGGCAAGTCAGGTGAGAACAAAAGGAGTTTTAGTGCTAGACAAAGGATTTGGCAATGGTCAAGTTTACATGATTGGATTTGCTTCTGATGACAATAGCGTGGCTGGTACGTTAATGACCCAACATAAAGGAATGGCTTGGCTGGGACCTGTGCCGCTATTGTGAGGTTTGCAGCTGGAAGTTCCCTGAAGCTACGAGCGAGGTTTGAGTTGCTGGCCTCAATGGGGTCTGGAATGTAAAACCATTAGCGGCCGCACTCTGTCCGTGCTTGTCCGGAGAACCTCGCAAACACGTGGAGTGGGGTGGCTGGAAAAAGGTCAAGCTAAGGCCGAATTGTTTGATATCAAAATGATATCTGGGGGTCCTCACCCAGAGTGCCATAGCGGAAGTAACAGTCCACCAAGTATATACTGAGCTAGAGAGCTGTACAGCCACCTCTCACTCTTCCCTCATAAAGTATTTCTACACTTGTGTTCCATTCACTTTGTGTATTTGTACATGGTTGTTATTGTGTTGTGTATTCAAGTTGTTTCTAATGAGGAGATCCTAAAGTGAATCTATTGCGAGGTTTCCGGGCAGAATTTCTTCAGAGGAAGTTTGCTTTTCCCTTCCTTTGAGGTTGAGAGAGTGTGGCTTGCCCAAGGTCACCTGGGGAAGGTGTTCCCTGATTTTTAATCCAGCAATCAAACCACTATACCACACTGAGGCCATTTCTGCACTACACTGTTCTAGTGCTATTATTCCACTTTCAACACCCTGTGGCATTCTGGGGTTTGTAGTTTACTGCAGCCAAAGAGCTCTCTGGCTGACAATTCTAAAGGCCCCTCCCTCAACTGCAAACCCCAGGATTCCATAGGATGTTGAAAGTGGAATAATAGCACTATAACAGTGTAGTGCAGAAATGGTCTGACTGTTTTTTATACATGGACAACTAAATAAATGTGCGAAGCAGCCTGAATGCACATCATTTTGAAACAGAAAACATTGGAGTTCTTGTACCATAGACTTTTCCACCTTGATAAAAAAAAAAAAATAGAAAGTTAACACGTTAGAGCCTTGTTTTATGATTAGTTAAAAGTGGAATTGAACCTGTGGTTTCACACAGTATTTAAGATTACACTATACCATTGGCCTGCTCGATGGGAAATATCATTCTATAATATCTACTCATAAGTAAGTCTTATTCAACAAAAGGCCCTAGCAACTTCAAATAAATATTTATTGCCCTTGAGTTTCCTATTGGTCCTGACTGGAGGAGTGAGTAATTCCACTTGAATACTCCATGAATTGTCTCATGTCTGTTTTTCTCCTTCCGTGATGACAAGGTAATAATTCCCCTCTTTTTTAAAAAATGGTGAAATAGTGTAATTTTCTTTGAGTGCCATGCAGGGTTCCAGCTTCTCTTTCATTGACTTTTAAAGCATTTCTGCCCCTTTCTTATTCTGTACCAGAGGTACAGCTATGTGCTTCACAGCAGAATGATTCCTTGTGGTTATTTGAAATGTTGAAATTCATTTTTAAGCTCTTGCAGTTATTCTTTATTCTGATTTATTTTCTTCATTCATTTATTAAATAGCAGCTTAGAATTTGGCAGACTGGTTGGGTGGCTGCTTCAGGTTAATGTAGACCACAGAAGTTCTTGCACAAAAGACAAAACTCCTCATCCAAATACTCCCACATTCATTTGCTTTCATTGATTTCTCTAGGGCAGAGGTGCAGAACCTGTGTCTTCTCTGAATATTGTTGGATTACAACTCCTGTCATCCCTGATCAGCCATGTTGGTTGGGTCTGATTAGAGGTGGAATCCACGGACATCTGGAGGGTCCTACTAATAGATAGGTATGAATGCATTGAAAGAACCTTACACTCTTGGAAAATGCACACAGAAAGATACGTATATTTCATGTAAGCAAAACACTAATTAAACATGCTCATAAGTTTGGAGAAATGCGTACACACGTGCACACAATTTTTAAAATGTGAGCCAATATATTTGGGGGGAAAACCATACACAGAAAAAGATGGATCTTGTTCGATTTTTCAAAAAATGGCAGAAATGGGTTTGGACCGGATGTGGGGGTGAGAAAAGAAGGTTGCTCATGGATTGGAAATTACAAGCATATACAGCCCTGTATATGGCTGGAAAGCAAGTCTTCAACAACATCGGGCTACTTGTAAGTAGAGTGCAACGTCATCTTCAGAAAGAACTGTGGATGTACAGGGAACGCTCAAGGTAGAGACAATTAGCTTGAATCACCCAACTGTGTTACCTTTCTTGTCTTAGCTAAACAGTCTAGAATGAGACTTGCATAGAGTGAAACACTCTGGATGACTTTGCATTCTCCCACTCTAAAGTTGTTTGTACTAGGCAATTCTGTGAGTGATAGTGACCACTCTGCCCACCCCCTATCCAAATGATGTTTTGCTAATTGCGGACTGAATTTTTATTCCTCAAGAAAACTATCTCTCAACTCCATGAAAAAGATACTTTCTGGGTTGTTGTTTTATGCCTTCAACTGATTTATGGCAAACTTAATTGAACCTCTCACAGGATTTTCTTGGCAAGATTTGTCCAGAGAAAGTTTGCTTCTGCCTTCCTCTGAGGCTGAGAAATTATGAATTGTCCAAGGTCACCCAGTGGGATTCCATGGCCAAGCAGGGATTGAACCCACAGAGTGGTATTTTCTGGGTACCAATCAGTAAGTGTGATTCATAGGAATGGCACACTTCAGCTTATTTGCAGACATCTCTGCTGGTGATGGGGGTTGTGATGTTAAATGAAGATATGCCCTACCTCCACACACCTCCTTCCCAAACATTTGCAGTTTTTCTAGTTTGTAGCCCTCATAGTCTCCTTCTGTTTCTCTGCCAATGTCTTCTTTCAGTTTTATAGAACAAGTATATGTGTCAGGAACCGAATTCACACACACAAATATAACAGTGCAAATACACTATTTATTAGGAGCATGATACATAGTACAGGACTTCAGTGAGTGAACTGGAGGCAATTTGTAAAATTCAAAACATTAAAGGTAAAGAGTTTCTCATCCCGCCCACAAGAGACCTTGGAGTTCTGGTTTAGCCTGGCAGCGCTTATCATTACATTCCTAGCTTTGTTTATCTAACGGTCTCTGGTTCTCATACCTTGTTACAAGCAAGCTGCCACTTAACTCCTACTACGTGTCCCATAACTAAAGTACGGAGGACTATTTGACGACATGCTACAGTGGTGGTTTGTTGTTGTTGTTGTTGTTGTTGTTGTTGTTGTTGGTTTTGTTGTTGTCGTTTGCCTCCGGGTCATTTCCAACTTAATGGTGAGCCTAAGGTAAACCTGTCTTAGGTTTTTCTAGCCAAGACTTGTTCAGAGGAAGTTTGTCACTGCCATCCCCTGAGATTAAAAGAGAGTGAATTGTCTAAGATCACCCAGTGGGTGAGGTTTCAAACCCTGGTCTCTCAGAATCCTAGTCCTATGCTCAAACAACTACACCATGCTGGCTCACTGCAGGGGTGGCACTGGTATGCATTTATTATTTTTTACCTACTGGAGCTTCAGCCTGTCCTCTCTTTCACTCTTGTCTACTCATACAATTACCTTGGAATTTCTCCTTCAGCGCCATCCTCCTCCTCCTCCTCCTCCTCCTCCTCCTCCTCCTCCTCCTCCTCCTTCTTCTTCTTCTTTTCATAGAATCATAGAATCATAGAATCATAGAAATGTAGAGTTGGAAGAGACCACACGGGCCATCCAGTCCAACTCCCTGTCATGCAGGAACACCCTCAAAGCACTCCCGACAGATGGCCATCAAGCCTCTGCTTAAAAACCTCCAAGGTAGGAGACTCCACTACTCTCCGAGGCAGCAGATTCCACTGCCGGACAGCCCTGACTGTCAGGAAGTTCTTCCTGAGGTTCAGGTGGAATCTCCTTTCCTGCAGCTTGAATCCATTGCTCCTTGTCCTGGTTTCTGGAGCAGCAGAAAACAAGCCCCCTCCTTCCTCTACGTGGCATCCCTTCAAATATTTAAACATGGCTATCATGTCCCCTCTTAACCTCCTTTTCTGCAGACTAAACATACCCAGCTCTCTCAGTCTATCCTCATAGGGCATGTTTTCCAGGCCTCTCACCATTTTGGTCACCCTCCTCTGGACTTGCTCCAGCTTGTCAATATCCTTCTTGAATTGGGGTGCCCAGAACTGGACACAGTATTCAAGATGGGGTCTAACCAAAGCAGAGTAGAGTGGTACCAGTACCTCCCTCGATCTAGACACCATACTCCTGTTGATGCAGCCGAGAATTGCATTGGCTTTCTTGGCTGCCGCATCACACTGCTGACTCATGTTCAGCTTGTGGTCTATGAAGACTCCTAGATCCCTTTCACACGTACTGCTATCCAGCCACGTGTCCCCCATCCTATATTTCTGTATTCCATTATTTCTGCCTAAGTGTAGGACCTTACATTTCTCTCTGTTGAATTTCATTTTGTTCGCCCTGGCCCAGCTCTCCAATCTATCCAGGTCATTTTGAATTTTGATCCTGTCCTCTGGCGTATTAGCAACCCCTCCCAATTTGGTGTCATCTGCAAATTTGATGAGCATGCCCTCTATTCCTTCATCTAAGTCATTGATAAAAATATTGAACAGCACTGGGCCCAGGACAGAACCTTGTGGCACCCCACTAGTCACTTCTCTCCAGGATGAAAAGCAGCCATCCGTGATCACCCTTTGGGTTCGGTCGGTCAACCAATTACATATCCAATTAACAGTAGCCCTGTCTAGCCCACATTTTACTAGCTTCGATGCAAGAATGTCATGGGGAACTTTGTCAAAGGCCTTACTGAAATCGAGATATGCTACATCCACAGCATTCCCTTCATCTATCAAGCTAGTAACTCTATCATAAAAAGAGATCAGATTAGTCTGGCATGACTTATTTTTGAGAAATCCATGTTGACTTCTCGTGATTATTGCGTTGTTTTCTAAATGATTAGAAACTGAACGCTTAATGATCTGCTCCAGGATCTTTCCGGGTACCGATGTCAGGCTGACTGGGCGATAATTATTTGGGTCCTCTTTTTCCCTTCTTGAAGATGGGGATAACATTTGCTCTCTTCCAATCTGCTGGAACTTCTCCTGTCCTCCAAGATTTCTCAAAAATTATAGCAAGCGGTTCCGAAATGACCTCTGCCAGCTCTTTTAATATCCTAGGATGCAATTCATCTGGCCCTGGAGACTTGAATTCATCCAATGCGGCCAGGTATTCCTGTACCACCTCTCTACTTATTAAGTGCCTCATTTCCTCTGCTTCCTCCCCTGCTCCCCTACCGCCAGGTTGAGTGCTTGTATCCTTCTGGGAAAATACGGAGGCAAAGAAGGTGTTAAGTAGCTCTGCCTTTTCTCTCCCCCCTGTGAGTAATTCGCCATCTTCTCTGCGTAGCGACCCTACTGTCTCCTTCTTTTTCCTTTTGCTGCGGACATATTTAAAAAAACCCTTTTTATTGTTTTTAATGTCTCTGGCCAGCCTAAGTTCGTTCTGTGCTTTAGCCTTTCTGACCTCCTCCCTACATCTCCTGGCTACTTGCTTAAATTCTTCTTTGGTGGTTTCCCCCTTCTTCCATTTCCTATACGTGTTTCTCTTAACTCTTAGCTCAGCTAAGAGTTTTCCTTTTAAAACCTTCCCATAAGGAAACAGGAGACCATGGAGACTGCAAAACTGCAAACAAAACTGAAAACAAAAGGAAAATGGAGATGAAGGAACTGGACACATGCATGTTACAGCCATATGGTGATCAGCAAAATGTCCACTAGTGACCTGAAATTTGTGATTCTTATGAATCACATTAGGGGAGAGGTGTTTCTTTTTTTTTAAGAAAAAAAAAGTAAAGGAAGGAACATAGCAATGCTTATAAAAGAGAGTGCTAAGAAGTGGCCACGGAGAATGTTGTGGCAGAAATTAGTTTAAATGAACTTGTCCTGAAGACCCTTCAGTTCAGGGGCCCTTTCACACTACAAAATTAGAGAACTATGAACCCACTTGAACTGCCATGGCTACATCCTGTACAATTCTGGCCTTTGAAAAATTTGGTCTGGTGCAGCCTCAGAGTACCGCTCTGGCTGAGGATGCTAAATACTTCTCCCTAAACTGCAAATCTCAGAATTCTATAGTGCGGTGAAGTATGCTGTATACAAGTAACTGAAGTATGCCATATACAAGTGTTGGGCTAGTGTCAAGACAGGGTGGGTAAATGTGCCAGGTCTGGAGGATAATTTTCTTCCCAAAAAACCTTCAGAGGCCACATGGGCTGCAAAAAGTACATTAGCAACAGCAACAACAAAAGCCAACTCAACCCAAACTAGATGTCAGTAGAAGTCCACCATTTTGGAAAATGTGATTTTTTGTTATTAAAAAAATGTAGACCAGGGAAGGATTGCAACCTACTTAAAAGATGAATTGCCTCTTCTGGAAACTTCTAGGAGAGACAATTCACCCATTTTTATGGGCAAAGAAAGGCCAGTGAGAGGAATCTGAAGGTGCTGAAGGCTACAGAAACCATCACATAAATGGCAATGCTGTAATTGTAACAGTATATTGTGCTAATGGCGTCTACTGCAGAAATGGCCTTAGTCTCTCAGGCCAACTCTGCTGTTTGGGAGCACATAGTAGCAGCAGAGAAGAAGCTGCGATTCTTGTGTGTATGAACATTTTTGAGTTCTGGGCATAGGCTGAAGAACTCTACCACTGTTACCCCATAGTTTAAACATTGCTGATAGTTTCCACAATAAACATGCCTCAGGAAGGCTGCCTGCAGTTTTCTGTACTACCATAATTTTTCTTTCTTTCCTTCCCTCCATAGTATGTTAACATTGAACAAAGTGCCCAAGTGGGCTACAGAAATGCAATCAGCACTTCTCTTAGTCACCTTCAAAGACTGGGAAGCTAGCCATTCTGACATAAAAAGCCTTTCTGTTTCAGTGGGTGTTGTACAGAATGACGGAAGCCTCAATTAACGTCTATGATGATTGTATCACTGAATTCAGGAACTGGAAGAAAAAGGAATAGACACAAAAAGTTGGGCTCTCTCCTGTCTCCCCTTTCTAACATTAATCTTCTGTGGTCTTGGATCCCACGTCCAATCCTATCTCGTTTCGGTAGTATAAAAGATGGAATGATGACTTCAGGTCACTGTGGATCTTGATGCTCTTTCCAGGGATAGCTGTTGATTGGTGTTATAGAAGGTTTTAATAAATGTCAGTTAGTTGATGACATTTGTCCTTATTCAAAAATTACATCCACTGTTTTATTACAGTTTTTTAGCTGCACTGTAGCTGGTCAAATGTGAAAAAGAGCTGACTTTGCCTAGTGTATTTTCTGAGAAATAAGTTATGTTGCTTTCTCAAAAGACAAAGGAATTCCTCATCCAGGAAACAAAAGATTACTGCCTCTTACAGAAATTGGTTACACACATATCAACAAAACATACTTTTTTCTTCAGCACTTCAGCACTTTGGCAGGGGAAGGTGGGGCTGGAAGTGGTTACAGATGGACAGACAAGTCTTTGCCACTTCTGCGTGTCTTTATTGCCTGTCTCTGTTCTGTCCCTTTCTTCATTGTTCTGTGAATGTTTTCTTTAAATACACATTTTTCAAGCAGATCTTTATTTTCAAATGTTTTTTTCTCAGAATTTACACAGTTCTAAAGGGTAGTTCACATCTCTAAATACTTTAAATTATACAATTTTAAATGCATTGTCATTATTTTTTGGAGCCAAGAATTGAATTGCAAACTCTGAAAGTTTGAGGAATGTGAAAGATAACAGCAATTCTAGTCTGCACACTCATTCAGTCTGTTCATATCATAATGCACAAGGATTTGATTCTTCAGGTGTCGTTCCCTCTTTTCTTGTGATTCCTCCATGCTTGTCAGTGCAGCATTGGTTCTTTCAGGGAATTCTAGCACATTCTTATCACCTCTCTCAAGCTGATAGTGTGGTTCTTCCATGGGTTGTGACAGGAAAGATCAATACTATACCAGGTCTTCCTGCCCCAAGGAATATTCCTTAGTGGAAGAACACAGTATAATAGCTTACTTTTTCAAAGCCTACTCCCACTCCTGCAGCGTGCCCTCTATTCATAGTGGAAATCTCAAGACTCAAGCAAAGGTCCCAATTCAATCTGATTCAAGAAATCAGGAAAAAAAGTTGGGATGAAACCAAAGGATGTTGGCCAATAATTCTCATAAGCACCAGAAACCATGGCCCGGATGATGTGGATTATAGGAAGACACCAGGCTGAAGAAGGCGGTTTTAACTAATGTATTTGCCAGCGTATAAGACGCACCCATGAATAAGATGCGTCCCATTTATACACTATTTGCTGGAATATAAGACACTCTGTCATATAATACCCACCCCATTTTCAAACAGTATTTTTCAGGAGAAAAAGTGAGTCTTGTACACCAGCAAATTCTGTACTTCTAGCACTGCAAAAATGAATGGTACAGGTATGCCTAATTTAATAAAGTAGATGTGTTCCTGGGAATTACTTCTTTAATAGAAACTTTGGTAACAGAGGCAGAAAAACCATGAAAAGACTGGGGATAGGTTCCTTCACCATAAAAAAAGAAGAAGGAGGAAGAGAGGAGGAGGAGGAGGAGGAGCAGTTCAACATGCTTCAGGAACCATTTTATTCAAAAATAAATCTCAATAGGGAAGCAGCCAGTTGACGTTCTCGCTCTCTCCCATAAATTATTTCCATTGTGACAGGCAGAAGCAGGACCCTTGTTGCAATTCACCCTCACATTGAAGATTGCTTGTGCAAGGGGGTGTAATGGGGCTGTCAGCCAGCTGCTTCCTGAGTGACAGCAGAACAGACTCCCATTGATCGCAGCGGCTGCTGCTTAGTAAGTGTGGAATGGGGACTTCACAGTCCCTATTCATCCTCTAAACTACGTTCGAACTAACTGCTGAATTCTGTATCCCCTTCTTATCTTACATCTTCCTGCAGTTCTGTCTTGATTTTGCTGATCTCATTCCTCAGGGCCTCTGTCATTTTCCTCTTCAAGTTTAGGAGTTCCACGCATAGCTCCTCCATCATCCATTGTAAAAAAAAGTCCTGAGAGAGTTCCTGGGAAAGGTCCATCTATCATTCAGTTCATCAATTTCACAGTTGAGAAACCCACTTCTCCCCAATTTAGCCGAAAGCTGGCAGGAAAACAGTCTTACCAACATCAAATAGATAATATCTGTTTTCTCACATTGTAGTTTCTCTTTACTAAAATCCATTTAGTCTTACAAATAAGAAGAAATTCAATCTGTTTGCAAGGTGTACGCAATAAGAACCTTAATTTTCCATTTTTAAAGACATCAGCCCCCATTTTATTAATTCATTTGTCTTGATCTTGTAGGATGAACACACTTGCTGAACTCTTGACTGAAGACAGAAAGTGGCTGGAGAGGCTTCTTTGTTCCATTTTAATCAGAAGAATTCTTCACTTTCATAACTCCAAAGGTTTATTTAAAAGGTTTTTTTAAAAGCAGGTTGATGGTATGACATTCTGACATCCTTAGATCCTAACAGCTACTTTTCATGGCAAGGGCAAAAGATATCAGTCACTTGTTCCTTCCCATTCATAACACAGTTATTAAAAGTAAATGCCGATAATGGGAATTCTGAACCCTAATGAGTGGTCCTCCACTCTCTTTTTTAATCCAGGGGGAGTTTCTCCAGTTAGAGATCCCTCTGGCCAGCACTTTTGGCATGAAAGCAATCTTCTTTGCAGTGCTGCAGCCAGGAGCATCTACCCGTTGACCTTCCTGAAGTCAAAGGGCCTTTCCGAACTACACTGTTATAGTGCTATTATTCAACTTTCAACATCCTGTGGAATTCTGGGGTTTGTAGTTTACTGAGGCCAAAGAGCTCTTTGGCTGAGAATTCTAAATGCCCTTCCCTAAACTTTTTTTTAAATCATTTTTGTATATTGTTTTAATGCAAAACAAATATTTAAAAACAGTTTCTCCATCATATTTTTATCTACATACATGAAAGTTTACTGTATTTTCTTATCCTCCTACACTTCTGCTTAAAATCTTAGTATTAACATGAATGTTACCAGTTATTTACGTACTTCAACAGTTGTCTTTTAATAACCTTTGTTCCAGATCTTTATGTATTGGATATTCTATTAGCTAACCTTAACATTTTAGTACGTATTTTCTTAAAACCTTTTGAAATATAATAATGTATTTTTACCCAACTACCCATTCTCAAATGCTCTTTATATATTAATTATATATATTTTTAAAGGACTGACAGTTAAATGCTAATTTGCTTAATTCTAGACCATTTTATTATCTCAGCCAGCACATATCTGAGACAATCAGATGGATGACTGTGGATGACTGGCTAATTTATATCAAGAACATCTTTGAAACATTAGTAAAAGCCTAAATACATGATCCAGCATGTCTTATGGGGGGCAGGCAGGAAAAGAAATACTGCAGTAATTTAGGCTGAATTCCATTTGAATCAATGAGATTTACAGAAATGTGTCTACTTAAGTTGGGACTACCAATAAAATCCAGACATAAGTGGGCTTATCTAAGTATGTAAGGTCCATAAAGGGAATTACTTCCAATTAAACATGCACAAAGTTACTCTGCATTTGTGTTAACTGGCTCCTTCAGAAATCAGAGGCACATCTTAACTGGATTATGGTTATATTTTACTAATGGGTACATTTTGCATTTTGTTTTGCTGATCTTACGTGCTGGAATAGGAATAGCAGCAAGAACTTGCCAACTAATTGCATTTTACAGTTTCTAAAAGCTGACAGCATAAATTAAACACAAAGAGATTTGAAAGTCTCTACTTTTCCTGCAAAGACAGTGTAGGTTCCTCATGACTTCCACAAATAACTTGTTTGCTGTGCTCTTTACAACCAGCACAGCATGTTTGCTCAGTGAAATGCTTTATAAATATTCCTCCTATATAGCATATATAGTACTGTATAGCATGACTGATGAGATAGCAAACAGCTGTGGACGTCTGACCATGCACAGGGTGAATATGTTTTTTTCTTTATGGAACACAGGCCTCTTTAAGGATGTTCTCTGGTTGAAGTGCTGTCCAGTCTAAATTTAAGCTAAAGATGATGGATCATGAACAGGTGGCCCATCCACAGTTAGCCCTTGAACGGCATACTCGGGAGCAAATATATGGGTCATCTGGTCACCTTGGTGGTGAGATGAATCGTCGTCGATCATCATCATCATCATCATCATCATCATCATCATCATCATCTAGTATCATCTAGTATTACAAATAAGCAGTGATATATTTAAGTGTTTTCCTCCAAGTCTCAAGTCAAGTCTCAAATCCTTGAAGATACTTTCAAGTCTGGGAGCCAACTTTATACCTCAACCTATATTCCAGAATTTTTGGACAGAGTTAAATAAAGTCAGTTTTAACAATTTAAGCAGAGTCGATCTTCCACATTTGTGATTTTGCCATCTGCAGCTTTGGAAGTGGGGAAGAGTATCTTTCTTACTTCCTGTTTTGGAAGCTGAAGGATTTTTCTGAAGTGGGGAATAAAATCCTTCTTATTCCTCATTACTGAAGCTTCAAAAGCTTTAGAAGGAAGGATCCTTCCTCTTCAAGCCTGTTGCCTAACACATTTGCTGTTCCCTTCTGAGAAATGCACCTTGCACTCAGGGAGCAAGTCTTGTCTTCTGCTCTTAGGAAAATTTTTAGAAGGCTCCTCTGTTATGCAGTAGGGACAGGCTGCTGAGTGGACATCAAGCCCACTTCAAGCCCATTGCCTAATCTGTTTGCTGTTTCCCTCTGAGAAGTGTATCCATACTTTGGACTTGAGAGAGATTGTCATGTGACCAGTAGGCAAAAAGAGATGGAAGTGTTGTTCAAAGTCGTAAGGTTTCTAGCTGAATATATCATGTTACTGAACCATGGGCAGCAAGTCAGTCACTAAAACTACACAAGTCTTGAGTCGAGTCAGTGCATCATTTATTGCCGAGTCACATCTGAGTCAAGTCACTGAAACAACTTAAGTCTGACTTGAGTCCAAGTCAGTTGACTTGTGTCTACATCACTGCAAATAAAAGAACAACAAAACAGTTCCCTGCCCTCCAGCTTACAATCTGATTAAGACATGACACAGATGAAAAAGGGGATGGCAGTGAGGAAGGAGATAAAGTCCAGCATATACTGTGTCTTCTTCTCTCCCTCTGAGGCCATGGCAGTGGCGTTTGGGGTGGAGGGAAGGTCCTTCATCTGCTTCTGGGACTAGGTGTGATGGAACTGTGACTACCTCTTCTTCTCTTTCAACAATTAGTGTATTTGGAAAAGTAGCTGTTGAAGCATTTGAGTAGTATTTGTAGTTAGAGAAGCTGTTTCATAGAATTATCTATTAGGAAAGCTGGAAACCAATGTATATTTCTTTTTTCTTAGTACTCTTATGATCTTTAGTGATGGTTAATATTCAGTATTTTCTTTCTTATACTATTTCTTTTTCTTTCTTTGTTTTCCTTCTGTATTTGTTGTTGTACTTTTGTTGTTTTTCTTTGTTTTCTTTCTATGTATATATTTTGAAAATTCTCAATAAATGTAGCTTAAAAAAATCTCAGTGGAGACAAGCAATTAGTATGCTGAGTATATTTGTGCTTTGTGCATGTGTGTATACATAGGCATACATGCATTATCTGCAGCATCTCCGTTGAAACTGGATGTAGCCTTTCAAGACCAAAGTTGTGCATCACAGCCTTCAGAGAGTTTTGGCACGGATTATCAATTGAATGAGATACTTATACTTGGTGTTCTGTCTTGTCTAGATAGCAGTGGTAGCTTTTCTTCTCATGGAAGCTTTTAACTTCTCTCCTTGTCACTTGACCAAGCCATGATGTCTGTCACAGAGCTAATGTTCAAATGATTCCTCCTTGTGAGTCAGCAGGACTGTGAATCTCCCATGATAAAATGTCCAAATGCCAACTTATTTTCTCTGCTCTATCAAAATCCCTCCATCCCATCCATTTCAATATTATGCAGTATGACTGATGCAGCAGCCCATGACGGGTTGTTATAGGATCCAGACTAAAACTGAGTTTTCCAAGACTCAGATCAGAAGGCCACCATTTAAAAGATGTTTCCTCCCTGAAAATAATAATATTCCCTTCCTATATGTGAACTTTAAACAAAAGAAATTAGAAAGCAATTTCTTCCAGGTAATAATATGGATGACAAATAATTATTTGATACTGGTAGAAAAAGCCCACTGAAACGTGGGAACAGGTCCATACCATAATGACAGTGACAACTATGGCTGCCATTCCATCTAGCAGTTATGGATTTGTACTCTAGAGTTATGGCGTTGGCACTGCTCTGTGTTCACTAACACTATGTAGCCACAATCATGGCCGCAATCATAAATGCTCTCCCAAACCTACTTTACCAGGTAGCACCACACTGAAAGATAGAGGTTTGTTCAACTGGCCATTGAGATACAGGAAAATGACATTTCCACCCTCCCTTCCTTCCAGTGAGCAGACTATGACAATCAGAAGCAGGACCTACCATAAATCCTTGTCACAGCTTCACTTGAGGACAGGAGGGGGTGGAACATATTATCCTCCTTGCATGACTGGAAGATAAATGGACCAACTTTGCCAAAATGCAGCAGCTGGTTTTTAAGGTGGGCTAGGAAGGGGGTCAGGCCAGGAGATGCCACTTAGCTACACATACCTAACTAAATATATGATGTAGAATATGGGTCAATATGTTCAGATTTTCACTTTTTTTGCTTTGAGACCCCTATAGCAGTTTTGGTTTTCTTTTTTTCAGAATTAGGAAAAGTTACTTTTTGAATTGCAGCTCTTGATGACTGGAATCCTGTGTGAGTTTATGCTTAACTAAATACTTAACTAAGTAACCTCTCCTGGCATGACTCCTTCAAGCCTGACAAGAAACATCATTCAACCATGCTCTGGTCATTGGCACAACGGACCTCTTTCTCTCCATGCAGTTGATGCCCAATAAAGTATGTCAGGGGGTGGGTTATGATTGTGGCAATAGTGTCAAAATCATGACTAATTAGTGATCATGAACCGAAAATCTCAGGAAATCAATGGGCTATCTTCCATGTCTTCTCCTGGGTTGGTTGGTCAGTCATAACTTTTGAGTCAATGTGGCTATTTTCCAGTGCACACTAAGCCAGCTACACAGATAAGCTGTGGATAACTTCATAGTCTTTATTTTAAAACTTATAAACCACATGTTCCTTCACAGGTGTCTATATTTATCATTCTGTTTTTGAAAGAACAAACCAAAGGAACTGGAATTGGCAACCTGCCCTCCCTTTCCACTCACAACTGAAGCACTATGCTATGGCACATGTCATGTACATGTCCTATAAATGATCATAATGGGACTCCTATGAATCTTCCAAGCTCTTCCTATTCATCCTGCAACAACAACAACAACACTATGCATTGGGATGCTGTACTTGACAGTGTTATGAACAGAGCAGATACTGCATTGTAAGCATGAATGCATGCCCACAGAGCAATAATCTCATTTATAAAACAAGATAACAGCACAGAAGTTTCTGCAAAATGAAATGGACTCCGATGAAGATCTGGTTCAGCACTGTTCAGTATATAATGGATATATTTAAATATATAATGTATAATGGATTTATATATAATGGATCATAAATGAATATATAATGGATATATAAAATTCACAGTAACCTGGTTTCTATCTGGCTAGCTTTTGCTTTGCGGAACACCTGCTGGGCTAAGGTTTTGCTCTGCGGGTAAATATGTATATTTATCTCCTTACGCATTACAAAGGCCTATAGTGTATGATTTTTTTTCCTCCTCCACTTTATGATAATAAAGCATTGCATGAAGGTAGCCTTCAAAGTACAGGCCTGGGTTGATTATGCTGTAGGTGTATTGCACAGATATTATTTCAATCCATGAAAATAAATTTGTGATGCAATAAATTGTTCTAGAGACATTAAATACTTTGGAAGCCTAATTCTTTTAACTAACAACTAAACTGCTTGTGACTTGTGATTGTATGCAGTTTGTCTTTATACCTTTTGTCTACCAAAATGCCACCAAAAATGCTATGAAGTAAAGTAAACTGAAGCTGGTCTAAAGGGAGCTAATCCTTACTCATTTCCCCTTGTGATGTCCTCATGTTGAAATCTGTCCTGCCTGAGAGCCTGAACTGTACTCAAAAAGCAGAAGATGTCTGCAGTTTGAATTTTTTTTCCTTCGAAGAATATGTTATATACACCAGTTGCTCTCTTTAGTTTACAGCCTTTTGTGATTGCAATCTGGAATAACAACTTCAAGGAGTTACAGAGAAATGTAATGTAAGGATGGTGTAGTGGTTTGAACATTGAACTATGATCCTGGAGACTAGGCTTCAATTCCCCACTTGGCCATGGAAACCCACTGGGTGACCTTGGGCACATCATATATTCACAGCCCCAGAAAATCCTGTGATAGGTTTGCTGTAGGGGCACCATAAATCAGAAATGACTTGAAGGGCACATAACTGTAACAACAAATCATGTAAATTGGGTGTCGCCTATCACCTAGTCTTAATTTTATTGGTAATGCTAATCTGCTTGATGAGTTACCAGCAACAGTTTTCATATCGGTAACATACCGTATTCGCCAGTGTACGAGACACACTTTTTTCCCAAAAACATGCCTTCTGAAATTGGGTGCGTCTTATACACCGGCATATACAGGTAATCCAGACTGCTGGGGCAAAAAGAAAAGGAAAGGCACTTTTCTGTTCCTTTTTGCCTCTGCAGGGAGTTCTCACCCCGGCAGAAATGACAGGAATGGGGACAAAGGAGCTCCTTTCACCCCCCCATTCCTGTTCTTTCTGCCTTAGCTGCCACTTCCCTGCGCTTGTTCGCCAGCCCCCTGCACGTCTCCACACTCACTCACCACCACCCCGTGCCTCCCCACACTTGCTCGGCACCCCCTTACACCTCTCTGCACTCACTCGCCACCCCTGCATGTGCTCTGGGCTCCCAGGGGAAGCAAATGAAAAATGCACTCCATCTGTAAGTGCTATTTCATTTCTTCTCCCCTCCAAGCTAAGGCCAGCTGCTTCTTTATCATCTGAACTACTTCCTTCTCCCACCCCTCCACAGTGGTGAACAGAAGACTCAGGCATCCCTCCCAGAGTCTGACACTTGCAGGGGCAGCGGGGAGGGTACAGAACTGTGCATGGCAGTGTTATATTCAGCCTGTTCCATATAGAATCTCTGCCAATATCTCTTAGCTATCCATTCCATTGCTAGGATGCTTTTTAAATTATTATTATTATTATTATTATTATTCATCTGCACTTTTGTGAAGTGTCAGTGTCAGTACTTTTCTGCATCTGCATTTGCTCTACTCTCATTATGAATATCCCAATATAAAACCATGTTTTTTCTGCATATTCTGTATAAGGCCATTTCTGTATTACACTGTTGTAGTGCTATTATTCCACTTTTAATGTCCTATGGCATCCTGGAGTTTGCAGTTGAGGGAGGGACCTTTAGAATTCTCAGCCAGAGAGCTCTTTGGCCTCAGTAAACTACAAATCCCAGAATTCCACAGGAGGTTGAAAGTGGAATAACAGCACTATAACAGTGTAGTGCAGAAATGGCCTAAGACTCAGTGAATGAAGCAGGGTGAGACTGTAGTCATTCTGTTGGTCTTAAGGTGGCACAGGGCTCTTTATTGTTCACTGCAAGCTGATTTAGTGGTTGGACTAGGACACTGAGAGAGCAGGGTTCAAATCCCCACTCAGCCATGGAAATGCCCTGGGGTGACCTTGAACAAGTCACATTCTCAGCAATGGCAACAGAAGGCAATGGCAAAACCTCTCTGAATAAATCTTGCCTTGAAAATCCTATGATGAGAGCCCCGTAAGTGTAAGTTGATTTTACATAACAAGAAAAGCAAACAAACAACAGCAACAATAGAATGTAAATCTTTACTTTTAATGAAAGAAGGAAAAAATAAAGTTTTCTCTATGATGACCAGAGTTTTTGTGTGATGATGATGATGATGATGATGATGATGATGATGATGATGATGACAATGATGACTGCATTTGGAGATTCTTTTTGCGTTACACTGGTTGGTGCAAAAACCACTGTATTTAATGCAAAATACATTCCCTCAGAAAGCAAATTATTTTGTCCTCTCTCTCTCTCTATCTCTCTGTATGTGTGTGTGTGTGTGTGTGTGTGCAACCCCCCAAAGTTCAAAGGATAAAATGCAGTGGACGAGGGAAAACTGCTGAATCCTGATTCCACAGGATGAAAAATCTCATATGGCTGACAATTTTTTCAAGTGTCAAGACATCCTTTCTGGTCAAGGACATCAGACTAACACATCTAGCCATTTGGAAAGGGTTAAATATAGAGACTAAAGCAGAACAATACTTTTGACGTGGTAACAACCATTGCTGCCAATTCTAATTTCTTGGTCCTGCTGTCATTTATGGTGAAACAGGTTTTACACTATTCAGGTTGAATGGGGCCTAAATACCCTGAAAGTACCAGATCTTGTCTGATATTGGAAGCTAAGCAGAATCAGGTTTGGTCTGTACTTGGATGGTGACTGCCAAAGACCAGGTGCTGTGGGTTATATTTCAGAGGAAGACAATGGCAAATCACCTCTGAGTATTCCTTGTTTAAGAAAAACTCTATGAAATTCATGAGGTCACAATATGTCAACAGGCAACTTGAAGGGACAAATATACACATTCAGGATGAGTGTACAGAGTATAGACAACAACAGCTCTGTTGTATCACCTTCAACCCCCTGTAGAAATCACTTTTCTGTTCTATTTGTAGCCATAATGCTGAAGTTTTATTTGAAATAATGAATGATTGCACTAATATAGCAGTGTCTTGAAACCGTTGAATTTCTTGAATGCCACCAGATTTCATATAAAGCTATTTAATGCCTGCCCTTAATCTCTTTTTGTTTCAAATCCCTTTTATCGATAGCAATGTTATCTGTACCACAGTTGGTTTTTCTTTAATGCTGCAGTGTTAATGTTTTAATTGTCTTGCTTTGTTCTGGTTTCTTTGTTTCTAAAAACCAGAGGATAATAACAAAGGGCTTGTAGTTACTTCGAATGCTCTTTCAAATTGCCCATAGAAATTTCAGATTAGACCACAAATTAATGAGCCTGAAATAACTACCTGGAGGTTGTGCCAAATACTAATAAAAGCATGTATAACATTTTCTATCCCAGGTTTTAAAGACATGTTACAAAGATTAATTGGTTATTATCTCATCCATGGCTTGGTGCGCCCACAAAGCAGAACAAAAGAAAATAAAATCATAAATATGGAAAGGAAGATAACAGTGGGTGCCAGAAAGAACTCAAATTATTTTGTTTCTTACTGCTGTGCAGGCTGGTTTCCCAATGGTCTTACAAGGTATGCAACAGGTAGGAGGATGCCTTTTGACAGCTTTAATATATCTCTAAGAGCATGCTGACATTGTTCAGCATGGAACAAAATACATTTTCTAATGGCACCTGCACAGTGTGTGTGTGTATATATATATATATATATATAGGAGAGAGAGAGAGAGAGAGAGAGAGAGAGAGTGCAAAGTGCTGGCCTGGAATTCAGTAAGGTAGTTACGAATCTGTAATCTAGAGTTACACATTCATGACTGATTCATATCATGATTCCTACACATCCATTAGTTTAAGGAATACATAGGTACCGTGAAAGTCCCTCAGTTCCTATTTATCAAGCAGCAGCTGCTGCAAGCAACAGAGATCTGTTCCTCTGTTGATTGGGAAGCAGCTGACTGGTGTTCCAATCCACATCACTCATGCAAGCAATCACTGGTGTGAAAGAGAATTGCAACAGGGACCCTCCATCTGGCTGTTACACCAGTGATTGTTTATGAGAAGGGGTTGAAATGCCCAGTTGCTTCCTGGTTCTCAGGGGGAAAAACCCCTGTCACTCACAGTAACTGTTGCACAGAAAATGAGGATTGGGGGGGGGATCATTCTGGAAGACACTACTTAGCTATGTAACTAAGGTGGCTACATAGCTAAATAGATGATACAGAATCACAGCCATCCTCTTGTTGCCATTAATAGAACTTACAAGTAAATATGTGAGCTCCATACAATTAATGGGAGAAGCATTCCTCTATATTGTGGCATCTTTCTCTCTTCTCTGCTGAAAATTAGAAGAGTGTACACTGTTAGCTTCATGACTATGATTGAAGGCTCCTGTACATGTGATTCAGCGATTGATGCCAATGTCAGGAACCCTAGGACACAGAGCCACTTCCCCTGCCCAGAATAGCTTCCCTTTCAGTTCACTAGAATAGCTGTGAAAATAAATGGGCACCTCGTCTTGAACGCAGAGACCTTGCATGCTATTGGGAGATCCATGGGTACATCTGAGCAGACAGCAGATTTTATGATCAGGGTAAGGGTGTTCCTTTCACAGCTAAGAAGGAATGACTGCATTGTCTGCTCTGAAATGCCAAGCGTACCAAATTTCATACACAGCCTGGCTTTGCTAATCCAGAGAAGGCTAGATAGATTTTGGATGTCTGAAGAGTTGATCAGACTTTTTTTCTCCTAGGAGCATTCCACTTCTGAGGTCCAGAGTGAGTAGGATTCCCATCATGCCTTATAGATTACCTACATGTACTTTCTATGATATTGATATAATGGGGGAAGTTGTTGTTATACACACATACCAATTTGCAGTGACACAGTTTGGACATACCATTTGTGGATAGGGCTGGGGATGGAGGGTGAGACAGCCAGGAACTGGAAAGGAATGGCACTCACCTTTTCCCTCTGCCAACATTCTTAAAGATACAGGTACTTTGGGTTTGAAGGAGTCAGTGCTGATGCTGGGAACACTTTCATCAGTAAAAACTGGAAGCAAGTGAAAAGCTCAATTAAAAGGGAGTGGTCTCTGCACAGTGATATCAAGACAGAGTCATCAAGGGTGCCAATTATATTTGCAGAGTGTCATAATCTCTGTTCCCATGGCTGAATCTCACGCTGTTCAAGAATAGTTTTGCTAATGTGAAATGTGAGATTATTGACCAAATCACTGCATTAGAACTGCAAATCCCCAAGTGAGATGGATCTCCAAAACCTTTACATGATATTTGTGTAGGTTTTCAGTCCATATATGGAAATGATGTATGGAAGTTGCTTAATCTATTCAAGACAGATTATCCCCCCACCCAGCAATGGTCCCCATTTTACTCCTACTAATCTTACAGAGCTTTCAGACTAGAAGGCTATATGGTAGCAGTCATCTTGCAATTCTGTCCGTGGTGCTCCCTAGCTTCCATGTCAGCAGGACAATGAATCAATTCCAGGTTTTAACCTGAGTGTTAAAGGAGCTATCCAATCTTCTGCATCTATTGCCAAAGTAGGTATAATACCTTGGATAGTTCCTTTAAAACAACAGAGGTCAAAGTGTGACCCATGAGCTCTACACAGTCCTTGAGTCCTACTTTTGAAGTCCCCAAAGGCCTCCTGGTGACCCTACTCAAAGCCTCCCAACATTGATTAAAAAAAAAAGCTTCACCAATTTCCAGACAAATGTTTCACCTTCAAACTTCTCCCAAGCAAAAAAGGCATCTCCAGCCAAACCAGCCAAAATGGCAACTGGAAGTGACACGACATCATCTCCTGTGCTGAAATATGATGAGAAAGGATGGTGAAGAGGCCAAAATTTACCCCTCCCTCCCTGGAGTGGCTTTCCCCTGTTGTAAATCTTGGTGTAAAATTCACTACCACACTAGCATTCAAGCCAGAAGCCAAGTGTAGGAAGAAGGTGGGAAGAATTGGGGCTGGTTGGGAAGAAGGTGAAGGCTTCAGCAAGGGCTTTATCATGTTATCGTCCTATTTGGAGCCATTGATTTATCTTACCTTTTTCTTACTGTGAAAAATCTGTTAGGGAGGGAAAGGTGGAATAAGCTGTGCATTGCTTTCCAGTCACTTGTGAGACAATCTTTCTCTAGAAACACCTCTCAGGTCTTATCCAAGCCTGGAAAAAAAAATACCTTTTTGGTCTACAACTTCCAGAATCTCTCAGCCATGACCATGGCTTAACGATTACCTTAGCAACTGCTATAAAAGACTCAGATCCCACTTGAGAGGAAATGTTCACAGAGCTGCATCTGTATGACTTTGTTTTCCTCAGGAACCAGAAATGTGTAAACAGTTTACCATTCCCTGTATCTTTTTGGGATGTCAGCGTTCTATGACAGATAAGAATAACAGTGGGGACGGCAGAGGCTGTTCTGCACACAACAGATCAGAGTTGAACTTAGTAGACAGTTACCAGAACAGAGTTTGTCAAACAACCCAGGGTTAAATTTGATACTATGTTAAATTTGATTTATGAGAGATGTCTGCATAGACTATCCTCAAAGCAGGGACTTTGGGGTTTTAAAAACTATTTCAGGAAGATATTCAATGGATATAGAGAACTGTTCATTTTGATTACCATTCAGCTGTTAAACACACAGGATCCACGGCAGGACAAGAAAATGGCAACCCTGTAGTTTCTCTCAGCTTTTTGGGCAGCTAATTTCAGAGAAAGTTCCTCTGTATTGAGTTTAGTCATGTTTACAACTGGCAAACACATTTTCTTCTGTGATGCATGCATTTGTTTTTAACAAGAAAGGAATAAGAAAAATTTTGCCCATTTAGAATATCTTATTATTTGATTATGAAACATGCAATGAACATACACTATAGTCATTTCTGCCCTACATGGTTACAGTGCTATTATTCCATTTTCAACATCCTGTGGAATCCTGGGGTTCACAGTTGAGGGAGGGGCCTTTAGAATTCTCAGCCAGAGAGCTCTTTGGCCTCAGGAAACTACAAACCCCAGAATTCCACAGGATGTTGAAAATGGAATAACAGCACTGTAACTGTGCTGGATGGAAATGGCGTAGGTTTGGACTTAAAAGAAATCAGCTTGAAAATTGGAGGGGGAAGGTTTTTGAGAAATTTTGGAAAAAAATAATGTTTTGATTTAGACTGGATTAGGATTACATGTACACTACAAGATACTAAAACTTCATTCTACTGAAACTTTCATCCATCCAGCAAAGCTTGCAGGTACTAAATAAATTGAATCTTTTTATGTTTTATTAAAAGATAGTCATTACCGTTCTGTTGGAGACTTATACCAGTGAAAGTGGCCTCATGTATGTGGGAAAGAGAACTAAGCAGTCGTGCAACATCTGTATTCATGCAATGATGTTATCATGTAACAGTGTCCATTGCATCACAGTACATACAGAATGACCGATGCACATTGCACCCTGAGCTGTCACTAGCTCTCTGGCTAGTGCCCTGTTACTCATCTTTGCAATTAACTAACAGGGTTTTGTTGAGCCTCTGTTCGGTAGATAAGGATACGTAAAGTTATGCACTAATGGCTATGATGCAGAATCTTGGCCAACATCACTAAATTAGAAAAAATAGCCTTTTGGATTATCTTGGCAGAGATGCACTAATGTTCTTGCACTGCTATTTCTATAATATGAGTAATGAAAAAGGCTGATGATTTGACTTTGGCAGTGATCAATATGCAAATACACACAGTGGGATATTTCACCAACAACTTTCCACAATCTGATTGGAAAACCTGTACAAACTACATACTAACATCTTTACCCTGGTGATCATCAGTGGGAACAACAGGGTCAAAATTACAGTTCTCACTATACCCTTCTGACCTGCTCAGATTTCCCCTTGTCAGAATAATCAGTTAAGAACTCTAGAATGGGAGACACTGACGAGAGACTCTCTCACATGCAAATAAATGTTCCATAAGTAAGAAAGGCAGCTTTGGTATATTCTGTTTGAACTTGAAAGCAGTCTAAGTTGTGAAATTAAACATGATGACTACCATTCTGCTGTGCAGTTATGGATTCATAACCTACAGTTACAGATTTGTAACTGCTCCATGTTCAGTAGAACTACAAAGTCACAATCATGGCAGCATTGTGATGTAAACACATCCCCAAGCTCACCTTCCCAGCCAGCAGCTGCATCAGGTGAAGGAGGTTTGCTGACTCGGACACAAGGAGGATGGCATTTCCAGCTCCCTCCCACCAGTGAGCAAGGCTGTGACTTGAGTCCTGCTTCTTTTCTTTTTTTTTAAATATTTTTATTATAAAAACATAGATAATAATAAAATACTCAAAGTTGTCATTGCACATTTCACCACAGAATGGCTATCATTAAATCTTGTCTGGCTATGTTTAGTTTCGTTTTATCAAATGCAACTTTCCCAAAAGAAAGCTAATAAATAAAAATTAACAAAATTCATAAATATGTAGAATTTGTTTCATTCACAACAACCTCTGACAAAAAGAAAAGATTTTCTGGTCTTCAGCATCTGTCCATAAATATTAAATGTACATCTTTATTTTTACTTCCCTCTTACTTGTTTTTTTTTTTTAATTCTTTCATATGAAGCTTACTTAAACTTCCTTCATTTGGTATTTTACAACAAACACAGTCTTTTCTTCCTCTTCCTGTTATCCCCCACCCCCACTTTAATCAAAATTTAATTAGTAATACCTTATTCAAATTTCCTTTCAGTGCATTTTAAGTTTTGTAATGCATACAGTCATATTATTTGTGTTTAAAAGTAAGTTTATCCTATTATTGAATTATTCTATTTCTTTCTGAGGAAATTTAACACTGGAGCTTGAGACCCACTTCTGATTGTTGCAGACTTGCTCGTTGGTGAGAGGAAGCTGGGAATGTCATCCTCCTTAAATCTCAGTCAAAAACTGAACCAACTTCCTCTGCCTTATGCAGTTGCTAGCTGTCAAGGTGGGCTTGAGGAGTTGGCCCACGAGAAGTTACTTAAAATAACTAAATAGCTGATGTAGAATATCAGATTTTTTTTTATTTTATTTTTTTTAGAAAAGGGACTGCATAATGGAATGATTTTCAGGGATTCTTCTATGATAGTTTCAATAAGAAATTATATTAGGTCCAGTAACTCTTCTTTTATGGAACACAAGATGTTGATAATAGCTTTTTGTTACTGCCGTTTTCTAGCCCGGATTTGGGGGATGTCAGATATCATTTTGGTATCAATAATTTGGCTTTCTTCCACCATCCCTCTCCACATGTCTGCGAGGTCCACCGAACAAGCCCGCAGTCAGGCTTGGCCCCTAATTGCTGCAATATTCCACACAATACAGGCAAGCCAGAAATAGCTGTCTCATGGGTTTAGGAGACCTCAAAGGCAAGCACTCTATTACGTATGCACGCTGCTTACAAAGAACTCCCTGCCCTGAGCAGGCAACTTGACAAGCTGAACATTCAACTGTCAAGCACTGCACATCTGCATACTGGCTATTCCACTGTCAATTTGGACCTAACTCAATCATGCTAAATTCTGACCTTTCGGAGGCTTTGTCTCCAGCCCTAAACTCATTGTTTTTCCCCAAGTACAGACTAGCCTACGGTCATATTTTCCCTATAAAACTCGCTGATTTTGAGAGCTTCTTTGGATCACTCGGATCGCTCCCAACCTCCATCCAGCCTTGCTGCCGCTTTGCTTGGTGAGCCTTCCCCTCAGTCCCACATACTGAGACTTCATACCTACGAATTCAATCTGTAGACTACCCTGGCTTCAGGACAGGTGTAGTATCACCCAAATCAACAATCCCTCTTAAAAATCCCTCTGTCTCACTCCAACCTTTATTTTCTATAGTTATCTGCATGAGTGTGTTGCATACACTGTTTGTCTGTATTTTAATAAAGATCACAATTATTCTTATACTTTGGTGTGCTCCTTGACTTGGCCTGACCCCGTAGACATTGGGTAAAAGATTCCACTGTGTTGTCCTGCCTCTCACATTGCTAGCTTGTGCTCTTTGACTAATTTCCCCAACTTGTTTAATTGTAAGCGCATTTAGGTGTCCCTCACGGGACCCCCAGTAAACAGGGTAACATTTTCTCCTCAGGGCCTTTCACCCTACACTGTTCTAGTGCAATTATTCCACTTTCAACATCCTGTGAAATTCTGGAGTTTGTAGTTTACTGAGGCCAAAGAGCTCTCTGACTGAGAATTCTAAATGCTGCCCCCCCAAAACTGAAAACCCCAGGATTCCATAGGATGTTGAAAGTAGAATAATAGCACTATAACAGTTTAGTGTAGAAAGGCCCTCAGTCTTTGATCTGAAATCTCACCTTCCATTAAGAGTCTTCTTGAACTAGTAAGCTAAACTTTCTATTGTTTAATTCTCTTCTTTTACCTCCTCCTTGCTACTTTCTTTTGGTTCCATTTTGTGTGTGTGTGTGTTTTTGTGTGTTTGTTTTGAGCTCCAATTTCATTCCATCCAATTCAGCCTCTAATTTCTCTTGCATGAATCGACGCATACTTACCTCTAGAAATATTGCTGCCTGAGCCTGTGCCACAAGGTCGAGAAGAACATTTCCAATCTTGGACAATTTACTATGACATCAGAGGAAGAAAAGCTTGCATCTCTTTGTGCAAGCAGCCACTGACTCTGGAATTAAGGGACAATAACTCCATCCCCAGTTTTAATGACAGCCTGTCCCAAAATTCCTCCAAGTGTACACAGATCATCAAGGTGTTACAGTAGCTGTCCAGGTGCTGAATCCAGTTCCCAACATACGTTCACCATCTGGATAGCTCCCATGGTATCTGAAGTGTCTGCTTATCCCTGGGGAGCTCTGGAGCCAGCTGCTGATAAAGCAGAAAATGGAGTCACCACCCTTTAGTAGTGGAGTCAGTGACCACACCTGCCTGGAAATAAAAATACAGCAAAGATAAATTAAATGAGCAACAAAATGCTTCCCTTTCATAATGTCCCAAACCAGCATTATATTAATGCTTAAGAGCAATAAGGAGAAGCTGGCTGGTATTGAGTCTTTAATAGCAGTAGTTCCCAATTCCAAATGAAAAACTCTTGCTATTAAGCTCTAAATGAGAATTTTGCTTCAGATAGCAGAATGTCTTGGGCTAGCACTACTTTCAATGGCTCACCTGAGAGGAACTTGGTAGCTGTCTATACATATTTTTCCCCTCAAGCTTTCTTTCAGACACAGGTAGTTTCAAAATAATGAAAATGATGGGAGAATTGTTGAGTGGACCGTAAAAAACTCTGAGTGTTACTTCTGAGGAATAGCTGGTATTAAAGTAACAGCCTGAGAGACTAACCTTAAAACAGAAAATGGAGCATTAAATGAGATGGCAAATGCTTTCCATTATGAAGCTGTAATGACAGTGAAAGCACTTGTTCAGTACTTTCTGCACAAAGAATTTGATTCAACGCTTGCCTGAGAAAACATTTCCATAAATGGTAGGATTTCATTTGCAGGGTTTTCACAATTGGTAGACTCTTTGTAGTAGCACAAGAGTGGGAAATGTGTGGTGTGTTGGTGACACATGACCCTGAAGGTAGAAGGGTGCTAAGTAAACACTGTCCTGGGCCCCACATTTGCAGAAATGTCATAGCTCTACAAAACTGTCTGTCTGTCAGCCTATCTATCTATCTATCTATCTATCTATCTAACTGAAAATTGCTTCTAGGTGGCATGATTTTCTCCTAAATGCTATTTCTCACCCACATCCTGAAATAACAAAAATTCACATTAAAAGGTGACTGGAAGTGAACAGAACACCTCTGGTGCTCCCTGGGAATTCCACAAGCAATTACAAAGAGCTGATATGACCTTCTGACCCTGTGCACTTATCCTGGGCTAGCAGAATGAAACCACTGGTTATAGCCTCATTTATTTCACCTATGCACTTAACATGTGAATGCACTAACAACAGTGTCTTTAAAACAATATTTCCAACCTTTTGAAATATATTCAAGTTTTACAAATTGGTGTCAAGGCTCAGTTCCATACCTTTGTATTGGATTACATCTTTGACTTGCATTACAGCCATATCATCTCTTCATTCTTTTCCACATTAATAGTAAGCAGATGTTCACATGGGCAGGGGTGACTAGACATCAGTAAGAAACAGCATTTTAGCAGCTGCCCACTAGTCATTCAAAATAAATGTTAACATTAAAGAGCACTGTAGAATAACTAAAACCTGTCATTCTAATACTAGGGTAAAAACAATGTGATTACCCATTAATTGAAAATATGTTGGCAAGAAGCTCTTTCCTAACATTTCCTGCCATTCTTTGTCCACACAGAGATACAGCTGAGTCATTCCTCTGGTAGTGAAGCCCACAACTACAAAATCTTAGGGAAGAACCTTCTAGAGTGGCCCCAAGCTCAGAATCTACTTACCCAGGTTGGCCAGTAGGAGCTCCTGTGCAGGAAAGAAAATAAAGATTTTCCACTAATCAATGAAGTCCAACCACAAGTGTATCTTGCATTTCTGCTTTTGCTTTTGCCTCCCAGTTTGTCCCCTGTTGCTCTTCAGTCTTATCTTCTGACCTGTTCTCTCACCCAGATCTACCATTCTAAGTTCTCTTGCTACACGAGACATTGTGCCATCACTCCTTCCACCCTCTTCATTCACCTCCTTCCTTTCTGCCTTGCAATATCTGCTTCCTTGCCCCACTTCTCCTCTCTCCTTCACCCAGCCTTGCCCTCTTTGAAGAGCAGAAGGGGACACAAAAATTATCTGGTCCTGCTTTCCAACAGACTGCTCAGATATCTGGCTCAGAATATCCAGATATGCCTTAGGAGAGTGCTCAAGCCAAGTATTTAGAGAAGCAGAGCCCTTTGTTCTCTACTACAGTTGTTCGTTACTGGTACTTCACTGTTTGGCATGTGGGTATGGGTTTAGTGCCTCATCCCAATGGGAGGGTTGGTTCTGCTCAATTTTTTTCTGGTTTGCTCTCACAGTTGGATTGCTTTTCAGACCTGACTTCATTTCCAGCTTCCAGCTTCTCCTCGGGGCCTTTTGACACAGCACTCCTCAAGGAGCCTTTCCTTTACTGAGTCTACCTTCTTGCCACCTTCAATGTTAGGATTGCCAGATCAGGCTATTCCAGGCCAAATTCTGGTACAAAAATCTGAGACCTAGGGACAAGACTTTCTGATGTCATAGGAGCTGGCCTAAGTGATGTTACAAGAGATGGCTCTTGGTGATGTCATTACGCATATGTTAAGCATCAAACATGCTGCACAATTTATATTATTTAAATACAGAAAATCAAATGTAACAAATGAGGAATTCCCACACATATACACATGTACGCATACACACATGCTAGTGATGTATTTAAGTCTTTTAATCCAAGTCTCAAATCAAGTCTCAAATCTCCACCTTCATGTTTCAAGTCCTTGCAAGATAAATCATACATCAAGTCTCAAGTGTGGGAGCCAACTGTAAGAGAGAGAAAAAAGTAGTGGTGGGATGTACAGGAGGTCAACTAATATACAAGAGTCTGCGGCTTCAGAGGTAAGGAATAGGATCCACCTTACTCCCTATTCCTCAAGCTGAAGGCACAGAAAAGAGTGCAGCGTTGTTCAAAGTCATAACGTTTCTGGATTAAAGGGTTACCTTACTGAACCAAGGGCAGCAAGTCAGTTGCTAAAAATATAAAGTCACAAGTTGAGTCCAGTCAGTGATCATTTATTGCTGAGTCAAGTCCAAGTTGAGTCACTGAAGCGACTTAAGTCTGATTTGAGCCCAAGTCAATGGACTTGAGTTTACATCACTACACACACACATGCACATACACACACATTTTTCAAGGTAGCACTTTCACCCTTAGTGAAGAAGATCCAAGCCCTGCAATCTGGGAATCCTAGTTGCCACCAGTTTCTGCTGCTGCTAGTCATCACCATTGCTATCACTTTCCTACCTACCAGGCAGAGACCAACAAGAAAGCCATCTGTGTTATCTACTGCTCCTTCTTCACATATTTTCTGTCCTTTGGTCCAGAGTAAGAGACAGGTGAATCACTACACTACAGTTGAAAAGAGGAACAGCAAATCTGGTATCTAGGCCTCATCATGTTGACCCTTGATGCTGGTGTTGACCCTTGACACCAGCCCTGGCACACGCACACATGAGTTCACACATGCACACACTGGATATCCCTGCCACTTTATCTTTATTCTTTTCAATCCCTTTGTTCTTCTTTTCTCAAGGACTACAGAGAAATGCATACAGAAGAAAAGAGATGTGTCAGGGTTCTGAAAACAGGTGTTAGCTGGCAAGACCAGATGCTTGATAAAACATTTAAGAAAAGCTATTTTTAGTGGTGTTTCTTTCTATTTATGTGAAAATGATGGTTTGAAGATATGCCTTGAAGACAAAACGAAAATGTCAGGGGAATAATTGGTTTCTGCTACAAAGATTATACAAACAAACAGAATGGATATAAATCTGCGTTCTTTTTCTCATTAAGACTGACAAATCAATGAAATCATTTCATAGACTTGTAACTCTAAATAGCTGAATATTAGTAGCTCATCATCCAGAAACCCACTGATGGAAGACTTTTTGTTGCCATCATAAATTTATAAACTATATCATAAATTATGGCCAGAAACCTTTATGCGCGACATTACTACATAACTGTGATAGTGGCATAGCAATGGAAGGAATCCTGGCGCAACCTCCTTTTCTCCATTGATACAGTCAAAAAGAGGGTCTCTTTCACAATCCCCCCTTGCATCAGAGATCACTGGTATGGTGGGGTGGGGAAAAAAAGTCTGTCACTTCCTGAGCAATAGGGGAACAGACCTTCCAATGACTGCAACAGCTGCTGACTCATAAGTGTGGATTAGGGGACTTTCAAAGGCCCTATGTATCCCCTAAACAGGGGGATATACAGGGATCCTGAATACAAAGCAGTCATAAATGCATAACTCTCATAATGGATATTCACTATGTAAAGTGGTCTTATGCAAGATCCCCCTGACATCTGATTTGATACGGAGAGAGCTAGTAATAATGATGGTCATAACAGAATGAAACAGCATACCATTGTGGAAAACCACAACACACATCTAGATTGGTATATTCAAAGATATAATGACCAGTGAGGACTAATCCAATCTCATCAATATCATATCAAAAAATCATAAGGTCATGCTGCTAAGCCAAAATCATTAGCAACAACACTGATCACAGATGTTGTATATGAGGCTTTTGGAGAATTAAAGGGAAGCACTGAACGTTTCTTAGGCTTCAGTGTAAGATATAGGGGATGGGGAGAGATTTGGTTGGCTCCCATTTCAGTGAAAACAGGTAACTTTCCCCACTTTCAGACTGGTATCTGAATTGAAACTCAGTTATCTTTTGAAATCTGTGCTTTTCCAAATTTTGCACAGAAGTTGACCATCAAATCAAATTTTGGATTTTATTTTGGAGATCCACATGATGCTTTCTTCATCCAAAAGTATTTTCTGGGAGCTCCTGGCATTTATCAAGGACTTTTCATTGCTACTTGCCAGGTCAGTTTAAATTAACCCAGTATTTTCTGAAATGAAATGTATTTCCACTCAGCAGCCTGTTCATGTTATGCTGGAACTACCTAAAATGGCCATAGCTAGTGAAACACAGCTGTTGTTTCCAGGACACAGATTCAACAGAAATCAGGCAAGGAAAAGAGGAATGTCAGCACTAAAACAAAAGGATTCTAACGTTCAACTAGTTTAATATTGCTAAAGCACTCTGACTATAACTCCTGAATAATAATAAAGAAGGCTCTGTGGAAATTGCTGAAAATCAGTTTCTGAAATACTGCATGAGTCTAGATGTGACGCATGGGGAGGAAGAGGAGGGGGGACAGGGGTTAGGAGAAGCAGTGAATACTTCTAGAAAGAGTTTGGTTGCAATTCTTGGAATATGCAAAATCAAAAGAAAGAGAATTTGATACTTCCAGAGATGTCCCTTCTTTCTGTATGAGCCCTAAGTAGCTAATCTAGGATCTTGGACATCATATTTATTTCTTCAGTAAGAATCCTCTTGCTGCACTGTTGTTAACTCCTGTCAAACTGATCTTAACTTATGGCAACCCTATGAATGAGAAACTTCCAAGTAGCCCTACTATCCTGCACTATCTCTTGTTTCCTCCAAAATAAAATCGGTTAGTACAAGAATCAAACCTGGAACTTTCAAAAATTTTCTTCCCATCAGGAGGGGCTCTTAGTTAGTTAAGTATACTTAAATAATAAACATCTCCTTGGCTCATCCCCTCAGTCCTGCTTTACCAGGCAGCAGCCGCTGTGAGTTGCAGAGGTCTATTTTCAGGGTGCAGTATGCTGAGGTTTCCATCACCTGACTCTCTCCAGCTATCTCTGGTGTGACAATCACAAGCAAGATCTCTGTTACATTCCTCCCTGCACCACAGATTGCTGGCAGGAGGGGGGTGGAAATGTTAGTACGATGTGCCCCGATTAGTAGAAAAACCGACCTCTGTCTTCTTCATAATATACCCAGTTTTGTTTGGATTCACTGCTATCATCCACATTTGTAATGCAATTTTTGATTTGATGGACAACTTCTGTGCAAAAATTTGGAAAAGCACAGATTTCAAAAGATAACTGAGTTTCAGCTCAGATACTAGTCTGAAAGTGGGGAAACAGGTAAGTTTTCACTGAAATGGGAGCCAACCAAATCTCTCTCCACCCCACATATCTTGTACTGCAGCCTAAGAAATGTTCAGTGCTGCCTTTTAATTCTCCAAAAGCCTCATATACAACATCTGTGATTAGTGTTACTGCTAATGATTCTGGCTTAGCAGCATGACCTTATGATTTTTGATATGATATAGATGGGACTGGATTAGTCCTTACTGGGCATTATATCTCTGAATATACCAATCTAGATGTGTGTTGTGGTTTTCCACAATGGTATGCTGTTTCATTCTATTATGGCCATCATTATTACTAGCTCTCTCCATATCAAATCAGATGTCAGGGGGATCTTGCATAAGACCACTTTACATAGTGAATATCTATTATTTACACTAGGGATGGGGTGTATCTCCCTGCAAATGTTTTTGGATTGCAGCTCTGTCATGACTCGGCATCAGCTATACTGGCTGAGGCTAATGGGAAAATTAGTCCAAGAAGATTTGAAGAAAAGGATAACTGGGTAGATTCCATACGAGTGGGGCAATGAATCTGCTCTACATTTTTCTCTGTTCTTTAACAGAGCTTTCCAAGATGCTGAGCTCTATACCCAAAACAGGGTCAGCACCTTGGACAGCTTCATGAAACTTTGGACTAAAATGGGGAATGAACTTACCAACTCACTGTCATGGAAACTCCTAGCCAACCCTGATTTAAACAGTACTTTTAAAATATTAATTACTCTGCGTTACAGTTTTAAAACATGAAATTTTCACTTTCAAAATATGAAGCAGGCCCAACACTGGAGCATGATAGAGTATATAAAATGGGATTTCACTTCACTATCAACTCCTAGATGCACAAAGTTTTCTATCCTCTTCCTCTGGAATCAATAGGTTTTAGCTGCAGCTGGTTGGGGCTACTCATAGGATCATTTATATGGTAGAATAGGAATATCCTCCATCATAATAAGTGGGAAAGAAAAACTACCTTCAAAGTTTAGTGATTAAGTATACTAGAACTGCACAATCAGCTAGACTAAATACTATGAATAAATCATACATTGTTTTGGATAAGACATTCCCTCATTGAGCCAGTGTAGTGTAAGGTTTGAGTGTTGGGCTAGGACTCCAGGAGACCAAATCGTTGCTCAGCCATGGAAATCCATTGGGCGAACATGGACAAGTCAAATTCTCTCAGCCTCAGTTGAAGGCAATGGCAAATAACATCTGAACATATCTTGCCATGAAAACCTTGTGATAGGTTAGCTTTAGGATTGCCATAAGCTGGAAATGATGAATGGCATACAACAATTCCTTTACTCTCATTGCCTAAGTTGTAACCTTCATGTTTTGGTGTGGCTTATTATTGTTTAAATGTAGGCACCTTGTATTGTAGAAAAATGGATATTCTCTCAGCCTCAGAGGAAGACAATGGCAATTCCCATCTGGACAAATCTTACCAAGAAGAACCTGTGTTAGGTTTGCCTTAGGGTTGCCATAAGCTGGAAAAGACGTGAAGGCACACAACAAGAAAATATGGCAAAGCAAATGCCTTTCAAATACTTAACTTGCTGTGTAGGAGATTTATATTCCAAGGTGGCTTATCTAACCAAAGCACATGAGAAGGGAAAATGGCCTCCATAGACAGACTTAATAAAGTTGGATGCCAGCTCCAGTTCTTTTGAAACCTCCTGTTTTCTATTTACAAGTCAAAAGAGCTGACAATCTTATTTTCTGAAATGTAAATTACTGTTTAGGCAGCTCTACTTAAGCAAAACAGCCGAACAGAAGGATAAGAATTGTGTGCTATACTTCAAAGAGCCTAAATCAAACTTTTTGATGCATAAATGTCTATTGATTTTCACAAGCAAGGAAAGGCCTCATTCATTTGGGAAAAAAACCCCAACAACCAACCATTCTGCAACTAGCGTGTATAGGGTGGGATAATCATCCCTGGCCTCTTATAATTGTTGAGGGGGAGAGCCTAGGAACTGTGGCTAATGGGAAAAGCAAATTGTTCAAAATCTGTTGAAGGACTTGCAACAGGGATCCTTCTTGCTTGCTTATGGGAGGAGGCCAGAAGCATCCTTTTTGTACCCAAATAGGAAGCTGATGAGACCTCCTTCACCCAATCCAGCTACTGGCTCTCAAGATGGACTGGGGTGCCATTTACGTAGGTTTCCAGTAAGACTACATAGACCCTTTCCACAGCTTACCTTCTTGCAACAACGTTCAGTGGCGATCCTGACAGCGGCAGTGCTCCCCTCCGCACAGGACCGGTTTCCTGTGAAAGGGGATGCAATGGACGCACCACTTCCTTCTGTAGCACAGCCATGCACTTTCCCACGTTGCACTGGGGCAAGAAGCAAGGCCATTGCATTTCCTGTCCTTCTCCAAGACAGATAAGTGCAGGATGGTGGCGTGATTGTTTGTCATTGATAGGGAAAACCCGTCAATGATTTAACCCATGTTCATGCTGCCTAGGGACTAGAGAGGAGCGGGACTGTGATGACAGTGTCGTTGCGGTCCCACCCTTCTCCCGTCCCCATGGCAAGATGGAAGAGTGCTGCAGGAAGGGCCATAGTCTTACTTAATACAAACCAGTTATGGATCAGCAGTTCTAGGTTACGTATCTATAACTGAAATACTGAATACCAGCCATTATTGATTACTCAGCTCCACACTAGCAACCTGGAAGATATCAGGTTTTTTTAAAAAAAAAATGCATCTCTATTTGCTTCCACATACATTGTCCCCAAATTACTTGGTTAGGGTAAGAAAAAAAACATATAAAGGCCTCACTTCCAAGGTCTGAACACAGCACTAGAACAGGCATGGGGGAAATGTCGCCCTGTGATTGCTGTTGGACTGCAACTCCTGTCAGGTTATGACGCTATAAAGGCCCAATAAAAAGCAGACTAACACAGCCAGTCACAAGGGATGATGGGAAATGTAGGCCAGCATAGCCTTTGCCCACCCCTGTTTTATATAGAAAAAAAAGAGAATGCGATGGGAATAAATGTTTAGATATAAAACTCCAGTTCATCACTGTATTGTCTAAATATCAGAACTAACTCATATAAACAGGGAGGGAGAAAGGCTTTAAAGCCTTTGGCAGCTGTAAGAAAGAACTCCTAAGGGCGGGGGGAAAGACTCAGGGTAAAGCTTGCCAGCTTTGGAAGGAAATGTCTGCAGTTCTGTCAGTTAAGAATTGGCATGAGCTATAAGAATTGCTTATTTATGCCACTATAATCTTTTGACATGTGTCGCTATCATCTGAGAGATCTTGCACTGTATGAATAGCTGTCATCAAATTAGATAATGTACAAATCACAGCTGCTGCTGCTTCTGCTGCTGCTTCCTCTTCTTCTTCCTCTCTTCCTCCTCCTCCCTCTTAAGAGACAGATAGGAAGACTGGGTTATTTAAAATGTGCACACATTTATCCTCAGCTATTCTTGACAAGGACCTCATAGTAACCTGAATGAAGTGATGTCTCCCAGAAGGGAGTGTGACTGGTTTCTCTTTCAAATTCTCTCTTTCTCAGTTTTCTATGAGGCCGTGTACATGAAGGAGACAGGGCCAGCCCTAACATTAGGCAGAATGAGGTGGCTGCCTCTGGCAGCAGAGTTTAGCTGCCATGAAAGGGTAGCCAATTAACAAGTATTTTACATTGTAACAAATACATTTTTACTGTTGCAAATGGTGTGAAGAGACACCTGTGGGATTTGATGGTATGATGATTCTGGAAATGTGGGATGGGATGGAGGTATTTGCTTCTCTGCCTTAGGCAGCAAAATGTCTAGTAAGAGGAAGGAGGAAGAGCTTTGACAAGAAGCTGCAAACATATTGATTCATCAGCCTTTTTATAAGATGCATTTTCACATATTTAAGATGTCTGATACCCTCCTCACCACCTATAGATCATAATTATTGATGAAAATGGAAATCTCACTTTAATGCTCCACTGATGAAATATAATCCTTGCCTTTGAGTAAATATATGAAAAGCTTTGGAGCAGGAGAACGTACACAGCCATGTAATTCACAGTCACCAGAATGCAGGATCAGACTTATGGATGTGTAACTTGGAGTTATGCATCATAGCTGCTTCCCCAAGCTTACTTTACTGGGCATCAGACACATGGCATCAGGGGGTCCTCAGGGTGTGGGCAGATGACACATTCACCCTCCTCCTGCCAGCCAGTGAAGCCATGATAATCAAAGGCAGTGGCACTTCCTTGTTGCATCCTTGGAGGTTGGTGGAAAAAATCATCCATCTATGCCCCAAACATCAGCAGAACACCCCCTCTCTCCACATGACTGATGTCCAATAAAATAGGTTGGAGAATTTGGACTGGGATATGCTCTTCAGTTACACATTCAAACTAGTTATTCAGCAAAGTAGCACATGTAGGATCCAAACCATAGTTTCTTCTCTCAATGATTGATTTTGCAAAGTGAAGCAGGTTAAACCACCCTCCCTGAATCTGGTGGTCCAGATATCTTTGACTACAGCTCCCATCATCTCTGGACTGCACTGACATGTGGGGTGAATTGGGCTGAGTAAAATCATGGTAGGTTATGTTCTCACAAAAAGAAACAAAATCAATGAGATTCATACCTGCAGTTATGCATAATCTTTAGTCCCTGCTTTCCTCTCATGACTGTTAGTTGCTTGATTCACTTTTGGGATTGCCACCCTTTAACTGGCAGGCTCAGCCATATATTTGATGAGGGTGAGGCAATCTGCCTCAGGTAGCTTCACAAATGAGGCACAGATAAAAACAACCATTTGTGTTCAAATGGGCAAAATTTAGATCCATGATGGATTGATTTGTCTTCAGGACCTGACGTCCCTCAACCCCAATCTAAACTGCAATAAACAGAGAAAGAACTATGGAATGATTATCTTGGTTTTAAAGCAAGCCTTGGTTTGGGCTCCAAAATAACTAGTTTGGAACAAAATGTGTATGCCCAGGCATTTCTTTAATATTTAAATCTGTGCAGTGGTGCCCTTTGTTTTGGCCTCTGGGTATTTGCAGCTGTGATACCCATTTCTCCTTCAAATCAGCCATCCATCAGTAACAGTGACTTAACTTTTTTTCCCTAAAAGGGTAATATATATATATATATATATATATAGAGAGAGAGAGAGAGAGAGATCTAAATCTCCTGAGAATTCAAGAAAGACAGCAGAGTAGGAATTAAATTAATTATAGTTTTCAATTAAAAGGAGATTCTTGGCCGTGATAAATATTCAGAGGCTACGCTATCAACTAAACACTGTCATCTGATGATCTCTGTAACTGGGCTGCAGTGTTCTGCTCTTTACATTCTTTGAGTGAAGCTGGAGGATGTATAACCAGATAGTCAGAGTGGCAAGCAAGGGGTTCTTGGCAGAATATATTAAAGAACCAAGGAAGGGCAGCATCAAGTCTATACTGGGAGTGTCAGAACTTAAAGCACCAGGCAAGTGTTCAGTGACCAGAACTGCAGGTGATACTTGAATTGTCAAGGAGCAGGATATGAATCACTCCTATATGTCAGATTTTAGATGTCGGTAGCATGATAAGACACAAACATCTTTGATTATACCATTATTATATACATGATTGTATGTTTTTTCTTTGTGTGTATCTGTATATCTACGTCTAATCTAGAGCTAGGGAGAATTTTTTTTTTGTATTACAAAAAGTAACTTTTATAGAATCCTCAGGCCAGTATGCTCAAGTATAGTCCAAAAAAACCCCCAAAAACCCCCACACACAACCTTTTCCAAGCATTGTTGTCCAAACTGTCTGATTGATCTGTCTGTCTATCTATCTATCTATCTATCTATCTATCTATCTATCTATCTATCTATTTCTAATCATCTATAATGGTCCCTCCACTTTCATGAGGGTACAGAGGATAGAACTCTCATGAACATGGAAAAACAGCAAATATCTGCCCCCACCTGCAATCTCCCTCCCATTCTCTTCTGGGGCTCCCCCCACCCCCCATTTACTTGCCTTTATCTCAGTGCAAGGTATAAATCTGAAACAGAATCTAATGGCCAATCAATTAAAAATGTAATTAAAAATGTAAAGTGAAAGATGCAGCCAGCAGCCAAGCAGCAGAACTCCTATCAACAACAGGCCAGCACATACATTCCAAAGGCATGCCTCCTTAAAAATGGTCTTGCCTGCCAGAGGAGGCACAACAATGAGAGCTTAGGCAGTGGACCTAACCTCCTTGGCTATGAGTTCCTGATAGCTCTAAGGTGGTGCTCAGGGAAATGCTGTACTTCTTGGGGTCTCCAGGGAGGGAGACAAATCTCAGGAGAAGTGGCACTAGAGGAGGAGAAAATTTGGAGGCAAAGATTGGCATGTGAAGGGCAACTTTAAGGGCCTGGGTACCCCTCTCCACCCAATGCCAGGGGCAGCAGGGCTCCCTGTTATGTCTGTTGTACTTATGGAATTCCAGTACACCAAAAGGCCAGAAACAAGGGAAGGAGATAAGGGTGCAAGCGTTTGGGGTAATTGTGCCATTTATAGCGAGGCAGGGAATGGAGCTCCAGTGTTCTGATGTGTGGACCTTCTTGTTGTATAAAATGGTGGCAGCAACAGCAGTGGGCTTCATTGTTGGAAGAGACTTCCTAATGGTGAGTTCCAGCAGCAGCACAAGGTCTGGAAAAACTCCCTGCCTGTCATGCATGCTGTAGGTATGTCCACAGGGGATATGAACCCTAGAAGGAACGGTGGTGACTGCTGCAGCTTCTGGTTACACTTTGCTACCTGCCTGGCCACTGCAATCAACATGTTTTATTGATTCCCTGCCCCATTGGCTCTGGGTTGTCATATTACCTGGTTAGCTGTATTTTTATCAAAATCCTGGGCCCATTTACCCAGATTGTCCTCATGCCCATCTCCATAAGCAGTTCTAGTCCTGCCTTTATGAAATCACAGGCCATTTCCGCCCTATACTGTTCTAGTTCTATTACTCCACTTTCAACAGCCTGTGGAATCCTAGGGTTTGCAATTCAGGGAGGGGCATTCAGAGAGCTCCTTGGCCTCAGTAAACTACAAACCCCTGAATCCCACAGGATGTTGAAAGTAGAATAATAGCACTATAACAGTGAAGGGCAGAAATGACCACAAGGACTCATCATACGATATCACAAGGATCTGCAAGGATCCACTCTTCAGTTTCAGAGTTTTCCTTTGACATTTTAGGGAACAGCATATTGCTAATCTGGAACCCAGGTACCAGAGACTGGGTATGGCTTCTTCCCTGATAAATGTGCTTCTGATAGCAAAAGACTTCCTCCTGATATCTTAATGTGTGTAATAGCACTGGATAGCTAGCTTTGTATGGACTAATATCTGTACCCATTACTAATTTTCCCACCAACCACCTATTTATTTAACAGCTTGCCAATAACAAAATTCTTCAGGGGTGTGTGTCTGGATTGGTAACCACTGTGGATTCAGAGCTGTGCCCACAGCCCCTTAAAAAGCTGTACTTTAGAGCAGAGTTTGGAAATGTTACTTTTTTGGACCACAATTCCAACTTCATTGGACATGCTGGTTGCAGGATTCTGGAAGTTGTACCTCCTCTCCACGTTTTTCCCCTAAAGCTTGTGCATCTTGGGAATCTTCTCTGTTCATATGGAATACTAGCCAGACCAGAAGCAAAAATCTCATAAAACTCTTGTGAGGTATTCTGGATATTTCAAATGATTTAAATTTTGTAGCTGTCTGCCTTTGAATGATAGCACTGCAAAATATGCAGCCCAAACACACAATATGGTTTTGCTCTTCACACTGAGAACAGAACTCTTGTAATGAAAGGAGAAAATTATTTTTTGATTTACTGAACGGATGAAATAGGGCTTGCACCAGAGTTGTTCTTCCAGTGTCACCTTTTCAACTCTTTAAATAATTATCTGTTTCTCTAGACTCTTGGCCTGTTTAGGTGATAATCCTCTCTGGCCCTCAAGCTATTTACTTTAAGGACTAAAACCTTAAATTGCAAACATACCCTAGATTGTAAACTATGTTCATCTAGAAAACCATACTTAATTCAATTCAAAATGTTCAGAGAAGCAAAGCAAAATTAAAAAGATACATAGGATGAGAGGTCACCATAGTTACACTCTTTCTCTTCCTCTCTGTTATTTCAATTAATTGAATGTTTCCCCTCGAGGGGGCATTTAGATCTTGGACATTATGTTTGAGGTAATGAGATAATGGGGTCACCTAGAACATGCTTTTTAATTATGCTAAACAAATGAATGTAATCATCTCTTTGCTCATGTTCTTGGCTGATAATATGAGCAAAATAATTTGCATAAACAAAATGTGCATGTCCCCAGATAACTCTCAACTCAGAAGCTATGCAGTCTTAAAAGTAACTGCCAGCATTTTACATCAGCTACTTAGTTACTCATTCCTAACCAAGGCCTTTCTGCACCTTACCTTGTTCTGTCATTGTCCAGGCATCATCCAGGCAGCGCCTCTGCCAGGATGGGAATGTGTCCCCAACACTCTAATCTGCGCCCAACTGGCTACCTGCAGAAGGGAGCATGATGGACATGCCTCTCCCTTCCACACTGCAGCCAGCCTTCTTCTCATGTTGCAGTGGAGAAGGAAATGCATCATTGTGCTTTTAGTCCTTCTGCATAACTGGCTGTGATGGAAGGTTCGTGCAATCGGGGGCCATCAACAGAGTCTTTCTGTCAATGATATACCCCATGATCATGCCAGTTGGCAACATGAGAAGGGTGGGACTGTGACAACGTCATCTGTTGCCAGCCAATAATGATAAAACTAGTCAATGAGGGTAAGTGGGTGTTTTCAACATGTGCTTATTTTTTTTCTCATACATTTTCTCCTGACTTCACATGAGAGGGCAAGCACTTCTCCAGCTCACCCTGTCACCCTCCCCCAGCTGCACTGTCATCCCTGTTTAACTATATTCCCTCAACTCCCTCCACCATTTCCTTTGCTTTCTCCACCACTTCCTTTGGCGGCAAAGAGACAATTGGGGCTATGGAGGTTGTCCATGCTACTGTGGCACAGACAATGCATCACAGCCATGCTGCTCAAGTTGCTTTGCTCTGAAGATCACCCTGAGAAAAATCATCTGCATAAGAGACAAGTCTGGCTGGCTTAGGAGAGCCACACTTTGGTGTTTTCTTTGCTGCAGCATGGCTATATAAGGAAGCAACTGGCACATCCCTTCAGAACCTACCTATGCTCTGTTCTAGAGAGCCTATCCAGCAGTTTCCTGACCATGGCAGTTGCAGGACAAATGGAGGAGTTTCTCTGGGGGTGATGGTGGAGGTAGCAACAGGGCTTTCCAGAGAGATGCTTCCTCTACTGCCCATATTTGCCACAGCAGAAGAATGGCCAATAAGGCCCTCAGAGTGACAGTGTGGGCTTTCCTTGAATAGGAATAGGAAGTCCATCAGCCCTCATGCTTTTCTCCCTCAGGTAGATATCTTGCCACATACATATGAACAAATCTTTTTATTCTGAACATACGCAAAATGTATCCAGATGTTCAGCGCAATCTATTTCTGTGGCATAGAGAGGAAAGGATGGGGAAATGGCTCCTCTTCCTTTTCTGGCTGTCATGAAGCTCTTAAAAGCCAAAACACTCTTTCTCCAGAAAGTGGTAAAGCTGGAATCTCTGAGCCAAGAATGTCCAAATGTTATGCCACCCAGCACCATCCCTCACTGACATTGTGCCCAACCATTTTCTTGGACTGTTTTATTCAAAACTCTGCTATACAAGTCTTGTCTCGTACACCTTCTATACAAAATCTGTTTGTTCAGGCTAAGATGAGGTGAGGATATAGACCTAGAACAGCAGTTCTGCTTTTGAACTACATTCAAGTCTCTGGAAAACAACTTTCAGCCTTTGATGGGGTGGGAGGAGACAGATTTTACCAGTTTCAGAACATAAATGGCCATCATGTTACAGTTCAAAGAAAGGAAATTTCAGTTTTCATTTAAAAAGGAGGAGGAAGAGGAGCGGGGGGAGGAGGATCATTTGGGAAAACTACCAGTTTCTTTTGGGCTGTTTTTGACATACAAATTTGGATTTCTACTAGTCTTACAAGTTACAAAAGACAAGTTCTATTCCAAACAGTTGCCATGAAACAGTTGCTCCAAGTCATAAGAAAAAGAGAGTAGCACGTGTGGGGCTTTTCTTTCAAATGAAATGTAATTTGGTCCACGTCCTATTTCTCTACTCTGAGTACTTTATTTGGTATCAACAGTGGTTCCTACGAATTATAAATGTTGGGTACTTGTTTTGCCCACTCCGCTCTTTTTTCTTCACTGCAGAGATAGGGATCCTTCAGCACTCTGCCTGGCTGCAGGCCCAAGTATAACATAGGCAATATAAAAAACAGATGCAAGGACTATTTTTCTTTCCAAAGAGGAGAGAGGGAGACAGGAAAGTAAGCATTGCCTTGTCTCTGCATCTTTTCATAGGCAGTCAAAAGTATAAACAATATTTTCTGTAGCCTGGCACCCAGAGTATGATGTGTGACTGCACCTGTCCCCCTCTTCACCATTCTGGTTGGAGTGAATAAGAAAAAGCAATGCTGGACTGGTCTACAGCCCTGTATAATCCAATCGTGTACGCTGTTTCCCTTTGTGGGGCTTACTGGACTTGGGGCATGAAGTAACAGCCCTCTTCCAGTTTTTTTTCCCCCAGCAGCTGACATTCAGAGAAAGGCTGCCTCTGATGCTGGAGATGAAGTGTTGCCATCATAATGAGTTCCCATGGGTCCTGCATCAACCACCTGATATGCTGAGGAGCCTCCAAGGCAAGAGGGATGTCTTCTGAAGAACAAAATGGGATGAATCATTCTGCTCAGAAGAGCATGGAAACACAAGCTCTAAGAGAGCAAGGAATTCGATACACATGGGAAAAGACAGAAGGGATCTCTTTCCTGTGGAAGCAGAGGAAGGTCGTGTTGAATACAACTCTGAAAGCAAAAGAATTTTGGAAGAAACATAAGGAGGAATTGAGTAATATAGAGAAGGAGACACAAGAACAAGAAGAAGAGTGTGTTAAAGACAATTTAACGACTACACAGGAAATACAGAAATTGAGGAGAAAGCAAAGAGAAAGGCGGGAACAAGCTGATCTAAGGCAGGAGGAGGAAGCAGCTGGTGGACAAGAGACAGAGTCTGAAGAAGAAGGAAAAGAAGGAGGAGAAGGTGAATTGAATTCTATCGATCCGGAAATAGAAGAAGAAGAAACAGAAGAAAGAGAAGGAACTGAATAGTGGACAAAAACTTTTAGGTGGGAATGAATTTAAAAATTTTGACATGGAATGTTCGGGGAATAAATTCCCCATATAAAAGAAAATGTGTATTCCATAAATTAGAAAAATTAAAAGTGGATATAGCGGCGATACAAGAAACCCATATTAAAAGTAAAGATCTAAAATATCTTAAAAACCCAAAACTAGGACAGTCATTCTCCTCCTCCATAGATAAAAAGAAAAAAGGGGTGACCATATATGTAAATAATAAATTAGAAGCTAAACAGGTGTTTAGTGATGAATCAGGACATTGTATAATTGTTGAGGTAAATATAATTAATTTGAAATTGATGATAATTGGAATTTACGGGCCCTTAGAAAATAAAAGTAAATTTTACTCAAGATTGCTAGAAAAATTGATAGAATTAGAGATATATAATTACAAGACGATTATGCTGGGAGACTGGAATGGAGTATTAAATCCACTCTTAGATAGATCAAAAATTAAAAGTAAGCATGATGTCAGCAAGAAAAATCAAGGGAAACTCCCTAAAAGTTTTTTCAATTTATTGGATCAATTAACATTAGTGGAGGCCTGGAGACAGGTAAACGGGGAAAAAGAAGAATATACTTACTATTCAGAACAATTCAAGTCCTGGTCTAGATTAGATATGGTTTTTCTCTCAACAGAATTAGTTAAAAATATAAGAAAATTGGAAATATTACCCAGAATGATTTCTGATCATTGCCCAGTTTTAATAACAATTAATCAGGGGAGTAGGAAATATAATTGGCGATTGAACGATAGCATTTTGAGAAATGAAACAGTGGTAGGAAAAGCAAGAGAAGAGTTAAAAAATTTCCTTGAAAATAATATGAATAAGGGCCAATCAGAACAAATTGTATGGGAAACAAGTAAGGTAGTAATGCGGGGCTTTTTTATAAATCAGCAAGCATGGATGGTTAAATGTAAGAAAGTGAAAGAAGCAAAGATACAGGAGATGTTACGTGATAAAGAAAACGAATTAAAAAAAGACCCACAGAATCATAAAACTTTAGAAGAATTACAGATATTAAAAAAACAACTAACATTAATAATGACCAGTGAAATAGAAGAAAAAATGAAATACGCTAAACAAAGACAATTTGAACATGCTAATAAGATAGGAAGGTGGTTGTCATTCAGAATTAAGAAAGAAAGAGAAAAACGTTACATTAAGGAAATAAAAGAGGGCCAAGATACCTTTTATCAACAAAATAAAATTAAAAATATTTTTGTTAGATATTTTGAAGGATTGTTTAAAGAAAAAATTCAGTTAAGGGAGGAAGAAAATAAGATGACGGAATTTTTGGAAAGAATAAAAATAAATAAAATCTTAGATAAGCAAAGAGAAAGATTAGATAATCCGATTACATTGCATGAGGTTAAGAAGGCGATTGGGAAGTTGAAAGTAGAGAAAGTCCCAGGACCAGATGGGTTTACGGCCCTTTATTATAAGACATTTCAAGACGAATTAACGCCATTACTTGTTCAGGTTATGAATTCGATTGAACGTAGTAGATTTCCTAACACTTGGAAAGAGTCAAATATAAGTTTAATCCCTAAAGAAGGGAAAGACTTGACGGATAAAGGGAACTACAGGCCCATTGCATTGTTAAATATTGATTATAAAATTTTTGCATATATATTAGCAGATAGATTAAAAGAGATATTAGAAAAATGGATTCATGAGGACCAAAATGGGTTCCTCCCAGGAAGGCATCTAAAAAATAATATTAGAATCATTATAGATACGATAGAATATTATCAGAAGCATAATCAAAAACAATTGGCATTAATATTTTTGGACGCAGAGAAAGCTTTCGACAATGTTAATTGGTCATTTATGTTTGCAATAATGGAAAAAATGGGAGTGGGCAACAAATTCATGGAATGGATAAAAGCTATTTATAATGATCAAAGAGCAAGTTTAATTGTAAATGGGGAAAGAACAAAACAATTCAGATTGTATAGAGGTACACGACAAGGATGTCCACTTTCACCCTTGCTATTTATCATTTGTTTAGAGATTTTGAATAATAATATAAGGAACGAAAAATTATTGAGAGGAATTAGAATAAAGGAACATGAGATAAAGATTCAAGCGTATGCAGATGACTTAGTTATAATTCTGGAAGATCCTTTAAATAGTATTAAACAGCTGATTGAAATATTACAACAATTTGGGGATATAGCTGGATTTAGAGTTAATAAAGAGAAATCTCAAATAATAACAAAAAACTTAACAGTAGCACAAGAAAATGATTTGACGGAGATCTCAGGATTTAAAACAGTCAAAAAGATACGATATTTAGGGATAACAATATCAAAAAATAATTCGGATTTATTTGATAATAATTATAAAAAGATTTGGAATGAAATTAAGAAAGACATGGAAAAATGGAATAATTTGCAGCTCTCTTTATTGGGCAAACTCTCAGCTATTAAAATGAATATACTCCCTAAAATGTTATTTTTATTCCAATGTTTACCCATAATAAAAAATGAGAAACCGTTTAAAATATGGGAGCAGGATATGAGTAAGTTTATTTGGAATGGGAGGAGACCAAGAATCAAATTTAAGTATTTGAAAGAAACAAAAGAAAGGGGAGGTTTAGCACTGCCAGATTTGAAATTATATTATTATGCTTCAACATTGAATTGGATTAAAGATTGGATAACGTTGGAAAATCGGAAATTACTAAATTTGGAAGGATTTAATTTGTATTTTGGATGGCACGCATACCTTTGGTATGACAAGCATAAGATAAATAGTGAATTCATGGATCATTATGTTAGGAGATCAATATTAAAGACCTGGATAAAAATAAGAAATAAATTATATATAAAAATGCCAGGTTGGGTATCCCCACATGAAGCATTTCATCGATTAGAAAAGAATCAATCTGGTAATTGGATAAGATATAAGGATATAATTAAAAGAGAAGGGAATAATATAAAATTAAAGAGTAGGGAGGAACTAATGAAAGAGGGATATAGATCACACTGGTTTCTTCATAGGCAATTGGCTGAAAGGTATAAAATAGATAATAAAGAAAGGGGAATAACATTAGAAGAGATAGAGTTAGATAATCTGATGAAAGTGGATGTTAAATGTAATGTGAGTAAAATATATAAGATATTAATAAATTTGGAAATGGAAAATGAAATCATAAAGGAAAATATGATAAAATGGGCCAGAGATATAGGATACCCAATAACATTGCAACAATGGGAACGTACATGGAGCCTAAATATGGAATATACAAAAAGCTATAATTTGAAAGAAAATTTCTTTAAAATATTTTATAGATGGTACCTAACCCCGGTGCAGATTGCCAAGATGAAGAAAATGAAGACAACAGCAAAATGTTGGAAATGTCAACACACTGGTTCTTTCTTCCATTGTTGGTGGACGTGTGAAGTGGCAAAGGGGTTCTGGACAAAGGTGCATGAACAAATAATGAAATACTTAAAAATTAATTTTCCATTACTCCCAGAAATCTTTCTGTTAAATATATTTGAGAAAATGGATGTGAAAATAAGGAGGAAGTACTCAAAAATTTTGTGTTATATGACCTGTGCTGCAAGAATCACCTTTGCCAAGAAATGGAGAGATGAGAGTGCACCAACAATGGGGGATTGGATAAAAAAACTGTACGAATTAGTCGAAATGGATAAATTGACAAAAAGATTAGAAAACAGAAAGAATAATGTATTTAAAGAGGAATGGGAAATTTTAGACCCTTTATGGGAGAAATATTGGGGAAAGTTGGCGACTTTAGGATTATACGATTAAATTATACAGATTAAACGGATTATATATGGGGTGATATGTGTAAATAATAAATTGCGATACAGATACAATATAATATGGAGGTTATATGTAGATAGATTATATAATTAAAGGATATGGAATACATGATTTAATTATACAGATGAGACAACTTATATGTATATAGAGGATAACTAAATGAATTACGAGAGACACATGTTAGAAATATGATATATTAAATGGTATAAAATTAAATATTTGGAAATAATGACATTTGAGAATTTGTTAGAAATTAAATTTAAAAATGTTATTGTAGTTGGATGTAGTTGTAAGAGACGTGATAAGCACATAGAAGTTAGAGTACAGAAATTGCTGTAAAGATTTAGAAGAAGCTTAGATTACATAGCAGGATAGAAAGGAAGAAATGGGATGTTTTACCCGATGGATTATGAAAGAAGTCAAGGTATGTATGAAGTATTTGTATATGTTTGTATGTTAGGGAGTTAGTTTGTTAGTATATAGATAGGTATGTATGTATGTAAGTTTGTATGTATGTATAGGTTGATGTTTTTCTTTAGTTTTGTTTTTTTTTTGTTTTTTTTTGTTTTTTGTTTGTTTTGTTTTATTTTATAATGTGAATGAAATAAAATTTATTTTAATAAAAAAAAATTAAAAAAAAAAAAAAGAGCATGGAAACAGTAATATGAAACCTAATTTGTTAGCACTTGTGTTAACAAGCCTCTCATTCCCCCTCTGCATTGCTCAGGATTATAACAGTGTTGCTCATTAGGCTGAAACCCTTAAAATCAAGGTGCTTTCCTCAAGACTCAACAATGTTGCTCCTCATTCCACCAGGACATAACTTGTTACTCTAAGAAGTGGTGCCTGGCATCCTGCTGGTGTCTTATGGATGTGTATCTTTTCTTATGTATGGACTGTAATGTGTTTGTGAGGGCGGGGGGAGTTGGCTGGTGCGTAACATCTGTATTCAGTTGAAGGTTATGAAAGCAGAGTTACATGTGTGGTGTCATTGCACTTCATTGTGCATTTTGTTTAATGGATTGCATATTACTTGCATTGCTTGCATGGTTCTGCCTTGTGCATCAGTGTTCAGTGTGAAGTTGGTTGTACAAGGCTGAAGTTCTATAAGGAGATGGCATAGTGCAACCATGGTATAACTCTGTGGGTGCAAAGTTACACCACTTCTCATCTATACAGGATCTCAGCCTGTGCTGGAACTCCAATGCCATTTCAGTCCTTTGAAGGTGCACTGTAGTAACAGAAACAATCCAATTAGGGCAAATAATTCACTAAGGAGAAAACACATGGGTGGGGATAGCATAACTGCACTTCTGTTTTCTCTCTAAACACAGAAGGATAAAAAGAACCACAAGTCAGAATAAACTTTTGTCCTATTTAATCTGGGTTTGGAGAACCTATGGCCCTCCAGGTATGTTTGGACTCCAATCTGATTCTCCATGCCCTCTCCGGGTATTGCATAAATGCACTCTGAAGAGATCAGATCAAATGTTTCCAACTATTATAGCCAGCATATCACTTCAAGATGTAAGCAAGTTGCTGAGTTTACCCCTAAGGAATGCTTCACACAGGGCTTTTTTTTTTTTTTTTTGGTGGCTCTCTTTATACAATCTCCCTGCATCCTGCTTAATGTTTCACCTTAAGTGGCTTGGCCACAGGCATTCAGGAGGAGAGTAGTGAACCAAATACGTTCCATAAAAGGGACGATGTCAAGTCATTTCAGATCTCCATCCAAGAAAGCTCATTTCAGTGCCCTGCCTTGTTCTGTGCCATTTCCTTGGAACATTGCCAGCCTCATAACAGATCTTGCCCCTTTTGATGCTTACTCTATTGTTTTGGACATGATTAGCCAAATACAAAGCTTTGTAACGTTTTGGATTATCCAAACAGAAGCCTAATGCCAGAGGGAAAGTGTGCTTCCATTTAAACGACATTGCTAGCAACTAGACATTAAGGCTATCTCAAACAAGCCATTTTCCCTACACGAGAGATGCAGAAGAAGTGCTCATTCAGAAATTGTCAGACTTCAGCTCCCATCATCCCTCATGATCAGCTTAGGGCTGATGGAAGCTGCAGTCCACTGACATCTGGGAAGGCAAATTTCCCAGTCCTACCCTGCAGAGTTTGTTGGTGTTGTATGGCTTCAAGTCATTTTTGAGTTACTAAGGAGAACCTGTCATGGGGTTTTCTTGGCAGAATTTGTTCAGACGTTCCTCTGAGGTTGAGAGAGTGTGATTTGCCTAAGGTAACCCAGTTGGTTTCCATGGCTAAGTAGGGATGAGGATCCTGGTTGTTGCCCAGCATTCAAACCATACCATGCTGGTTCTCTATCCTATAGAGTAGGGAGGAGAAATTATGCATTGGTATCACCCATGTTTGCAAGAGTGTACAGCTTGGAAAAGTGCAAGTGGCAGCATACTCTCAGTGTATGCTCACAGACACATATACCAAGATGTGTGCAATCATCACATGTGGCAATCTGCACTCTAAAACACAATACATAAATCTGCACACAAGAGGGAATTTTGAACACACAATGGGAATGGTTGGTCTTTAAACCTACTCCATTGTCATGGGATGCCATGCTAACAATCCAAATCAGAATCATGCATGCTAGAGGTGTAGCTACGGGGGAAGCAAAATGAGGGTGTTGCTCCCCAAATAAGAATTCTGCCCTCCCCATGAAATTTTCTTTCAGTCCCCAACTTTCTAGCATCACCAGCCAGTAAGACACTGAAAATGGTTCACACCTGGAACTCTTACATTTTTGCTGTATTTGCATTTATTAGGGGACTTTGCTTGCCCCTTTTCTTTAGATGCCTAGACTGTGCTTCTAAATGCTCAACTGAAGTTTGAAGTTGTTGCAATGCTAGAAGTTTGCAGTCTGAAGGAAAATTTCATTAGGCAGCAGAATTCTTAATGGGGACAATTTCCTTATTTTACCCCACCCCCTGCCCTGCATAGCTACACTCTTGATGTATACTTCTTTGAATGGAATAGTGTAGTTGATTTTAAATTTCACATTGCAGGACATATTTAACATAGCATGTAGTTTGGTCTCTAAGAGAGAACCCCACATCTGCCTGGCCCTGCTCACCTGGCTCAATATCAGTTTCACCTGAGCAGGAAAGAATATAAAGCTTTACGTTTCAAGTCCAGACTAATCTACTTGTCAATTCTGCTTTCCTCACTTATAATTCCCAGTTTCTGACTCTTTCCAACCCAATCCAGCTCTCTAGAAGCCTTGATCCTAATTTTGGATGTTCAGAGCAGGACTGAGGAATGCTATTGGTCTCCAAGATGCTGCTTGTCATTAGCCATGCTGCGTCAGGCTAATGAGCAGTGCAGTTCAACAACATGTCTTCCTCCCCTGGCTTAAAGAATGGCGTAATAGGCTATATATGTTGTATACTCTGTATGTGCTCAGAGAGTGTGCTCTCCTTTATTTTTACATGGCACATATTTGCCAAGGTTCATCACTTTTCAGTTTTTGGTGCTGAGTCGGTAAATCTGGTTCTGTATATTTATTTTTGCACATTTATTTGTAGGGCTTTGGGGATACTAGTATAGCTCCCAAAATCCTAACTTTTCCAAGCATCCATCTAGCAAACATGTTGGTTCTGCACATATAAAAAGAAAGCCAGACTCCCTGGATAGATAATAATGTGAACTGAAGTTAAAATTAGAGAGTAATTGATCCTTTGGTCTATCTGCGGAAGCTTTAAAATCACTTGCAGTTCCCATATCTCAGTACTAAATATGACATTTGTAACTGTTCCACTCAACATGACTGGCTTGATTGCTTAATTTCCTGGTTAATTTTGTTTTATCCAGCAGCAGAAGGAGAAAGAGGTACTGAAATGATGCCAAGAAGGTTCTTGCAGATGGTTAATTAGCTGTGTTTACAGACTGTCCAAATTACCTCTCTAAGGAGTTTGAACCTGATTAAATAATACCCAATTTAACCTGCTATTATGTCATTTGTTTTATGGGTGTTTCTTGGGTCTATTTAACAGCAAGAGGTAAAACACACAAATATGCTGTTTTATTTCTATCACCCTGACTTGAAAGTCTCCAAGTAACTTATTTCATATCAGAAACATCATGTCCAAAGTAGTTGTTCTTCTTTTGTCACTATACATTAGCTCTCATCCAATGGTGAACAGAAGAAGATTCATGGAAAAAACTGGGGAAAGGGATAGATCTTATGACAGTGAGTGATACAGAGAATGAACAGTGAGTAGAGGCAGAGAGATGGGCAAGATTCAGTGAATGGATAAGGAATTAGAAGAAAGAAGACCTTATGAATGTAGCTGAGTAGGGCTGGTAGGTACAGCCTACTGGAGAAGACAGGTTCAGGGTTGTTTTTTGATCTACAGCTCTCAGAATTACCTCCATTGGCCCTGCTGGCTGGAGGATTCTGGGATTTGGAGTACAAAAGGATAACAGTGCCTTGCACAAATATTCACACACATTCCCCTTGGACTTTTCCACATTTTGTTGTCTTACAACCTGGAACTGAAATGGAGTTGTTAGTATTACCACTTGATGTAATCACGTATTCCACATGATTCTTATCTCTCAAAGCCTTTCTACAGAAACCTTGTGTCTTCAGGGAAGCCCCCGTTGTTGAACATGTTGGCTTAACATGTCATGAGAGCAGATCCTCATGGAAGCATTATTTTACTGAATAATGTTTGTGACTTCAGTTTGAAAAGAGGGTTAACTCATATCTTAAAGGCACTAATTTCACCTTGGAAAAACTACTTTAATAGTGTTTCATTGTGACAATAAAATATTTATTTTTGTCTATATACAACCCATCCCAAGATTTCTTCTCCTCCTTTCTTTTTAAATTTCTTTCATGACTGGAACAATTAAATCAACTTTTATCATTTGTGTTAGGGCTGGCAAAAGAGGAACAGGAGAGAAAGCTTAGGATTTGGTGGAGTAATTCTGCCAAAATTCAGAGACAGTTCCAGGAGCTGGTAGTTACCCTAGCACACTCAGAGAATCCAATGCATCCCTTCCACCCACCCATCAGACATTGCCCACCCTTGTTGTAAGAATTACTGAGATAGTTATGTGAATTGCTTTGAACAGCCTGAAGCAGTGCTATGTAACAATAATTTTCATTAATATAGAAACTGGTTCTTATTACTTTATCAGAGATACTGTGAGATCTGGATCACACATTCTTCATCATTTGCTGGATGTGGGATATGGTCAAGTTCCATTCTGACAATGGTGGAGTATAATGATGGGAAAGTGAAGCAGTCAGATAGCACCCAATCATACCTCTGCAGCCAATCAGAGGCCATTGCAGTTGGGGGCAGATTTAGGTCCAGGTACCCTCAAGCTCCTCATGTGCAGTTGCAGAGAAACATTGCAAAAGGAAGTACTGGATACGTTCTTGGACAGCATCTTGGAAAGTGCTTATGCTGCCATAACCCCCAGTTACTGCAACATTACTAACCAAGAGAATTTTAGCCTTGAATCAAGCCACAGGAACATGGCAAGCACATACCATTTTGGAAGGGTGTGGATCTGGGCAGTGTGAGGAGACTTGCTTAGGCAAGTCTCAGTGATACTCACCTGAAATGAAATAGAATGGTCACAGGTGCTGAAAAGAATGCAAAAGCATCCCAACCACTCCACTTTGAGTGTTGGATTTAGGGTGATTGTAGACTGAAGAAGGGAGCTGTATGATGAAGGAAGGGCAGTAAGGTGGACATAAAAGGACAGCAACGTGGAGATAGTAAAAGGTGATTAGAATGTGGGCAGAGCTTTTAGTGATAGGCATAAAGTTCAAATATAGATGATAAAACTGAACTAAAACAAGAGTCATATAAGAATACTATTTTTATTTTTAAAAAATTCAAGGGCCCTTATTCTTCTGAAATTTTGAGGGGGGAAGAGTCAACTGCCTTATTAATGCAAACTTCTGCTTCATATATTAGCTGCTGTTGCATGTATTGCACAGTATGCATCCTCTGAAGATGATGAAAAACATGGGCAAGATGAGTTATTGCAAACATAGCCAGTTTTATGGTCTATTTTAATTTTAGAGACAGAAAATTAGATATGCATTTTTATTTCTTTATTAGATACAGTATATTAAGAAAGTACAGCATAAGTTCCTTATTCATTAAAATAAATTGTCTACTGGGAACACTATCTCTGGATATAAATGGGACTTGAACATATTTGGAAAATTATGTGACATTTGAGAGGGCAATCATTGTTTATTTTTCCTTTAGAAAAATCCTCCAGGGCAGACAAATCAATTTATTGTATTCATCCAAAGAGAATGTGATTTACAAATACTAATACCATGTGCTAAAATAAAACTGTATGTTTGGAAGCATAATTTTTTAAAAAAAATATTCCAAAAAAGAATAGGGAGCAAAAAGTCTGTACTGTATCTAGCGGTGATCCCATCATTACAGACAGAGAGAGCTGAGGGCAGCATAACATTAGCAAGTGGGGACACCCTTTGTCACCATCATCTGGGGGTTCATCAGTTTGGCACCAGCTCAGGATTGCTCAGTTTTCTATAGAACACAATGAAGGGGAGACAAAGTGCTGGGGTTTGGGATTCAGCCACCTTTCAAAGTGGCAGCTGAGTGTGTGCAGCTTTGCTCCCTCACTTACCTTCTTCATGGGAGGGTGATAAGTGAGTGAAATACACTCAGCTTGTGCTTTGAAAGGTGAGTTCCTAGATTGGGACTCAACCAGTTTTCGTATGGCTGCCTTAATGGACTTCACTCCTCCTTCACTTGTCTCATTCATGGAGGAAGAGAAGTACAGAGTGAACTGACTGAAAGATGGTGGCAGCGGGTGGCTTCCATCTCAGGGAATCCACTTCAAAAGTCAATCTGAATGTTAAAAGAGCTATTCAAGGTGCTGAACCCTAGCCTCGAAACAGACCATTTCTGCACTAGACTGTTATAGAGCTATTCCACTTTCAACATCATACAGAATCCTGGAGTTTGCAATTTACTGCAAACCCCAGGATTCCATAGGATGTTGAAAGTGGAATAATAGCACTATAACAATCTAGTGCAGAAATGGCCAGTTTCAGAACCTTGGCTAGCTGTTTTAAAGTTCAGACCAAAGCCTGGGACAAATTCACCACATCATTGACACAGAAACCACCAGCTGCCACTGGTGACTAATCCCATACTCCCCAGTTTAGTCACTCTTGTTGGGAGTTAGAGTTTTCCAGGGTTTTGGTCCTTTGGGGGAAATTCTATGAAAGCTAAAACTGCTAGGAATCAGTCTTCCTTTAGCAGAGTTGCAGAAAAAGCATATTCCAATCTTGGTGTGGCTTCCCTGAACTGAGACTGACTTGGAAAGCAAAACAAGGCAGGCACAGTTTCAGGTTACAAACTTGAGAAGTTTACTAATGAATTTTACAATTACATATGCACTGGAGAAATTAGATCCTAACTAACTAACAAAAAGATTAGGTAGGATAGTAGCTCCATTTTTAACTCACCATCTTCTTGGTGGAGAGGCGAAGCATGGTCAGAGAGGATGAAGTGAAGCAAGATGGCAAAGAGAGAGAGAATGCCAGAATCTTCCAACAGCCTCATACCCTGTCTCCTTTCTGAGAGGATGAGGTTTCAGAGAGAGACAACCTAGGGAGGCTCTAGGGGTCCAGGCAAACAGATTAGGTCTGTGAGTTCCTCTTTGCCCCCTTGCTTGATAAATTTTACAAGAATTTCCATACTGAAGTAGCTAATATTTCTGTAATAAATAATATTTATTACGTTATGTTACCGGGTTCACTATGTGGTGATCCATGTAACATAATTAAATCACCAATTTGGTGATTAGATTAAATTAAATTAAAAGAAAAATTTCTGTCTCTATACCAGAAATCAGTGACGTAAACTCAAGTCGATTGACTTGAACTCAAGCCTGACACAAGTTGCTTCAATGACTCGACTCAGATTTGACGCATCAATAAATCATGGATCAACTCAACTAGACTCAAGACTCGTCTTTTTTTTAGTGAAGGACTTGGTCTAGAGTAAAGGAGGCTTAGAAGGCAGCGGGAGTAAAAGGCAGGAATCAGTGGATCTGGGGGCGGGGGTTAAAATCTGGCAGGAATCAATAGATCTGGAGGGGTTTAAAATCTGGCTGAAGCAAAGCAAAGGAGGCTTAGAAGCAAAGAAGTGAAAGGCCAGAATCTATGGGTTTGGAGGTTTAAATCAAATCTTGATTACTTGTGAGGAAGCCAGCAGGCTAGGTATGCTGCATTCCCTTAAAGTTTAAACTCTTACAAGAAATTTTAAAGTCTGTCTGAGCCACTTTTGAGGCAAGGTGAGAAAGGGCGTGACAGTATGGGGCTTTTGATTTTCTAATTATTGAAACTTAAAGCCTCCCCCCACCTCCTTTTTTCTGTTAAACTTGGCTCCCGGACTTGAGACTTGACTTGAATGATCTTGCAAGGAATTGAGACTCAACTTCAGACTTGAAGGTAGAGACTTGAGAGCTGACTTGAGACTTGGAGTAAAAGACTTAAATACAACACCACCAGAAATGTGGTGCTGAAGTTTTTTCCCAGACCTGAGAATGGTAAATGGCCAATAATGGAAATGCCAACACATTTTTATCACTCATACAGTCTCTTCTTATTTTTGGCAGCTGGTGACTTAACATTCCAAGAAACAACATAGTTGATCCAGGGCTGCCAATCTGAGGGTTGGGCCCTGGTTAATGGGGATAGGACAGAAACTCACTCATTCCATCAAGATCCCTTGAGTCTTCAAGAGGCAGAGGCAAACACACAGTCACCGCCATCCAAAGTCAGCACCCTCCCCTCAACTTCATTCTTTGACTACACCCAGAGGTTGCCATCCTCCAATGCCACATGCACCTTTGTTACCAATTCTGATCTAGCCAGGAGATCTTCTGAAGCTATTCTCAGTGGCAAAGGAGTTGGTAAAGTATTTGGAGAACTGTATGCCCAGGCTGTGGAGGCAGAGGCTGTGCTGTTGCTACTGCTCCTCCCCTTCTTACTTCCTTGAGAAGGCAGCTGAGGACACAGTGGGATGACTGCATCTAGAGGCCTGTCCACTCTACACTACGTTGTACTGCTATTCCATTTTTACAGTCATGTTTAATGGTATCCTCAGGTTGGTAGCGCAGTGGTTAAATGGTGGTACAGCAGCTACAAGGTTGTGAGTTTGATCCTGCCATGCTCCAGGTTGACTCAGCCTTCCATCTTTCTGCAGGTCAGTAAAATGAGTACCCAGCTTGTTGGGGGCAATTAGCTAAAATACATTGTAAACTGCTTAGAGAGCATTTAGCTGATAAGCGATATAGAAATACACATGCTATTGCTATTTGGTGAGGCTTTGGGGCGCTCTGGCTGAGAATTCTAAATGCCCCTCTCTAAACTGCTAGTCCCAGGATTCCATAGGACAGAGCCATGGCAGTTGAAATGTAACTATAGTGCTACAATTGCATGGTGTGAATGGCCCCCAAGTCTCTGTTTCCAACTGGTGCCTCCATCTTTAGAACTTTTGCCTTTACTTATGGCTTCTTCTGACACCACCTGCTTCCCATCCCTCTTGTTCATTGCCTTCCACTAGATAATGTTCTGTGTCCCTTCATTTATGCATGGCTTCCTCTCTCTCTTACTCTCTCTTACATCAAAGGTAGACTGGTAAGAAGATCTTTGGTATTTTGTAGTACAGAATTCTATGTATCATTATTCTTTTCTTTGAATGCCATTTGTTTTGCCTATGGATGTCAACCAGGAAAGACAAAACCTTACTCAACATAGTCAGGTTCCAGGCCCGCTCTGGACCATCAGGCCCCTATAATTGGTACCAGCTCCCCACCTTGAGTTCATCTAGCCTAACTCTAACACATTGTATAATACAAACAATAAATTTCTTGCATCGTGACTTCCTTTCTATACACATTCAAAAACGATAGAAGACACTATTAAATAAAAATATTCTTGACTCTGGCCATTTCTGCATGAGACTGTTATAGTGCTATGATTGCACTTTCAACTTCCTATGGAATCCTGGGGTTTGCAGTTTCGGGAGGAGCTGACTGGCCCTTCCCAAAACTGCAAACCCCAGGATTCCATAGGATGTTGAAAGTGCAATCATAGCGCTATAACAGTCTCGTGCGGAAATGGCCTCTGTCTACCTAGAAGTACTCAAAACTACAGTTTGCTATGCACGTGCTCATCTAACTCTGAATAGCACTTGATCTCTTTCAGAATGTTCTTGCAGCTACTTTTTTAAAAAAAAAACAGGTTGTATTTTATGTTAGTGAGGCAGAAAGGTCCACAATTTTCAAAAGCTGTCATGCATCCTCTGTAACTGAATAAAGATGGTAATGAAAGTCAGAAATATTTGCTGACAAGAATGTATTTGATAAGAACAGAGACAGTAGGAGAGAAAGAAGAAAAGGAATTATATGTATGGTTGTACAATTTAAAGTAAGTCTCTAAGCAAGGGTAGAGAATGCATGGCCTTCCTGACATGGCCATTTCCACACTACACTCTTATAGCGCGATTATTCCGCTTTCAACATCCTATGGAATCCTGGGGTTTACAGTTTCGGGAGGGGCCGCCTGGCCCCTCCCAAAACTGCAAACTCCAGGATTCCATAGGATGTTGAAAGTGGAATAATCATGCTATAAGAGTGTAGTGTGGAAATGGCCATTGTTGGATTGCAAGCCTCACAATCTCTAGCCAGCGGGGAGGGATGGTAGAAGCTGCAGACCAACTTGATCTGGAGGTTCACAGCTTCCCCATCTCTACTCTGAGCAAGACAAAACAAAAAAAATAGAAGAAGATGGGTCTAATAAATCAGATGTCCTGGATTTTATTTATTCATTTATTTAATTAACTTGTATCCTGTCCTTCTCCTGGAATGGAATCTAAGGCGGCTCCCAGAGACAGTCAATTCAGAAACACTCACAGTAAAATTTAAAAACCATTAAAATCACCAATAAAACAGTATAAAATAATTTTTAAAATATACAAATTTAAAAAGATAAATAAAACATCCTAGTAAGAAGCCCCACCCCTTGCTTACACATTAAAAGTCTGCTTAAACAGAAAAGTCTTTGCCTGATGTTGAAAGGAAAGCAGGGAGGGGGGCCAGCCTCGCCTTCCATGGAAGGGAATTTCAGAGGATGGGAGCAGCCACGAGAAGGCTCTCTTTAATGTCCTCCCCAAACGAGCTTGTGATGGTGGCAAGGCCAGGAGAGAGCCTTCCCCTGAAGATCTTAGAACTCTGGCAGGTTCATATAGGGAGATAACAGTCTTTCCAATAGTCCTGACCTAAGCCACATGGGGCTTCATAGATCATGACCAACACTTTGAATCATTCCCAGAAATGAACTGGTAGCCAGTGTAGCTGTTTTAAGAAGGAGATCATATGCTCCCTATAGCTGGCTCCAGTCAGCATTCTGGCTGCAGAATTTGGACTGGCTGTAGTTTCCAAAGAGTTTTAAGTGGCAGTTGCACATACAGTGCATTACAGTAGTCTAATCGAGATATAATCAAGGCACGTGTCACTGCATAAGAATGCCCCCAAGTCTCATTCCAGAGAGTTTATCTAGAAGGATACCATGGTCGATGATATCAAAAGCCGCTTAGAGGTCCAAGAGAACCAACTGGGACAAACTCCTTCTGTCCAGTTCCATAAGTAGGTAATTCATCAAGGTGACCAAAGCTGTCTCCATCCCATAACCAGGCCTGAAGCCAGATTGACATAGATCTAGGTAATCCATCTCAGCCAGAAACCTCTGAAGCTGGGAGACTACCACACACTCCAGAAACTTGTCCAAAAATTAAACGTTAGAGACTGGCTGATAATTATTCAAAACAGTGTGATCCAAGGAAGCATTTTTTTTAGTAGTGACCTAACTGCTGCCTTTTTTAGGCAGGATGGAAACTTCCCTTGCTGCAGTCAGGCATTCACCACTCCCCTTACCCACTTGTCCAGCCCCCCTTTTAGCTGCTTTCAGAAGCCAGAAAAGGGCAAGAATCCAATAGATACGTGATGGCTCTCATCTTTCCAAGGATCCTGTTCACATCCTCAGGCTGCACAATTAATAGAGGGCAAGCAGGCACTAAGATTACATCCACTGGACCTGTCTCAACTACAGTGTTGAAAACAGAGGGCATTCAAGTGATTTTGTCTGCAAAGTGTCTTGCAAATTCATCACAGTGGGCTGTTGAGCTATCTTTCTTTGTGTGGGCCAGGGTATAAAAGGCTCCTGACACAAAGACAGTCCCACTGGATGACACTGTGCAGATGCAGTGGTGGCAAAAAAATATAATTTCTTTGTTGCTATCATCACCACAGCACAGGCCTTCCAATGAACTCTAGCCTGTTTTCAGTTGGACTTACCCGAGTCTTCTGCCATCCTTGCTCTAGTCTCCATCTTATTTGTTTCATCACCACCTGTAAAAGATGATGCCTCTGAGCTCAAGGAGCAACTGATTGTGCCAAGAACTGAGTCAGTGAACAAGCAAATCAACTTGCAAACATTCCCCGCACTGGAAGGTCAACAGAAACAGAGTTGCCCAGGCCAGCTCATGATGGAGAGGAAACCAGCAGTGATTCAGAGGAGTTACAGACACCTATGCCCATCAGCCCTCAATCATGAAGAAGGCTGAAACAGACAGCTCAGAGGGAGGCTGCATGGACTAGGTTGAAGAAACAATAACAAGCAGTCCTGTTCACATTGGCTATTTAAGTTTGCAGGCATGGCTGCTCTTTGTTTGCAGCAAATTACTAGCGAGCCTTCACTACCTTCAAGTCTCTTGCTCCCTGAAAATCTCCAGACGGATCTCTGCCTCCTGAAACTTAGGACTGGACCTTGACCAGGCTCGGCTTGCATTTTTCTTGTGTTTGGTATATTCGGACTCTCCCTGAAAGTATTCCCCACCTCCCTCCTCCCTTTGCTGGCTGAGGCTCAGCAGGGAGAGAATCCTGACAACCACCAACCCCCTAGTGAACCAGGGGGTACACTTGGATCCACTTCATAGGAAGGATGCTTGGGGCAATCATGTCCCATTCCCTATTCCAGAGATCAACCACGGCTCTGACAGGATCACCTGCCAAGGCAACATGAAACTCCCCAAAAGTCATGTAGTTAGTAATATAGTCACAATTAGGATCTCTCTTGACAAATCCCTTTGCTGTTACATAACTCGGGTTAGATTGCTACTGTAAACCTCAGATTGTTTAATCCCTGAGTGCACAGCTCCTGCTGCTGTATAGTTGATTCTGTTAATCATCCTTCCTTGGGTGTCCTCAGTCTCTTTCCTATTTCAGGTCTTCCACTCTCCCTCAGAACCGCCTCATAGAACCTCCCATATAGAATCTCTTAGGGTCGGAGCAATGTCCAGACCTCAGACTTCTCAGGTGCATTTTGTTTTTCACTAGAATGTTAAGGCTGAGGAAACAGACACAGGCTCAAAAATTCCTGGAGAGTATCCAAAAAATGAACAGTGGGCACAAATATGATATTGATCTCTACCACACTCAGGGAGTGAGGAATTGTCAATCCCACACACCAAATACCTTAAGAAGCACTGAATCCCATAAATCATACTGTATGATAGATACAAATATTACATGTGAGTTGCCAATAGGAGTGCTAACCAGTTTTGTTAGACAAAGGCCCTTTTCACATGGGGTTAAAAAAACGGTGTAGAGCGACCTCTGATGGAGGTCGTCTACACCGTAACGTGGATTGGGGTGGACTACTTTTGTGTAGTTCCACACCCCAATCTGCGCAGGGGCGACCCGAAGTGGCGGTGTCGCGTGCTTTTTGAAAACCACTTCTTTGGTGGTTTTTAAAAAGCATGGGGCGTGCAGCCCTGTGCAGCCCCGTCGCAGCGCCCGGTGTGGATCTGCAGGTGCACGCAAGTGCACGCCTGCAGACCGGCCGGTGGCGGGCTTCCAGCTGGCGAGCTTCTCCGGTTGGCGGAGAGCCTCCGCCAGCTGGAAGCCGCCATTTTGGATGCCGTGGGACGCTGCAGGACGCCGCCAAGTGTGGAGCAGTGAACTTGCGCTGCTCCACGTTGCGATGGCTCCAGGTAAGTTCCATTTTGGCGTGTTTTCGGGTGTGGCTTCCTCCACGTGTGAAAAGGGCCAAAATTTCTATTCAGCTCCACTAGCCAGTTTTAGAACCCTAGGGCCATTTCCGCACTAGACTGTTATAGCGTTATTATTCCACTTGCAACATCCTATGGAATCCTGGGGTTTGTAGTTTCAGGAGGGGCCAGCTTCTTTGGAGCAAAATAGATTGTATTCTAGGCAAGTTGTGAGTGAGTGTTTGTGTGTGAGAGAGAGAGACAGAGGGAGGGAGGGAGGGAGGGAGGGAGGGAGGGAGGGAGAGGAATTTGCTGTAATGGCAATTCCCTGCTTGACCATGGAAACCCACTGACCTTGGATGCATCACACATTCTCAGCCCCAATAAACCCTGTGACAAGGTCACCATAAGTTGGAAATGATTGAACGCACACAACAACAACAACAACAACAACAACACTAACAGACATTATAGGTGCTTTCAAGTCAGGGTTGGTGACATAAAGATTGCTTACCTTGCCATTCCACTAAGCTGAAGAGCAAAGGGAGAGAAAAAAAGCAGAACTATTCCATTCCTTGGTGAGAGACTGGCTGACTTTGGCCATTCTCTAGCTGTCTGTCACTAGAGGCAACCACTCCAGTAGATCACATGAACTGCTTGCCAGTCGTTTATTATGAAAAATGTCACACAATGGGACTTGGTGGTTCCCATCTCCGGGGGCAGTGAATCCTTTCTGGTTTTTAGTTTGAAATTAAAATTATTTTAGGAATAGGAGTCAGCTCCTTAGGTCATTTCCACCCAAGGCTTTTATAGTGAAACAGAGATGGGTTAGCCTAGGCAGGAAGCCTTTTTTGCATGAGGTTGCTGCTGTTCCACTTCCCTCCTAATGTAATCCCATGTGTTTTGCCACTAAAAATAATCTGTGTGCCAGCTCAAGCCACAATATTGGGCTCCCTTTTCTAATGAGTGTGAAACATCCCTTTTGCAAGTCTCCTAATTTAAGGATCAGGTGGGTGTCTTTGGGGCATATGGTAAGCATGGTTACCCAAGGTTTGTCCTGCTCCCCCCATTCCCCCTTTATTTCCAGAGGTAGAAGTGGAAGAAGGGACCAGAAACATGGATGAAACCTTCCATGCGGGTTGCCCTGATCTCCCCACTTCTTCCTCTTTTTCCTTTTCTTTTTAAACCCATTGTGCTATACCACTGTAGCAGTATACCAGCAAAGGCCCATTGGAACATGTTAAAGGAACACTGCATTAGTGCAATTGCAACAGTGATTTTTGTTTTAAGTGAAAAATGCAAGACAGAAAAGGGGTGACAACATTCTGGGAAACAGCTAAATAAGGATGTCAGGGGGGGATGTTGGGGAGAGTCTCTGGGTAGCCACCAAAAATCTCTCCCTCTGCCAAAAGCTAGAGCACAAATGATCCCTACAATCACAAGACCCAAACTGAATTATGAAAGGGAGCATTGCAATCCCAGTAGCAGAGCAGCAGCATCAACCTTCCCTCTTTAGCAGAACAAGAGACTAGTGTTCAAAATCTCTTGGACAGTTTCATAGGCATTACACATGTGGCCAAGCAAAATCAGAGTGTAGTCAAGGTGGCACACAGTAAAGAAGAAAAACACACAATCTAGGAGATGCTGCAACTTTTGCCTGAGCCTACCAGGAAGGGCAAGATTTTGCCTCCTCCTATCTTCGTCCTCCTGCTGATTTGAGTTCACTTTGAACTTAGGCCATTTCTGCACTGGACCGTTATAGCGCGATGATTCCACTTGCAACATCCTATGGAATCCTGGGGTTTGCAGTTTCAGGGCCCCAGGATTCCATAGGATGTTGCATGTGGAATCATCACGCTGTAATGGTCCAGTGCTGAAATGGCTTTAGTTTGCTGCAGTTGCAGTAAACTGAAGACAAAAGGGGAAAGTCGGTCATTTTATTTATTTTTTTAATCAAAAATTTTAGAAAATTTTAAACATAAAGACAAAAAACACAAACACCAATCAGAATAATACATAAAAAGAGAGAGAGAGAGAAAGAAGACATAATTAAACTAAAAATTACACAGAACATTACAATAACTGAATACAAAACAAAGCATATTTAAACTAAACTAACAAAACTTAACAAAACTAAGCAAAAGAAAAAAGACTACAACTAATTAAATATGGTTCCTGCTCTTGTTGCAAACAGCTCCTACTATATATAAGTGTATTTAACTTGAGCCATTACTTGAAATTATTATTAAGTTTGTTGCCCATTATACTTGTACTCACTGTATTTTAAAATATTTATCCAATAACTATCTATTTTAAATTCTAAATTTCTATTTCAGACTATGGCCATTTCCACACTACATTGTTATAGTGCTATTATTCCACTTTCAACATCCTATGGAATCCTGGGGTTTCCATTTAGGGTGGGGCATTTAAAATTGTCAGCCAGAGAGCTCTTTGGCCTCAGTAGATTACAGCTCCAGGATTCCACAGGATGTTGAAAGTGGAATAATAGCACTATAACAGTGTAGTGCAGAAATGGCCTATATATCAACATTGTTAGTCAATACAAAATATTATTATTTAATTCCATAGCCCATTAATTAATTCTCAATAAAATTTATTAAATCTATTATTAAATCTATTAAATAAACCATACCTATACTAAAAATTGAAATAGTGAGGATCTATAGTCATATTTGATTTCCATATCTTTCACATGATAACAATAAAATTAAAGACTGAAAAAGAACAATAATGTAAGGTCAAAATCCTAAAATCATCAATTGACTCACATTTTCCCTGAAATAATCCACTAAAAATCTCCATTTCAAGGCAAACTCTTCTTCAGCATTTCCCTTTAATTTAGCTGACAACTCATCCATCTCCATAATTGTCATCAATCTGTTAAACCATTCAGGCATTGTTGGGATCTCAATTTTCTTCTAGTACTTTGCATAAACAAGTCTCACTGCCAGTAACGTATATTTTATTTATTTATTTATTTATTTATTTGTATCCCGCCTCTCCATATGGATCGAGGCGGCGAACAACTTACAAATAGCATGTATTTCGAAACATTTCTATACATGCCCACAACAAACTGGGTACTCATTTTACCGACCTGCGAAAGGATGGAAGGCTGAGTAATTTCTGTTGTTGTTTGTCAATGCTGTTATCATCTCTCCAAATTCGTAATAAGAACAGTTTAGGATTCTTAACTATTTGACATTTCAAAAGTGGTTCCTTTTAAAAGCAGCTGGATAATTGGGATGACAGAGGATTAATCAGGACTGCTCTTTCCAAATCAGTATAATTGGAGGATATAGCACTGAGGTGTAGAAAGGAAAAAGTTCTGGATTTATTTTATTTTATTTATTGATGGGGAAGAACACGTCCAAGGCTTTAGATGTGTTGGCAGATCCCAAGAAAAAAGGTAAGATTTCCCCTCTAATAAGAATTCTATGCCATCCAAATGCAATCCACAATAAGCAAACTATTATACAGTGTAAAGATGCTTTCTGCACCTTCACTTCCCTTACATGTACTTGCTACTTTTAGCATATATTTCTCAAACTTGAGCTGTCATTTTGTCTGTTTCTGTGATGAAGCGCATTTGATATGAAGCTAGAGTGAAATCATGATAATCAGGTTGTTTACTTCTATTCTGCATCCCAGCAAACTGTTTTTCTTCTTTTTTTTTCTCCTTAAGAAATGTGTTAGATTTCCTTTGGCGGCAGCGGCAGCAGCAGCTGAAATGTGTGAACTGCTGGCATTTTTAGCAGTTCTTTTAAGTCTAGAAAGCTGGAAAGAAGCTTCTAGAAAATCAAGATCTAGGATAGAAAACTGATGTAAAACAGCACCCCCACCAAACTTTTTGCTGCTGATTCTACCATTTTAGTTTATGTAATTTAAGTTGTGGCTAAAGGGTGTTGGTTCAAGTTTCAGGAATTTGTTATACAAGTTGCAGTCAAGGTGTAACAAAGCTTGTGAACTTGTGCCACTTTTCCCCCAACTATGTGTGTGCTCTTGCATGTTCATGGGGTGGCCATCACAGCCATCATTTCTCTATTCCAGCTCCACTGCATGCCTGCTTAGACCAACATCCTGTTGGTGACCTACACTGGCATAAAGATCTATTAGGCTGGTGTAAGGCATTTTGGGGGGCAGAGCCTAGCAGTAGTGGGGTGGCAGAAAAAGCTATCTCCATTACCAAAGAAATCTACATTGCTAGGTCTGGTCACTACCCCACTGCTGGGTCACTGCCTATGCTGTAGTGGCTACCAATGGTCACATAATAATCCTGGCCAACAAGATCATGAAAATTATTGCCTCCTAACATTTTGTGCAATAAACAGACTTGGACAAAGCTAGAAGACCCACAGATACTTGGGATAATGCAGGAATGGCAAGTCCTGCTATTCCTTCCACACAGTGGCTATCTACATGTTGGCCAGTGCCCTTTGAAAAACACCAATACAATAATGTTTATACTTTAAAGAAACAAGCCATACATAATTCAATACATACCTAAATATTTCAGTATAATAAATGTTGAGATTCCACCTGAACCTCAGGAAGAACTTCCTGACGGTTAGGGCTGTCCGGCAGTGGAATCTGCTGCCTCGGAGTGTAGTGGAGTCTCCTTCCTTGGAGATTTTTAAGCAGAGGCTTGATGGCCATCTGTCGGGAGTGTTTTGAGGGTGTTCCTGCATGGCAGGGGGTTGGACTGGATGGCCCCTGGGGTCTCTTCCAACTCTACATTTCTATGATTCTATGATTCTATGTTTGGAGGGCCAAAGGTTGAGAACCACAGCACATGGGCAGAAATTAGAGAAATAACAGTTCTGAAAAAGACAGAAGTCTCCCCTTCTTCAAGGAAGATAATAATACCATGGTCTACATTTTAATTATACAAGCTATATTTAGTTATGGTGGGAAAAGGTTATTAGTTATCATCCTCAGTGTGGCCTTTCAAGAGGGTGTATTTCCCCTGAAACTTAGAAAGATGACCACTCCAGACCTCACCATACGCAGAGTAAGTTCAAGATAGCCATGTCACTCTGTTTTAGTGTTACAAAGCATAAAGAAATCCAGTAGCACCTTTGAGACTGACTGGTTGATTCTAACAGAAGCTTTTTGTCAATTCCAGTCTACTTCATCAGACTGCTCAAGAATCAGTGGAACAAAAATAGTTCAGTCCCATAGCTTAATATGCCATTTAATCATTTGTGATATTTCAGAATTCTTCCAAAATACAGCAAAAGCTGTGATGAGATGTTCTGGACAATTCCCACCACTGTCAGGGTGGCTGGGGCTAATGGGATGTGTAGTCCAAGGCCATTTGTGGTCACTAGGTTGCTGGCTTGATGTCCTAGCTGCTGCAAAAGTATAAAATTATGTTATTTTCCTTAATTACGTTTTCCCTTTAACACAATTAACACAAACAACTTAGGATTCAATGGCAGTTTTCTTCCACAGGGATAGCATGAATAGTTTTTCATATACCCAGGCTACAGAGCAGAATCTTTGTGTTCAAAAACCATTCTCTCCCACATTCCTAACAGAAAAGCACAGTTTCTACCTTTCATTTTAGATAATGTGCAGGGTTTTTATATCACGAGCATATCATTTTGAAATAATTTTCCTATAATGTGGAAGTCACAGTATATCAATTAATTTTATCCATAAATAGCTCCATTCTTTTGTAAAGATCACAGATGGTAAATTGATCACCTGCTTTGCTACATAGGTTAGATTATCTTTTGCAGTATGTAGAAAAATTAATATGCTTTAAAAGTGCTTTCTGTCAGTTAATAACTGGGATGCGGTTAAACTTGATTATACTCTCCTAACCATCAAACGTGTCTAAGTTATAAGTATCACTCCTCACTTCAGGTCTCCCCATATTCTGCTATAATTTATCAGAAGATAAATTTGGATCCTAATTTGCATTGAGTGCAAATTAGGATCCAAAAGGATTCAAGTGATGGGAGATTCAGATGGACATACAAGCATTTAGGATTTATATCAAGATTTCTATAATTTTGCTCAGATTGTGTTTCCTTTTCTACTGATAGTATGAGTTGCCATTTCCCTGTGCCTCCCACAGTTTGGACCATGGGCTGCCCCTCTTTCTATATCAGGGTTGACTAAACTGCAGCCCTCAAGATATGGTTGAGCTCCCTCAGCCTTAAGCAACCTGGCTAGTGGGGAAATATGATAAAAGCAACTGTTCTTCAATTTTTGGCCAAGAGTTCTCCACCTTTGCTGTACCCACTGCTATCTGTCTCTACAATCTCCATCATATTTATTCTACGGTGAAGGACCTAAACCTAACAACCTAGCCCCATGCCTGCTTCCTAGGATCCACTCCCTGATCTGTGTGCTTTGTATGAAGGTGTAAGGGCAGAGGCAGCTGTACATGTATGTTCAGTTTTACTGTCCTTTAAGCATGCAGTGACCCCTTCATGATGCCTTTTAAGGCTGCTTAAAAGATAATCATAAGACAGCATTCATCAATACCTCAGAGCCTGCTCTGCCTTTTCTACCACTATAAGGATTTGTGTGCTAAACTATGCTTGTCAGACAACAAAGACAATTATCATGGAAATATAAAGCCAAATTCAGGATTACTAATTCATCCTCCTTAGGCCCTTTCCGCACTATGTAGTCACTGCGTTGCTGCGACGGCTTGAGGAGGCGTGCATCCACATGACGCCGTCGCTATTAAGTTGATGTTAAGTTGCTGGTGTGCCTTTGCACGTTGCTAAAGTGTCATATTTGAGCAACGGAAAAAATGCATTTTCACTCCCTGAGACCGCTTCTACTACATTTCTACAACTACATGCGGAACCATTGAAGCTCATTCTCGCAGGAATGGGCGTGTTCACGGTGGGCCCAGCCCAGCACACTGTCATTTCCCATCCCAATTTGTCCTTGCCCACCAGAACAGACGTTGCCGCCATTTTCCTTCATTGTGAAGTGTGCCGGTAAGGTTTTTTAAACGTATTTATATTTTATATTTTCTTCCTTTATTTCTTTTTCCCATTCCACTAAATCCTTCCTAATAATTCCTTGGGGGACTGTACACTATCCCCACCTTACTATTTTTAAGGGGGAATGGTGGGCTGCTCATACTGTTGTGGGGATTTTGAAGCCTTCCAAGTGAAGGCTTCAAAGCCTCATGGGACTTGCGGTCGCTCAATCTTCCTCCCCACAACCACTCTCCAGCCTCCCTCACCCCACGGAATCCCTCTCCCTCCACCCAAACGATGCCCACCCTGGGGAAAGGGACGTTGACGCGAGGTGCCAGCCTAATGGGACTTGCAGTCACCCAACCTCCCTCCCCACAACCACTCTCCAGCCTCCCTTGCCCCATGGAATCCCTCTTCCTCCACCCAAACATAATCCTTGTTATTCTTTGCTTTCAAGCCATTTCTGACTGATGGCAACCCTAAGATGGGGGTTTGCTTTTCCTTTCCTCTAAAGCTGAAATAGTGTGACTTGCCCAATGTCACCCATTAGGTTTCCATGGCTGAGCAAGGATTCAAACCCTGATCTCCAGAGTCGTAGTCCAAAGCTCAAACCACTACACCATGCTGGCTGTCTTGGTAATTTTACTCATTCTTTTAATATTCATTCTAGCTCATCTGTTTCTTTGGATGATGGTTAAAATCCACTGTGGGAAATGAATTTAAGGCTGCTGGAGGACAAGTAATATTTTCCCAACAGAGAGCCAGACTACCCCCTCCATGGAAAGAAAATTTGCCACTATTTCTTTCCATACAAGAACACACCGATGAAATGTTTGTATTATTTTTGCCTGGTATTCACACATCCCACAGTGTTTAAAAAACTATTCTGTGCTGAAACACATGAGGTTTTCATGTGTACATTTGTGTGCACATGTGCAAAAATGGTGGGTTTTATGTACAAAAAGTTGATTTTGCACAAAATACACCCCATGTGTGTTTCTGGATACAGTTGCAGAAATTGTACATCAGCTAATTAGTTATGAGTGCATGGCCATTTCCGCACTAGCCTGTTATAGCATGATGATTCCACTTTCAACATCCTCTGGATTCCTGCGGTTTGCAGTTTTGGGAGGGGCTGGCTGGCCCCTCCCAAAACTGCAAACCCCAGGATTCCAGAGGACGTTGAAAGCGGAGTCATCGCGCGATAACAGACTAGTGTGGAAATGGCCCATAACTCATTAACATCTCCTGATCCATTTCTCCAAGCCCACCTTTACAGTCAACAGTTGCCTTGAGCAAAGGAGGTCTTTTCAGCTGCCAACCAGGCTGCAAGGAGAATGACATTTCCAGCCCCCTCCCACTGGTGAGGGAGGCAGTGACAAGGAATTGCAACAGGATCCTGTTTCTGTTTGTTACAGCCTTACTTATTGGTGGGAGGGGGATGGAAACATCAGCTTTCTTGCATGTCAATCAGCTGTGGAACAGACCTCCTGCTGTCTGTTAAGGTCCACTTGAGGGAGCATTTACATAGTTTTACAGTAACACTGCAAAGTTTTTACTGAACATGGAATATGCAGAATGCCAGCCAATGTTTTTTTGTTTTTTGCTTTTGTTTTAGTGTGAAAATCAGGGGATTTTTGCACAAAAAAACATACATTTCACACCAAAGCATTGCTTCAAACATCATACTTTTTGTGCAAAATTTGGTGAATTTTGAACAATAAAATATGACTGGTTCATATGACTGAGCACAACTGTAATTAAAAAAAAAAATTCCCTCCCCATACAAAACTAGATGGCAAGACAAAGAAAGCTCTGCATGAACCAGTGACAGTATTGAGCCAGGTGCACCAACGGTCTGATGAAATGTAAGTTTCCTTTGTTCCTACAAATATTTAAGATAAAATGCTAACCATTTTCTGACTGTCTGTTAGAAGTCTTCCACATCCTTAGTACTGCACTACTAATTCATTTCAGTGAAGCTTTCATAATTGTGGCCGGACAGTGTCATCTAGACTTAACTAATATCAGTCAAGATAAAATGATCAAGTACCTATAATAAAAGGGTATGCAAATATATTAGGACAGAAGCTTTGCATGTAAGAGACCCTAATTGCCAGAATCTTATTGGGTAATTATGAATGTATAAAAGAGAGTTATGCATTTGAAACTGCTTTTGATAGAGAAGCCTGGAAGCCTGAGAATGATGGGACTTAGAGTAGCATAGAAAAGCATAAAGAAATCGATTAACGAGGGCCATTTCCTCACCACACTGTTATAGTGCTGTTATTCCACTTTCAATACCCTGTGGAATTCTGGGGTTTGTAGAGCTCTCTTGCTGAGAATTCTGAACACACACACCCAAACTGCAAACCCCACGATTCCATAGGATGTTGAAAGTAGAATAATAGCACTATAACAGTGTAGGGCAGAAATGGCCCAGGCCTCTGCAGGTTTCCCCCAATGCTCTTTGAGTTACTAGCCTGCTTTGTTATTAACAAGTGGTGAAATCTGGCACCTGGGAATTAAGCTTCCAGCCTTGAGAAGCAATGACTTCATCTGGGAGACATACAGGCATGGGAAATGGAATGTATATTACTAATAACAAAGAAGACAGTAGTGCCAAGCTATGGACTGTAAGGAGGCTCCACTTTGGAAAAATAACAGATAGGTGCTAAGTGACTGATGTATTAGGGGGGCTATTATGTGGCAGGACCAAGGCATATGCTCTGAAACCTAAAGCCCATCAGGTTTTACATAGAGGTGATGTAACTTAGTATGATAATTCATTTCTTATGGAAAATATAATTGTGTATGACTTTCTTTGTTCTGGCACGTCTGATTTGTGGAAATCTCCCTGGACGTCTTTCTTTTGGCCCAGAATGAATAAAAGACCACTTTTCTTTATTTTGAATCTCCCACTGGTGTGTGACTTATTGGCTTTGTTGTGTTCCAGGGAAAACCTGCCTACTGTTCTCACTTTGTATTCCTGATCCTAGGGACCATGAAAGCCCCCTAATCCCCACTTACCAGCTGCAATTGGCAGGAGTCTGTTACCCTTTCAATTGAGAAGTAGCTGGCTGATGGTCCCACCTACCCTCTCCTGAGAACAATCTCTGCTGCAAGGTGGGATTGTGAGAGGGACCTTGCCTGTCACAAAAGAGATCACTCATGAGGAAGGACAGTAGTGTCAGCCAGCTGCTTCCCAAATGACAGGGGAACTGATCCCTATCAATTGCAGCAGCTACTGAACAGTAAGTGGAGATTGGAGGTGTCAGGCTGTGATTCACTAAATTGTTACATAACTATTATGGTTACATAGCAACATCTTGCATAGAAGATTGTGGCCATTGTTAATGGGCCTAAAACAAAGTTTTGTTTTGAGGAAATGCTGGCTCAGAGAGCAAGAATCTTTCAGGAGCTGTGATGCTTGATGACTTCTTTATCCTGAATAAATTTCTTCTTTAGTTGGCCAGAAGACAACACCGTTTCTTTAACTGGCTAAAACTTTCTTTTTTTAACCTTCGTAAACAAGGTGACACTGAGATCAAAGTGTGCTAGCTTCTGATACAAGTGAAGTTACTGTTGTTTTGCATGTCAGACTGTTCTCTCTTAGGTAGGCACACTATAATTATCTGTGTGCCTCAGAAGCTGTAGGGAGACTTCCTGCTGCGTTTGAAAGCAATGGGAAAGTTTGGTCTGCCAAAAAACAATCATGGATGATACCAAGATATTTAATAGCTCAAAGGCAGCTTTATTTGCATTGTGTGAAACTTTGTCCATTCCACATTTACTAAGCAGTAAACAAATCCATCTGTATTCAAAGAGATTCTCTTCCAGGGAAGTTTCAGTTGGATTGCAGTTTTAATGTGCTGTGATTGGACAGAGATGTCCGAGGCCCTTTCTGAAGCTTACCTCTGTCCTGGTGGCATCTGGTGAGGATGGTGGCAGTGGGTCTCCGGGGAGGGGAGTACAATGGAGCACTCATCTCTGCACCAGCTGCCTCTGGGAACCAAAAAGCACAATGGCCACACACCTTCCCGCCACAGCACAGCCAGGTACTGTTCCAGGTTGCTCTGGGGCAGGAAGCGCAACCATTACACTTTGAGGACCTCTGCAGCGAAGCTAAGTGTGGGCACATGGTGGGAGGGCAGCAAGATCAATGGTCATTGATGGGGAAAACCCATCAATGATTTGCAGTGTGATTGCGCCACCTAGGAATGAGAGAAGGATGGGTCCAGGATGACATCACGCATAAGTGTTGTCTTGTCCCGTCCTTCTGTCGTCCCTGTGGCAGGTTGGATGCGTCATGCAGAAAGGGTCTCCGTGGGCAGTTTATGGACGTACTATCAGAATAATCCAAAAGCAACACTAGCATGACAGAGCTAACAGAAACATAACACAGTTGTAAGCAAGCTTTCCAAGTTCCACTCACCAGTTTGTGATAGTTTATAGCTGGTCCCAATAAAGGTATTGTTGTCAGCATACAATGCCACAAACAATTCAGAACTGGGATGCGTACTAGATTTCATTTCTTTATATACACTCAAGTGACCTCTGAGCTCTTCAAAGGAGGTCTTCTTGGCTATTCTGCTCCTACTGTAATTCTGCCATATAACATGAAGAAAATGGGCTTCTCATTAGTGATACCCTTTAAAATCCAAATGAATGAATAGATTTTAGAGGAAAATCAAGCCTGAATTCTCAATAGAAAGTAAAATGGCTAAACAGAAGATGTCATACATTGGACATATCATAACATAATATGATTCATGGAAAAGATGGTGATACTTGATAAAAAGTGGAAGTTAGTAAGAAGGAGATCACACTACTGGTAAATTGACCAAGGAAGCCACAGCCATGGGTTTGTAAGATCTGAGCATGTGAGTTGATGACTAGGGATCTTGGTGGTCCCTCTATCATAGCATTATTATAAGTCAAAATCAATTTGATGGCAAACAATAACAAACAGTAAATCCCAACTTTGGGTGCAGAGATGTTGCTGATCTGCAGGTCCCATCATCCTTGGTCATAGACCCTGCTAGATCAGAGTTGTGGTCCAACAACATCTGGGCACTCAAGGATGGGAACCACTGCTCCAGAACATTCTTTTGTATGTGGCTCAGGAGGCAGAATATATGAGAAAAGATAGTGGAGGAAATGTACAAAAACAAAGCACAAAAGAAAAGTAAGAATGGAGAACAAGAAATCAAGCTTTCATGTGACTTCTCAGAAGTAAATCTGATTAAATTCAGTAACACTTCCTTCCAGGCAATTCTATACACATCTACCAGGAAATAAATCCCATTGGTCTTAATAGGACCAAATCAGAGTAGAATGGCAGAAGATCACACTGCGTAGCTGCACTCAATGTACATATGAGAGAAGAATCCTTAGTAGTGACATAAATGCTTTTCTTCTGATTAGGAAGAAACTAAAACAGAATCCTTTTGCCATGTAATCCAACACTTTACAGGGAGAAAGCTTTGCATAGGAAGACCCTGTACTTTCACACAAACAAATGCTTTTTGGCAGACCGGAGACCTGAAGGAGTGGTGAGTTGCATTTAAACAATTCTTAAATCACTAACTTAGTGTAACTTGTAGCATGTACAAGATTGTAAAGTACACCCACTACCGGAACACTTTCATAATTATTCATATTAAAAAAATCCACATAAAATCCATGCTAAGAGAGGGGGAATGAGTAAGGCAGTGGCCAAGGGTGGGCAAGATGTGACTGAACACTCCAGTACTTAATACCTTCTTCCAGAACAACCAAAAAAGCTTGTATAAAGGTGTAATGTGCTGGTTCTCCTGATTGCAGTGCAGAAGGAAGTACCGGACAGCTCCTTCCACAACATCCAAAAAAGTTCATAGATAAGCATAATGTCCAGTTGTGTGTGTCACCAACAGTACGCCAACATAACTTTGGGGGCAGGGGGAATCTGGAAAAGCTTTTTCTTGTTTTCTAAGCTTGGGCTGATGGAAGAAGTCCTGAAGAACTCGGATATCCTCAAGTGGCTGGACATGAGCAAGGATGTAATACAAGGTTTGACCTGATTGGTGAAAACCAGTTACCGGTAGTGATTCTTTTTCAGGAGGTGGGGATCCTTTAATGAGAAGTCCACCAGTAGAGACAATCATACTCACCGATCCAAGATCAGTAACAAGCTACTACAAGACTCTGCTTTCCATTCAGATTTTAACCCCACTCTATGCTTACAGTTCAAATTTACCAATCTCAGTTTTGAATGGAAACAGGCAGGGCGACCAAAAGTACATGTGTCATTTCAAAATATTTAAAAATACTGGCTGGCATTCTCTTAGTAACTTATGGTAGCATTACAGAATTCTCTACCAACCTCACACAATGACCAAATTCCCATCCTCAAACCCATCTTTTGGCTGTAGCACTACCCATCTTCCCAGTCATTTAGTGGCTATTGGAGAACAGGGGGAATGGAGATGTTACCATAGTTTCTAGCCCGGACTTGTAGGATATCAGTTATCACCTGATATCAATAATTTGGCCTTCTTTGCCCATTCCTCTCCACGTGCTTGTGAGGCCCCTGAACAAGCATGCACACAGGCATGGCCGAAAATAGCTGAAATATTCAAAACCGATCTAGGCAGGCCAGTAATAGCCAGACTGCTGCTTTAGGAGACCTCAAGGCAAGTACGCTCTTTAAGATCCATTATGTATGCACTCTGTTTACAAAAGACACCCTGCCCCGAGCAGGCACCTTGACGAGCCAAATACTCAACTGTCAAGCGCTCCACGTTTGCATACTGTCTACTCTATTGACAACGCTGTCATAACTCAATCATGTAAAATACAGACCTTTCGGAGGCTTTGTCTCCAGCCCGAAACCCATTGTTATCCCCAGATATGGACCAACCTATGGGCACATTTTCCCCTATTACACCCCCTGATTTTGAGCGCTTCTTCAGATCGCTCCTGGCTTCCATCCCGCCTTGCTGTCGTTTCGTTCGGCGAGCCTTCCCCTCAGCTCCACGTGCTGAGACTCTTCACTCCTACGGCCTTATCTTCAAACTACCTGGGCTTCATGACAGGTGTAGTATTTCCCATGCAAAACCTCCTCTTAAAACCCTCTATCCAACTCCTACCTTTATTTCAATAGGTCTGTGTGAGTGTGTTGCATACACATGTTTGACTGTGTTGTACATCAATAAAGAATACAATTATTATTTACTTCGGTTTGCTCCTTGACTCAGACTGACCCTGTAGACACTGAGTTCAAGATCTTGCTAGGTTGTCCTGCCTCTTATATTGCTAGCGGTGCTCTTGCTAATTCCCATTCTCCATTGTGAGCACATTGAGGTGTCCCTCTCGGGACCCCAGAAATCAGGGTAACAGAGAAGCATCTGGCTGTGTCCTTATAGCCAGATGAAAAACAATGGAATCATCTGCTGATACTTCTAGAGGACCCACAGAGATTAACAACCATGAAAGGGTGGGCTCCAACAGAGAAACTGTGGGTGGAAGGATGAGAGGGGAGACATAGCACCACATGCAGAACTTTCAAGCTACATCCCTATGATGCAAGATCTCAGCTAATGTTTTAAAATGCTGACAGAACAGTCTTTAATTTATAGTGCTCTTCTTGTTTTAAAGTGGTCTTTGTGTGATTATGAACTTCTGAAAGACTTCGCTTTGTGGCACTGAAGGAGTACCTCTGCATGAACAGAAGTGATAGTCATGTTATAAGCTGCCATATTTCTCAGAGTGGAAGAGGAAGTACTTCAATGTGGGATCACTAACAAGAGTTTCAGTCTGTCAAAATAGATCCTAGATCACTCAAAAGTGAACATGGTGCTCACTTTTTAAAAAACTACTCTCTGCTGTATGTGTTTATCTCTAGTCTGATGCAAACAAGTATATGCTGTTTTTTTTCATCTTTCTCAACTTTAGGAAAACCCTTACTTGGCTACTTTTTGTTCAGCTACCATTAAAACATAAGAACCAGACCCATCAAGAAGAGAAGACAACCTACACAAACGTTCCACACACTGGACTGCAACTCCCATCACTTATATCCAGCATAGCCAATCATGGGAGATGATGAGAGTGACAATCCAATTATATCTCAAGAACCACAATTGCCTGTTTCATATCATACACACACTGCTAAAAAAAGGGGGCAATGCTTATACGTCACTTGCATGCTGATTTCCACAGATCAATGCTCTTAAAGGTAAAAAGAGCACACTTTGATCAGTTCACACTTTAGTAATATTTCATCACTCTGGCCATTAACTGTGTGATTTTACATTGTGCACTTTTATCCCATCCTTCCTCCGTTATTTATTAGATACAAGGTCAATGACCTGCTTATTTAATTCTAGGACAGGGCAGAGTCACTAAAAATACATAAGACCATATAATCATACTGTAACAAAAAAACAAACTTGCAGGAGCATTTCAGACAATATTTATTGATTTATTTATGATGACTGGAATTCTCTATCAGCTACGTAGCTATGAAACCAGCTTAGATAGGCGGCTACGTGATTTCTCCCAGCCCAACCCTCCAGTTCCCACTTACCAGGCAGCAGCCACTGCTGACAATGGAAACCTATGCCCTTTTTATTGGGAAGCAGCTGGCTGACATACCTACCCCCTCCCTTGAGTGATCTGCATTGTGACATGCAGAAGTAGAGTCCTTGTTGCAATTCCACTTTGCACCACAGGTCACTCATGCAAGGGGGGAAGTTGAGTGGGAACATCAGTCAGTTGTTTCCCAATTGACAGCCAAACAGACCAGGCTGTTGCTCAGTAAACAGGAATTGGGGGACTTTCATGGCCCCTGTTTGTCCTCTAGAACAGTGAATACGTATGAACCAGTCATGAGTGTGTGACTCCAGATTACACGTTCTTTACTGCCTGAGTGAAATCCAGCTATACAGGATAAGCTGCCTTTTAGAACCAAGCCCTCATGTGTCAGCTGCCATCATGTAAATATAAATATCAAATCACAGTATTTCTTAAAATGAGTGCTTCACAAACATTTGAAAACAACCTAAGAAAGAGCATAAAAACAAGAGCAGAAAAAATTAAAAATGAATGTCAGCAGAACAAAAGCAATAAGCAACAGAGCCCAGCTCAAGACAACATCATTAAATCAGATGAAATTAGTACCAACTTAAACAACAGAAACCTAAAATACTCGTCAAGGAAAATCAACACAGAATGGACAGGTTTTAATGCCTGTCGAAAAATTCTATTGTGATGCAATTTGGCAAAAATGAAGCCTCTGCTGAAAAGATCCTTTCTTTTGAGGATACCAAGAAAATATGATGTCTTGACTTGAGAGAGAGCAGCTTTCATCCATTTGTCACATTGGATACACCCCACAAATTTGATAAAGTGGGCTTTTGTCCACAAAACATTAAATCTTAATAAAACTAGTGGTCTCTAAGACTTGGATCCTTTATCTACTTACCTGGAAGTAAGGCCTTTTGAACTCAATCAGATCCACTCCTGAACAGACATTATACGGTTGTATACTCAATGACTTTGTTCTCCTGTTTGTGACTATTATGAATGTGCTGTCCAACTTCTTCCAGTTAATCATGGGGAGGGGGCCTTCTGGAATCTTGTTGGTGAAAAAAACAGATTTAGTGTGTTAATGGGACCCTTTTTAAAAAACAGAAGCTGTTTATTAAATAAATATACAAAGATGCTTAAAAAAATATGGCCATGCATATTCAGGATCAGCGTGATGTGACTGGAATATAGATGCAACACAGATCGCTCATCAGCCAGCTGGACCAGTGTTGTTGATGTTTTGTCATGCTAATACATGCCAACAAGGCAATTCTTCAGCCAAGAATGGAAGCAAATGAATTTCCAAACATCAAAACACTTAGAAAGCTGTCTTCGCGTTTAATTGGGAAGATCAAATAAGCCCTTCTTTCCTGCTGACTCTTCCCCAGTGAAATCTGTCAGATATGGTATATATGGTATATCCAGCAGCAGATATTGTAGTGAAAGTGGACACCCACACCTCCCTACCACCACCCAAAGGGTCTCTTGTTCATTAACACCTTCATGATAACAAATGGAAGTTTAACATGAAGATTTCTTTTCTCTATTCCATCTCCATGCCGGGAAAGGATTTACTTGTTAAATTTCCCCTCCAATTAAACCTTAGCAAGGATATTCATCCCCACACCCTTTGAAACAGGTCTGTAAACCGCTGCAAAGGCATGTACAGGGCAGGTTGTTGCTGGTGGAACTACTCTGAATTAGACACAATAACAACTTTCATCACTGTTAGCCAGGGCCAACGTAGCTACAAAGACAGGGAAATATGGGTGTTGCACTCCTTTCACTTTCCAATTTCCTAACATTGCAGTAACTTAAATTTTAGTTGGCCATTTAGAAATACATTTTCGGCATCCAAAGAAAAGGGGCAGGCAAACTGACCAAAGGAATGTGAGTACAGAAAGTAGAAAAGTTCAAGATGTGAAGATAATATAGATTGATATCTAGATTATCAATGACTCACATTCTGTAACACCAGGGATTTGGGAAGTGAAGAGTAATTTACTTGGGGGGACAGAATTCTTATTTGGGGGACAATGCCATCATTTTGCCTGCCCTGTAAGTATACCCCTACCACATTAAGATGTTTTTGTTGCCTGAGACAAAGGACAAAATGGTGGCCCCTTCCCATTCCAGGTAGGGAAGCTGACAAAAATGAATGCTGTCTCTTATTTCAACACTGCTGGACAGAATAATGTTCCCACTCCACTTGAGAGCAGTAGATTAGCTTAGGGGGACATGGCACACCGTTCTCCTCTCCAATGTTTTACCATTTTCCCTGTTTCCCCAAGATCTCCTATATGAGGAGGATGCCTCACTGTACCTAATGATGGTACTCACCCTGCTTCCAGCAAAAATAAAATAAAATAAAATAAAAATTAAATCATTTTTTCCCCACAGAGTATGTTGAACTTGGCTGATGATTGACAAAGCCTATGTTCCAGTTAACATGAAGCACTTTCAAAAACTTGTCACACTATTTGGCTGACAGTGATTCTGCCAGTACGACAGTGTTACTTAAGGATTTTTCTTCTCATGTATTTCACATGAAGACAGAAGGGAATCAGTTTCTCCTCCTATAGTCTCCTCCTTATGAATTATTTGAGATGCTGCCTACAGTTCATTTTGCTTTCAATGTCTGTTTCTCTGCATGATGTGGAGTGATCATAAATATGGATTCTCACAGCCAAAAGTGGTTGCTCAGATGTCAACTATTTCACAATAGAACTGTAGTCTTGAGTTTTGAATTATACATCTGTAAACAGCTCTGTAGGAAGAAGGAACCAAGCAGCCCAACAGTAAAGATTTCTGTGTCTGGTTGATGAACCCATTTATTACAGGAGAAACACCTTTGCAGTCTGCAGATAGCACTCACAGGAGAAATGCCAAAGGCTTGAAGCAAATTATTATTATTTTTAAAAAGTAATTTATTATATAATTGCAAGCAGTTTCGCTGATTACCATTAATAACCTAATTTTCCTGATGATTTATGCTTGTATCATCAGGGGTTTTGGTTAAGTTTAGCTACTTTTCCCAATCTTGTACAAAGAGGTTTCCAGCCACTCTTTACACAACAGTTTTGCCAAGTCATTGTTATGTTCTTCATCACTTCCTACATTGCTCATCCCTTCTTTGTTCCAGTGAGGTGTAGGTTTCATTTCAAAAAGTAAAACGACTGAGAGGATTTTAACCATTAAGTCCATAGGGTCAAAGTTTTGTTTTTGTTTTTAAAGGTTTTCTTGGGGCATTTTCAGTTTTTTGTTTAAACTGTTACAGGTTGAAAGCCTAAAATTTGAGAAGAAAAAAAAAAACCTTGAAAATGTGGCAAGAAAAAACCTTTTAGCTTTGTAAAAATGATAAGGAAAAGAAATGGCTATACCAGGTATACCAGCAAAAGAAAATACTTTGGGAGCTCTTGTTACCCTCAAAAGTGAAATGTACAAGTTTGTTTTGTTTGTCCCCAAGTTGTTTCAGACTTATGGTGACCCTAAAGTGAATCTTATCATGGGATTTTCTTGGCAAAACTTGCTCAGATGGGGTTTGGTCTCTTTTCTCTGAGGCTGAGAGCATGTGGCTTGCCCAAGATCACCCAGTGGGTTTGCATGGATGAGTGGGATTGACACCCTGGTTTTCAAAGTCATAGTCTGGCATTCCAACCAGTACATCATCCTTACTCTCTACATACTGATGTCCCTTCCCACCAAAGCTTTGCTGCCGCTTCCAATCGGGTATTTACACCATGCACTTGAGCAGAATTTTCACAATCTGCAAAACAGCTTGATCTGAGGATAGCCATTCCAGACCCACTTCCAAACCTTGGAGATCCTGAACCTTGACCCTCTTCCTGGTTGTCACGTGTTAGTGCAAGGGAGCAGGGACACATAGAATCATAGAGTTGGAAGAGACCCCAGGGGCTATCCAGTCCAACCCTCTGCTAGGCAGAAACCCACATCAAAGCACTCCTAACAGATGGCCATTCAGCCTCTGCTTAAACACCTCCAAAGAAGGAGACTTCACCACACTCTGAGGCAGCATATTCCACTACCGAACAGCTCTGACCTTCAGGAAGTTCTTCCTTAGGTTCAGGAGAAATCTCCTTTCCTGCAGCTTGAATCCATTGCTCCGTGTCCTAGTCTCTGGAGCAGCGGAAAACAAGTCCACTACTCCTCAACATGAAATTCCTTCAAATATTTAAAAACACGGCTATCATATCCCTTCCTTCTCTTCTGAAGACTAAACATCCCCAGCTCCTGAAGCCACTCCTCATAGGGCATGGCTTCCAGACCCTTCACCATTTTGGTCACCCTCCTCTGGACACACTTCAGCTTCTCAATATCCTCCTTGAATTGAGATGCTCAGAACTGGACACAGTATTCGGGGACTTCCGGCCGCATGGTGGGTGTGAGAGGGTGTCCGGAGTAGCGCTGCACAGCTCCGAACTCCCACCTGAAGGTACCCAGCTGGATTGAGACCATCTAACTCCAGCTAGCAATCCCCTCAGTAAGGGGGATGCAGAAGAGGTCTGCAGGGGATCCGTAATTTGTCACTGAGCCTTCTCCGAAAGGAGAAAGAGCAGGGGTGTGCAGGATCAAAGGACCGCAATGGGACTTCTAGGATCACCGTGATAGCGGCACAAGCACCGACAACGACTTTTAAACTAAGAATTCAATAACAGACTACAAGAAAAGCCCAATCTGGATTACAAACACGTAAGATCGTAAGAGTAACGTACCTGCTTCAAAGATGGTAAGCAGCTTGAAAAGACCCCGAGGACTGTAAGCTGGAGAATAATGGTGAATTTCTTAAAGAGACAGTCAAGTTGGTGTGTGCACTGGCTTCAATTTCCTTTTCTTTGGAGGATAATATTACAGATTAAATAGAGGTTTTGTTATGGACATTGGAATCTGGGCAGGACTTTGTTTTTAAAGACAAGAAGTTGAAGAAGGTATCTCTGCTTTTTTCTTTTTAAAGAGACTGATTTGTGGAGGTGGCAAACTTTTAAATCTGTGTATGGAGATGTAAAAATGGAGCGATTGCAGGATTGCTGTTTTATTCTGGCTCTTTTTAAAACATTTCACTCAGACTGAAGGATTGCTTTTTGTGTTTTTAAAATTGATATTTAAATTGATATTTGAGGTTAATTTTGGGGATTTAAAGCAGATTGGACTCAATGCCTAGTACTTTTGCTGCAGTTGTGACTGGATATGACTGTTTAAAACTGGCACCAGGAACTGATTAAAAATTGACAGTAACGGAAATGAACTCAAGACTTTTAGTGACTGAGTGACTTTTTTTCCCCATTGCGTATCGGACTCTATTTCTTCAATTGTTTACTGGATTATCTTATTGACTATTTCATAGTTTAATGGATGGAAGAACCTATATAGACTTTGGACTACAATTTGGACTACAATCTGTTTTTTAATGAACTGATAGAACCTTGAACTGGTTATTTTACTATTGGATTTTTTGTCTCACTTGATTTTTCTATTTCTAATGGATTTTAATTGACTTTGATGAGCTTGAAAACAGACAATAGCGGGGACAATTGGCTGAAGAATCAGACTGAAGTAGACCTTCCTCGCTTGTTTTGTCTCCGAAGTCAGGCTAGAGAACTGGAAGCTCCCCTCCTACGCAGAAAGCGGTTTGAATGTGTAGCTGGTATTTGAGGCTTTGGGTGCTGTGATATGAGCAAAGGCTGTGAAGGTCAGAAAAACACATCTGGGAGGGGGATTTGGGATTGTTAAAGGGAAACTAATTTCTGCTTGCTTACTTTATGATTTGATCATTTGATTTAATCATTTGGTATTGTATATACATTTATTATCTTGCTAACAATACATATATTAATTGAATACACTTGGACATTTTGGACATTTTTATAATTCTAGGTATAATTCATTGTATTAATTGTTTCATTTTACTTATCTATACAAGCTTGAGTTCAAAATTTAAGACTGCTTATAACTAGAGTTCATTGTTTTCATAATTGTATGTTCTAGTGAAGGTGCCAGGTTAATAAGCTCATTGAAATAGCAGTTACAGGTTAAGAGGAGGGTAGATTCGCAAAGTGAATTGAAAACCTACTTGCTAAAGATCAATGGATCAAAGAACAAGGAAAGCTACAGCAGCAGTGGCAGTGGCTGTAACCACGACTACTCAATCAGTAAGGAGAACATCAGTGGACACATCCCAGAAACCCCAAGACATAATGCAACAGATGATGGAGGAATTAAGGAACATCAGAGAAGATATTAAAAAAACAGAGACAGATATTAGACAGGACTTAAAGGAAACAAGGAAAGAAATGAAAACAGATATGAAACATGAGATTGAAAAACTCGGGAAGAAGCTGGAAACTTTGACTAAGGACGTCTCAAAGATAAAGACAGAGACCAAAGAAATAAAGGAGCAAGTTAAACAAGTACAAACTGAAATGACAGAGGTTAAGGGGAAACAACAAAAAGAAGAACTTCAAACAATGCAACAGAAATTGAGATTTCGTGAAAGATGCCTTCATTTTTGAGGGGTCCCTGATTCAAATGTGGAAGACTTATATGGAAAAATGATCCCAGCCTTGGCAGAATTTCTAGACACAGATGAAGACAAAATGGAGATGTGTGTTGACAGAATGTTTAGAGTTGCCTCTAGAATGGTGAGAGAAATAAAACTCCCGAGAGATATAATAATAATCTTCAACCGGACTGTTACTAGAGATAAAATCTTAGAATGTAGCTATGAAGGAACATTAAAGGTTGAAGATAGCGACGTAAAATTTTTTAAAGATATACCATTTCAAATCCTTAAGAAGAGACAAGAATACAAATCTTTGGCCAATTTGTTGAGATAAACTACAGATGGGAGAAGATCGAGGAAATCTCTTTCAATTATAAACAACAGCGATACAGAATTAACTCGGTCTATAAGGCCAAAGAAATGATGGAAAGACTGAAGAAGGACATTCAGAAGACACCAGAATCAGACAAAGACAACGATGTGATGCGTGGGAACTTTATCAGATAGTCTGCTGAAATTAATAAGGAGAGGAAGTGTAAATAAGAAACGATTTTGGGGAACATGAAAGAACTGGAGAAACAGATGAGGAAAAACCCGACAGACAATACTATAAGACAAAAGATTAAGGTATGTCAAGCAGAATTGAATCAATTAAATTTGGGAGAAATAGAACAACAGATGCGCAGACTAAAACACACTTCTTTTGAACAGGCTAACAAACCTTCTAAACTTTTGGCTAATTTATTGCGAAAAAGAAGATCAAGAAATATAATAACAAAGATTGCAACGAGGAAGGAAAAGAGAACAAAGCAAGAGGAGATAAAACAGGCATTCTACTCATATTACATAAAACTATTAAGTAATATCTCCTCAACAAAAAATCAAAGAGAATTGGAAGAATATTTGGAGAGGAAGAATAAAATCAGATTTTCAGAAGAACAGAGAGAGACTTTAAACAAACCAGTATCGATGATGGAGATAGTAGAAGCTATCAGGAACACAAAGAATGACAAATCTCGAGGACCCAATGGCTTTACAATAAAGTACTATAAAATTTTGGAACATGAACTCTTCATTCCTCTTCAAACAACAATAAATGAGATAAAGAAGGATGGATTACCAGAAACGTGGAAAGAAGCTAATGTAGTTTTGATTCCAAAAGAAGGAAGAGATGAAACAGATGTTAAGAATTACAGACCCATTTCATTACTAAACACGGTCTATAAGATTTTTGCCGCTATTTTGGCAGAGAGAGACTTTAAAAAGTTCTTCAAGAACACATTCATGAAGATCAGAATGGCTTTTTGCCTAAGAAAATGATGCGTGACAATATCAGGACAGTTTTAAATATAATTGAATATTATGAAAAACAATGAAAGAAAACTAGCCATGATATTTGTTGACGCAGAAAAGGCATTTGATATGGTCAATTGGTCATTCTTGAAGACGACTATTAAGCAAGCACAAGCAGGAGAAAAATTTATTTCATGGATTGAAGCAATATATTCTCAACAAACGGCGAGACTAATTATAAATGGAGAACGCACCAAACGGATTGAAGTACTGAGAGCAACAAGGCAGGGTTGTCCCCTATCACCTCTGTTATTCATTATGACATTAGAAATAATCGACGATAATATAAGAGAAGATGCGACAATAAGAGGAGTTCAGATAAAGAAATATCAATATAAACTCAAAGCCTTTGCAGATGACTTGGTACTTTTTCTTGATGATCCCCTCAAGAGTGTTCAAAGATTGATGGAAACTATTCAAGAGTATGGAGATTACTCCGGTTTCAAGATTAATAAGGAAAAAGCAGTGTACATAACAAAAAATATGAGGGAGAAAGAAGAGGCTGAATTCAAACAAACAACAGGATTTAATAAAGGACAGAAAGCCAAATATGTAGGAGTTTGGATTACAAAAAAAACCAATGAATTGTATCACAACAACCATGATAAAAAATGGAAGGAGATAACTCAAGATTTGGCAAAATGGACTCAACTTAAAATATCCCTGTTGGGACGAATATCAGTGATAAAAATGAATGTTCTTCCAAAAATGAACTATCTTTTTCAAAATGTGCCTATCATTACAAATAGCAAACCTTTTGTTCAATGGAAGAGAGACATAATCAAATTTATATGGCAAGGGAAGAAACCAAGAATTAAATGGAGAATGATGACGGACCTAACAGTGAGAGGAGGTTTAGGCCTGCCGGACTTACAGGTATATTACAAGGCAGTGGCATTCACTTGGATAAAAGACTGGATGAATCTGCAAAATATGAGAAGGCTGGTGTTAGAGGGAGCTGACTTAAGAATGGGATGGCACACCTACATGTTCTATGGAAAAGCAGCAATAGATAAAGATTTTACACATCATTTCGTAGGAAAATCATTGCTTAAAATATGGAGCGAATACAAGAAGAAGAACATAAGGCAGCTACCCAACTTGGTCTCCCCGCAAGAAGCCTTTTTTGGAAGATGGACAGATACAGACAAATGGCTACGATATGAAGACTTACTAGAAACGACAGAAGATTGCGGTATGAAGATGAAATCAAGAGAGAAATTGGAAATTGAAGGAATAAAATTAAGCTGGTTTCCCTACAGACAGCTAAAGGAAAGATTTCAAATGGATGTATAAACTTATGGAATACAACAAAAGGAGCAAATCCAATTATTGCGATTCCTAAGAGAAAATCCACCACATTTATTAGCACATTTATATCAACAAATTTTACATCAAGAATGCGAGGAGGAGACAGTTAAAGCAGCGATGATACAATGGGGACAAAATGTCGAACATCCAATACAGTTAGAATGGTGGGAACAGAGCTGGCAACGAACACAGAAATTTACCGTTGCTCAAAATTTAAAAGAAAATTATTACAAACTATTTCATAGCTGGTACATGACACCAGAAAAATTAAAGACAATTTATAAGACGGGTATAGGGCAATGTTGGAAATGTCAAGAGAGTTATGGTACTCTATTTCATATGTGGTGGTCATGTCCCAAAGCAGAAAAATACTGCAAAGAAATACATAAGAAAATATGTTCAATTTTGAAGATTCAATTTGGGACGATACCTGAACTTTACTTCTTAAACATGACACACATACTAGATGGAACGTCAGTGATGAAATATTGGAGAACAATGCTATACATGGTGATGATGGCCCGTATTGAGTATGCACGACTTTGGAAAAATGAAACTATACCTACTATTGAACAGTGGTGGACAACTTTTATGGAAAATAAAAATGCAGACATTCTTACACAAAGATTAAAAGGGAAATCACATGAAGACATTAATAAAGAGTGGAAGATTGTTATGGATTTGGGTTGGGTGTAGACAGAAAGCAATGCATAATTCATGCTATCAGTTAGAAATATCATGTAACAAGTAAGGTAGAGAAATATAGCAGGAACTAACGAATTAAGTTTGATTACTAACATTTTATTGCGATACGCAGTATAACAAATAGAGGAAATATTAATAATTGTAATCCAGAAAGGAAGGGAAGAAGAAGTAACATTGCATGTAAACATTGCAGAGATAATTGTTTGTTTTATTTGCTGAAACTTTAATAAAATTATTTATATATATATATATATAGAAAGAAAGAAAGAAAGAAAGAAAGAAAGAAAGAAAGAAAGAAAGAAAGAAAGAAAGAAAGAAAGAAAGAAAGAAATGGACACAGTATTCCAGATGAAGACTAACCAAAGCAGAATAGAGTGGTATCATTACTCCTTCCCACCATGTTAAGTGCTTTGGTTTCCCACCTTCTTTTGCTCCGCATCACATAGTATTTCACATCCCTATGTGTGTGTGTGCCTTCAAGTTGCCTGCCTACTTATGATGACCCCATGAATTTCATAGGGTTTTCTTAGGCAAGGAATCCTCAGTTTGCCAGTTCCTCTCTCTGAAATAAAGCCTGCAGCACCTGGTATTCATTGATGGGCCCCCATCCCTGTACTAATCAGGCCTGCTTAACTTCCAAAATCAGACAAGATCTGATGTATTTAGGGTATTTAGGCAACTCCCCACATCTCAATAAGCCTACGAATACTATCAAGGGTGGTGTGCCTGTAAAAGGACAGCTCTGTACTTCTAGAGATGGAATGCAGAACTTGGCAGAATAAGAGCAAGCAACACTGAAAGAAATGCATGTTAATAGCTGGCAGCAGTAGAAAGTTGTGGGTGTGGGAGTATGGGGAATTAAATAATGATTAGCAGACCCGATTTATGACCTGCAGAGATGCTGGAATAAGCAGCCTTATGTAGCTTTGCCGCAAGTCTCCAGGAACACAAATGTCTAACACAGGCACTGGGGCACGGAGTGGTCTGCCAGCTGGGAGGAGTGAAAGAAAGCAATTAAAAACATTGTAAATTAGCCGTGATGCTTGGAGCTGGAATTAAAAAAAACAAAACAAAAAAAAACAGCTTCAGGTCTCCACTACTCAGCATGGTGTGCTCTGAAGCAGAACAATGTAGTCAGAGACAGGCCAGGAGACATGTAAGCATCAAGTTGTCTCCCTCCTGCATGGACATTCTGAAAGAGAAGGCAGCCAGGGCAACTTCCCACCTGGTGCTCCTGGAATGGCACACAGATGTTTCACCTGCAGCTCTTGACACCTGAGAGTTGCCCACATTCAGGATAAAAATAAGCCAAATTCTGCAGCAGGTGTTAAAGGTATGTTTGTGATGGTAAATATGGAAATTGAAAGAGTGTAAGGCTTTCAAGATCAGTTAGTTCTGTACCGTTTGATGCAGAGACAGTTTTAGGGCAATGTCTTCCGTTCCAATGGCAAAAGCGGGAGGGAGATAGAAACTGGCACACTCCTTTCAAAACCAGCTAAAAAATAATATGGCTGCTGACTCTGAAAGATTGACAGACTGAGGCAAAGACTGTGCCTTAATTCTGGCACTGCTTAGCTACCAGGACCATCATTGGAGACCCTTCTCTAGGTGACTTATCTAAAAGACAAGAGTGCCTTTCTCCGTAGCTAGAACCCAAATACAACTCCCTTGTAATGAAGGTAATATTTATTTATTTATTTATTACTTGCCTCTCCCCATGGCTTGAGGCAGAGTACATCATAAATTAAAATACTAATTTTAAACTCATGGTTTAAAATCAAGGCCATTTCCGCACTGCGCTGTTATAGTGCTATTATTCCACCTCCAACATCCTGTGGAGTTCTAAGGCTTGTAGTTTATTGAGGTCAAAGAGCTCTCTGACTGAGCATTCTAAACGCCTCTCTCTAAACTGCAAACCCCAGGATTCCACAGGATGTTGAAAATTGAATAATAGCACTATAATAGTGTAGTGTGGAAATGGCTCAAGTCAGTAGGCCTGCTGAAAGAGATAGGTCTTAGAATTTTTAAAAATTCAGGCAGTGTGTTTTGGTGTCTAATCCTTTCCAGCAGGCCATTCCACAGTCTAGGGGCAGCCGATGAAAAGGGCCCCTGGGTGACCATTAGATTCATGTGGTACCTAAACTTTACCACCCCTTAGGGACCAGACAAAGCTTGCTCTGTTTATCTGGCATGAGGACACACAAGGACAAAAACTGTTGTGACTTCTCAACTAGCAGGGTGATGGTTTAACCTGCCACACCCCTCTCAGTTCAGCAATAGTCCTCACAGTAGCTGTGAGGTAAGCAGATTTCCACAGCAACAATATATTGTGAGAAGCTTCTGCTACTGTAAATATTTGGGGGGTGATTTGGTCTTGAATGGGCAATTGAGACCCATTCATTTTGTAAAAGGCCTGCTCCTGATAGGGGTGAAAACTGCGAAAACTTGTTTTCTGATATAGATTGAGATCAACAAGAGCTGCCTGCATTTGGGGATTCCAAGCTATGGGGACTTTCAGTGGCAGCTGGTGACTCTGATATCAGTAGTGCAGTGAATCTACTCCAAGTTTTAGTTTAAAATATGCTCACCATCTTGCTGAGCCTATTTGGAGTAGATAGAGTTCAGTACCTTGGATAGCTCTTTTGAACGTTCAGACTGAAACCCAGAGTGGATCTACCACCCACTGATAACACAGTTACAGTCACCACTGGGGACTGCCATAGCGAGCACTTGGGCTTCAAAATTTATCACTAAAGCACTGTCCCCTATCATTTAGCATCTTATCTCTCTCTCACACACAGGCTTCTACTTCTAAGTTCTAACTGTGTAGAATAAATCAACACAGGAGAAAGTGGAATTGTTGAGGCAGGCTCAAACTCTGAGCAGCGCATGTTGAAATTAGTGTCTGGAAACAAGCCTGTGCACATTCACTTGCACTCATACAGGGAGCTGGCCACACTTCAGAGAGCCCTGTAAAGGCATAATTCCTAGCCTCTTGGAGGGGTTTCTAAACACAGACAGAGGACAGTGTTACCCTGTTTACTGGGGGCCCTGGGAGGGACACCTAAATAACCAAACAACAACACACTTTGGGGAAAATTAGCTTAGAGCACTGCTGGCAAAACGAGAGGCAGGGTAACGCAGCAGGATCTTGTAACCCAATGTTCACGGGATCAGGCCAAGTCAAGAAGCAAACTGTGTTGGAAATTATGAATGATCTTTATTAAATACAGGCACACAATGTAAGCAACACAAGCACACAGATAACTAAAGGAAAATAAAGGTTTGAGTTTGATAGTGGGATTTTCAGAGAGATAGTTGATTCGGGTGATACGGAACCTGTTCCTGGAGCCCGGAAAGAAGATAGAGAGTGAAGCTGGGGTGCGATGTATCTCAGCACATGGAGCTGAGGGGAAGCTCGCCAAGCAAAGCAGCAGCAAGGCAGTCTGGAACTCGGGAGCAATCTGAGGATGGTCTCAGAATCAGGGGTTTTTATAGGGAGAAATGTAACTGCAGGCTATGGCATACTTGGGGGGAAAATGCGTTTTAGGAGTGGGACAAAGCTTTGGAAAGGTCAGAATTTAACATGATTGAGTTAAGTTCAAATCGACAAAGAGGTAGACAGTATGCAAATGCATAGTGCTTAGCAGTTGAGAATTCAGCTTGCCAGGTCGCCTGCTCAGGGCAGGGAGTCCTTTGTAAACAGCGTGCATACATAATGAAGGTGTTTGCAGAGAGGTCACCTATAGCAAGGATCTGGCTATTTCTGGCCTGCCTGGGTGGAGAATGGAATGTCCAGCAATTAGTGGCCGTGCCTAGTTCTCTGCTTGTTCAGGGGCCTCGCAAACATGTGGAGAGGGGTGGTCGAAGAGAGCCAAATTATTGATATCAAAATGATAACTGGGGGTATCTCCAAGGAGGTCTAACCTGCAGTAACACAGGATTGTTTCAAATATGCAGCAAATTAAGACAGGTTGAGGGTGGAGCCTGCTAACACAATGATGTCGCCCATCTCAATACATTGATCTTCAAAACACCCATGTTTATTTATCTATCATTTAAAGTACTTGTATCCAAAGTTTAGAAAAGTTACTTTTTTGGGCTATAACTCTCAAAGTCCCAGCCAGATGTTGTTGTTGCAGTCTTCAAATGTAGAGATCTAAGCTTTGCTTATATCTCCTCTTCCTCATATAGTTCAATATTGCTAGCAAAACAAATAATAATTTATGAGTCTGTATCCCGATTTGGGGTTTGCATGTCTACTGGGACAACCTTCTTACAGGTGGGTCCCTCTAGTGACTTCATGGGTCCTAACCCCAATTCCCTTCTAGTTCGTTGTCAAGCTACACTTAATGCTTCCAGCCATGCAACACATGTGTACTAACCAGTGATCAGCATCCACCTTATTAATCATGTAGGTTCCATTCCACCAGATGCATATCTGTTTCAACACTTCATGTGTCAGTCATTGCTGCCAATTGCAGTTTCCTGGCATGGTCCCTAAATTTCTGTGATATTCAGATTTTGGGTACTGACTATGGTAAACACCACCGAAAATAGGCTATTGAAGAAAGTGTGAAATGGCTCTTACAGTGGTAAAATAAAGGTCAAAGAATGAGTCATCCCTAGTTTAAGGAAGACCACGGAACTCATTACACATCTAGTGTTTTCAAAATGGGCCGTAGTCAAGCCCTTCATCCAGGAAGTTGCTCTTTCTGTGTCTTAAGTTGAGTCATCCTGGCATCAAGGAAAAAGTAAATGAAAGTTAGTAAAAGTTAAGACCACTACACAAAGGAAGATTTCAAGGTAATTTTGCTCAAGTCTTGACTGAGCGATTTGAAGTCAAATTAATTGCATCAACGAAAGCTGAGCACTGTTTGCTATTTAACTTTATATGTTAATCCTCTTGCTAGCTCCGCTGCCTGTCCAGTGCCATTTCTTAAATGACAAAATTAAATTAGATAACGAAAGGCTTCTTTTAATAGGAAAAGTAAGTGGCTAACGTAGCAGGGATGCAAATGAGTCTTGAGAAGCATCATGAAATAACATTCTCCCCTGCTCTATAAAAAGGATAGGGAATATCCTTTATCAGATGTTTTCTGATGACAACCCTCATCAGCCCTAGCCAGCCAGTGGTGAGGAACAGTGGGAATTGCAATCCAGCTTTCCCCACCCCTGCTTCATAGCCTCCACAACAATTTCAGAGAGTTTATTCTGTATATCCCAGGATGCAACTGCAAAGTATCAGGGATTCTTTGGTCTAGGGCAGCAGTGGGTGGCTGCAGCAGGTCTGGGGCTACTTTGATAGCCACATGGACTATCAAAAATAAAGAAGTCCACTCCTGCTTCTAAAAAATGGGGAGGGGGAGAGTTGAAGTTAAACAATACAGAGAGGCCTTCCAACTTATTTGAAAGGTAAACTGTTGCACCAGGAAGCTTCATCCATTTTTGGCCAGGACACAGTTTGGGGATTATGTAATGGTGGAGGCTGCAAAAATGTCCTTGGGAGAGTCACAGGCACTCCTGAGGCCACACTTTGCCTACTCTGATCTAAGGTGGACCTCTATTGGCATTGGAAGAAAACCAGAACTGGAGCAAATTATTAACCCATGTGTATCAGTGCCATTCAACTGCCATGTAGAGAACTAGGATGCTTCCACATACAGTGCTTGGAAGGAACATGTTAAGAGTAACAGCACTGCTGTGATTAATGTTCTACTTGTTTTGGATAACAAGAGATAATGCCATTGCATTTTCTCAACTTTAATGTTAATGCTTATTAGACTGGGGTCAATTTTGAAGTTTCTACTGGAAATTGCCGATGCAGCAAAGTGCATTTAAACAATCATGTGCTTGGTTTACAACCTATTAGCACTTCTGGGAGGCTACAGCATTGAAGCCATGTGCATTCTTCGCAGCTGGAATTTCAGTGAAAAGAAAGGACAGGGGAGGGGAGCAGTTAGCTTTCAATGCTGCTGTGGTTGATGCATTTCATGGTGGTAGTAGTGGATTTTTCAGGGAGGCTCATTTGGTGCTTGCAGACTAAATGGTAAAAAAAGTTTAATGGCAGATCTCAAGGAAAGAAGCAGTCTTGGGCTACTGGATCTGAAACTATACACACACGCTAATGCTTTAACATGGATTATGTACTGGTTAAGATTAGAGAATAAAAGAATATTGCTCGTTGAAGGGGCAGATTTGAGACAAGGATGGCATTTGTATCTATGGTATGCCAAGAGACAACCTGAAAAGGAACTTTCTGAGCACTTTTTAAGAAAGTCATTACTTCAAATTTAGCTGAAAAATAAGCAGCACCTATGTCTGAAACTGCCTTTATGGATATCCCCTCAAGAGGCCTTTTATAGCTCCAAAACTCATCCCCCTCAAGAATGGTGGACTTACAAAGAACTTCTTAAATTTCAAGATAATAAAGTCATCTTTAAAGATAGGGAAGAACTAATAGTGCTGGGAATACACTGCTCTTGGTTTCAGTATAGACAACTTTATGCAAGATTTAAACAGGATAGTAAAGAAGAGATAATAAATAATTTGAATACAGAATTAGATAAAATTTTAGAGACAGAAAATAGGCATATCACAACTAAACTTTACAAACTTCTCTTAAAATGGGATAAAGAGCAAGAAACGGTCAAGAATGGTATGGCCAACTGGGTGCAAAATATTGGACATTCAATACAGCTAGATCATTGGGAAGAAACATGAAAAAAAATTGGATTTTACGGGTAGTCAATCATTTACAGAAAACTATTACAAAATGTCTTACAGGTGGCACCTGACTCCAGCAAAATTTGCAAAAATACATAAAGGAAGCAACAATAGATGTTGGAAGTACAAAAGGGAAAGAGGATTATAGTATCATTGATTGTGAAAATGTAAGAAAGCTAAAACTTATTGGAAAAACATTAATATTGAAATCACTAAGATTTTAAAGAAAAATTTCCCTAGGCAATCTGAATTCTATCTCTTAAATATGGTTAACACCATGAAGGATTACTTTGGGAAACAATATAAGAAAATTTTACTTTATATGATAACTAAGGCCAGGATAATGTTTGCTAAAGAATGGAGAAAAGAAGTGTCTGAAAATAATGATTAGTTATTACAGTTGTACAATATCATGGAGATGGACAAATTGACAATGATGTGAAAAGACAAATCTCTGAATAATTTTAGAAAGAAATGGGAAAGTTTAAGTAATTATCTCGAAAGGAAATGGGGAGAATTACCAGTAATTGTTCTGAAAGAATAAAGAATGTTAGGATTTCAAACTTAGGAAATTAGAAATACGGAAATATATACCAGATACATGAAGGTTTAGGAAATATACTTTCTGAAGATATGTAAGATATAAATGAAGTGTGTTTGCATGTATAATTTGGTGTAACTTTGTAAGATTATGTGTGAGTGCTTTCTTATCTACAGTCTCAGACTTGGACATGTATATTGATGTATTAAATAATAAAGACAAAAGAAAAAAAAACTGGCTGAAATTGTCTCTCTAGCACAGGAGACTCAGAGGAACCCACACTGTCTAGAATCCTGATCCTGGCACATGGGAGTCCCAGGATGGGTCCCTGGAAGTGTGGGTGGGTCAAATGGCACAGGGATGCTACTAGAACTCTCCCACGTTGCAGCTGCTGCACCCTGGAGTTAATACCACATACCCAATTTTCTTGACTTCCTTGAAGCAAGATTTGACACATAAGGAGGCGCCTAGATAATGGGTACAACTAATTTCAGTATCACTACTTCTGCAATACCTTTGTGAGTGGGGCTTTTCATTTTTAATTTTTTTTAAAAGAAACAATTATAGCCCAATGTGACAGAACTAAGTAAAAAGGGGAAAAACTGTGAAAGGCTTTAAATACACTGGCAACTTTAGGGACCGTACTCCTTCAAATCATATTGGCAAAATTGGGCTAGAATCAAAGCTTTTTGCTTTATATGTTGACTGTCTACATTTTATTCAATTGGTCTCTTCTAATTGGCAGTAACCAACAAGACTTAGGCCATGTATGGCTACTTAAACAATGCATTGATTTTTAAAGCAATGTTTCTAAGCTCTTATCACTTTTACAAATAAAGTGCCACAGGCATGTAGTTACCATTATCATGCCAGGGCTGGGGCATGGGCAACAGTCTGAGGTGAGTCAGAAAGCTATGGCTCAGATCTTATTGGTCTGCTGGTAGTGTGCAAATCTATGCCAGTATCTCTATCCTGGTGTTTTGGGAGTAGCAGCCATTGTTTCTTCTATGAATGTACAGCTTTTCCCCACTGGCCAAGGGCTCCGAGGTACAGGTCCTCCCATTTGGCCACAGATTGGCTATGTGGATGTTTGGGTGTATACCTTTCTGTACCCGAAAGCTGCCATTGCCCTCTCTGGCAATGGACATTAACTCTTCCTTTTTCCTGAGGTGTGCCAGGATAATTAAATAATGTTTGGGTGGGAATACTCCCAGTCAACCCGTGGCTCAGGAGGAAGAGCAGTAGCAGAGAGCTCTTGGCTGCATACTTGGAGGAAAAGCAGTACTGGATACCTCCTTATATGATGTCTTTAGAAGTACTTATGGTGACATAATTCCAGTGTGAACTGTTGGAAAATTATGACATTGTCTCTCCCCCTGCCTTGTTCTAGGGCACATGGGGTTTAGCTAGCTTGGTTTTTTTCCCCCTTTGCGTGTCAAAGCCTTTGCCTTCTCAACTAAAGCTTCAGTGTTGCTCTTTGTGTTATTTACATGCATGGCTATGGTACCCAGGTGACCAGATCATGTGACCTGGGATAGACCCTGGGGTCATTGGCCTTATATAAAAGACCACGCTTTTTTTTCTTTGCCATCTTGCTTCACTTCCTCCTTTCTGACCATGCTGTGCCTCTCCACCAAGAAGATGGTGTGTTAAGAATGAAACGACTATCTTATCTAATCTTTTTGTTAGCTAGCTAGGTATTATCTAGGCTCTCCAGTGCACATGTAATTGTAAAATTTATTAGTAAACTTTTATAAGTTTGTAATCTGGAACTGCCTGTCTTGTTTTGCTTTTCAAGTCAGTCTCAGTTCAGGGAAGCTGCACAGAGATTGCAACATGCTTTTTCTGCAACTCTGCTAAAAGAAGGCTGATTCCTAACAGTTTTAGCTTTCATAGAATTTCCTCCAAAGGGCTAAACCACTGGGAAACTCTGACTCTCAACAAGAACCACTAACAGCATTCTGGTCCTAAGTAAACCCTGTAGGCAAGAGGACCAAATAATGAAACAGGAGGCATTTTCAAGGAACATGACAGAAGACTGAGCTGAACAGCAAGTCAAAACAAAACAAAAAAAAACCAAAAAAAAAACCTGAATGAGACAAAAGAGGAGCAAGCCAGAAGTGAGGGTCAAAGAATAACCAGAAGCACAGGAACATACCAGAGCTCAGTTGCAACTTTTTGTTTAGACATGGTTTATCTGGAACAAGTTCTCTTAAAACTCTCTTTGTTGTCCAGGAGGAGCCAATAATCAGCTTGTTACATATCCGCAAAGTCAAGATACTTCACTCACTTCATTAAATGGAAGAATCAAGGTACTCGACTGGATTCAGCAACTAACAGGTTCTACATATCCCAGGAGCTACTGATACTACCCAAATGGCAGCTATGTTGTTCATTGGCACACTCACATAATAAAAAAACTTTGGCTTGCTGCTCTGGCATGGTCACTTGTTCCTTTGCTGGTATGTTAAACAAGAAGTTCTAATAGGTCCCAGATTATAGAGGCTATAACTTTTGTTCTCAATATCACATTTGCCCTTGCTCAGTAATCCCTCACTCTCCTGATGTGTGCTTCCAGCCACCTTTTAAAATGCATCCACATGGAAATAGCTGAGCTTTAGTTCAAGAGGTGCCTCCTCACCCTTGTCTCTTCAGCTGACAACAAATGGCTGATCTCTTAGCTCTGGGATAAACTGTAAGTGCAAAATGAGCTTGCTTGATGCTCTATCGGATTCATGGAAATTAAGCCACCATGATAAACCAGGCAGGCAGCTACAATATGAAGAGACCCAAGATGAAAGGGCCAGCTAACTCCTCATAAACAGATCATAAATGCCTTGTTAAAAATGCCACCTGCTGTGTTATCCTCTGGAGCCTGAGTTATCAAAGTCACAGCTCTCTTCAAAAAGCCAAGCTGAAGAGAGTGCAAGGTCTTACTGGGCCTTCAGGCATCAGAATTATTTAGGGCTTTCAGGCTCTGCAAACAAATATACACAACCACAGCAGGAAGGAGAGATCTAGCCTCATCTCCCCAAAAGAAACAATACAGGTCAATAGGACACTTCTCCCACTCTCCCTCCACTGTCTCCTCTCCCTTTCCAATGCAATTGTTGATTATAAGGCTGGACTCACTGTTACAAATAATGTGCTGCTGAGGTTTCTCTGCTTAGAATAGCAGATTTAGCATCACACAACAACAACATGACTCATCGTGTCATGACTACATGCCCCTTGTGGTAACTTCTAGCACAGATGCTGTGAGACCTAGGCCCTTTCCACATGTGGGGGAGGGGAACGCCCGAAAACGGAGCTTACCAGCTTTGTCTTCCGGCCGGCCGAGTCCGTCACCACGAGAAGCAGCGCGAGTTCGCTGCTCTGCAGTCCTCCGGCATCTCAAATGGCGGCTTCTGGTTGGTGGAAGCTCTCCACCAACCAGAGAAGCTCACCAACTGAAAACCCGCCCCTGGAAGATCTGCAGGCACGCACTTGCGCACGCCTGCAAATCTGCTCTGGAGCCGGGCAACAGAGCTACACGGCTTTGCTCGCTCTGTGCTTTTTAGAAACCTCAAAAAAGAGGTTTTTAAAAACCACGCTGCGCAACCAGTTCGCACAGAACCAGACTGTGTGGATCTACAGAAAGTAGTCCACCCCTGTCCATTCTCCAGTGCAGAAGACCTCCGTTGGAGGTCGCTCTGCACCATTTTAAATTCCCAGTGCGGAAATGGCCCGAGTTCGCAATGCTGGCTAAGGCTGCTGGGAATTCTGGTCCAACATTATCTGGAGAGCCACATGATTCCTACCCCTAATCTATCATATAGTAACAAGAAATACTATATAATTATCTTTGAAATAGGAGGCTTCACAGTTGGAAGTTGTTGTTTGTTTTGGTACAATAATCCATAGAATTCTGGAAAGTTTAGATCCTCTCTTTTTTGTCCAAAGAATTAGCTTCCTGGTTGGTAACTACTGATAGTCATGTCCTCCTTGGGAATGTAATTAATCATTAATTTTCTTCTCAAATCAAACTATAAATAATTTCAGCAATTTCTTCTCACTATAAGAAGGACTTCAAACACTGCTCAGTTTTTGAAGTGTATTCACAGTTCAGCATTTACTCTGCTCAAAATTTGCACATGGTTGTTTAGCATAGAAAATACCACCTTCTGTGCAGAAAACATCTTTCTCTGTACAGGAAATAATATATCTGCTTAGAAATAATATTGTCTGTACAGAAAAAGCTATTTCCTGCACAGAAAAAAAAATGTTTTCAGTGCAAATCAACCACATGCAAGTTTTGCATGGAATTTTCCCTATTGCAGCATTTTCTGTGCAGGAAACAACTCTTTCTGCATAGATATACTGTGTTTTCTGTGCAGGAAAAGCTGCTTCATGCACAGAAAATGCTGTTTTCTGCACAAAACAATTGGTTGTGAACTTTGTGCGGAATATGTCTTGAACTGCGAAGATTTTCATCTGTTCAGAATTCTTCTCATCAGGGTTTCTCAATACTCAAAAACATATTTTCCAATTAATTTTTAAAATGTTTTTGAATATTTTTCCCCATCCCTAGTCCTTATAAAGCAATAAATTCTGTATATTGGCTGCACATCTTTGTGATGAAGTCTCCTTTTTGCCCCATAGATAGTTGTCACTATTTTGTTTTCTTTAAAACAATCTGAAGAACATAGGACACCTTCATACATTATCACAGAAACAAAGGAGTCACTTCTATTTACTTTTCATTGTGCTTGACTGAGGCCATATCCACACTAGACTATTATAGCACTATTATTCCACTTGCAACATCCTATGGAATCCTGGGGTTTGCAGTTTCGGGAGGGACAGGCTGTGTTTATGTGCTTGTTGGAGATGCCATTTGCTCCTCTGTCCCAAGGAGGAAAAGTTGTGGGCTTGCTGTCCTTGAACACAGGAAAAAATAAAATATTAAAACCTATGAATAGCAGTCCCCAAACCTGTAAGTTCCTCAGGGAATTAAAATGTTTTCTGCCCGTTGCATAAAGGATGACAACACAGTTATCAAGTGCATCTCCGTACAAAGTATGTTCCACAATTGTGGGCCCAAGGCTGAAAAGGTTTTCCCTGTTGTTGACATTCATTTTACTTCAGAAGAAAGAAACATATGGAGAAGCACTTTGGGAGACAATCTTTAAAGCGGGAGACAATTTAAATGGAAATAGGCTCTCCTTTGGTATTTGAGCCCCAAGCCAGCTAGGGCAGAGTTGACAAAAGTGAAGCCCTTCAGATTTTGTTGGACTACAACTCCCATTAGCCATACCCAACACAGCCAATGGTAAGAAATGCTGGGAGCTGTAGTTCATAGTTACCTTTGCCCGTTTCTGATTTAAGAATTTAAATAAGAACCTTGAACTAGACATGGAAGTGAAGATGTAGCCAAGGAAATTCATTCACAACATTCATGATGTGAGTAAACTGAGCTGTACCAATCTAAATTTCGGCTGCTATGTCCCATTGCAATGGAAATTTCTGAACTATCTTCAGAAGCACTTCCCAAACAAGGTTTTAATTATGCATTTGCCCTGTCTCATTCATATGGTTTTATGCAGAGCTGAAGGGAAGTTCCTTTTATAGTTCCTGGAACTAGAATTGGCCCCAACTATGCTGACTGGGAAAGTTGTAGCCCAAAAATCAGAGTTTTCCCAAGCTCTGATTTTATGGAGAGTCCAGATGTCTCAGACTTCCATTTGTGCTTTCCTATCATTGTTTCTGTCTTTTTTTCTTAATAGGAAACAAGGAAATAAAAGAGGACAAGCTGGAAAAAATAGAAAATGCATCTTGATTGATAGCTGCCAGAAGCTCTATTCAAGGACAGAGCAAATATACCATATGTATTGCAAGGATTTCTGAAGGGTGGAACACATCTCTGCACATTTTCTCACCGTTATTTTTGGACATTGTGTCCATTCAACAAAACCATCTGATTTTTTAGAAAACCCATTTTAATGGCCATAAAATTGTTTACAATATTGGCCAGAATGCTGCCTGGGATTTACAGATTTGTAAACACTTTAGTTATGGTGCTATGCGGTAAATTCCATCCTGCTCCCCTCCAATTTCTCCACTTACTGGGAAACAGCTGTTGCTACAGCCTCCCTTGAGTAATCGCCAATCTCTAGTGGAAGAAGGAGAAGCAGGACCCTATCACATTCCCCCTCTTATGCTGGGAATTGATTGCACAGGGGAGGGGAGGGGAACCACTGGCCAGCTGCTTCCTGATTGCCAGGGAAACAAACCCCAAGTGTTTACAATGGCTGCATCTCAGTAAATGAGGGTTGGGGGACTCTAACAGTCCCTAAGTATCCCCTAAACTAGCAGCTAGTTTAGGGGATGGTGAATATGAAACAGTCGCAAGTGCATAACTCGAGGTTACGCATTCATTTACTGTCCAACAGGATTCCAGCCATTGACTTTGAAACTAAAAAAGATATAGCAAAATGTTGATTGTGTAGCAAAGACAAAATCAACACTTTGATGTATCTTTTTATGTTCCAAAGTCAATATTATCAACTATTTTCAACAAGAGAAAGAGGATAAAAGAAGAAAGACATGGAAAAAGAAGATAACAAAGCATATTAAATATCAATACTACTTGCAATGTTTTGTTTTAAGAAACAAGGAAGGCCGGGAGGGAGAAATTATGGTGCTTTAGGGATACTCTATGTATAGGATTGGATCCAGAGTTGAGAATGTAAATGAGGCTGGAGGAAGGGGACTTCCCTGTCTACTTGTCCCCACAACAGCCATGACTTTGCCCCCTGAAAATGCTACCCAAAGTATCCAGGTTCCCTACCAAATGAGAGAAAGGAGAATTCCCCATAAACTGGGTAATGCTATCTTCCCTTCCACCAGAGGAAGGCAGATCCTGGATCACTCACAAACTCACATTAGAGTTCCAGAGAGATGGCACTTAAAACATCTGTAGAGACAATATCCAGAACTCACTACACTGGGCTGTCAGTTACATCAAAGCCAAAATTATGGATACTGTAATCTAATCATACTTCTTAGGACTCTTCCACACTACACAGTTACACTTTTGTTGTCAATTGCCATCAAGTCAACTTTGACTTATGGCAAGCCTATAAATGAGAAACCACCAAGTCACTCTGCTATCAACAGCCCTGCTCAGGGCCTGCAAAACCAGTGCCATGGTCAGCTTGATTGTAATGTGGTCTTCCTCTTTTCCTATTGGCAACATTTTGCAGGTGAAAACCAGGACACATGTGACCAAGCAACATCAGAATATGATCATGATGGTGTAGGTTATTAATAAGGAAGAACACATACGCTAAGAGAGGCTGTAGCAGTTGGCTTTCCCTGAGCGTACTGGAAAGGGCAAGACTCTCCTATTCCCTTCAGTCAATTGAGTGCAAACTACTTTTTACCTTTGAATTCAGTTTCAATTCAATTGATGTAAGTTGAGGACAAAGGGGTAAAGTGGGAGAAGGAAAAAGAAACTGTGACATTTTAAAAGCAGATGAAAAAGTGGGATGACAAAGAATTAAATGGGATCATCCCTGGTAAATCAGGACAGTTGGAGGGTATGCAGTTATAGCACTATGATTCGACTTTGGCCATTTCTGCACCATGGGGCTGTGCTGCTGTGGGGCCAGGATGGCAGCGGTTGGCTGGTCATGCTTCTGCATGAATTCATCGCCAGCCTGCCGCCATCTTGTCCCCAAGCAATACACACATGGGGTATTTGCAAAACAAAACAAAAATCTATTTTGTACCTGCCATTGCACGGTGCTCTTGCCCTTCCCGGCCATGCTAGCAATGCTTCCTTGCCCAGTGCAGCAATGGAAACTGCCTGGCTGCACTGCAGAAGGAAGAGGTGAGGCCACCATGGTCTCTTCTGCAGGGAGCTGGTGAGGTTCAGAGGGGAGCCTTCCTGGCGCATTCCCTTCTTGGCAGAGACACTGCCGGGACTGCAACAGGCTGATGCATGGGAGCGTCATCATGCAGAAATGGCCTTTATTTGCTGTGGCTGCATCCTATGGAACCCTGAGGTTTATAGTTTGGAGAGGCACTAAAGTATTCTTCGTAAGAGTTCTAAATGTCCCTCCCTAAAAGGCAAATCTCAGAATTCCACAGGATGGAACCACAGCAGTTAAAGTTGAATGATAATATTATAATTGTGCTCTGTAAACGGGCCTATAATCTCACTGCATGGAAGACTCACATCTATTAAAGAAACATGGGTTATTAAACACCAGGCTCACTGTAGTCTCTGGCCTTAGTGAGTAGTGTGGATTTTTCTAGTGTCTCAAAAGTTTCCAAAACCTATTTCACCATAAGTGACAGAAGGACAAAAGAAATGAGATGGTATGGGTAATGACAAATGTGCTGCCTTGCCTTCAGCCTTATTAAAAATCCTATTGTCTCCCTCCAGCCAAAGTCTGGATGCAATGTTTTCTCCAGTACAGCTTCATATCTGAATCTTGAAAATGTCATTTCTTCTTTTTGGAAGGATTGGGACTTTTCGCACATAATTTCCTCCTTTCATGAAAGTGAAGTAATAAAGATATTGTATGCTGACTTCACACTCTTGAAAATCGATGTGTGACTCAGGCCTCAGACAATAGGAAGGTGGGTGGAAATACCAAGGTAAGTGAAAACTGGTTGCTATGGAACAGTACATTAAATAATTCCAGGAAATATATATGTGTGGCTACTGTCCATGCTTTTTCCCATAACCCAATCATCAGGAGGTGGGAGGCGAAGAGACCTATTCTCTTTTACAAAGAAATACCCAAGTTGTTCCATTTCTGTATAAAAAGGAAGGGGGAAGAATCCTGTGGTTTACCTTTAAATCTAGCCTTTATTTTAGCATGATTTTTGTGGATTGCAGTCCACTTCTTCAGACACACTCATATATACAATGTCGATGCCTCAGGTATATATCCACAGTTACATCATTGTGGGGGCAGGAGTAGGACTAGAGTGAGATGAGATTTCCCACTGTACTCCATTAATGCATCTGCGGAAGTGGATTGGATTCCATGAGGCTTATGCTAAAATAAATCTCAGTCTTAAAGATGCCGCAGAATTATTCCTGTCATAGTACTTAAGGAGTACTTAAGGAGATTTAAAGACCTAGAGACTGTGTTCTTCCTAGAAACCTGCCACTGTTCCTGATTGCCTTTTTGGGGGGTATTATCTGAACACATTTTGCAGGACCACCATGATCTGTGTTCCCCTTTCCAAGGGTATAAGAAGGTATAGAAGGGAGCAGAAATAATGACACCCAGGAGCCATTAATTTATTCTTAACTTGTATTCTCTACTTCTACAGCAGTAGCTTTCATGTATTTTTTTCCCCTGTGAAGAGTTTCTTTTCCCCATGTAAAATGGCTAATGGGCAAAGTCCTCAAAAGGCCATTTAGCAGTTGGTTGACCTTTGTCTCTCAAAAGAATTCCTCTTTTCCAGGTGTTAGCGTGGAAGTGAAACTTTCTCTTGTAACATACATACTTGCTGCAACCAGACCTTGACCACTTCTGCACTGCACTCTTATAGTGCAATTATTCCACTTTCAACATCCTATGGAATCCTGGAGTTTGCAGTTAAGGGAGGGGCCAGCCATTCCATAGGATGTTGAAAGTGGAATAATCGCCCTATAAGAGTGCAGTGCGGAAGTGGCCCATATCTACTCAATCTGACCTTTACTATCTTGACTGGACTTCATGTCTCTTGATCGGACTCCATCAGGTATGAGTTCTTCTCCACAGACTGAGACAAAAGCAAACTGCTGCAGCCATTCCTACGTTGTCTGTTCTTCTTCATTAAGAACTTTTGACACCTTGACGATGTTGGGAGTGGCAGCCTTTGCATGCTTAATTAAGTGGCTAGTTTGTTTGCATGTTTATTGTAGGCATAGAGAGATAGCCTAGAGAAAACTTCCTGTTTGTTTGGGTCAACACCTCTTCCTCCAACAAGTACACCTTTTTGTTCTTAAAATGGTTCTCTTGCCATTTACTCCTTCCTTTTTTGTCTTAACCTTTTGTCCTGAAAGCATGCTCTGAGATCTCCTAACAGGGATTATTTTCAGCAAGCATGTGAGTCCTTGCCTTCTTCAAGAATTGGACCTATGTAGACTATGCACAAGATTTTGTGAGTAAACTCTTTTATATTTTTAACCAAACTGTTTTTGTGTTTATTTTGAGCTAGATTAAGTGCGTTTAGGGTGGAGTGATAGAAGTGGGACTAGTAATCTGTTCAACTTCTGTTTTTGTGCAATTACTAAAATACTCTGCTGATTGAGAGTCTCATTACCAAAATCTCTCAATTTCCCCAACAGACGACACTCTGATGTTGCTTGGCCACAAATGTCCCAGTTTTCATCTATGACATGTTGGAGGATATCCACTTTAACCCTGTACTATATCTTAAAGGCAAATGCACTGGGGACAAAGATGGCAGTCTGCAAATCCTCATGATATGGATAATCAGAAAGAATATCAAGATCCCCTTATAACCTAATATTTTACTCTCATCCAGAAAAAAAAACGGCATTAAGAAATGGATACTAACACACAAACACTAGACCAGGGTTTTCCAAATGGTGTGCCACGACACGTTAGTGGGCTACCTGAAGTGTGTAGGTGTGTCGCCTAGAATCTTGGAAATGTATATTATTATTTATAAATAATATATATTTAAAAATATATGAAAAGTTTTCATGAGATATGTTGTGTCCCCATACATTTTGTTATTACAATTTATGTATGTGTCTGTATCTCTTATAAGGGGTTAATTTAACCTCCGGTTTGCTAGTAAAACTGAATTACTGTGTCATGAAATGATGCATGTCTGAAAAATGTGTCACCAACATGAAAAGTTTGGAAAGCTCTGCACTACACTGAACTTTGAAATGTGCATATTAGTGGATTTCAGTAAAAGCCGCTTGCTCATACTTTTCATAATCATCAGGAATTCTGTCTATACTGTCATGCTCCTGTTGTGTCTTTTTACTGCAAAGGAAAAATACTGTTTCTAAGATGCCAGTGGATAATGGAATGTGTCATAGAAGAAACTTGCTATACCCAAGGTGTATCTGAAGAAATGGACTGAAATCCATAATTTCAGCTCATGCTGAAATAAATCAGTCTTAAAGGTTCTGCTAGTTTCTTCGCCTCCTTTGACTATTTTATACTGCAACAGACTAACATAACTGTCTCTTTGAGATGAGAAACTTTTTTTTAAAAAAAATATTTTTATTAAATCATGCATACTAATAAGATCTATACATAGATATTATACATTATCAATCCTTATTTTCACGTATATACAAATATATACATATATTCTTGGTAATGTAAAACTTTTTTTGCATCTTTGTTTTAAGACAATTTTTTTAAAGCTTTTATATCTTTTACATTACCTTGACTTCCTTTGCCTCTAACCTAGAATCATTTTCGACACTTTTATATTTGTACCGAAACTCCCCAAATCATTATCTATGCAATGTACAAATACATACCAATCTATTTGACCTGCATATCTAATCCCAGTTTGACTTTACATTTCATTTCAAGTCTTTTCATCTCCATATACACTTTTACCATTCTTCCACATATTCATATAATTATCCATCTATTTCTGACCTATATATATATGTTAATACTAAATTTTTATTTCAAATACAAAATTCTATCACTAATTTAGCATTGCCATTGTAAAACCCTAACAGTATCAATATCTAATGTCAGTGCCAATATCCAGTTTTCTTCATATACTCTGTTACTTGTTGCAAATCTTTTTCTACTTGATCCATTTGTTTCCCTTTTAACAGAAGAGAAATAAATCAAATTGTTTTAATTCGGCTATTTTTTGAATCCATTGTTCTGTGTCTGGAGCTACCGGTGTTTTCCACAATCTTGCAAATACCATTCTTGCTGCTGTTATTAAATAAAGTAGTACTCTTTTATTTCTCATGGAAGGTTCTGTCAAACATAAATATCATATTTAATAAAAAAAAATAATAATAATTCGGGCATCATGGGAAATGACACATTAAATATTTCTTTTATAATTTCATATATTTTTTTGTATTTGGGCATGTCCTCCATATATGATAAAATGCACCCACATTTTCTTTACATTTCCAGCATTTGTTGTTTCCAGTACGATACATTTTATCTATCTTTTCTGGTGTTAAGTGATATCTGTACTTGAGATGAGAAACTTTGTGATGCTTTTGTAAAGTACACTGAAAATGCCATGCCAGCTTACAAAATGGTTGCATCTAGACAAGAACTGGACCCACAATCTTGTCAATTTCTTAGAAATTCTCCTGAGCTGCATTTGGTTGTAAAATTCAGATCACAAGATTTGCTATGAAGGTAAAAGCAGAGGCAGTAGGGTGGGTGGGAACCTTAGAAATAAACACCTAACAAGTGGGAAAGTAGCTACATTATTTTATTTTTTTTAAAAAATGATTTTGTTTTTGATGTTCTTTCTATAAATATTTTCAAGGTGACTTTCAAAACCAGGGTGAAAACCCCCCCCCACCAAATATATAGGATCCACAAACTGAACAAGATCAAAACATCAGGTCTTCAGAGTGCAAGTTTATAGCATTCCCACCACCACAACATGCCATTGACCATGTTGAGAAGTTGGATGGGTAAATGGACACAAGCTTCTGATGCCACTACTTTTTAGGGACTGGATGTGTCACATATGTCCAGAATGTACACATATCCTGCAGATGCTGCCCTGTCTTCTATGGTGGCTTTCCTATTTGCCACGGGTGAGGAACTGGATTGATCCTGAAGTTCTGATCACCCTCCTGGAACCATGCCAGAGGGTTGGATTACACCAGGGAAGGCTGCCATCCCTGACCCCCTCCCCCTATGACCATGGAGAGACAACTGCAGAGCTCTATGTCCTTTTCTGGATGGAGAAAGAGACTAAGCATGTGATGCAGTTGCATGCTGATCCATTGAATGCCAACTGTTGTCTCAACTGTGGTGGCGTGCAACGTGCATCTTTTAACAATAGGGGAAAGGAGAAGGGCCTGGGATGGGATCTCCATGTGCCAGATTAGCTTTGTGGGTCGTAGGTTTCCCATGCTGGCTAAACACCTTTACCATATTGAAGTTAATGAATATATGTGTTGGATTATTCAACAGATCTGTAGTCCTACTGCAGACTTACTTTCTCGGGTATAAAACAGCTGGAAACAACTTCTGAGCAGAGACTTTGTATGTTCTTCTCTTTGCTTTTCAGCATTTTAGTGTGGTTGGACTGTTCCCTTCAGGATTTAGCACCATTTTTGTCCCCCATAAATTCTGAGCTCGTCTCAGGTTTTAATCTATTTCCATAAAAATGTCACACTGATTGCTTAAAGTACAGCATAAGGCATCAGATCTTCTTTTAATCAAAGAAGACAAATCAAAGGGACTAGATGAAGTGCACACTCAGCTCACAGTGAGAATGAATATGGTAATCAATACCCTTTAATGAAACACCAAGGCAGATTGTACTCTTCCTCCTTACTTACATGGGATATATCCATAATGCCTTCCCTGCATGTAAAGTTGAATTCTATTGAACAGTCTGCTGCTTTTCCATTGAGTTTTTGCAGACAGACAAGCTGATATCATTGCACTGAAAGCCTGCAGTTTTCTAAAATTAGAGGGAACTCAACCCTTGACCCATGGCAAGGGGAACAGGACTTAAATCCACTGCTCTCCTTCTCTGGCCATCTTGTATACAGAACCTATACATTTACAACATACACAAATGCAGTTCCTCTACCATGGCCGGTCCTGCTATTAGGGAGGAGGAGGCCTAATTATGGTGGCAGATGCTGCAGAATATCAGAGGCAGCCTTTGAAAGCCTGGACTGTTTCTCTCTTGTTGGATACCAGAGCTATGGATGGCACACAACCTGTCTCGCCCCTCTCCAACTGCTTTATGTGTGATATCTACCTCATAAACACCATTAAACTTCAATTGCCAGTCTGCCTAGTTTCTATACCTGAAGTAAACAGAGGAGAACAACTTTGTCTCCTGTCTGAGGCAGCAAACTTTCTTGGGCTGGCCCTGCTTTGTACATAGGAGCAGGTGCATATGGACCAGGACTTGGATTATAGAACTTGCTACATGCCTTCTGTCTTTCCTGGTACACTGTTGTTGTTAATAATCAAAATCATGCTAGGGCACTTCACCAGCAGTTACGCTTTTCCCAGGGTCACAACGTGGTGGCAAGGAAAAGCAGACAAAATGTGTGGGCTCTGAGAGGCTTATTTCTTTAGTGCCTTCCCTCTTTCACATCTGCTACACACATGGCCTTTTTTTCAGTGGCATAGTCTGGTGTGAGTGGGGTACAGGTGGGGGCACAAGGGGTGGGGCAACAGCACACAGGGGCAGGGTGACAGCATGTGGGGGGTGATAGAGTGCGGGGGCGGGGCGACAACATGTGAGAGAAGGACAACAGCACACAGAGGCAAGGAGCAGTGGTGCCCCCCCAAAAAGTGCCGCCTAGGGCATACCCCCCTCCTTAACCTCCCATTCCTATGCCACTGCTTTTTTTCCCTCCTGCCACCACCACCTATGCTGGCATAGTGATGCTAACATAAAGCACCAGAGGATTCCAGCCAAAGCAACCACTTCTCAAAGTAACTCATTGCATTACCCATTCCTCTTTTTTTTTTTTTTGCATAAGGACAATTGTTTTGCTCTTGCTACCCCCTAAATAGGGGTTTAATTCTTTGATAACATTGGCCCTTTTCGCACCTTACCTTGTCGCGGCAGCGGGGAGCAGCGCTTGCGCGAGCAGCCACTCATGCAAGCTGCTCATGACAGCCCTTTTTGCCTCCTGCATGCCTTCCTTCTAGCGCGACCGTCGCACGAGCGCCCCGCCCCTTTCTTCCGCAGCGCAGTCTGGGAGTTGTAGGCTGCGCGGGGGGAAGGAAGCGTGACTGGGCAGCCTTGCCGACACACTGCACAGAGGTAAGTGCGCAAGGGCGCCGCAAGCGTTGTGCGAGCGCGGGGCATTTTCAGCTTAAAGCCAAAAATCAAAACATGCGTGCGCACCCTGCTTTAGCCTCGTGAGCATCACGCGAGGGAGAGTGCGTCATATGGAGTGCCGCTCCCACTCACGCGATGCTCAAGGGGCGCTCATGCAAAAAAAAAAAAAAAAGCATGCGAAAAGGGCCACAGTTCTCAAAGGAAGCAATAAGTAATTTTACCCATTTTTTTTCCTGTTTTGAGAAAGTCTGAAAACTGCAGATTTCAAAGGCTATTCACAGTCAGGATGACTTCTGCACAACATTCATACTTTTTTTTTCCCTTTGCATGGAAAACAGGATTTTTCATGGAGAAAATAAACAGACAATGCTTTTTACTGTGCAGAAAATGTTGCAGTTGAGGACTTACTCTATGCAAAATTGCCCTGTGTTCTTTTGCACAGAAAACAGAATTTTCTGCACAGAAAAAGTTAGCCAGTATTCTACATAAGCTACTTTGTTATGTATGCATGATGTTTCCTGATGTGGACAATGCCACCACTGCTGATCCTCTGTGAGGCTGCAACAAGGACTGTGACAGGGGTCCTGCTTCTTTTCCTCCTTACACTTTGATCTCCAGCTGAACAAATTTACTTCACTTAATCCAGCTGCTAACTGTTAAGGTGGATTGGGGAGGTCTTTAGATAGTTTTACAGTAAGACTACATAGTCTTACTTAATATAGAGTAGTTATGGCTCTGTAACTCGCTACAAAGCCATAACTACAACACCAAATGCCAGTCACTATTTTTGTTCCTTGTGCAAAAAAACTGTGGTTTTTTTTTTATTTTAAAAAATGTACAAATTTCATATAGAATCAGTCTCAAACTGCAATGATTCTTGTCAGTCTAGGTTTCTTTGTTGGGCTTCCTCTACACTTGAGAAACACATTTGGCACAGAATAGATCCCAAACTGCAAAGATTCTTGGCTCAGTTTCCTGACACTTGAGAAGCATATTTTTTATTTTTCGTTTTCTTTCCATCTCTACACCTAAAGCAATGCATTACAGGTAGTGTTGTTACTCCCAGTATGCTACTTCAATGTTCTGACATGGACAGTAGGTTGTAGCGAGTGTGTCTGGTGGTGTACATGGGCAGTGAGGAGCAGTGAACACAAACTCATTTCTTTCTCATCATGTATGCTCGGGTTGTATGAAGCAGGTTTTAAGGTGTTTTCTTACGTTGTCTCATTTTGTGTAAAAAGAGGCTTAAACTGCATTCCTAGCAGGTTCTTCAGCTATGATGCAATCTTGTCTTCTGCTGCCCACATTGTCCCTCTCCCATGCTTCAGGGCAGTTGTCCACCTTCAAAAACAAATTAAATACCATGCATAGCTGTGTATTTTTTTTTTTTAAAAAAATCATTCTTCACTTTATTTAATTGAACTACTTTATTTAAAAAAATAGCCCACCTGTGCAATGTCATGGACAAATTTTTTCCTAGTTCAAACCAGCTTGTTGTTCTAGGTCTTCAAATCATTTCTGACTTACAGCAACTGTAAAGTGAACCTATTACCAGATTTCCTTGGCAAGATTTGTTCAGAGGGGATTTTCTCTGAGGCTGAGAGAGTATGACTTCCTGAAGGTTTTCATGGTTGAACAGAGATTCAAGCCCTGGTCTCTAGAGTCATAGTTCAATTCTCAAATCACAATACTACACAGGGTCTCAGTGTGTGAAATCAGTGTTCAACTGTGTTGAGAGGGAAACATTTAACAGAGCAGAGCTTGGAAATGTTACCTTTTGTATTACAATTCCCAAAAACACACAGGTAGCACTTCCAAAAAATTAACCTTTCCAAGCTCTGTGGAAAGGTAACATTTCACAAAATTTGGTGAGGACCAGCTCCACTGTTTTAAGGGTAATTCCAGAACAGGCTTTTATCATGGCATCAGACATGCTCATTTATGGAATTTTATGGGGGATCCAGACATTGGCTTCTATTTGTTACCTTGTTCTTCCTCCTGCTTCTTCCATCTTTATTCCTTGACACACAGATACACAGACACAGACGCACACACACCTGTTTAGGGAAGAAAACACAATAGCTATACAGTGTCAATGTTGGGAGCAATCTTTGTGGAAGTACACCCAAAAGTGTTTCATTTGTCTTGGCTCTCTAGCAAATATTCTCAAAAACAAACCCATCAGTTTTCTTGAGAACTGTTCCATTTTTTCCCCTTCACAACAGGTGATAGAGGCTATAGTGCCAATATCAGTAGGGTGGTGGATATACTCTGGCTTTCAGTCTGAGATTTAAAAGGGCTATCAAACATGATGATACTACTTTGGGGGATAGGGTTCAATTCTTGGAATAGCTCCTTTAAATTTTAGACTAAAACCTACAGCAGATTCACTGTCCCCACTGATGTGGTCATCCCCATGTACCACTGGCAATTGGTACAGGTTAAATCAGATGTAATTTGAGAATGTTTCCAGACCAGTTTTTAGCGTTGAAATACTCTGCTTCATTCACAGTATTTTAGGGACAGTGTCCAGGGTCGTCACTGTGCCTTTTGACTGGAATTGCTAGGAAGAGCCTTCCATCACAAAGTAATTTCCTTCATGGGGGAAATGCCATCAGTCTCCAGAGTCTTGAAGTGTGTGTGTGTGTGTGTGTGCATGTGCGTGCGTGCACGCTCATGTTGGAGACAACATTTTACTTCACTGCATAATTTTTGCATGTCTGAATTTCTCAGTGGAATCAAAAACTAAACAAAGTGCTGTGCATTGAGTTGTGATTTCCCAGTCACTTTCTTTTTTTTTTAATTCCTAATCCAAAAGTGGCTTTTCTTTTGCACTGCCAACTATCTTTGTGTTTTTATGATTAGTGCTTCATTAGTTTGATTCAGCATCTTGGACGGCAGCAGACATAAGGTTTCATCTTTCATCTCAATACATCCATATAAAATTGACCTGATAATAAAATAGCTTATGTTTTAAGTGATGAGCTGTTCACATACTTAAAATTTCTGTGCATATGATTCAGTGGTGATTCACACAAGTGTTGTTGTAGCCCAGGGTTTTTTCATGCACAATATGAAGGGCATTTTGTTGGTTCATCTCACCTTGAGTAGACCTATTGAATGGTGAGTCAACTCTTAGGTAAATATAATTGACTCAATGGCTGCGTTAACGACAGGCCTATCAACAGGATTTAGGCCTTTATCTTTAAGTATGCATCTAAGTCATGTCTCAGACTAGAATCCTAAATGCTTTCAAGAATTCAACATAGACCTCAGTGGGATTAAACTGTTGGTAAACAACCCCTGAGTGTTCTTTGCCTAAGAAAACCCTATGAAATTCATGGGGACACTAGAAGTTAACAGGCAACTTGAAGGCACACAGACACATGAACAAGAGGGAAGACCTGTATACAGTATTCTTGGCCTTTGGCCATGCTGGCTGAGACATTCTGAGAGTTATAATCCAAAAAAGTTACTGTTCCAAGCTCTGAAAATTATGCACTGTGCCTCTGTGGCATTGCCAGAATGAATTTGTAATGGACACAAGCCTTGGAATTCCATCTACTCAGGTTTCCGCTTGCATGAATTGATTTCATAGCCCTAGGCAAAATTAATATATTTTGTTCCACAAAAGCAAATAATGGAGCTGTCAAAGAGCGAGGAGTTAAAATACATTAATTTGAGGTCATCCATGCTCTGCATCTTCCTTTGAATTCCTTTTTTGGCTGTGAAGCAGGCAACGTTTCTCACTTCTAAACTTTGGTTTGGGTTCTGCCACTGTAGGTGGTAAGTATGGGGCTATTATAACTGAAAGAATCTCCATATGTTTTTTTTTTTAAAAAATCCCTTCCCATGGAAAATATTCCAGCTTCATTACTTCTTCCTGTGTTCTATAGTTATTGCCACCCAGGCTGTAGCAACCACATAAAGGCCATATCCAGCCGGCCCCTCCCTAAACTGCAAACCCCTGGATTCCATAGGATGTTGAAAGTGGAATCATAGCACTATAACAGGCTAGTGCGGAAATGGACAAAGAAAAAGGGCAAAAAAAAAAAAGGAAGACAATCTCAATGAGAATGAGCAGTCACAAGAACAATATGGTAAATCAGCGTTACATGAAGAGGTAGTCCATAGCCTGTTTCTTGTCCACATTAAGTTTCCAGGAAACAGAAATAATTGTAGTCAATGGGCACAAAAATCATACACCCCATCATCCCCACATCAGAAGCTCATGAAGCAATGCTACAAATGAATACACTATGGGCTAAAGAGTTCAAGAAAAAAACTGAATGAATATTGTGTACCCCTAACATTTACACCTGGAGTTCTTAATTTTAACTTCAACCAGAATCCTTCATGACTATTGCATACTATGTTTCATCATAACTACATTGCTGTGTAGTGAATTCTGGCATGACCCCGCCCCCCGCAAAAAAATCCCAGTTTACCAGTAAGCAGCCATTAAGATTGACTGAGATCTGTTCCCCTGTTGGTAATGAAGTAGCTGCCTGACATTCCCAGCCCTTCCCATGAGCAATGTCCAGCATAACAGGCAGAAGAAGGACCCCCATCACAAATTCCACTTGTGCTGGAGATTATTTGCATGGATAGACAGGAACATCGGGCAGCTGCTTCCCAAACTACAGGGGAACAGACCCCCGTCAATCCCAGCAGCTTCTTACCAATAAGTAGAATTTAGGGGACATTTCACAGTCCCAACATATCCCCTAAACTAGGGACTAAGTAGGGATTGTAAATATGTAGCAGCTGTGAATGTTTAATTGCAGGTTATGTATTCACAATTGTCCAAAGGATTCTGGCCACTGTTTTTTGTCCTACAAATAAAAGCACGTGCAGCCATACAGGGATAGCACCGATTAATCCTCTTTTGTGTCACTTTTTAAACATGCATTCAGTTTTAAAACATCCCAGTTTTTTCTCCTCTTTCCACTCTCCCCCTTGGTGCTTGATTTACTTCAGTTGCCACAAACTGAGTTCAAAGTGCAAAAGTAGTTTGCACTCAATTAATTCAGCATGAATAGACGGGAGAGGGGCAGCTTCGTGCCCTTCCCTGTAGGCTCAGGCAAAAGCAAACTCTCCAACTTGTATGTTCTTCCCCATCAATAAGTTTTGCTATTTTGACCACCCTCTAATGTGGCTTGACCACATGTGCCCCAGTTTTCAGCTGTGAAATATTGGAAGGTATAATTGCATAGTGTGAGCAGACTCCTTGGCCATTTCCGCACTAGCCTGTTATAGTGCTATTATTCCACTTTCCACATCCTGTGGAATTCTGGGGTTTGTAGTTTACTGAGGTCAAAGAGCTCTCTGGCTGAGAATGTTGAATGCCCCTCCCTTAATTGCAAACTCCAGGATTCCATGGGATGTTGAAAGTGGAATAATAGCACTGTAACAATGTAGTGGAGAAATGGCCCGAGATTCAAATCCCCATTCAGCCATGAAGTTTGCTGGGCAAATTAGGGCCAATCATTCTTCCTCAGCCTAGGCCACCTGACTGGGTTGTTGTTTTGAGGAAATATATACCTACCTTGAGTCCCTCAGAGGAAAAGTAAAATACTAGTGTAAGCACTCAATAAATGTTTTTGCATATAACTAAGAATGACATGTCTTCTCAATTTTCCTTCCAAAAGTAAAGTGTACCTCAGCTATCAGAATGCTGAGATAGTTTCTCTGAAAGAACAAAACTATTTCCATCTATCTATCATCATGACCCACTGCAGCTTGCAAAAGTGAATGGTGTTATTTGTTCAGTTATGCTCATTTCAGAAAAATTGCAGTAATTATGTAGATATATTCTGCTTAATGTAAAAATAACTTCACAGTTTAAACGATGGCAAACTGGCTTGTAATTTCCTATGCTATTTATTATTATGACACCAAATATGCTTCATCCACCACAACAATCCATTTTCACAAGAGAGGTGCATGACTGTATTTGAGCCATGAAGTTCTGAGCAGAATAAAATAATTCTACTCTGAACCAGCATGGCTGTGGCAGTATCAAATCCTAAAAAAGATGCCTTACTTGGCTGTAAAGATGGCAGGACTGGATCCAGATATGTTACTCCATATATTACCCAAATGATATACATGAAGCACAGGCTATTAGACACACAAGATTTCATTCTCCTTATTGAGGAATCGTGCCACTGTGCTGCTAAACTGAACAGCATTTTTTTTTTCACCATTAACAAAGAGAATACATGATGTGATGGCCTCCAAAATCTTGCAAATGACAAACAAACAAACAAACTACACAAACACTAAGTCAACAGGTTTTGATTAGAGGTCAGCGAATTTTAGGACTCCCTAAAGTTAAGAAAGGGAAGATTTACAAAAGCCTGGGTGTTTCAGCTGTATGTAACTTCCCTATCAGAAAAGTCAGTCATGAAAAGAAAATATTTCCCATGATACTTGATTCAAGGTCTTCCTGTTTGTAATTGCATTCTGTTGGGGCTTTGCATGCTTTCAGAAGATCAGTCTGGAACAATCAATACTTTTCTCCATGAAAAAGGTGTCTCTCCAAGCATTACAGCCCAAACACGTATTTACTTTTGGTTCGTCTCTCAGAGCATCCTCTCTTTAAAACAGAAGTGGGGAAATTACAGCCTGGGGGCCACATGTGGCCCTTGACTCCCATTTTGGGAGCCCCTGAAGCTTTCCCAGCATACCTTCAAAGTCCCTAGACTCACAAAAAATATTTTTAATTTTTATTTTGGACAATTTCCAGTTTTTTTTTCTTTTTTCTTTCTCTCTTTTTTCCTCCTATATCATTTCAAATGTATCCAAACATTCACAAACACAGCAGTTTGCATCCAGCACCCCTGCCCCACACACACACACACATACACACACACCAGCCAAACGCCACAGAAGGCGTTGAAAACTAGAAAGACTATGAACTGGTCTAATTGTGAAGAGGAAGTGATGTAATACCAGTTCTGGTGCAACACCTATGTGGCCAACTGCAGGGACTGTAGGGGGGGGAACTACCCCCGGCGCAATTGCTTATTCCCATTTTAAGTAGAAATCACCCATAGAAATCTCAGGTAGCATTTTGCTAGAAATGCCCCTGATCTAGGAGTGATCACTTATTTTACCTTTAAGCAGCATTTGTCAACTGGAGAGAAATTTGACAAAGTATACACCACATGCTCTTTTGCTGTTCTTTATTATAATACACTATTTTAATTACTTTATAAGGCTTCACATCCAAAACATGATACATTTACTATATGGTTGCCACAGTTGTTCTGCCTTCTGAAATCATTACAAAGAATTTTCTTTCTATCTGGCCATAACATTTGTTGTGTTTTACCTTTTATAAACAAGGGCTTACCAAACTGAGATGGAGTTGCTGAGGGCTGTGGATGGGAAAGAGAAGATGATCAAAGGAGTTCCTTTGCCTATTTCTATGTGAGATTGTCCACCTGCTAAATGGAGACCCACTCAGACCCTACTTACAGCTCTGAAGCCTATTTGGGTGGCGGTATTCATCTAAGAGAAGGTGAATGAAGGTGTCACTGTAGGAGAATTTGAGTCGGCTGCTCCACCGGGAATCATCCTTTTCTTTCTCCCAGTCACATCCTAATTTGGCTTTGGGACTTCCACTTTTCTTCTCGCCTGCATATAGCTCCATCAGTTCCAATTCATGTTTGGCCGCTGTCTCTAAAACCCTCTGCTTGTTATAATATCTGACAAAGTTATTAATGATGGGATGAATGGGCAATGCAATGGCTATCACTCCACACAGGAAACTGATGGCAGCATTTAGCTTCCCCAGCGTTGTCTTTGGGTAGATGTCCCCATAGCCCACTGTGGTCATGGTTATGATTGCCCACCAAAACGACTGAGGGATGCTCTTAAACAGTGTGTCAGGATGACTTTGCTCCACTGTGTAACCAAGGGCAGAAAACACAAAGATCCCCACAGCTAAGTACATCAGCAGAAGTCCCAGTTCCTTGAAGCTCCTCTTAAGAGCATAGGTCAGAGTCTGCAGACCTGATGAGTGGCGTGCCAGTTTGAAAATCCTTGCGATCCTCATGATGCGCAGTGCTTGGACGGCTTGCTGCACATTGGTTAACTCCATCAGTTTGGTGCCCAAGTGGGTCAATATCAGGCTGATGTAGAACGGAAGGATTGCAAAAATGTCAATGATGTTCATGAAAGAAAGAGCAAAGTGCAACTTGTTAGGTGAGGAGATGAGCCTAAGGACATATTCGAGGGTAAACCAGACTATGCAAGCTGTCTCAATCTTATCCAAAGCTGGGTGCTCCATGGGTTTGTTCTCATCATCCAACACCTGCAGTTCTGGGATAGTCCCCACACACATCACTACGGAGGAGAGGAGAATAAGCAGAAAAGATATGACTGCTATTACTCTAGCTGGATAGGAAGATTCTGGCTTCTCCAGAAATTTCCAAATATATTTTTGACACCTTTTCCAGCTACTTTCAGAAGAGTCCAAGCCCAAATCATCCAAGATCAACTGGACCCTACGAGCGATCTCTTCAAGTTCCTCCTTCTTTTCACTGAGCAGAGTTTTGCAACAATCATCCAGGTATTTCAAGTCGATTTTCCAGAATTCCATTTCATTTTTGAAGCAGATGGGACATATTCCTTTTTTCATGTGCACCTCCCCAAAGTAGTAGAAATCAACAATGCATTTAAAAGCATCTGGGTCTCTGTCAAAATAAAACTCTCTTTTCCCAGGATCATAGTCATCACAAAGTGAGAAAATAGTGTCGTATCCCCCTGACAAGCAGTTCACAAGCTTTGCTAGCCTAGTGTCCGGGTACTGGTATAAATGGTCTCCATACAACACCTGCCTTACCCCACCAACATTGACGATAATTTCCAATTCTTCACTGCTTTCTGACCCATCGCTGTCCAGCTCTTGAAAACTAGTGGCATCTGCCATTTTAAATATTATTGCAGCCTCGTCTCTTCCACCAAAGTAGCTTTGCAAGAAACCAGAGACGGTCAGATGAGTGTGAGCAAAACCTGAACAGCACTAGGTTTGAACAGGGTTAGAAAATGTTACAAATGCAAACCTGCAGGCTGCGAAACCTTGTGAAGTATGCAACAAGCTGCAGTGAAGAGACAAGTCCTCTGTCTGCTTCCATACAAGAGCACAGTTGTTTGAAAAACTGATCTTGCTCCAACAGATTTAGACAAGAAGAAGAAACACTTAAGGAAACTCACCCGGTGTTTGAGAGTGTTCCAGGCTTTCCTTTTTTTCTGAAGTGGCATTGATCTGCCATCAGATAATCTTGTCTGTACAATAGATGCCTTGTGCCTGAAGAAGAAGAAGAAGAATAAAAGTGAACTCACAGCCAGTTCTGAGAGAGAGAAGAGGTCCGTCCCACAGGCAGCTGTTGCTGTGCCTTGGCTTCCCAAGGGAAAAGAATCTGTTGTGTTTCTTCCAGTGTAAAGACTTCTGGAGTTCCTCACTGGCTCCTTCAAGCAAATGCTAGTAGTATGCCAAAGAGAAAGTTGTGCTTGTTTTTCCCTTGCTGTTTTTAAGCACAAAAGGAATTCCAGGGTGACGTCAAGTGCTTTCCAAACTCTACCCTCTTCTGGTGAAATATAGGAAAAACATCACTAGTACTGGTGGCGAATTAGAGAAGAGTGATGAATCTCCAGAGACGTTCAGAGCACTTTCCTTTATACATCCTCTTCATTTTGAATACTGGGGGAGAACATAATCTTGAAAATACAAGGGAAGAAGCGGCACAGATAATGTTCTACAAGACGGAAGAAGTTATGTAAAAGAAGCTAATGTAAAAGGAAAGTGCAGCTTTGCAAAATAAATTACACATTAGAGGCGGCTTAATTCTACCACTTCTACTTATACAACCGTTCTGAAACCCAAGTTCTTGCAAATGGATTGAATTATATCACTTATCATTCCCAGTCAAAATGAGTAGAATCCAGCACATCAGGAAGCTGTCATATTGAAAAAGAGTGACCTACACAAAGCCAAGTCCAATGTGCGTGGGGTTCAGTGTGAAGGAGAAACTTCAGAAACAAATTAATTGCAGAGACAAATTACATTTATAATCTAAATTTAATCAAAATTTGTCCATATTAACGTGGCTTCTGTCTTTACTGTCCTTTGTAACGTCTCCTGCACCATCTCACTATGTATACCACAATACAATTACTGGTGAAAAAGCATTATCTACCTATAAGTTCTGTAGTGGTTTGAGCACATGAGACTGGAGACCAGGGTTTGAATTGCTGCTTGGCCACAAAAACCCACTGGGCAACCTTAGGTAAGTCATGCTCTCTCAGCCTCAGAAGAAGGCAAAAGCAACCCCTCTCTGAGCAAAACTTCCCAAGAAAACCCCATGAAACTCCATGACCTTAGGGTCGCCATAAGTCAGACATAACTTGGAGGTACATAACAACAGGAACAAAACTTCTCTACTATTTTGTCTTAATTTTTGCAGCGAACTACTTTGATTAACTTGGTTTTAAAGTTTGCTGTGAACCACCTTAAAATCCATATTGGGGGAGAGTCAAGATATAAATGTAGATAATTATTTAATTACATACTGATTTGGAGACCAAAGTTCAAATCCCTGTTGGGCCATGGAAAGCCAGTGAGGAACATAGGGCATGTCACACACTCTCATCTCCCAGGAAACCCCATGATAGGTTCACCTTAGGGTTGCCATAAGTCAGAAGTGACTTGAAGGCACACAACAACAACAACAACAGCAGCAGCAGCAATAACAACAACTTAATGCATAATACTTAATGATATCACATGTCTCAGGTGTCAGCCCTGAAAACTTCAAGGCTAGGGACAATTCTGAACTGGCAACTCTAGGAATATTTGAGTCTTGATGCAAAACTGCCAATGGGATATTCTCCTCTACCATGCCTAAGGATAGCAAAGGATATAGTGTCATCTTTAAGACTAACTGAGAGAAAGAAGCTTGGAGCATAAGCTTAGTTCAGGGATTACAGGTCGGGCTGCAGAGTATCTGTCTCTCTGTTCTCCAGCTAATAAGTGCTGCCCCCTTCTCACCAGCATCTGCCACCTGAGAGTTACTTCTTTCTGCCTAATAAGAGAGTCAGCCCTGGTTCAGCTGCAGGATTTTTTTTAAATTTATTTATTCCTGCTATACAACTCACATTCCTTCTATTTACTGTGCTTTCCAAGTTATTTCATGCAGGGCACCTAAAAGACTCATAATCATTTGCAGTGGGTTTTAATTGTTTCTTTGTGGTGTTAATAAGCCTGTTTTGCTAAACCACGAAGTTTGTTTTTCAATGGTCAATCAAGGAAAAAACAACCCAAATACATGGATGACAATCAACAGTTAAATCAACCCTTCATCTGCTCCACCCTAATGTACTTGCAATCTGCTTTGGAGCAAGGCATAAGGGGGAACCCCAATGACATACTGAATGTCCATGTGGATTAACACCAGGAGAGGTTTGGGCAACAGCCAGCATTTCATGAGCAGATATCTGTTCATAGAACAAATGTTTCCTCTCCCTTCTCCACCTCTCATTCCCTTTCATCTGCTTTGAAAGGTTTCCTATCCTTTGGGAAGCAGGTGGATGGGTTTTGCTGGCTGGGGGATTCTGAGAATTGTGGTCCAACAAATTACCATTGCAAGTTGCATGGGCCTGAGTCTGGACACTAAAACAGATTGTGAGGCTAAGTCTGTCTTAGGCCATTTCTGCACTAGACTGTTACAGTGCTGTTATTCCACTTTTAACATCCTATGGAATCCTGGGAATTGCAGTTTAGGGATCTTTGGCTTCAGTAAACTGCAATTCCCAGGATTCCGTGGGATGTTGAAAGTGGAATAATAGCACTATAACAGTGTAGTGCGGAAATGGCCTTAGAGACTGTACCCATTAGGAAAGGAGCGGGCAGCCACTTCAATGATCTAATCAACCACTTTTGCACCTCACTAGGCCTCAGCAGGCTGCCCCTGCCCCCACTCTTTTAAAACAAGAAGTGGTTTGGATGATCACTTCCTATTTGCATTTGAAGACTACTTCAGACCTAAAACAGTAGCCAGGGCTGAGTATGGTCAGTTATCTCCTCTGGAGGATTCTCAGGGCATGATTGGCTATTTTTAGGCTGATACATGTCTAGTGGTGGTGCACTGGAGGCCTAGAAGGCAGTATGCAGCCCGTGGGCTATGCAGTTCCCATCCCTGCTCTAAGGCAATGAAATGCCTTGTAGGGTTGCTAGACTGAAAATTGGAAGGAGCTCCTGTACCTTTAATTTGGTGCAGAAGAAGGAATTTCAGCAGGTGTTGCTTGCCCTGTATTCAGTTAACCCAGTAACCAAAGGTACAGGGGCCCTCTTCAATTTTCATTCTGATTGAATGAAATTGATTGACTGATGAAATGGAATGATTGAATAACCTTCTATTTCCCTTCCCATTGGCACCACAGCATGAAATCCTTTGAAATATTCATGCTGCAATCAACTCTGTACCTTCTAGCTCTTTTCTATACACAGTAATAAGATAAACTATGCATGTGCAATGAATTGCACTCAGGAGTTGCCAGGCCAGGCTCTGAAATTTCAAGGTCAGATTCTGAGACCTGGAGATGGTCCCTTGTGGTGGCACAAGAGGCCCTGCTGATCCTGCAAGGATGATGTTACAAGGGGTAGCCCCCGGTGATGTCATTAAACATCAACCACAATTACACAGAATACATCATTCCATTAAACCCCCCCCAAGTTTAACTAATAGGGAAAATATATATACATATACTTTTCAAGTCAGTGGTCTTGCCCTGAAATTCTTCCCATTCACTGTGACAACTGGAGAACAGGGTCTAGGCCCTGAGATTCACCATCGGACCCTGAAAACTTGGAACCCTAATTATAACAGAGACTGAGGTGATGTGCATGCTTGAGAGTCTGTGAGTCCATTGATGGATAGACAGTCTTGCCCTTGGGAGAAGGTTTGGACTGACCGCCTTGTCCTTTTCAACTCTCTGATTCTCAGGTTTGTGTCATTTGAAATATGTCTGTAGAAAGAGAAATGTTACTGCTTCAAGGTGCAGCTTGTACAAGTGTTCCTCACATAAGTTAAGAACATTCTGTGACAGACATTCACAGACAGGGAAGGAAGCTTAAAGCGCAATCTTGTCATTTCTGTTCTGAAGTAAATCTAGGTCTTCCTTCCAGGGAGGTCTGTTCAGGACTGCAGCCTTAGATAAGTATTTCATGGCACGTTAACTCTGCCTTGGGCTCAGGATTGTCTCCTTCCTACACTCTTGATGATCTTCCACTCAGGGATCATTGGGACATGCTTGATTTGGACAGTAGCATCACCAGCTGCTGGGAGAGATGGGATACTGCAGAAAGATTTAGCTACTGTAATAGAATTGCTGACTGAGATTTTGGACTGAGATGTCAGAAACTGTACACAGAACTGGCCTAGACACATGCTAGGCTGTGCATTGATCCAGGCAGTTAAGCTCGCATCCAGAGGCGGCGATATCTCATTTCAAAGGCATTGCAGACTCCTTGAGAGGCTATCTTACCATGTGCAGAGATAGCCTGTCATAACCAAATTCTTGCTAATTGTGAGATTATACACACACACACACACACACACAAAACACACACAGCACATCCTTGCTTATAACTCATTACTTATGAGGTCTGGGAATGGGATGGTGTACGTGGGAAATTAACATGGTCCACTGAGTGGCTGGTACTCTAAAGAACAGTTTAGTTTGGACGTATTTGCTTGGATTATGGTTGCTTATTTTATATTGGTAATGATTCACTGTAGTGAATTTATGGTTTTATGTTGAGTCATTTCATGTCTATAACAAAATACGTAACAGACTTCCTCAGGATCTATTGGTGTCGGGTAGGTTAGAAATAATAGTTACTAGTTAAATAAATAAAATCACCCTGCAGTCCAACAGGGTGGCAACCTGTTGGGTAGTCCTAGCTAGAACAGACCCAATCAGTTGTTGAATGGTGAGTCAAGATGTAGGTAAATCTAATGGATTCAATGGATCTACTCTAGTGAAGACTAAAAGAGAATTTAGGCTATTGTTTCAAGTGCCACATTATGCTTGAATGTGAACTATGGTAACTACAGGGACAAAGCATTTCTTTTTCAGAAAAACTGGACACTACAAAGAAAGAGAATTTACTTTGGGTTTAGTAGGAAATTCATACTGCAAACATGGGATCTCCTTTGCACCTTAATGATTTCTGAACCTCACTTTCATTCTGCAGCAGAGCAAACACCACATACTATGTGAGACTAGCAAACAAGGAGACGAAATATACAAAACTTGGTTAAGCCTGTTCTTAACATGCTTTCATATAGTGCCATATTCTAGAGAGGAAAGGATTAGTTTCTCAGGAGGAGCAGCTGAGATGACGTAAGTGGCGTATCTAGCATAAATAGCACTTAGGGCAAGTGTGAAAGTTGCACCTCTACCTTTTTTAACCCTGTCCCCACCGCCCACCCCTACATGCATAGCTTTTTTTACGCCAACTGGCACTGGTGCCCAGGGCACGTGTCCTACTTGCTCCACCCTAGATATGCCTCTGAGCGATGGCACCACTGTCTCCTCACCAAAATCATGATTGTATCAGCTTACCTAGTAGGCAGAGTCAGCTTTCTGTCCCATTCACCTCACTGGAGGGAGCAGGCCATTTCATAGTGGTATCCTCACCAGGAACATTGATGGTGAAACACTAAAAAGTGTGGGAATTCAGGAAGCATGGCAATGAATTGTTACTAAATCAGTGGAAGAATTTCTGTGCTGAAGCTCATTGCCACTGCCTTCAAAGAAATGTTGTGATTTTATTGTAGCTTTTAGGCAATAGGGTGACAAGGCAGACCACAGCTGATGTGCTTAGATCCCAGTAACCTGAACGTGACTTTTCTGCCTGCCAAAATAATTACAAGCTACATTCTCATTCTAGTCTGTAGTAGCAAATGATAGCTTGTGCATATAAATTTGTTTATTTTGACAGACATAAAGGGAAATATAATCCCCTTGTCCTTGTGAGAGAGAAGGTCACAGTGGCAGGCCTTACTGTTACTTCCGATATGGCACCCCCGGTGAGGACACCCAGATATCATTTTCAATATTATTTAATTTGGCCCTAGCTGGACTGGTTCACAGTTACCTCATCTCACATGTTTGCGAGTTCTCTGGACAAGCACGGACAGAGAGTGGCCGTTAATGGTTTTACATTCCATTCCTCTCTGTAGCCAGCAACTCAAACCTCGTCCGCAGCTTTAGGGAACTTCCCGCCGCAAACTCCTTAATAGCCATATGGCTTTCAATCAAGTTACTCTGTTATGTTGGGCCATCAACGTCTCGGCCAAAGCTTTGTCTTTATATGCAAATCCAATCAGGCTAAACTTGACCTCACCAAATCCTTTTGTCCAGCACTGAAACCTCTTTTGTTCTCTCTGGGATTGCCATAGCCGAAAGGCACAATCTTCCCTATAAAAACCCCTCACTTTTAATCGATCCTCAGATCACTTTGGACTGCCATCCCGCCTTGCTGCCGGTGGTCTAAGGGGCTCCCCTCAGTGCCCCACGCTGAACTTTCTTCCCCGGAACCCCTCTTCTCTCCAGGACTACGTGACAGGTCGTATTGCCTTCCCTTGCAAACCTCCGTTTCTTTTCCAAGCTAGTTAGTTTACGTTCCGTCTTTTGTGTCTATTGCCTTTAATAAAGAACTGTTTATTATTTGGAAAAACCTTGTCTAGCTACTCTCTGACCCGCCACTGTATACATAGGGTTAAAGATCTCGTGACGTTACCCTGTCTCTTGCTAGTCAAACCAGTGTCTCAGCTAATTTTCCCCAAATTTGGTCTTTTAATTGGCAACCCGGGCGCCCCTCACGGGACCCCCAATTTTCAGAGTAACATTACTAACCATGTTCGTCTCATCAAGAAAAGAAGGACCCCAGTTGAAGACTACAAACATAGGCAACCATTAGGCTCTGGGATGAGGGAATGTTTGGCCTTTCAGAGGGTTCAGGACTGCAACTCCCATCTGCTATAGCCAGCCTAGTCAGTAGCAAGGGGTGATGAAAGTTGTGGGCCAACAATAATGGTTGTGGATGGAGACACACATGCCCCCAGAACTGTAATAGGCCCTGCAATGGAACAGGATGATCAAAGTAATCCAGCTTCTGATATCTTGGAGCACAAACCAGACTTCGCCATTCCCACACTACACTGTTGTAGTGCTATTATTCCACTTTCAACACCCTATGGAATTGTGGGGTTGGTAGTTTACTGAGGTCAAAGACCTCTCTGGCTGAGAATTCTAAAGGCCTCTCTCTAAGCTGCAAACCCCGGGATTCCATAGAATGTTGAAAGTAGAATAATAGCACTTTAACAGTGTAGGGTGGAAATGGCCTTCCAATCTGACAAAGTTATTATAACACGAAATGAAAGAATGAGAGGACACAAAATCTCTCACATCCTCTGGAAGTGATGCCTCTACCAATGAGCTGGGACAAAACTGGCAATCAAAGCATGGACTTTCTAATTAACCAGGATAATGATATTTATCTGCCATTTCCCCTCAGATTTCCCAGTCCTCTGGTTGTGTGCTGGATCTTCCCAACAGCAATGCATTGCTGTCTCTGTCTTAAGGCCAACTGTTTGAAGATGGTTCAGTACTGAATGGGCATTTAAGCTCCATCAGCTTTACAAAATACCTGCTCTTGGTGGATACAAAATGGGGGAAGTGAAAACAGCTAAAATTGGCTTCATGGCATCACTCCACGCTGCTGCCTGCATTTTGGACTCTCCTTCTCAATGTGGGGATAGAAATTGTCGCAATGAGTACCTGAAGTTGAAAAGTTACAACTGCCCCTTCCTGGGTAGTTCATGGCTCCCACCCCTAGTTATCATCCCTCAAAAAGCGCCACTGACCAAGCTGTATTTGAGGCACTGTTTTGAAAGTATCAGTGATGAGGCATCTGCCTCAGCACTATTTGATTTATTGTTGTTGCCATTTTACTGGCAGGAAAAGGCTCTTGTGATGTTTTCTGCCCCAGATGCCAAAATAACTTGGCTAGCCTTGAGCACTATGCATGTTGCTTCTAAAAGGGTGCCATTTATTGTTCTGCCTTTGGCAGAGGAATAAAAGGTCTGGGACCAGTCCTGTACACTCTGGCCATCTCAGCACTGGCATGTTATAGCACTGTGATTCCACTTTCAACATCCTATGGAATCCTGGGGTTTGCAGTTTCGGGAGGGGCAGCCTGGGATGTTGAAAATGGAATCATAGTGCTATGACATGCTAGTGCAGAAATGGCCTCAGTCTTACCCTCAAGAAGTGTGAGGATGCCATAAAGGTAAAGTTCTTCCTCACTTCAGCTCATGAGCATTAAGCTTACCAAACAGAACTGTTCAGGAATTCTGGAGGCAGCTCTGAGGAGACACTGAAGCATGTTCTGGCCTGCAACTGGCTTTAACAGCTGAAGAAGCTGGCTCCTGCTTTGTAAGGCAGGGAGGGGCAGCTGCAGGGGGGCAGGAGGTGGGGCCTGATTGCCACGTCCCACAGGCTGCATGTGATGCTACCTCCAGTCATCAATTTGGCCTAATTTTGGGGATGTTGGAGGTTCTGGCGGACAGGTGAAAGCAAACCACCATGTGATTTGGAGCAGTTTGTCATGGCAGGTGAAAAATTGGCTCAGATTTGTGTTGGATTGTCGGGGACCTTTGGAGGCCATAATTTGGGGCATTGGGTCTAATGAGAATGGGTGCTCAAGACCTAACCTGTGCACATCTCCTGGGTATTGGGTATGATAGAACCTGTGGAGCACTGATTTGTGTGCATGAACTTCAGCCCTAAAGGGGAGCCAGAGCTGCCTTCAGCACACTTAACTCCTCTTGGTTGCCATGGTTTTCTGAATTATTATTTTGCTGAGTTGTTGTGTGCCTTCAAGTTGTTTCCGACTTATGACAATCCAAAGATGAACTTATCATGGGGTTTTGTGGTGGCTGAGAGTATGTGATGCTCCCAAGGTCACCCAGTGACTTTCCACGGCCAAGCAGGGAATCAATCCGTGGTCTCCAGGGTTGTGGTCCAGCACTCAAACCATGACATAACACTGGCTCTCAATTAGTTACATTGATATCCCACCTTTCCTCTCATCAGCTCAAGACAGCAGATATGGCTTCCCTCCTACCTATTTTATCATCACAACAACCCTGTGGGGTAGATCAGGCTGAGAGAGAGAGACTAGCCCAAGATCACTCAATGAATTTCATGACCCACTATGAACTGGAATCCAGATCAGTCAAGTCTAGAACTCTAGCTTAAGGACACAGGATACAAACCACTTTATGTTTTAAATACTTAAGCTGCTGGCCTCACTGCTGCCACCGTCTCTTCTTCCTCCTCCTCCTCCTCCTCCTGCTGTTTATATATTTTTTCACTCTCCCACTTTCTCGGCAAACTCTCAGACATCAACATACCAGAGTACCCCCAAACAAAACAAAACCAAACACCCCCAAACCATGCCATGCCCACGCACCCATCATTTTCATCGTACAGGAGACTCCCAACTGTGCTTTGATAATAACTATAAAAGAAAAAGCTAAGACAGAAACTGCTAGATAATTATCACCATTTGTGGGATGCTCTGAACCAAATAATTAATTATGCCATGTTCCTATAAATAATCCTATAAATCAAACAACAACAACAACAACAACAAGCATGAGACATATGGTTTACATTTCTTAAAATGTGGCTATATCTTAATGAAGCCATTTCATCTGAGAATACCAGCTGTTTACAAAGATATTTAGGTACAGAGAGTGATAAAGTTGTATAAAGTACACACACACACAGATGCTAAAATAAAATCTGTATTTCCCCCCCTCTCCTGTCTCCTGTGTGTGTGATAATCTGCATCTTTCTGGCAGAATCTCCTCTTCTGACTGTCCATTTATTACTTTTCTATCCCACTCTTCCTCCAAGGAATTCAGGGGAGACTGTGTGGCTTCTGCCACTTCTTCACAATAACTAAGAAAGGGATGGAGGGAAGCAAAAAAGGGAAAGAGACAGAGAAATAGCAACCAAAGTCACTCTATAATCTTTGTTGCTGAGCACAGCAATGCTATCTTTTTCTTTACCGTTGCCCTCGCTTAAGAAATGTATAGGAGCGTCAGGATTAAATTTTCATTATGTTCTTGAGGGATAAGGTTGGGTTTCCTGAGGAAAGCTTTGGATGTTATGGCGTGACAGGAAGTTTCAAAAACCAGCCCTTCTTTTTAAGGGAAGAAGTTGAGAGGGGAATTTCCCCTCTCCCCTACATCACAAACACAAAGACCTAATCGATGAGAGGATGTGAATTTAGACAGGCATTGCCAGCATTATTATCAGTAGGCTCTGGCAGCTGCCCAAGGATACCAGGGGACAGTACAGCAAGGAGCCCATCTCAATCATTCGTTCTATCTGCTCTGTTGGGCTGGATGATTAGCAAGTTGCTCCCTACAGGCTGGAGGGGTTACTCTAACTCCTGTGGTTTCCTTTCACATTAAGTTGTTTTGGCCAAAGACAGAAGGTAATCTGGCTGGTAGGGCAGAGCAAAGAAGCAAAGGGCAACAAGACACAGGGGGTTTATTTCCATCCCTGTGAGATGTCCAGGTTATTTCCTGCAAGTCTAAGTGCATATCCTCCCACTCTCATGATCTGGCAGGGACAACCCCAATTCATCCTCTGTCATCTCACTTTTTCAGCTGCTTTGAAAATGTTCCCGTTTCCCTCACCTCCTCCCACTTTCCTCCATCATTTTCAGTTTACTTCAACTTCACCTTCAACTAACTTAAGTTGCTGCAAACTCAGTTCAAAAGTAGTTTGTGCTCAATTAACTCAGCAAGATAGGGGAGAGGTGGAATCTTGTTCTTCCCAATAGGCTCAGACAAAAAAAAACTGCTGCAGTGTCACAAGCTTGTCTTTTCTTTCTCATTAATAAGTTTTGCCAGATGACCACATTCTGATGTTGCTCGGCCACCTGTGTCCCTGTCTTCATGTGTGAATTGTTCAAGAGTATGCAAATACCTTTTGGGATACTATTTGGCAGAAATAAATTCAGATGTCTTTTTGCAAGCGTACCTCTCTCTCTCTCTCTCATGCCATAACAGATACACCATGATCCTATGCTGAGAATCGCTTATATGTAGAGAATTTGGGAAGTGACTGAGAACATCTTCCAATTCATTCTCTAATAATAAACTCTAATTAAATTCACAAATCTCCTCATGGGCAGGTTGTAAAGAACTTTAGACTTAAACAACATGAATGTGGAAGAAAGGGAAACTAATGGGGGGGTCCATCTGCACCCCTGGATCTAGACTGTTTTTTGACAACCCACATAAAACTTGCTTTAGTGATGGCTGTCTTTGCTGGGCCTTATATTCATTCCACATATCTGCAGTCCGGGTGTACCATATACCAGGGATAGATAACTGGCCCTCCAAGTGTTTCATACCCTCAAACTTTCCTTATTTGGCAGAGACAGTCCTGATTACTCCTCTGTCATCCCATCTTTTCAACCACTTTTAAAATGTGCCAGTTTCTATCTCCTCCTTCCACTTTCCCTTTGTCCTCACACTATTTCAATTGCTGCAACCTGAGCTCAAAGTGCAAAACCAGTTTGCACTCAGTTAACTCAACAGGAGGGAGAGAAGAGGAAAGGCTGGCATCTTCCCCTTCTCCGTAGGCTCAGGCAAAAGCAAACAACAGCAGCCTCTCGCAGCCTGTGTTTTCTTTCTCTTTAATAAGTTTTGCCATCTTGTCCACACTCTGATGTTGCTTGGCCACATATATCCTGGTTTTCATCTGTGTAATGTTGAAGGGCATGAGGTTCGGGGCATACAACTCTCATCAGGCTTATCCAACATGGCCATTTCTGAGAGATTATGGGAATTACACTCCAACTACAGGCCACAGTTAATCACCCCTGCCCTGGACTCTTTGTATGTACACAACTGCCTACTTATTTGAGAATGTGTAAAATCTTTCTCTCTTAATCACCACTTACAGTTTTAAAAAATTATGCTCTAGAGTGGGCCTTCTGAATTCTTTTGAACTGTGCAAATCCCATGGCCTCATCCAGTTTAATTAAAGAGCACATCCCAGGAACCAAGGTAATTAAGTGGAAACAGTAACTCAAAAGTGATAACCAACCTGCCAATAAGAGATAAAAATGAAATATTCTCTGAGGCAAGTTTTCCTATTACACTGAAGCTTCCTCCAGCCCACACTCCCCACATAGAGCCTTGGCTGGTTTCCCTTTGGTGTGGCTTGCCTTGCATTTGGAAGTACCTACTTTGAATGAATGAATGAGCCAAAACACAGAAGAACATTTAGTGGTGTCTTACTAAATGTTTGTGCATTTGTGATTGATTACAGAGTCAGCAGCGGATAGAATCATTTAGGTTAATGTATGAATTGCTTATAGTAAGACGTGCAATCCCGGACAAATCCCGGAACACACACACTGGGCTCCTGTAGGGTTCTGGGTTACCAGGGCCTGGCCTTGAGTCTTAACTTTTCTTGAGTCATCTTCAGGCAAGAGACAAGAGTGCAGATCCTCCGATTTAGGTAGGTACAACTCTGCGCAAGAGAAAATAGCTGGGTGAAAATCTCCAGCTCACAGTAGAGCATAATCTTGCTACAATTTTCGAGATCTAATAGATTGGTTGATGCAGCTTGCGAAGACCCAGCAAAGGGTCTACATATTTAGCTGTTTGACTTCCCTCTTCCCTCCCAGTTTTTTTTTATGTTGCCAGGGCTCACCCTCGATTCTGCTCTTCATCTGCTTTCTGGCTAGAAGCAAATAGTCTAGGTTAAGTGTTCCTTATCTCATCTCCCTAAATAGGTTTTAAAAAATCCCCTAATTTCACCTTGATCTGGGAACAGCCTTTTAAGTTAAGATTTCTGTCAACTTTCAGACAGGAACATAATCCTTTCTGTATGCGTGTATGTTTGAATGACAGGCTGTGAGCAGATGTGGTTGATACTTTGCGTACAAGGCTTAAGGACGTCACCAGGGGCCTTCCCTAGATCTCCAGTTTGGGCCTGGAAATCTCAGGGACTGAGACAATCCTGAGCTGGCAATCCTAGTAGGGGTGTAAATGAATTTAGATTTAGTCCAGTCCAGTCCAATACTTGGAGAACAGTACAGTAACAATACTTAAAGAAAGAATCCATTTTAAACCACGTCGATATTATTATGAAATGAAGCACACCTTGCTTAAAACATTTGCGCATTTGCAAAGCTTGCAGGGCATTTAAAAAAATACAAAGCAAATGAATCAAATGAAGCAGTAAATTCCAACCTCCACAAAAACAAGAAAAACTGGTTACACAGTTGTAAGTGGGAGTTATGTCTGCAGACATTGTTTCATCAGTGTCACTTTGGTGCTGACTTTGGTGCAAAATGTTTCAGAATTTCACATTGGGGAATCATGTACAGCATGGCATTGATAAGGCAAAGAGCATACATGATAGGCTGGATCCAGACTAAGGACATTTCTGCACTACACTGTTATAGTGTTATTATTCCACTTCCAACATGCTGTGGAATTCTGAGGTTTGTAGTTTCCTGGGGCCAAAGAGCTCTCTGGCTGAGAATTCTAAAGGTCCCTCCTTAAACTGTAAATCCCAGGATTCCATAGGCTGTTGAAAGTGGAATAATAACAGTGTAGTGCTGAAATGGCCTTAGACAGGATAGACCATTTGAAATCAATAGGACATAATTTGTTCATGAACGAATTGAATTTCCATTGGCTTCACCTAGGCCCTTTCCACAACTCACCTTTTCTCAGCGCTGGGCTGCGGGGATCGCGCAAGCAGCCTCCAGCGAGAGGCTCTCACGTCCCCGTTGCTTCAGCTCCACAGCTGCCGGCTGCTTGCGCAAGAGACCTGCCTCTTCCTTCCACAGTGCAGCCTGGGAGTTTTCCAGGCTGTGCTGGGGCAGGAAGCACGAGCGCCACGGCTCCAGAGCTCTGCATGCATGGCAGGTGTGTGTGGGGCCCAGGAGCGATGCGCAATTGCACACCATTTTCAGCTTAAAGACGAAAATGAAAAAGTGTGCAAGCGGCGCCTGCCAGACCCTGGAGCATCGCGCAATTTTGAGTGCGTTGTGTGAACTGCTCCTCACATTCACGCGACACTCGAGGGGCCCTTTCGCATGGCAAATGCCATGCGAAAAGGGCCCTAGTCTGTACTAGAAATCTCCAAGTCTGGATCCAACCCAATGTGTGCTCCAATTGAACACAGAAGCCCTGACATTCATTTTCAGTCTACCATTTGAATGGCTGCCTATATCTGTTATATCTGTTCACAACTTATATAATCAGCTACCACAAAGATGCATTTTTATAAAGAATTTCAACCTCTTCCTACAGTTCTCACTTAGGTAAAACTTCCACAGGCTTTGGCTTTGATTTTCTTATTATACTTTAAATTCTCAGTACTGGACCAAAAATATCACACATTAGCAGGCAGCATGAGTTGCTTTAAGTACTCGCCTTAAGGTTTCTTTGATTTCATGGTATTTTCATATGAAATTGGCCATGGCAAGAGAAGGAAATAATTATAATCTCAAAATAGTCAAACCTGCAGCACTTTACAGAACATAACCGGCATTTTGAAAAACAGAAGCATGGAATTCAGTGATTGCTGTCCAAATGAGAATTGACATTCAGTGCTGAACTGTCAATATCATTCTTCTAGAGAGAAACAAAATGAAAAGAGAGAAGCAATCTAAAAGAGAATTACAGGGGGGATGGGATTCTGATGATTTGTATAATGCAACCAGGTAGCAGTTAGCCCCAAAATAGACAAGATATTTTGTTTTCCTTGTCATTTAAAAAGCCTGAGGGAAGGGCTCCAGCACATTAAGCTGCCAAACATTTTAACCCTTCTCACTTCCTTGGTGTTTTCTCAACTGTAGCTTCTATTTGCCCTGCTGGGGAAGAACACAGAAGTAGAGGCAACTCTAACTCAGAAGAGCAAATTGCAGCTTCAGGGAGTGAGAAATGGGAAAAAAAATAATGTGGCATGGCCATAATCCGATAACCATAATCCAATAACTTTCTACCATAATCCAATAACAATAATCCAATAACTTTCCTGGCTCCATCCAAACATGCAAGCACATATCAAACACATATCATTTGTAGTTTGAAATTTCAAAAAAATGTTTGAATTATTTTATACAAATCTATAGTGATCTGTCTAGAGCAAACTGTTGCTATAGCTAAAGCAGGCTGAAAGTGAGAATGCTATTATGTGCTCAATTTTTATCATGTTGAAATCTGTTATTAGAATGGGAAACCACCTTCTAGGCCCTTCTGAGGGTGCATAATTTAATAAAGAAATTTACTACCTCTTCTCATGCCCAGTTGCTTCAAATTTCCTCCAGAGAATTCACCAACTATGTGGTAAAGTGGTTTGAGCATCAGATTACAGTCCTGGAGACTGGGGTTTGATTCCCCACTTGGCGATGGAAACCCACTGGGTGACCTTGGGTGCATCACACACTTTCAGTCCCCAGAAAATCCAGTGATATGTTAACTTCAGGGTTGCCACTTGAAGGCAAACTGGAAGGTAGGCAGAGAGAGAAATACCCCTTCCCATTCTGCTATGGAAGCCATTTTGTTACCACATCATATACCTCCACTCTGTGGGATGTGCTATTTTCATAAATGGACATATTTATGGCTGGAATACGTTTGAAAGTGTGCTGGCTGTAAGCATATGCCAGGTCAGGATCACCTTAGACATGATCAGATCATAAGTTCAGAAAGGATTAGGCAGGAAAGCCCCATGCTGATGGGTTAATTCTAACTGCAAGCTGCAAGCACTCCCAAAACCAATAGAAGGCAAAACTGCCCAGGTGAAGTAATCAGGGACCCTAATCAGAATGGAGACTGCAGTCAAGAAATTAGAAGACTAGGGTTTGGAAGGGCCGCTCTGAAGGAAGAAGACAAAATCCTGAAGTGTAATCCTAAAGTAGTCATTGAATACTGAAGTTAGGATTGTCCATGCCATTGTATTTCTAATTTCTATGTATGGTTCTGAAAGCTGGACAGTAAAGAAAGATGATAAAAGAAGATAACTCCTTTGAAATGTGATGCTGGCAAAAAGTCCTACAGATACTATGGGCTGTTAAAAAGACCAGTAAATGGGTCCTAGAGCAAACTCTCCCTCGAAGCCAAGATGACTACAGGTGGCTTGTCATACTTTGGCCATATTATGAGGGGGCATGACTCATCAGAAAGGGCAATCTTGCCCAATAAGGTAGAAGGCAGTAGGAAAAGAAGGGGGTGACATTATAGATGAATAGATTCAATCAAGAAAGCCACGGGCTTGAGTCTACAAGACCTGAGCAAGGTTGTTGATGATAGAGTGACCTGTAGGTCTCTCCTCTATAGGGCCACGATAAGTCAAAGTAAACTTGATGGCATTTAACAACAATTTAAAACATGAACCAATTAAAACAATAACAAAAAGAAAGAGGACTATGCTGATTTCAAAAACTATCAAGAAGATAGTTTTTCTCCCACCAAATTGCAGTGAGGCTCCTTCCAGCCATAAGCTGGGTCTCCTAAATGTGCTTCAGAATGGACTTTATGCCTTGGAATTCCAGTGTTTGAAGTCTGTGATCTCTGATTTTGGTCGTTTCTGCACTACACTGTTATAGTGCTATCATTCCATGTTCAACATTCTGTGGAATTCTGGGGTTGGTAGTTTACTGAGGTCAAAGAGTTCTCTGACTGAGAATTTTAAATGCCCCTCCCTAAACTGCAAATCCCAGGATTCCATAGGATGTTGAAAGTGGAATAACAGCACTATAACAGTGTAGTGCGGAAATGGCCTTTGTTTGATAGAGATGGGATTTTTTTTACAGGTAACAACATGCAAACATGCAAACTACATGTTGTTGTCCAAAATTATTGTTTTGAACTACAAAACTCAGTATCCCCCAGCCAGCAAGGCCATCAGATGTATCCTGATACGTAACACACAGGGCCATGCAAACACCCCACAAAAGGGCCCAGTGGCAACCTAAGCCTGTAATAAAATTGGGCGATCAGGTTTGTTTCCATTGTTGTCATTTATCTTTCCCTTTAGTTGCCCCTCTCACTCAATATTTCCCCCAACAAGCAAATGTTCTGGTTACCAGCCTGTATTTTACTAATGAATACATAGCATGTGATGGTGGTTTCCTTCTGTCTCGCTGTGGAGCAATTATGAGTGTCATCATTAGAAGATTAATTTGACAAACAAAACATCTAGCTCTGCCCTGGGCAGATGGTGAAAAGTCACTCTCTTGGGAAATGTAAAGTTGAAGTTCCTTGCAGCATGATGACTGAAATGAAAGAGTAACCTATCTTTTCAGTTACACTCCAATAAGCACCTAATTAGGCATAGCTCTAATTTGCCAGTCTCTCTCCTGAGTTCACACCGGCAGCCATGTTGCAAAGAGATAAAGCAAAGTGTCTGGAGCCTGGTTGGTCTGAGTGTTCATTTAGATCTATGATAGATGGGATTTGATTGATAGATTCCCCTTGCAGGGCATAATGCATGGACGGTTTTAAATCTGGTGGTTTCTGTTTCATTATTTTAACTAGAACCTGGTATAGAGAGTGCCAGAAAGAGTGCATATCCTTGCACAATCCACAACATGAGTCCAGTGCAGGGTGCATTCTGGTTTCAAAAAAGGGGTATTTTTTATGTGACACAGTGCAAGGGTCTGCAAACCTTTTAAAAAGTGAATTATCACTCCTTGTGGCTTCTAGGAGAAGCCATTCATCATTTTTTGGCTTGAGAAATGGTAGTCTATGAAATGAAATTAATAAAATAAATAATCTAGGACAGTGATTCTTAACATTTTTTTTAAGCAGGAACCCTGTGTAAATATAATTTGTTGCCAGGGTCCCTCAATACTTAACTCAGGTTTTAAATATTTAAATTTAGATTCAAGTATTCAAATATTCATATCATTTATTTATTTATTTATTTGTGGATTCTGGAAACTAGGGCCATTTCCACCCTATACTGTTATAGTGCTATTATTCCACTTTCAGCATCCTGTGGAATTCTGGGATTCACAATTTAGGGAGAGGCATTTAGAATTCTCAGCAGAGAGTTCTTTGGCCTCAGTAAACTACAAATCCCAGAATTCCACAGGATGTTGAAAGTGGAATAATAGCACTTTAACAGTATAGGGCAAAAATGTCCTGAGACTCAAATCCCCACTCAGACACTGGGTGCCCTTGAGCAAGTCACATTCTCTCAGCCTCAGAGGAAGACAAAGTTTAATGCCCTCTGAACAAATATTGTCAAAAAATTGTTGCAATAAGTTCACTTTAAAGTTGCTATAACTCAGAAGTGACTTGAAGGCACACAACAGCAAAGTGCCACTGACAGGGGGAGGTTCATTCTAGCCATCATGTCTCTCCCCTTTGAAAACTGACTTATGGTGATTCTAAGTCAAACCTATCACGGGTGTAACACCGTGATATGAAATGCCTTTGCCTTTCTCTGAGGCTGAGAGAATGAAATGCCTTTGCCTTTCTCTGAGGCTGAGAGAATGTGACTTGCCTGAGGTCACCCAGGGGGTTTCCATGGTCGAGTGGGGATTCAGACTGTGGTCTCCAGAGTAATAGTTTGTTCACATGCACACACCTGTGGGTCCCTTGGCACCCACACCCTCTACTACCATGTCCCTGATGAAAGGGCCACAGCAGCAGGTGTGTGTGTGTGACACCCAAACTGCTCCCTTGTTTGAAAATGAGGGAGCAGTTTCAGCACCCTCACACACCCCACTTCCACTGCTGGAGGTATCCAGCAGCAGGGCTTTACGGACCCCCGTGAGGGCTCCACAGACCCCAGGTCAAGAACCACTGATCTAGGAGGTCTGGAAGAATCAGGGCCTCCAAAACAGCTGAAGGACATATGTGGCTGCAGAGGTGTGCTCTGCCTATCCTTCATATAAGCTTTCTCTCCCCCTCTCTTCACTAAGGTAAGCTAATATCTCAAAAAGGTATCTTCCCAAATGAGTCACTCACCAACCCTTCCGGGCCTCTGTCTTGTTGCTGGGGAATAGTACCTCATCTGGCCCTAGACAGGCATCTGCGGCTTTTCACCAAGGCGTCAGCAACAGCTGTTTCATTTATGGACAGCCAACATCAGACCTCAGCAGAGTGACCTTGCTTAGAACAGCAGAGGGCTTTAGAGTCCATCCTGTCTAAACATTAGGGTCATGCCAGGATGGATTACACTGTACAGAAAAGAGAAGGAGTGTCATAATAAGATATTGGAAAAGTTAGCTTTTTGGATTGTGGCTCCCAGAATCCCCCAGCCAGCATAGCTAGTGGCCCTACTGCCTGCTGTGATTCTAGGAGCAACAGTCCAAAACAACTAGCTTTTCCAAGATCAGTTCATAATAACACTCAGTCTACACAGACGTAAGCCCCACTGAATTCAATGGGGTCTGTACTCAGGACACTCTGTACCGCACTGCAGCCTGAATTTAGATATTGGCTTCTCTGTTGTTTTGTCAGGCTCCCTTGGGTCCGCCGGATATATTACCACATTCCCCATTGACAGTCTCTGCAAATGATTTAACCTACTCCTTTAGACCCTGATAGAAATGGCAACTGCTTTTTGTCAAGCGCTTATGTGAGCAAATACCACAGGCATTATTAGTAATAACTGCTATGGTAGTGAAGGGCTTATATAAACAAAGATAAACAGTTCTTTCAAGTAGGCTCACTTGGTCCCATACGATCTACCTCCCAAATTAGAAGGTGAGCCTGCAAGGAAACAGCTTTATCCTGTCAAGAAAAAGACGACACCGTCAACCAGTGGTGATGCAGTGTTTGCTGGACTGTGCCATTTCACCTTACCCTTATAAGAGATGGCAAGAGGGCCAGCTTGAATCTGCTCCTATAGAAAAGCCTTGTTTCATCTACAAAACACACCTGTCAGGGAGAAGGAAGATATGTTTTCTCCATCAGCTAGTGAGAAGTGGTACAGTTCAGCACAGGTTGCACTGTAGGATTCTGCTAAGTATGTAGTACATGAAGTCTTCTTCAAAATAAGTCAAATAAATGTGTCCTTTAAATAAGAGTTTTAAGAATAAAAGGACATTTATCAGGGCTGTAACTACAGAGGAGGGTACCAAATGAGAGCATTCTTCCCCCCACTCCAAAATAAGAATTCTACCACTCCAAATGAAAATGTCCTTGAGTCCTCAAATTTCTAGCATTGCAGTAACTTCAAACTTCAGTTGGCCATTTAAACCTAGGCTGAAATTCACTAAGGCAGTTACAAATGCATTGCAAAGAGTTACACATTTGTGACTGGTTAATATTCATAATCCCTGTGTATTCATTACTTTAGGAGATAGATAGGGACTGTGAAAGTCTCCACTTACCAGGCAGCAGCTGCTGTGAGTAACAGGATTCCCTTTACCTGTTGATCAGGAATAGGTTGACTGACATCGACCTCCCCACAATCTCCAGTGTGAGGAGGCACTGCAACAGCCCCTGCTTCTTCCTATTGCAATGGAGATTGTTCACAAGGTGGAAATGTCAGTCAGCTGCTTCCTGATCAACATGAGACAGATCCCCGTTTCTTGCAGCAGCTGCTGCCCCCTAAATACAAATGGGAGGCACTCTGTAGCAACATAACTACAGTGGTTATGTAATTATGTATCTGATAAAGAATTCTGGCCATAGTTTAGGCATCCAAAGAAAAAGGGCAGGCAAATTCCAAAGGTGATACAAATACAGCAAAGAGTTATCAATGTGTCCTTTTAACGTCTTACTCTCTGGAATGCTAGAAATTTGGGGACTGGAAGAAAATTGCATATGGGCCATTTGAGGGGCAATGCCCAATTCCATAGCTACACTCTTGAGTACAGTCCACCATGAGTTGGACTGTATGATTTTCCTGATTACATAGTTCAGGAGTTCTTCCACATCAATGGGGCCTTTAAATAAATGCTGTTAAGAATAAAAAGTGTTGAACATTAACAATCATCTTCCCATTTGTGAACAAGGGTGCAATTATTATCTGGAAGCAGCATCTGTTGGCTATGAAAATCAGCACCTTGACAGGTAAGAACTGAATTGTTTGCTGAGAAAAGAAACACTATCATCAGTGTTCTTGGAGCTTTTCCCTGCTGCCACCCCCATTTATGAAGCAGGATATGTCAAACAGCATGCCATGTATGCAAGAGACGTGGCAGAAGCAAGAGATGAACAACAGGCTTGCAGTAGACCTGCCTTTATCCTGATGCCTCTGCTTCTTTCCTTCACGTTATCCAGGCAGACAAGGGTTGGAGACAAACAATGTTGTTACCCTTTTGCAATTCTCCAGTGGTTTCCCAATACTACTGCCACCTTCTTGCTTACTGTAGAAAAATCAACTGTTTTCAAATGGATAAATGGGTACAGCACATGCCAACTGGGGGCAACTAATGGTCTTCTTCCACGGTTCTTAAAAGGGATGATAGTTTTCATATAGGCAATAGTGATTCAACGGGTGGACTTAGGGCCTTATCACATTACACTGTTATAGCATTATTATTCCACTTTAACTGCCATGGCAATATTACATGGAATCATGGGATTGGCAGTTTAGGGGGAGGCATTTAGAATTCTCAGCCAGAGAGCTCCAATGCCTCACCAAACTACAGACCCCAGAATCCCAAAGGGTGCAGCCAGGGCAGTTAAAGTGGAATAATAGTGCTATAACAATGTAGTGTGACAGGACCACGATCACAGTTTAGCGCATGTTCTTCATACCTTTTCTAGTGTACACCATGTTATAATTCATTTTTTTTTAAAAAAATCAATGTTGCAATTAATGTTTTCCATTAAAAATAATTGAAATATTAAAGTATTAGCAAAAGATTGCTTAAATTGGGGTGTCCAAACTGTGGTTCTCCAATTGTGGTTGGATGGCAGTTCCTCTCAGCTGTAGCAGTCCAATAAGAGCTGGACCTTGCCTGGTCAAGGTTTAAATGAAAATGTGCTATATCATTATAATACTAATTGTTACCCTGTATATTGGGGGTCCTGGGAGGGACACCCAAATTACCAAATAAAACCACAAGTTGGGGGAATGTAACTCGAGCACTCTCTCAGCTAAACGAGAGGCAGGGTAACTTTAGCAAGGATCTTTAACCCAACGTATACAGCGTCAGGTCAGAGAGCAGCTGGACAAAGTTTTCAGAGTAACAAAACAATATTTTATTATAGACAAGAAACACGAAAGACAAGACATAAACTAACTAACTAAGAAATAGAAATGGAGAGCTTTTCGGGAAGGGTAATACGACACTTGGTCTTGTAGTCCTGGATAGAAAGACAGGGTTCCGGGAAAGAAAGCTCAGCGTGGTTAGCTGAGGGGAGTTTCCTTAGACAACTAGCAGCAAGGCGGGATGGAAGTCCAAAGTAGTCCGAGGTGGTCCCAAAAGTGGGGACCTTTTATAGGGTGGATTTTACCTACAGGCTATGTTATGCTCGGTGAAAACAAAGGAAATTTGGAGCTGGACAAAGGATTCGGAAAAGGTCAAGTTTTGCATGATTAGCTTAGCACTTAACGACAATAGTGTGGCCAGTACGTTGATGACCCGACATAAAGGAATGGCTTGGCTCTTGGCTGTGTGGCTTTGTGTGGGTATGTGCCGAGCAGAGCCGTTTTGCAGGGAGGTTTTTCCCTAAAGCAATGGAGAGGCTTGAGTTGCCTGCCTGAATGGGGTTTTGGAATGTACAACCATTAACGGCCGCGCCCTTACATGCTTGTCCAGGGGACCTCTGCAAACACGTGGAGTAGGGTGGCAGAGAAAGGTCAAGTAAAGGCCAAATTATTTGATATCAAAAGGATATCTAGTGCTCTCACCAGATATATCATAACCGTGATAACATAATTTAAACCATAAAAAAGAGCATCTTTGTTAACAGTGCCATTATACTAATATGATCTTTCATCTAATTAAACAATATAAGTCTGTACATTTAATCCAAAACACTAAATGTGTTGGTGGCTGCTGTTATTGTTTGGACGTTTCATGAGGAGTAATGAGCAATCAAGGTTAAATTAAAACCTCCTTGGTGCTAAATAATTCTCAGTGCTAGCAGAAACTAGTTTGGCACTACAAGGGCACTGAGGGGAACTGGACTTTCCCCGTTCCCAGTGGCTGTGTCACACTAACTGGTACAGATGGGACGTAATGGGTGGAACATAAAGAAAAAGTGACAGATAAGATGGAAAGTCAGAGGCATTACAATGATTTATTAGAGCTGGAAACTACTTGTCTAGGAGCATCTGGGTTCTTCTCATCTTTATAAGATTTCAACAGTTCTAAAACTACACATCTATGATTCTTACGTGATTCTTCAAACTAGGCACTCACCATATATGCAAGGTTCTTTCAGAAGAGATGGTATGGTAAAATTACCATCAATCAATTTTACATAATTTCAAGACTGCAGCTGCTCCTAACAATAGAAGATGAAGGCTGGCACTCTGTGAATAAGTTACAAGGTAGCTTATGCTGTGTTAACCCAATGTGGAGGTGGGAATTCTTTACCAAATGGTCAATGATAAAAATTCTCCCCAGATCCACCTTTTAAACTACACAGCTGCTTCAATATAGCCATTTTCATGCTGCTGTGGGCGGAGGAATCAACAGAGATATATCCAGCTACTTTCCTCTAGCTGGATGGGCTGCAAGGATGCCATCTGCAGGGAAGTCTTGAGGACCCTGGACCACACCAATTTTTTAAAAAATCCTAAACTGCACTTTATCCTAATGTGCCATAATGAAAATATAAAGCAGCACAATACACCTGTCAAATGAAGTCATTGTAAGCCATCTTTACACTTTTTCAACAAAAAACTGGCATCTTTTGTTGCCTCTGGATCCTATAAAAGAACCCCCTTGCCTTTGGTGAACTGGCCAATCACCTTTGGAAAGACAGATATATCAATAATTAGTTAAAAAGTTTAAGATGGATAAAAAGAACTATGGTTTTGAAAAATGTAAATCTGAGTTAGAAATGCAACTTTGTACAGATGAGAACAGGTGATTGGTAAAATGTATAAACTTTTGCTAAAATTTGATATGGAACAGGAATAAGTTAAAGATTGATAAAGTGGGTTCAGAATTTGGAATACAACATACAGATGGAACAATGGGGAAAGATGTGGTTGAAAGGATTGAAATGGACATTATGCTACAATCTTAAAAAGATTTTTTATAAAATGGTATAATCTTGGTACATGACTCTAGAGAAGTTGGCTAGAAAGTATAAAGATGTTTCAAATGTATGGTGGAAGTGTAAAAAGCATGAATGGACATTTTATCATATGTGGTGGACATGTGAAAAAAACTAAAAAGTTCTGGGTCCAAATATATATGGATATTCAGAAGATTTAGAAGATGTATATTCAGAAAGTGAATATCCAATTAAAATCAGAATTTTTTCTTTTAGGACTTATGGAAGAAGAATTGGAAAGGAAACATGGAAGACTACTAAAATGTATGACCATAGCAGCATGGAGGTTATATGCACAAAGATGGAAGATTTCAATACTACTGATGATAGAGGGCTGGCTGTTAAAATTTAATGACTAAGAAGAAATGGCTCAATTATCTGATTTGATTAGAGAAAAATCATTTGTGGTTTTTTTTAAAGGACTGGGAACTCCTGATTGACTTTTGCAAAAGAAGGAAAATGAGACGATAACATTGGGCTAGGAGAATTAGTAGGATTGGTTTATCAGAGGAAGTGTAATAAGTCATTTTTAAAGTGGGAGGTAAAATTATAATACTTATGTTTAAAACCACTGAGAAGAAAGTGGGAAATCGCATTTCCCTATATTTTTCTTTATATTTCATGTCCTCTATCTGTCTGTCTATTTTCTTTTTCTTCCTAACTGTATCTGTCTTTTTCTTTAAAATTGTTATATTTTTAATATATCTAGAAAACTTCTTAATAAAAATAATATTTAAAAAAGAGTTCCAGGAGTACATTATTTTGAAATTTCTGTAATATGAAATTTTGCTTTAATAGATTCATAGACTGGCTGATTGACTGACTGATTAACAGAAATTTAGTCAACTGGAAGTTCCTCCATTGTCTGATAGGTCTAGTCAAAACCTAATGAGGCCAGTCTGGTTCAAATGGCTTTGCTGTGGCATGATTTCATACTCCAGAATAAAGTATGACTGATTTTTCTTCACAGCTGCCATATTAAAAAGGCTAGGATAAAGCAGCTCTCAAGCTGCAAATGAAACTTTTGGCTAGAACCATACCTCTCGAGGAGATCCCCTCACTTCCCAAGTTCTTACATTTCAGAGAAGAGGTGTTTCAAGGCACCTTACCTACAGAGTAACTGATTTTGTGACATCTAAAGTTACCCTTTGTTACTGGCTGCTTATGCTATTTTGAGACCATGGGCCTTTCCGCACTACACTGTTTTAGTGTCACTATTCCACTTTCAACATCCTGTGCAATCCTGGGGTTTGCAGTTTAGGGGAAAGCCTTTAGAATTCTCAGTCAGAGAGCTCTTGAGCCTCAGTAAACTACAAACCCCAGAATTCCACAGGATGTTGAAAGAGGAATAGTAGCACTATACTAGTGTAGTACAGAAATGGCCTATGATTTCTATTGTTGTTGCTAAATGGAGAGCTTTGAAAGTTACTTCAGAAAAGTAATTAATACGTAACTCATTGTGGCCATGCTGACTGGGGGAGTCTGAGAGCTGTAATAATAATAAAAAAGACTTTTCCATCTTCTGGAAATGCAGCACCACAGTTTCTCAGCTGCTGAAAAATAAATAAGGACTGTTCGAATGGAGGGCTGTTTTGTTAGCAAGATATCAACAGTATTGCTGTTCAGTTTAATTTAAGTTTTTCATACAATCTGGAGCTAGGTATACCTAAATCTAGTAAAATCAAAGGGCTTAATCACCCTCCTTCAGGATCGGTGTGCTGCTAGTATAATGAATTATAGATTGGATTTAGAAGTGAGGAAATTCAGGATCAAATCTCTGCTTATGCTTCAACCTCTGAGAATAACCTTGGGCCATCCACCATTTCTCAGTCTGGAAGAATGGGGTAACTCATCGTGCTTGTGTAGGTAAATATATCACTCTAAGCTGTTGGAGGCACAGTGAGTTACATAAACGTAATATAAAGACACTTATGGGTATAACATGGCATTTTAAATAGGGGTCTGATTCATATTGCAAATCATTAATGGATGAGTAATTTAATACTGAAGAGGAAATATCAATTTTCAGCTGGAGTGGGATTCTGGATCTCCTCCAGGGGTAAACTGAAACTTCTGGGGAAGAACAGCATTGTTGGCAAGGAAGATGGAAATACTTTAGGCTCATATAGTTTGACATCATGGTCAAATAGAACTTCCACCTCTCTTTGTGGAAGCTGCCTGAAACAGTTTAGTTTCAGCAGGCATTCCAGCCACCATGCTGTGTGTCCAAGCCAAATTTGCCAAGCAGAAAAGAACAATGCTTGGAAAAGTTACTTTTTCAGACTGCAATTAGTAGTGGGTGGTGGTTTCCATGTCAGTGGGATATTGAATCTGCTCTGGATTTTAGCCTAAACTTTAAAGGACTTATCAAAAGTGGTGGTCCTATGTGGGAGATAGAATTCAGTAGGTTGGATAGCTCCTTTAAAGTTCAGACTAAAACACTGAGCAGACTCACCATTACCATTGACTACAATTCATAGAATCCCTAACCAGCATGACCACTATGATTTATACTCCAAAAATGTAACTGTGTCAAACTCTGGAAAATAAAATTTATGATGTCACAACTCAGGCTTATGAAACCAGAAATACTAAACAATATGCCAGATGGGAATTGGCAAACTGTTTAGTATTTATGATGTCATAAGCTTGATTTACAACATCAGAAATTGTGGAATTCATGTTTACGTCATTGCACCATTGTAATGACTGAAATTGCTCCTTGAAACCTACCATAGAAGCATCTTGGCACTTTGGGACTGCAAGAGTTTCCATGGAAGATTTTGGAGGCTCATGTCAGCAAAAATAGCTACAACTCTGGATGCAGACTCTTGGCCACTGTTTTATGTTTTTGTCTTCGAACCCATGAAGTTTCAACGTATGTGAAGTGGGAAAATGAAAATAGATCTTACTCCAACACACGCGCGCACGCACATACACTTTTATTTTTCCTTCAAAGAAAATATTTCTCAAAGTTTGCATAACTTAAACAAGTTCCATTGAAGATGGACAGAAATTGCCATGAAAACTGCAGTCCAATGCTCTTCCAGTCTGCAGAGATACCATCTAGTTCATTATGCAGTCTGTACATATCTGTTGCAGAAACAATTCATTGCATTTCTCTCATTTCAATTGTTTGCTGAATGATCAGTGTAGCTCCTAACATCCTGTGTTATTTGGGGGTTTGTAGTCTACTGAGGCTAAAGATCTCTCTGGCTGAGAATTCTAAATACCCCTTCCTAAATTGCAAACTCCAGGATTCCACAAAATGTTGAAAATGGAATAATAGCACTATAACAGTGTAGTGCAGAAAGGCCCTTACTTAGGAATAGCACTTGATGTCCTAGCTAGCCATTCTTGGACACAAGATAGCATTGAACAAGCATAACCTACCAAAGTAATTTCTTCTTGGACGTCTGTGGTAGCTAGAAGAAACTATTTTCATGTCCAACAGCAACTAACATTCATGTGTTTGTTTAGAATAGATTTGCCCACAAGTCAGAAGACACATGTTGCACTACTAAAGCGTTTATGATCAAATGATCTTTTTTCTGTTGCCACCCCTTTTATTTATTGTTTTATTTTATTATAGTCTACATGTTGCAGTGCTAAAGCATTTATGATCAAATTGTCTTTTTTCTGTTGCCATCCCTTTTATTTTATTTTATTTTATTTTAGTCTACAGCTTCCAAACCCCAAGGCAACAGGGCATACTGGCAGATGGATTCTGCAAGCTGGAGTCCCCCCAAAAAACAGTTTTTCCACACTCTGGCTAAGTCACACAAATGCTGCACACAGGCACCAGTACTGTACGTTAGCTGTACTGTATATTAGCTCCATGTTTCCATCTGTTCTTCTCAATCTATACTTCCCATACTTCTGGTGTTATGCTTATGCACTGAACTGTGAGCGTAGGAAATTTTCAAGCAAGCACAGCCTTACCCTATGTGGGCAAAATGGCAATGTCAGTTCAAGCTCCAAAACAAACACTCACAGCTTTGGTACAGCTGCCACACAGCAATCTTGTTTGAATAATGGAATTAAATTCCAGTAACAAATGGGCTTCTCTCTGTGGCCCTGTGGTCCTTTCTGCAGCTTACCAGATCCTGATGGTGTTCTGTGGGGATCTTGATAGAGATCCTCCTAGGAGGGGAACATGACAGGAGCACTCCCCTCCGCACTGGCTGCCTCCATGAATGGAGAAAGTGCAATGGCACAGCCTCTTCCTCCCTCAGTGCAGCTAGTCACAGTCTCAGGCTTTGTGCTTCCAGGACCTCCGCACAGCAAGTAAGTGTGTGAGGTCAGCGGGAGGGCTCCCAATCACTAGTCATTGACAGGGAAAGCTCATCAATGATTTATCACACCACCTAGGGACAGGAGAATGATGGGACCCAAATGACATTGTGCATAAGTGTTGTTCAGTCCTGTCCTTCTCCCATCCCAAGTGCAGGGCAACAATATCCTGTGGAAAGGGACTGGGTGTGTGTCTCTCTCCCTCTCTCTCCTTCTCTCTCTCTGTTAGTACTTGCTTTGTACATCCCAGATATATATCCACAGTGTACTGAATTTGGATGATGGATGTTTCTCTGCTGAAGGCATGATAGGTTCTCTAGCTTTTAGATGGAGGAGGAGAAAGTATGGACCATAGGCTGCATTTAGCCTGTTGAGACTGAATTTGCAGCATCAAAACAATGTTTCTCAGACAATTTTCCCCCTCCTATATCTTAAAAGTGCTGCAGTTTGGCCCCCACAGCTCCACTCAGACCCTCCATTCTCTCTAATATAAAAAAACTGCAATAAAGTTGCAAAACTGGCCAAAACACAACTGGAAGTGACATGATGCCACATTTGGTTGTTTTGGGTGTGCTAGCGCAGCCCCTGAGAAGAGTATGGGGATGAAAAATGGGCCCCACTCCTCTGCTATTGGATAGTTCTGATTTAGATTCTATCTGAAATTGGTCTTTGCCAGTGTATCTTTCAAACTCTACCTTCTCCAACAGGATCAGTATGTTAGCTTAAGACAGAAAGCCCTTACTGATAAATTACAACTTAGGGTTTTCTGCAAAACTTTTGCTCATCTTGGGTTATCATAGATAAAACTTAGTCTTGTTTGTTGGATTAAGGGCATTGACAACCCATACTTTATTTCTACTACCTGGAAAGTTTCTTCTTTATTAAATCTGGGCTGATCCCTTGTCTCCTCAGTGTGCTGTGCTATGTTGTCTGGGAAATCAAAATACCTCCAAATACCATTTCATTTTTTACTAGACCTGGGTTTAACTGAATATCCTCCACTGTACTTAAGGGTTGCTTCCTGGGTATTCCTCATAACAAATGGTTTTCTACCTGTAACAGGTTAAGATCTGATCAGGACAACCACACCAAAACAAATTCAAGAGCAATCAAGGAAGGCAGCCACACTGCAGAAAAACTGCAGTTCCATACCACTCTGTCATGACTCCATGCAAGGGAAGATTGGAGCATACCTTCCCATTAGAATGGAGGTGTGGTCTTAAGTAACAGGTTTGCAAGGTAAAGATTTAAACCAGGGCCAGGAACTCTGCAAACTTCAGGCTACAGGTGGCCCTTTGCGCATCCATTGTGGCCTGTGGGACTCTCACAACCCCCTTAAAAAGACCTGGCACCCCCCAAAATAATTCACTCCCAAAAGTTGATGGGTGGGACAAGACACACATGCAAAATGCAAAAGAAGAGCTCGGGACTATTTCATGCTGTTTCAGCAAGCTCTCCATCCTGAAACAGATCCCTCAAAAACAGGCCAGTGGGTGATCAGAAGTGACATACCTCTTTTCCAATCATTCAAAATGATATCATATAATGAGAAGGCTGTGGTTCTCTAAAGTTCTGCCAAAAGTCAGTCACTGAAGCCCTCTGGGCTCTGGAGCTGTGCTTCATACAAAGGAATTATCTTCAGGGCTTGTTTTTCTATACATTTTGAGAACAGAACAACCAAGCAGCTATTGTAAAAGTATTCCCCCACAGCTTTCAGAGCTAGCACGAAAAGAAAGGTTGTGTGGGCTTTGGAGATGTTATTCTTTACTAATTTTCTTCTCAAAGCAAGCAACAAGTAATTTTAGCAATTTTCTTCCAGTTGTGAGAAAGTCTTTTTTTTAAAAAAGCATAGTTTTTGAAACTGATTCACAATTTGGAGCTTATTTTGTACAAAGATTCATATATGGCTTTTTAGTACACAAAAAAGGAAGGAAGGAAGGAAGGAAGGAAGGAAGGAAGGAAGGAAGCAACACTTTCTGCACAGGAAAAAATGCCATTTCCTCTACAGAAAACACTGTTTCTGTACAGCACAACCACATTTGGATTTTGCCCAGAGTAAGTCTTCAATTGTGAAGAATCTAATCAATCCTGGATTCTTCTCATTGAGGTTTCTTTACACTTGATCAAGAACATATTTTTCTACTATTTTCTATTTTTTTTAAAAAATATTCTTTGCATCCCTAGTGGGTGTTGACATTCTTACAAGAAAGCTAGTGAGCTCACATTTTTATCTGTTAAAATGCAATGCAAGGGTGAACAGTGAAGCTTGTTGCCTATGCTAACTTTTCCACTCCACACCTGCTTCAAGTTGTGCAAATGTCATTCTGAGCATGTATGACAAGTTCTCCTGATAACCAGGATCACACTCCATACAATCTTTGTGGCTCACTTTTTTGTGGTTGTTACAATTTGGACAAAGATGATCACATGAGACTGTTAACTTCCATTCTCTTGAAATGTCCGGGTAGGACTTTAATATATTTGAACTAGAATTGCCCTAAGACCTATGGAGGATGGTCCCTTCTAGTGTCACAAGAGATGGGCCCTGGTGATGTCATTAAGCATGATAGGGGAAGCATCAACCAGTCGAACAGAGTACTCCATTCATAGAAAAAGGACCAAAGCCAACAAATGATGAAAAAAATACTTATACACACTTTTCTTGTCAACACTGAGATTCCTCAGCCTCTCACAGAGAACTAGAGAAGAGAGCTGGGGGTCCTAATTTGAGCTGCTTATTGCCAGATGTGAACAATTCAATAAAGTCAGTAAAAGAGACAGTGGTCACGTTTCTTTTTCTGGCTGCAAAGACACAGAAAGTAATGCCTCTTATCTACCTAGCTGTTCTGCTTTTACTCATTATAATTTTTTTTTGCATAATCTAATCAGTTATGTCATTTCTTTCTAACTTACATTTCATGTTATTAGGCTGAACATCTACCTTTAGACATGCTTCTGTATTTAAATCTCAGAAATTGTATGTTTCATGATCTATTTTAACGTGCCTTCTATTGATTTTTTCTCATTTGTTTGGGTTATTTCTTGTGACTGCATAATAAAGAATATGATTTGACTTGACAGTCCTAGTTTTCATCAATTATCCAAAGCTGAGGCAATATTTTAAAGCTGTAAATATAAAATCCAGCATAGTGTAGTGGTTTAAGTGCTGGGTATGACTCTGGAGACCAGTGTATGAATCCCTGCTCAGCCATGGAAACCTACTGGCACTACAGTGCCAGTTTCCGCACTACAGTGTTAAAGTGCTGCTATTCCACTATCAACTTCCTATGGAATTCTGGGGTTTGTAGTTTAGGGAAGGGCACTTTGAATTCTCAACCAAAGCGCTCTTTGGTCTCAATAAACTACAAACCCCAGAATTCCACAGGGCGTTGAAAGCGGAATAGCGGCAGTTTAACACTGTAGTGCAGAAATGGCCTGGGTGACCTTGGGCAAGTCATACTCTCTCAGCCTCAGAGAAAGGCAATGACAAGTCCCCTCTGAACAAATCATGCCAAGAAAACCTTGTGACGAGTCCACCTTATAGTTGCTGTAAATTGGAAACAATGATACACAACAACAACAAAATTTGGAAGTACTCTTTCCAGAATTCTTACCCACCTTTTAAAGGTCTAGGAGTGTAGCAAAAATGAAGGGATTCCTTCTCCCACTCAGTGCTGGCTTCTGTCCTTGAACAGGAGATGGGAACTTCCCTCAAATACCCTTAATTAAAAGTTGCCACCACCCCCTGAATTAAGCCTTATCCTTAGCAACACAGTGAGATGTTGCTTGGGAATTACCAGACTCTCAGCTTAAAGATCCCTTTCCTTCCCCTACTCCTTCCGGGTGAGAGAAATCCTGTCTACGCGGGTTGCCAAGAAATGTGAGGGAATGTAGAGGAAACAGAAAAGCATTTATTTTAAGACAGGCAAGATAGAAAAGAGAATTATTAATATTCACAAGAGGCTCCTTCCTCTCACGTACGCTTAGTAGTTACAAGTATAGATAGATTCCTCAGATCAGCCAAAGCTTTCAAAATGAACAGAAATTCCTAATGCAGCTAAGTAACATTCTAAACTACTTGCAGTTGGTCATTTCTGAGATGATATGTTGGGCAACCAGGAGGCTAGGCCTACTGGCCTCCCTGCCACTGGCATTATTGGCCCTCTGCTGATGTCTTGGATGTCTCCTTTGTTCTGACTCTCTTCTCATGGTCTCTTGAGGATTTTTATAACTTCTTCATCGAAGCATCTCGAAGAGTCTCACCTTTCTCCCCCTGATTGAGCAACTATTTCCCGTGACCTTTGATGCTGACCCTCCAATAAAATGTAACCTAACCCTAATAGTTCATTAACCTTTTGTATGCCTGAAAGAGAACTATCTCCCTTAAGCTCTGCTACCTGGATAATGGGAAAACCTCATTATCACAAGGGGGTGGAACTGGATCTGGACTGCTCTGTTGGGAGCAGAGGAATGAATCACATGCTGTTGTCCTAATCAAATTTCAACTCGGCTATAATACTTTGTCAGTATTTAATGTGCCACCAGGCTCTCTGGCTAGTATCCTGCATTGCCTGTTTGGGGTGTAATGCTTTACCCATACAGTTTGCAGTTACATGCTCCTATCACCATGTAATACATGTTTGAAATTCAGCTGCCCCTGTAGATTATTGGGTGGGAGGCGTCTGCACAGATCCTGGCTACAGTTCTGCATCTGGGAGAAGAAACCTACCATCACACTGCCAAATCTCCAGGGAACTGTGCCTTGTGACTCCAGGAATTCTCTGGAATGCCAGAAGGTTGACAGCAGCATTCCTCCTCAGGTTGCAGAACTGCTGCCTGGGTGCTTCCCATCCCTACCTATGTTCAGCCAATAAATGGCTCAGGAAATGAGCTCCAGCACTTAAGAGATACTTTCCATGGCTGGGGGTGAGCGTGGTACAAGAAGGTGTTGAATACCTCCTTCTGCATCATCCCCAAAAGGCACAAACTTGTACAATTTGGAGTGATACAAGTCTGTGTCACCAATAGAACCACAGTTTTTCTTGTTTTTATGCCTGAGAGATGCTTTTTCAAAGTTATTGGTCCATGTGACTTTTCTTCCCTGGACAGAACTTGATTGTCAAGCAAAAACAGAGAGAAGAGCAGCTAGGTACAACTCCATCGTGCCTTGGACCATTGGATGGTGAGAAGTCCTGCCTCTAGATTCCAACTTGCTCTGGCCTCTGAGGGATAGAAGAGCAGCCAGCATCTACTGGGCACAATCTCCTCCCCCACTGCCACCCCCTTTCCTTAAGGCATGTCTTATTTAGATTGTAAACCTGAGGAAAGGGAACTGTAAATTAATGTTTTTTAAGCTGCCCTGGAAGCCTTCTTTGGCTGAAAAGCAAAGTATATATTCTCTAAATAAATAAGTAAGTAAGATACTTTCCCAACCAAAACTAAATTCCCAACATCTGTTTAATACTGATACACAATAGCACCCCTCTTCCTCATGTTCTTTAGCTGTTGGAAGTCATAGGCATACCACCTCTCATACTAGAAGGACTTATAGCCATCCTGACTAGTAGCCATGGATGGCCAGTCATTGCCAGCTCAGGTCCCATGAGCTTAGTCCCTCAGAGCGTATCACTTTTCACTTGCTTACATTGACTCATTTCACAAGTCTGGATTCTAAACATGACTCTAAATAATGACTCTAAATAATGTGATGCCATCAACAAATCTGGCCTCCTTACTGTTTACTCCAGACTGACTCCAGAGCATCAACAAACAAGTTAAAAGCAGCAGTCCCCATTGACTGCTTACATCCCTCCATTTACAGAACTCTATATTTATTTCTATTTTCTGCTCCCCATATCTTTGCCATTTTCCTGTTCATAAGAGGATCCTCCTTCTTATCCCATGACGGTTAAGTTTGTTCAGCTGTCTTTACTGAGGGACTTTCTGAGGGAGTTTTGTTTTTGTTTTTTAAAAAACCTCTTGAGAATTCAACTAAATAGGACCAGCTAAGTTTCACTGAACCCATTGGACTTTGTTCCATACTTTGCATTACGCACAAGCCACTCCAGTTAACTTTTTAAAAAAACATTATGATTTCACATACTCCACATTGATGGGTATTGAGAATCTAACAGTGGAATCAGTAGAATCTAACAATCTAACATCCATCCTGATTGAATATTAGTTCCCTGAAAACTTTGATTTGCCAGTTGAGAGACAATCTTGTGAACATTTGATCTCTGCCTCTCCCTTCCCCTTTCTTTGAAAACTTTACTTACAGTTTTAGTTTGTGCATATACAGAGCTTGGAAAAGTTACTCTTTTGGACTATGACTTCTATAACTCAAACCATCATTTCCTGCTGAATGTGACTTGAACCCATGGTTGCAATTGGTTTGTAAACCATGATTATGGGTGAACTTGATATGTGCTCATTGTATTTTGTGTCACTGCACATGTTATGCAAAATTATACTTCATGGCAGGAAGGAAAGGAATGGGACATGGCTCAGACCAAACATTTCCAAGATTGGTTCCCAGAAGAGTCAGTGTTGTTCTTGCACTGAAGATTACATTTTGTTCTTCCATATTCTGTTGGGATTGTGTAAACATTTTGCAGTCCCATCATTCTCATCTCATTACTGGCAGTTAGGTTCTTGCTTTGCCACCATGTTTATATGCTAATAGAAATTACAGGAGCCAGCTGGATACATTAATTTGCCCATAATTACTGATTACCTCATAGTCAATTCACAGGAGGGCTGTTGTAAACTAAAGGGTTACTTTTTAAAGGAAAAAAAATGTTCCGGATTTTGAATTGACAGTGTAACTAAAGATATCTTCCTTAATCCACCACCCCATTACTTACTTAATTTATTTAATTCTTCAGCTGAACAATTCAGCATGTGGTCAGTATATGTTATATGTGTAAATATTATAGTTAACTTCAGAAACATAGCACAATTTCCTTAGAGATGATTATTTGTCTAAGCTTCTACCTTTCACACACTTGAAAAAAAATCTGTATCTTAAGAGTTAAAGTTTTCTGAATGTAGTGCAGAAAGTATTACTGAAGAATCTGAAATATATGTAGTTCTTCTCTGTAACCAACTAGCTTTTATTTTTAGAAAGTGGGGAAATGATTAATCTAATTTTCTTGCTGCAGGGGTTAAAGGAAGGCAGCCTTCCTCTTGAACAGCACCACATTCTTCTGAAATTATCTCCTCTCTCTAGGTGTGAAGAGGAGCAGATTCTCCTCATGATTCACCAAGAAAGGGTCATATAAACTGACAGAAATTTTGAATCCTGGTGATCTGCAGGCAACCTTCCTAATAATTATACTGATGAGAAGAATCAGCACCTCTCAACAGCAAAGAGCACCTGATACCAAGAGAAAACAGACCCAGGCAATTAGATTGCCAATTTTGCCAACGTTATATAAAGTCTATTTATGTGAAAGTCTTGGCTCCACAGTCAGTGAATAATTAAACATTCATTTCAGGTGAGCATTGCTTTTTCAGGGATTGCAAAGAAAAGAATAAAAGTAAGGGCGAGAGACACCAAAGTGTGAGACCAATGCATACATTTTAACACTGGAAATCAGGAGAGAAATAAACAAAACTGAAATCCTCCTGGGTTTTGAAAATGTCATGATCCTGGCTGAATCTCTATTTACAAAATAATCTGGGATATCTTTCTTATACAACATGGATTTAGCCATTCTTCTACAGACAAATCAATGTCATATCCTTTGATATTTCACAGATCACAATCAGGACACATATGGCCAAACAACATCATCAAGAAAGCAAAAGTGGGGGGAGGAGGAAAGAGAAACCGGGACATTTTAAACGCAGCCAGAAAGGGGGATGATAGAGGATTAACTGGGACTGTACCTGCTAAATTGGGACTATGCATTCTTATACGTTGTTTTGTTATTGTTGTTGTCTCCACATGCTAAGAATAATTTCTTGGCATTCTAGCTTTGCCATGTTCTGTCCATTCACTTTTTACAGAGCATCCAGATGTCACTCTCAATTTGTTATTGGCCTAGAAGAACCAGTGTTGTTCTAGAGCCTGACCACCAGTTGAGGGGAGTGCATTGGGGCAGGGAGAAGGGGTTCTGCTAGTTCCTTAGTTCTACTGATGAAAGGAGATTCTTCTGTGGAATGATCCCTTTGGATTCTCACCACAGACTCTCACTGTTCTCTGTGTTCCCCTTCAGTGTTTTCTTTTTCCCCTAGCTCCAATTTTTGTTCTTCTTTTTTTTTCTTCTATCAATAACAAAATACAACTACAATGGGGAGGGAACAGAAAGGATCAATTAACAGCTTTTATGGCTCCTCTGCCTTTGAACAAAGTACCTTCTCTTTGCAGAAATGGGGTGCATCCACTTTGCACAGTTGCATCAGTTTGAACCCACTTGAACTGCCATGGCTCCATCAACTTACAGAATCTTGGGATTTACAATTTAGTGTGTGGCATTTAGAATTCTCTGCTAAAGAGCTCTGTTTCAGCACTCACTTGAATTACAGCATTTGGGCTGTCTGGCACAGAGTTCCAACTTGTTATTGTTTGTGTGCCTTTGAGTTGTTTCTGACTTATGGGGTTTTCTGCATCTGAGAGTGTGTGATGTGCCAGCCAGCCCCTCCCAAAACTGGATTCCATAGGATGTTGAAAGTGGAGTCATGGTGCTATAACAGGCTAGTGAGGAAATGGCCTTTAGCAAGTCATTCTCTCTTTGTCTCAGAGGAATGCAATGACAAACCTCTTCTGAACAAATTCTGCCAAGAAAACCCTATGGAAGACATATGTCAATATATGTCAGAAATGACTTGAAGGCACACAACAAAAAAAGACAACAAACCACCTCTGAGTATTCCTTGCCTAAGAAAACCCTATGAAATTCATGGGGTCCTACACACACACACATGCATGCACACACATTTTTTATTTTCTCTTTAAAAAAACAAACCAACCACTGAACCCTAATTGCTACAGGGAAAAGCAAGGTGATGACATAGATTACTGTGGCATTTTTTAATATAGATGCCTGCTACCAATGACTCCTCTCCTTCTTGCTGGAAATTATTTAGGAATTCCACAGTAGCAACTGCAGCTTATCCTCGTTAATGGCTTTGTAATCTCTTGAAGCCACTTGGCCAGGCCTCTGATTATAGATTTCATATATGCACCATAATATAGTTACCCTATCATCTCCACAGAATTGCTCAATTTACAATGGAATGAATTGAGCAATCACTTGACTGAGTGCGTGAAAGCGTCCCATCATCTCCCAGAGTTTCAGCTAATTTCATATCAGAACACTTTGAATCAGTCTGAGTTTTGTTTGGAACTTTCCATTTAAAAAGTGTAATAAAAATGGGTGTAGCCACAGGGGATAAATCTCTCCCTCATGCCCCCCCAAACACACACACACACACCGGAGCAGTTAGCATTGATGTTACAGGAAATGAAGCTTCTCCCTATCCCCATACTGCCTTGTTTTACAGACCTTCAAAGGGTGCAGTCAGTAACAACAAGAAAATGGCAAGTAATTTCTTTACCAATCTCTTATGAAGACATAACTACACTGAATACAGTCACTCAAGTGTGTTCTCCCTAAACCGGAAATCATGCTTGCAGACATTTTGCAGACTTGTGTAACTGAAAAACCAGGAAATTTATTTCATCTTTGATGAAGGCACATGATTACTACCTGTCACTCTTGGGCAGCTGTCAGGGCCCCAGTACACTGACAGGGTCCACTGGTATTGAGGTCTGCCACAGAACCTTTGCATTTGGTGGCTGGATTCACAAGCCACCATTATAATTTCTTCCACTGCCTTTAACATAGCCTTGCTCTGTGTCATTGTGGACACTGAAATGGTCACCTGTCATTCCCACAGCCAAGTAATCCTGGGCAAAAGACATGCCAATATCTGAAGATTCCTACCACGAAGGAATTTGTGAAAGCCTTCTCAGAATTAAGCCCTCATGGGCTACCAAACATAACTGGTGAACCTCTGATGGACTGGAGTCTGAGAGGGCTTATGCTAGATATTTTTCTCAGGGTCTTTCCACACTACACTGTTATATGCTATTATTCCACCTTCAACCTCCTGGGGTTTGTAGTTTCCTAAGGCCAAAGAGCTCTCTGGCTGAGAATTCTAAATGTCCCTCCCTAAACTGCAAACCCCAGAATTCCACGGGAAGTTGAAAGTGGAATAATAGCACTATAACGGTGTAATGTAGAAGTCCCTCAGTTATTCTCAAAGGTGCTGCAAGATTCCTTTATATCTTTTCATCCAGACTAACACAGCTATGTCTATGGATACAAACTACATTTGGATTAGTAGTTACTAATAGTGCAGTCCAGGGCCCTATCATACTACCCAGTTAAAGAGCCATGATTCTGTTTTAATTGCCATGGCTGGATCCGATGTAATTCTAGAACCGGTACAGCCACTGGACGAGCTCTCTGCTGAGAATTCTAAATATCCTTCCTTAAAGTGCGCACCCCAGGGTTTCATAGTACGTAACCATGGCAGTTAAAATGGAAACATATAATTGTGTAGTACTAAACACCTCCCCCAGATATATATTACGTACATGCCATTCAAATCTGATAGTTTTTTCTACAGAGAACTATCTGATGACCAGGGTCATTTCTTACAGCGTCTACCTCTTATCTCACAGAAACTAGATGTGTCTGTCCTATTATTGTTGTTGTTATATTGTATGTGAAATTGTCTGTATGGCTCAATAAGCAGCTCACAGTATGACATCTACAAACTATTATAGCGTTATGTAAATCAAACTATTTTTATAATGCTTCATCATTTTCTATGACTTTAACTATACCCCATATCCTGAAAAGATAGGTCATCTTTTGCAAGTAGGTAGCTGAGGCTTCACAGTTAGCAGTCTACACCTGTCCGCAGTCAATCAGTCTGCACTCAGCCCCATAGGATGCTATAGTGTTATATTGGGAGCTAGGCTATTTCCCCATGTAGTCTTCTGTGCTCGACTTGCCTACTACTGTAGTTGTTGTGTACCTTCAAGTCCTTTCCAACTTATGGTGACCCTAAGGCAAACCCACCATGGAGTTTTCTGAGGCTGTGAGTATATGATGCACCCAAGGTCACACAGTGGGTTTCCATTGGCTGAATGGGGAACTGAACCTTGGTCTCCTGGCCCAATGTTCAGACTACAACACCATGCCTACTGCTGATATTTGTAAACCATACATTAACACAGAAGGTGCAAAAGGCCTTTAACATGCAATTATACCGCCTCATTCAGAAATTTAAGGAGGGGGCAAGGTGCCATCTTCTCCCACAAAGCCTTCTTTGTTTTCCAACCATTTCTCCTGTCTTTTTGTTACCAGAAAAATGCCATTAAATTTGGAAGGAAGGAAATGCAGTTGTGCAACGCCTTTCAATTGGCAGCACTAGGAGGACTCTGGAAGCATGGATTAAAGTAAGTTTTTATGGAAGGTGAAACTACAAAACTGTATTTGAGAGTTTCTTTGACAGACCTCATTAGATTTTATACAAAACTGAAGATTTAATGCTAGTGTTGCCAGAATGAAAATTGGAGAGGGCTCCTGTACCTTTAATAGTTGCATAGAAGAGGGAATCAGGAGCTATTGTTTATTGCTTGCTTATGTGACAGTAAGACTTGCTGAAATTCCCTCTTCAAAACAAGCATTAAAGGTGTAGGTGCCTTCTCCAGTTTTCACTTTGACAACACTATTCAGTGGTGCCTCATGAGGAAAGATATGTGCAGTTTAAAACATACACATTGGCATGCTAATTACCACATAGCTGGAGCTGACACAAGTGTATTGAGAAGGCTGGGTGAGGTTCATCCTATTAGATTCCTTGCTGAGATTCTGTTCGTCAGAAGATCATCATGAAGAATGGCAATCTGCCCTCTTCCTGCAAAGACTGAGGGAAAAGTTCTCATTTGCCCAGTTGCATGCTCAGGTGCTTCCTTTTGCAGAACAGTTTTATCTCCTCAGGAATTTTTCCAGGAATTCATTGGTTTTATAGCGAGTACAATATCTAAAGGCACTGGATCCCATCTGATCTTGGAAGCTAAGCAACGTCAACCCTGGTTAGTACTTGGACAGGAGATCACCAAGGAATACCACGTGCTGTAGGCTATACTTTAGGGGAAGGAACTGGTAAAACCACCTCTGAGTATTCCTTGCCTAAGAAAATCCCATGAATTTCATGGGGTCACAATAAGTTGACAGACAACTTGAAGACTTTCTCTCACACTCACATAATAGCATGCTTGTAGAGAGTGGATAAGCAGAACTGGAAAAATGCTGCTGCTTTCAGGGGATGGATCTGTAAAAAGCCAGGAATAGGCTGATCTTTTGTTGACTAAAAGTAAATTCTTGTCTTTGGCCACAAGAATTCATTCCAAGATCTATATGAAAACACTATCTTCCTTAGGCCAAACAAAATGTCATAAAATAGTGGGAAAGCTTTTGAATTCTCCATTCCTTAACTGACTTCATAAGTCATGGCGATTATTTATTCTTCTTTTTGTGAATGTTGTGAGCACAAATACCTGTTACTTTGCTCCAGAATAATATTTTCTGAAATAACAATGTGTTTCCCACCCCCACAGCAACAAGAGGCAACATATCAAATCCCACAGTTTTATCAGCTATATGGTAGAAGATTCTAGTATGTTTTTTTTGGCTGCGTGGCTCATTTTGTTCAAGGGTACCCTGGGAATGTAGCCATCATGCTCTCTGGGATGGGACATTTTACATCCCTAAAGTCATATTCTATTTGAAAATCCACACAGATCTACAGCTCAAATGTTGGCATTCTGTGGCATTGTCTCAAGAATTTACAATTGGGGAACTGTAAACAATCTCCCCAAATTCAGCCTTTTGCCAAATACAGGGGGTTTTACTTCTAAAAACAGTCAAAAGGTTAGGATAAAACTATTGATTTTGATGTACTTTTTGACCATAATCAACCTATTAGTAATTTTTTTGACCCAATAGTGCACTGGGTTCCATGCTGTTTTTCAGCAAACCAATGATTTGTCAAGGCAGATGTTAGATGCTGATTTTATCAGTAAGTGGGCTACATTTAGAGAAAATTGAAATTTCTTCCATGCAGGGCACTACTGGAATTCACTGGGATCAGGAAATGTCCCAATGGTTGGAGGATCGGCCAAGGTTGAGCTTTCCCTTTCCAGTGATGCTCTTCCTGGGAGGGAAAAGGACCAGCCTTCCACTGACTCTTGGGGCCTTTCTGCATTACACTGTTATTGTGCTGTTATTCCACTTTCAACCTCCTATGGAATCCTGGGGTTTGCAGTTTAGGGAGGGGCCTTTAGAATTCTCAGCCAGAGAGCTCTTTGGTCTCAGGAAACTACAAACCTCAGAATTCTACAGGAGGTTGAAAGTTGAATAATAGCACTATAACAGTGTAGTGCAGAAAGGCCCTTGTTAATGGCACTGTCACGTCCTTCCCTTCAATTCTGCAATCTTGACATGCTGCATAATGTGACTGAAGTATGAAGACCATGTGTTGCTAATTGCTCAATGAAGACCATGTGTTGCTAATTGGTCAAAGACCTCTTTCCTAAATAAAATACACAGCACTGCCAAAAAATCCAAGAAGACCCCCCGCACACACACACTTCTTTTACTCAAGAGTGAATAATTGCTAGAAAATACACATTACTAAAACATTGCCAAAGCAATTTCCTTGCACAGCTGCTGAATTTAACTGCATTGGCCAATTTCAATAGCTCCAGCTTTTTCCAATTTGGAAAGGATTTTACCTGCCTGCCATATAATTAGGCTGGTAACAATTAGGAATTTGCCTGAAAAAAAATGGTAATCATCTGAAATCAGAACTGCAGACTTGGTGAAATGCACTGGTTCATTCCCAGAAAGTGATAGTTTTAAAAAGGATTGTTGTGGTTGTGTTCCTTCAAGTTGTTTCTAACTTGGGGCAACCCTAAAGTGAGCATATCATGCAGTTTTCTGGGGGCTGAGAGTCACCCAAAGAGTTTCCATGGCCGAGCAGGAAACTGAATCCTGGTCTCCAGGGTCGTAGTCCAGCATCCAAACCACTAAACCACACTGGGTGTTGCTGATGCTGATGATATCTTGCTACTAAAGAAAACACATGCACACACACACACCTTTCAGTTCTGATTTGACAGGAATACTGATGATTAATTCTCTGTCATCTCTTTTTTTTCTTCAGTTGCTTTTAAAATGTCCCAGTATCTCTCTCCTCCTCCCTTATTCCCTTTGTTCTCACATTACTTCAATTGCTGCAAACTGAGTTCAAAGCACAAAAGTAGCTCGCACTCAATTAACTCACCAGGAGAAGAAGGGGCAGAATCTTGCCATTTCGATTAGGCTCAGGCAAAAGCAAACTACTGCAGACTCTCCTAGCTAGTGTTTTCTTCCTCATTAACAACTTTTGACATGTTGACTACATTCTCATGTTACCTGGCCAAATGTTTCCCAGTTTTCATTGAGGAAATGTTGGAGAGTTTGCCCATAACAGAGAGGGTTTGTTTGGGATGGTATGACTTAATTTATAGGCTGTCTCATGTACACTTTGGGGGTGGGATGGGAGAGCTGAGAGTACCCAAATTATTTTTTCATTCATACAGAGCAGTATGTTTGGCTGACAACTGCAAACGGCATGCTCCCTCCAGGGAAATTGAGACCAATGTGCAATGCTGTAAAATCAAAGAGACAAGCACTCTCCAGAGCAGCTGAAAGTGATCAATCATTAATGAAGTTTAAGCAACCCTGGGTACTATAGGCAGTATTTGAATGATGATGGTTATGGTGATGATGATGCAGACCTGCAGTTGCCAGTTCTTATGGCACGACCCTTTTACACTTCATCATTATAACACTATGGCCCTTTTTGCACAGTATTTGCCATGCGAAAGACGGCCTGGAGTGTCGCACGATTGTGAGGAGTGATCTGCATGACATACTTACAATCGCGTGACACTCCAGGGGTCAACAGGGTCGATCGCACACCTTTTCATTTTCGGCTTGAAGCCAAAAATGGTGTGTGATCGCACATTGCTCCCAGGCCCTGCACGCACTTACCTGGCATGCGGAGCCTCTGGAGCTGGGCCGGTCACGCTTCCTGCCCCAGTGCAGCCTGAGAAGATCCCAGGCTGCACTGCGGAAAGAAGAGGTGGGTCTCTCACACGAGCAGACAGCTCGTGTAGAGCTGAAGCAGCAGAGAAGGGAGAGCCTTTCGGCAGGGGCCACTCGCGCGATCCCCGTACCCCAGTGCTGGAACAAGGTAAGGTGCGGAAAGGGCCTGAGATTTCACTTAGGCCGTTTCCGCACTACACTGTTATAGTGCTATTATTCCATTTTCAACATCCTGTGGAATCCTGGGTTTGCAATTTAGGGAGAGGCATTTAGAATTCTATTTGGCCTCAGTAAATTACAAACCTCAGAATTCCACGGGATGTTGAAAATGGAATAATAACAGTGTAGTGTGGAAATGGCCTTAAACTATTGTGGCAGCATTGTATGGAATCCTGAGATTTGTAGTTTTCTTAGGCAACAGAACTGTTTTGGTGAGAATTTTTAATACCTCTTCCAAAACTGCACATTTCAAGGTGTTGCCATGGTATTTGGAGTAGAATTATAATGCTAAAAATGTATAGTGTGAACAAGCCTCCGAAGTTTCGTTTTCTGTTTGTCTGTTTCTTTCTTAAGGACTCACTCCATACTGAAGTTTGGCCCAGGCCATTTTCGAAGAGTGTCGTTCTGTTTGGGACATATGGGTTTCTTTTACTCCACATCAGTATCAGGACTGAAAGCCATTTTGTCCTCATTCCAGGGCAGGATCCAATCTAAAGACATTGTGCAGCTATTTTGTCTTTTTTTAATCCTTCATCGCATCTCATCTCTGCCCCTAAATCTCAGGATCTTAGCCTCAGAACATTTGGCAGCCACTACATTGTCTAAAGCAGGCAGAGAGACCTTTCTTACATCTCCCATAGTTCCTTACCATGGCTCATTGCTGTTGTTAGGTGTCTTCAAGTCCTTTCTGACTTACTGCAGCCCTAAGGCAAACCTATGACAAAGTTTTCTTGGTAAGATGTGTTCAGAGGGGAGTTTACCTTTGCCTTTCTCAGGGGCTGAGAGAGTGCAATTTGCCCAATAGTCTCCATGGTTGTGCAGGGATTTGAACCCTGGTCTCCTGAGTCATAGGCCAATGTTCAAACCACTATGTCATGCTGGCATACCACCATCCATACTAAACTTCAAAATACCCGGCAGGTGGCTAATAGGTGCTCATTCCTAGTATAAAGTCTATTGTGAGTCATCTGATGAGCAAGAAGAGGATGTCTGAAAAGTACGGGCTGAGATGTAAAAACACTAAACACAATCCAGTTGATGAAGTCAGTTCAAGTTTGCAAGTACAACATATGCATATTAATTTATAAATGTGAGAACCAAGTGAAAATATCCATACCATAGCTAAAACAGTATGCAAAGCAGGAACAGAGTACTGTGTCAGCTAGCCTACACCTGCAACTCTTTGCAAATATTCTCAGAGTTTATAATATGGCAAGTAATTTTCCCTATTAGCCTTCAGATGATTTGAACAAGGTCTAATAATGAGATTTTTTTTAAGTGCTAAAGATGTCCTCCTTAGAGACAGGCTGCTAATTAGTCACCTATTTTTATTCTGGCTCAAAGTTAAAAATTGCTTTGCCCTTTCTGTTAGCATCTCATCTTTCCACTTGTCACCTACTTTCTGTTTTTCAGCTTTCCCACATCAGAACTTTAGCTTGCTTCATTGGCAAATAAGCAAGGATATCTAAGCAAACAGGAAATATACTAAAATCTATGGGACCTAGGTTTCACTTGTATATAAATGTAAATATAATAATAATTAAACAAGTGTGATTGGGATATTTAACTTGTTAAAAATGAGTGCAGAAGTCTTGTTAGTAATGGGCTAGGATCATTTGAATCAATTAAAGAATTTAATAATATATAATAATATCTTATTAAATTTTTAGTTGATTCAGTAGAAACTTGATCATTAACTAATTTTAGCTATTTTTAATCTATTTTTACAAATATGTAGCTAATTCTTATGTATTAAAAGCTCCCTCCCACCCACAAGGTCCTGAAGCATATGACCAACCTGAAAAGTGGTCTTGGCCTTGTGGCAATTTCCCACCACTGCTATAGCATCAGGGGAAGGCAAGGAAAAAGGAAGATGATGCTTTCTTGTGTTATCTCGTTACAATTTCAGCAGCGCCTGTGCCAGATGGGAGCATGTCCCCAATGCTCCTCTCCACACACAGCCAACTGCCTGCAGAAGGGAGTGCAAGGGACACACACCTTCCTTCTGCACTGCAACCAGCCTTCTTCCCATGCTGCAGTGGGGAAGGAAGGATGCGCCCTTCTGCATGGCAAGGTGTGATGGAAGCCTCACGCAATCACAGGCCATTGACAGAGTTTTCCTGTCAATGATATACCCTGCAATCACACCAGCTGGGGATGCGAGAAGGACGGGACTGCAGCAATACCATGTGAAAGCATGGTCCCACTCCTCTCACATCCCCGTGCCAGGAGGGCAGTGTCCTGCAAAAATGACCAGGGAGAGACAGAGCTGCTGAGAGCAGAGTGAGGAAAGTCTAAGGTCCTTTCTGCACTACCTTGTGATAGTGCTATTATTCCACTTTCAACTTTCTGTGGAATTCTGGGTTTTGTAGCTTATTGAGGCCCAAGAGCTCTCTGGCTGAGAATTCTAAATGCTCCTCCCTAAACTGCAAACCCCAGGATTCCATAGGATTTTGAAAGTAAAATAATAGCACCATAACAGTGTAATGTGGAAAGGCCCTATGTCTATGGAGAGGTTGAAGCAATTTGTGGAAGAGAAACAGACATCTGCCTCCCATATATGTGTTTGTGTCCATCTATAGCAGCGGTTCTCAACCTGTGGGTCGCGACCCCTTTGGGGGTCGAACGACCCTTTCACAGGGGTTGCCTAAGACCATCGGAAAATACGTATTTCTGATCGTCTTAGGCTCCATTCGCTCCTCGGTGGTGGTGCACAAGTGCAAGCCACGCACTTGTGTCCTCCTGCCCCCTGTTCAGAAGGGACTGAAATCGCTCCCCTTCTCCGCAACCGGGAGAACCTCCCGTCTGACGGACCAGCTTGGGGGGCAGTGGCAGCACAGGGGGCAGGCCCCCTCCTTGCCACGGCCCCTGCCCCACTCACCATGGAGGGAGGCGCTGCGGAAGGGCCGGGGGGCCTCAAGGTGGAGCTTTTCCAGGGGGGCAAGCTGCGCCCAGCACAAAAGACAAAGGCACTGGGATTCCTCCCCCCCCGGCCAGGGTCGACACTCTGGAAACTTTTCCCACACTGCCCCCCCAGCGGAAATGAGAGCGAAGCAGAAGCAGAGCCTGGGGGAGGGTCTCGGAGTTTTTTCCCGGGGGAGACACGTGGCTTCTCTTTCCCTCCCTGCCCATCCCCCTGTTCCTGGCCGGCGAGGCGGCCTTTGCCAGGGGGGAGGCATTGTAAATAATAAATAAATATTTTTATGGTTGGGGGTCACCACAACATGAGGAACTGTATTAAAGGGTCGCAGCATTAGGAAATGCTTAGGAAAGTTGAGAACCACTGGTCTATAGCAACAGAGTTTTCAGTGGAAGAGAGAAACAGTACAGCATCTTCCTTTTACCCCTTTCAGACTTTTCAGATAAAGACATTGTAGTTGGTTGCTCATTTGACTGCAGAGAGACAGCATATCAAAATCTTATTAGCAGAGCAGAAAAATGTGAGACAGACATGTCTGCAAAAAGTATTCTGAGGAAATAAGAAAAAGATGGGACAAATATACTTTCTCTTCCCTGAAACACTTATTGAAATCTAAGGTCATTTCCACACTAGTCTGTTATAGCACTATCCTATGGAATCCTGACCAGCCCCTCCTGAAACTGCAAATCCCAGGATTCCATAGGATGGTGCAAGTGGAATAATAGCACTGTAACAGTCTAATGCGGAAATGGCCAGAATATCTACTAAAAGCAACCCCAAGGCAATCCTATCAATGGGTTTTCAGGTGGCTGAGAGTTTGTGACACATCCAAGGTCACTCAGTAGGTTTCCACGTTCGGGGAGAGGGGAACTGAACCCTGGTTTCCAGGGTTGTAGTCCAACGCTCAAACCACTACACCATTCTGGATCTCATTAGTAACTCAGGTAAGATTTATAGAGCAGCACTTTCCTCTGCATTTAGATGATGTTATTTTTTTGGCTATGCATCTCCGTTTGCCGACTGTAGTTCCGTCATAGTCAATTTTGTTAACTTACACTTTTTTAACCAGAGAAATTATCAGTGTTCATTTTGTTTACTTATGTTTAGATGCTGTTTGTGTGACAAAAATCAGTGACTATGTCTTCTAATCCAAGTCGCAAGTCTCAAGTCTCTACCTTCAAGTCTTAAGTCAAGTCTCAAGTCCTTGGAGATATTTTCAAATCAAGTCGAAAGTCGAAAGTCATGTCTGGGAGCCAACTTGTATTCTAGAATTTCTGGATAGAGTTGAAAGTCAGTTTAAACAATTTAAGCAGAATCAGCCCTCCACATTTGCAATTTTGCCATTTGCAGCTTCGGAAGTGAGGAATAGGACCTTTCTTATTCCCCATTACTGAAGCTTCAAGAATTTAGAAAGAAGGATCCTTCCTCCTCAAGACCGCTTCCTAACACATTTTCTGCTCCCCTCTGAGATACACACCCTGCACTCTGGATATCAGTCTTGCCCTCTGATTTTAGGAAAAGTTTTAGAAAGCTCCTCCAATATGTAGCAGGGTCAGGCTGCTGAGCAGACCTCAACTCTGCCTCAAGCCCATTTGCTGTTCCTTCTGAGAAATGTGTCCACTCTTTGGGCTTGAGACAGATTGTCATGCGACCAGTAAGTTGTAAGGTTTATGGATGAATGTGTTATGTTACTGAACCAAAGGCAGCAAGTCAGTCACTAAAAACATGCAAGTTGCAAGTCAAGTCAAGTCAAGTCAGTGTGTAATTTTCACCAAGTCAAGTCTGAGTCAAGTCACTGAAGTGACTTAAGTCTGACTTGAGTCCAAGTCTATCAACTTGAGTCTACATCACTGACAAAAATCTCAATGGTTTGGCTCCTCGATTATCCATTTCATAGAGTTATACATTATTACAAGCGTATGTAGAAATCCACAACAGAGACCCTAGATGGCCAATATAACATAAAGTTCTGCTAAGAAGTAACCATTTCCCATCTTCCCTTCCACTGTACTCACCTTGTTCCTGCGAGAGCTGTTCTCCATACCCAGTTAGTTAGAGTGCTGGAGAATGGGATCAGGGTGGAGAAGCGTACTGGCTATGTGCCTATAATCAGAGGTGCAACAACAAAGGGAGTTGGATGCCTTTGTCATTGCATGTCGAGCTACAGAGCCACAGCCAGACATTTCAATGCCTCCCTACACTCTCAAGACAGCCAGTGTGAGACAGGCAGGTTTTGAGTGGGTTAGAGATAACTGTACAGGAAAAAACAATCATGAATACAGTAGGCCCTCCACATTCATGAGGGATAGGGACACAAATCTCTCGTGAATGTCAAATAATCACGAATGGGGCGCCTTCCTTACAGGCTTCTGCCTGGCAGGTGCACCTACCCAGGTGGGGGGCAGGGAGGCAGGGAACAGGCAATCCTCTTCCCTGCATCTTCCTGCCACCCGCACGAGGTGTGCCCGCACTGGCTGGGGTAGCAGGAGGAATGCAAGGAACTGGCAATTGTCTTCCCTGGACCTTCCTGCTGCTGGCACAGGGCACACCTGCACCCACGGCGGTGGGGGCAGTGGGAAGAGTGCAGGGAATTGACGATCGTCCTCCCTGGACCTTCCTGCTGCCCCCCACACACACACAGGTGCACCTGCACCCACAGCAGCAGAGGTGGGAGGAGTGCAGGGAATTGGCAATTGCCCTCCCCAGGCCTTTCTGTCACCTGCGTGGGCATGCCCACACATGCAGCTGCGGCGGGGGCAGCCAAAGGAGTGCAGGGAACTGGTGATTGCCCTCCCTAGACCTTCCTGCCACCAGCATGGGGCGTGCTTGCACCGGGTGCAGGGAGAATGGGAGAAGCAAACGGGGTGGGAATGGGGTGGGAGGGGGAAAAGGTGGGCAAGTAGGCACCCTGTGAATAATAAAATTAGCGAAAGTGAAACCCGCGAATGTGGAGGGAGAACTGTATTTTAGATAGCAATATTTAGAAAGCAATAAAACACACTCCATGCTATGTAAAGAAAATAGCATTTTGATTTCTCAAACTGTATTGAAATTAAAAACTGCCTTTAACTCTATAGCGTAGATACACTATCAGTGTGCCCTACTGAGGCAACAACTCTCCAATACTAGCCACTAAGCCATTGGCTGTTACCGTTTGGCTGATGTGCTTTAATGGAAACTTGGATGTGTCAAGGAGGTATATGCAAGATGAAGAGCAGAAAAGACACTTTTTTTTTTGGTATGGCTACTAGGCCATTCTGGGAGGGGTTTCATCCTTTTCTCTCACCTTCCCTAAGGAATACATACTCTCCAATATTTCACAGAATAAAACCAGGATATGCGTGGCCAAACAGTGGCCATTTCTGCACGGTGTAGCAGTCCTGGGTTAGGGACACGATGGCAGCAGTCTGCAAGTCATGCTTTTGCACAATGTTGTCATGGTCCTGCTGCCACCCATTGCAGTTGCACAATATCTGCTTAACACAGGGCTTTCGAAATGGTGTGCTGTGATACGTTAGTGTGTCACCTGAAGTGTCTAGGTGTATCACCTACAATCTTGGAAATGTACATTATTATCTATAAATCATATATTTTTAAAAATATATGAAAGGTTTTCATGAGATATGTTGTGTCCCCATACACTTGTTATTACAATTTATGTATGTGTCTGTATCTCTTATAAGGGGTTACTTTAACCTCCAGTTTGCTAGTAAAACTGAAATTACTGTGTTGCAAAATGATGCATGTCTAAAAGTATGTCACCAACATTAAAAGTTTGGAAAGCTCTGGCTTAACAGAATAAATCTGTTTAGCACCCACGTTCACACAGTGCTCCTGTCCTTTCTGGCCATGCAGAAGGGCAGGAAGCATAATGGAGGTGCTTCCTTCCCCAGTACAGCATGCGAAAGAGCCCAGCTGTGCTGCAGAAGGCAGATGCATATTGCTCACACTCCCTTCCACAGGGAGCCAGCCAGGTGCAGAGGGAAGCATTCCTGTCACACTCCACTCCCGGCAAAGGCGCTGCTGGGATTGTGACAGGAGATAATGGGATCAGGTAAGGTGCAGAAATGACCAGTATCAGATTGTTGTCAAGATAGCAAAGGTTATTAATGAGAAAAAACACACAGGCTAGAAGAGGCTGCAGTAATTTGCTTTTGCCTGAGCCAATAGAGAAGGGGAAGATCCCACTCCTTCTTCTTCTCTCCCTCCTCTGAGTTGAGCGCAAACTATTCTTGCACCTTGAATTATGTTTGCAGCAATTGAAGTACGCTGAAGACAACAGTAGAAAGTGGAAGAAGGAGAGAGAAACTAGGATATTTTAAAAGCAACCAAAAAAGTGGGATGAATGGGAATTAATCGGGACTGTTCCAGACAAATTGGGACAGATGAAGGATATGCTAATATGTTAATTCAGAGGTCTTTGAAAACAATAAAGTCAAGTTAAGGTGCAGGTTTCAGTTAGTCTATGCTGAAGCTGAGACTGAAAGCAGACAGATTTGATGTTGCTCTTTGCAGCAAATCTTATAGTAGTTTAAGTTCCCCTAGGTATCTGACAGGAACCAGGAATCTGTTGGAGCTTCAGTGTTGTGAACCTACATCAGTTTGTCTATATGTGTAAATAAATTATATCATAGCATGACATAAATCTCTTGTGATCTGTTTCTAAGGCAAGTGAATCCTAGGTATTTGCTTGGAGCCCCTGAAATTTCTCAGCACTGAGAATGAAGGAGGCATGTGCATATACTTTATTCACATTCTCCATGGCTAAGTAAAGGAAATTGTGCAAAGGAGTAGTAATAACCTTCACTGCCCAGAATTGCAACAGCAATACAAATCCCCCTCACAGTTATTTTAAGCAAATATATATATATATGTATATAATATCAGATGATCTGCAGTCTCACATCTCTTCCAATTTGGACCTAACATGATCTGAAGTGATAGTGTGAAAGAATGAAGGTGATAAAATGGGAGAGATGGAGATAGCTGCATGAAGCACTGTGGGAACTACAAATGAAAATATTGGTTCATCTATACTGTTGTACTCTACTTGCATTCCCAGATTTAATTCTAAAGGCTTGATTTATAATAACCAAAATGTTGACTAAATGATATGTTCACACTGGGCTACCTTGTGATGACAAAATGGCAACAGGCTTGAAGGGAGTCAAATTCTAGAGGGACAGAGGGAGAAAGATTTATTGTGGAATAAATTAGAGGTCAGCTGAAGGAATTTCTGCCCGTTAAGAAGCAGGTTCCATTTGCAAATGACACATCAGGTTCTTCTTAGCACCTTTCATCCTGAGGGAACTCTGAGAACTTCACGGTCTGTCTCTATTCAGGCAGACCTTTCTCAGGTGACTGTGGAAAGGTGACAATCCTTTCAAAACAAGATCAGAGGATGACATTTCAGTCAAGGGCAGAAGGACAAACCACACTCTTTTGTCTAAAAGTCTATGTGGACCTTAAAGATCTTCTTTGGGGTGATTTACATTCCACTGCACAGGAGCTTTTAAAGAGAAATGAGCTAGTCCAAATTCTTACCATGCTGTATATCCCCCCTCCATGATATAATTGGCAAATGTTATCTAATTGGCATGAAATACAGTTGTGTAGGGATGAGGGGGCAGATTGCCCGGGGCGGCAATGTTTTGGGGGCATCCCAGCCTCTAGCCATGCCCCCATGCACCCTGGTCACACCTCCATATGCCCTGACCTGCCACCATGCACCGCAGCCACACCCCTATGTGAGGTGGCCACACCTTTCATGCCATAGCCCCCCTCCCACCCATCCCTTCACACACTCCAAGCTCCGCCACTGATGAAATATAAATTATGGCTATGGCTAAGAAGCCATGCTGGCTAAGAGGACTGGCTGAACGTGGGTGAAAGTAGGTCAGATGGGACTTTAGGGCATGGCCAGGTCATAGTCAAGGCTTGCAAATGCCCCCTCAATGACTTAACCTTCAGAAACAAGAGCACCTGAAACCACTTCAACATAGCAACTGATTGTCTTCAACCCATTTCCTCTTCCCACCAAAACTCTACTTTGTTTCCTCATCTGTCCCACCATTAAGGAGCTATCACAATTCCTATCAGTCCTTTGTCATCTAATGCTAAGGCTATTAGTTCATTCCAGACCCCACTGTCTACTGTGCCAGAGAGTCATTCTAGACCCCGTCCCTCTCAGGATGGAAACAGGGCATTTAAACCCCGGCTCTTTGCCAGATAGCTCATAGTGAGGTGGACATAGGCCATCACTCTGCTGTTTTGATTCTCGTTCTTGTACTACCCTCAGACCCTTAGCCTGAGCCACATTGCTTTGTCTCTTCCCTTTGGCATAGTTAAATATCACCCACTTCACCCTAACTTCTTGCCATCCAGTTTTTCCCTCCTTTCCTTCGGTTAGCCTTATGTGGTTGATGAGACTACTTGGTTCTTGTGCGTGATTATGATGTCTCTCAATAAAACATACTTCTAATCTCCAACTGGTATCCCTACATTAGTATTGGTATACATAGGTGTAAAAGATCTTGGCTCCAACTGGCCATGTTTTCCTAAAACAGATAAACATAATCTAACACATCTTTTGATTTTTTGTCTTTTTCTAGGATGGTATTATATGCCTCACTCTATTTTAATAAAGCTTTGTCTCTTGTGGGAATTTTTTTGTCTTCTGGCCCTGCTGATGGGTACAGTCTGAAGAGTTGTAGCTCAAAAAATGAATTGCCCAGGCTCTGCCATCTGTTTAGGCTTCTAAATATTATAGAATATGACACTAAGAAGCAAACCACACACTTACACCTCAAAAAGTGCAACATGCACTAATCACATCCCATATAATCACACACCACTCTGCAGATTTGCCCACATACTAGAAAAATTCTTGCTGATGTGCATAATAGCACCAAAACTGCAATTTGATATCTGCTTACCTGGGAGTACAGTAAGCTCCATTGAACACATTCACTTACCTTTGAACAGACCTATGTAGGATTGCATTGCACAACCTCCCTTTCATTCTTTTAAATGACTGAATGAACCAAGACCTTTCTTGTCTCTTTCCAATTTCACATTTCTTTCTCAGTCTAAAATCAGATTGCTTGGGCTCTGTAGTACTGAGATTCACCTTCTTGAAACTGTGTGGGTTGAGAAAGGTCACAGCTTACTTCAGCTGTCTTGTTTGATCTTTTCTAAGCCTGTTGATCTGCTCAAGAATTGGTGTGAATCTTAAAGAATGCTTCCTTTTGATCCACTACAGTTCTTGCATGGTATAAATACATTCAGCTCACAAAATAATGATTCTTTTTCTTCAGAGCTTCAAAGACTTTGATGTAGCACACACTTGGGAAATTCATGCCCCCTAAGCTCCACACATTGCCTGGATATTGGTGCCTGTCATTCCTTGATAAATCTTCTGTCATTTATTCCCAAAGGATATAGGTTTAGGTCTGATAATATGGTCTTTGCCTGTTTAAATTATTGATTTATTTGTTCATTTGTTCAATTCATTACTATGAATTGAATTCATATTTATATTTGCATTTATGTAAGCATTTAAATAAGTCTTTTTATATTATCCTTCAAAAATATTCCCAGGGCAATTTACAAAAACAGTAAAGCTAGTAAAATGTCAGTACAAAACATTATTAAATCAGAAGACCAGGAAATCATAAAACTATCAAACAACAGCAGCAGGAAAACTGTAACTGAAAAGCTAGGAAAAAAGAAAAGATCTTGTCTTGGCAACAAAAGAATGATAGAGTAGATATATATCTTAATCTTAAGCCATTTCCACACTACACCATTATATTATTCTACTTTCAGTATCCTGTGGAATTCTGGGGGTTGTAGTTTACTAAGGTCAAAGAGCTCTCTGGCTGAGAATTCTAAATGCCCCTCCCTAAACTGCAAACCCCAAGATGCCGTGGGATGTTGAAAGTGGAATAACAGCACTATAACAGGGTAGGGCATAAATGGCCTAAGACAGCAGTGGCTGATGGCTTTCGCATCAGTGGGACGGTGAATCCATTCCAGGTTATGGTCCAAATTTTAAAGGAACTATCCATGGTGCTCAACTTATTTCGAGGATAGGCTTCAGCACCTTAAACAACTTCTTTGAAGTTCAGACTAAAACCCAGAACAGGCTTAAATTCCCACTGATCTGACAGCCATCAACTGCCACACTGCTTTATAAAGGACAGTCCTCTATCTCAAAGATGGGCAAAGTACAGGCTGCAAGCCACCTCTGGCCTCCTATGGCTGTTCTTGTGGTCCCTGACCCTCCTCAGGGTTCAAATTTTTCCCCAAAAATGCTTTAAATTGTTGGGAGTAGCAACCTTTGCATGCCTAATTAACTGGCTAGTTTGTTTGCATGTCTATTGTAAGCATAGAGAGATAGCCTAGAGAGAAAACTTCCTGTTTGTTGGTTAACACCTCTTCCCCCAGCACGTACACACTCTTTGTTTTTAAAAGGTTCTCTTGCCATTTGCCCTCTCCTTTTGTCTTCGCCTTCTGCCCTGAAAGCATGCTCTGAGATTTCCTAACAGGGATCATTAGCAGCAAGCATGTGAGTGCCTATTTTTCTTCCTACCTTCCTTAAGAATTGAACCTGTGTAAACCATGCACAAGATTTTGTGAGTAAACTCTTTTATATTGTTAACCAAACTGTTTTTGTGTTTATTTTGAGCTAGATTAAGTGTGTTTTGGGTGGAGTTAAAGAAGTGGGACTGGTGACCTGTTCAACTTCCGTTTTTGTGCAATTACTCTGCTGATTGAGAGTTCTCATTACCAAAGTCTCTCAATATCCCCAATATAAATGACCTCTACCTTGTGGAGGGTATTCCCACCATGTTTGGAGACCCCTGTGCCCCTAAGAAAACAATTTTTTGCAACATTTTTCAACAATACTGCAGGAAGACCCCAATACATGGTGAGAAGGTGACCATGTTCCTGAGAGGCTGTTTGGGGGTATTTGGGACTTGATTTTTTTTTTTTTTTTGAGTGTGTGAGAGCAGGTGCTGTGGGGAACACGTGTCTCTTGAGAGTCTAATGATTCCCCTCTAAACTTCCACAATTGCCCACCCTGTTCTGTCTGAAGGGCTGTCAAGAGGCAGCCAAGTGCCTGAACACATGCTTTGTTTGAAGAGCTAAAGAATCATGAGAAGAAAGGACAGAAGCATCTTGAAAAGAACCACAAACTTGTAGTTATGTAGTTTATGATTATTTTTTTACCCCCGGGAAAAAATGCTTGTGAGATTCTCTTTCAAATGGCCCTCCATTTGCTGCTGCTTCTCAGACAGCAGGATGTTTTGAACAGCCACTAACAGAATTGCAGGTGTATGTAACAAACATGACTACAGTGGAACACATTTTTTTGTTGTAGTTTTGTTTTTTTGTTTTGTTTTTTCTGGTAGAAACATTTAATCTGTAACATAGTTAGGCCTTCTTCTCTTTCATTGCCGGTAACATACAGCTGCTTGGAACATTCCTGCATCCATCACATTATCGCAGAATTTGTTTTACATCACTGCCATATCAAGGCAAACAGCACCATCTGATGGCTGCTTTGGTGACTTGCCCTGAGCAATAATATAGCAGAATACCCTTGCTGTGTAAGTTTTCTTTTTCCTGTGGAAGAAAGTGGTTAAGTGTGCATTCTCACTGATGTTTTCATCTTCCAAATTACTGGTTGCGTTAAATATGTTGATTTTGAGTGTGGACCAATGCTTTTGTGGCATGCTGGATGCCACAGTGTACTATACTTCATATTTTCACTGTCTCCCAAATTCTAGTGGCAATCGAAGCAAAATGTTTGCCGTGGGACATGTTTGCAAAAGAAAGAAAGAAAGATCCCGGGATTCTCTAGTTTTAAAACTGAATATGAAAGGTATCTATAATGCAGGAGGAGGGAGAAGGGGAGGTGAGAGTTGTCACATTTAAGCCCCTCCTTTTCTCCAACAAGCTCAAAGCAATATAGATGGCTTTGGTCTTCCCCATTTTATTACCCCACAACAATTCTGTGAAGTAGGATAGACTGAGAGACTATTGATTCTCACAATACACAATGCCTTTCCCCCAAAGGAGAGAAAGGCATACATCTCTAATACAAGTGCAATCATATGATCATCAACTGTTGTCACATACCCCTTGTAACAGCAAACAGCTAGTCCAGCCTATGTTCTAGCAGCTGTACTGTCCCTAATGCAAAATATAGAGTATATCATTCTGAATTCAGTAAGCACATTCCCTGGTTATGGAAAAAAAAAATCTCTCCAAAGGGTTTTATTTTATTTTATTTTTTCATAAACTGAACTTGTACCATTTTTCCTCTGGAGCTTGGAAAAGTTGCTTTTGGAACTACAAGTCCTAGAATCCTCCACTCCATCTAGCCACTGTTCCCTCCCTGCTCATTTTGAATGGAAATAAAAGTGCAGAAAGCCAGCCTGAAATAGAAACTTTCTGGGGAGAAAAAGTCACTAAGGCCTCATTCATACTTCACAGTTATAATGCTTTGATTCTGTTTTAACTACTATGGGTCCATCCTGTGGAATCCTGGGGTCTGCAGTTTGGGGAGGCTGAGAATATTTCACAAAAGTACAAATCCCAGGATTCTATAGGATGAAGCCATGGCAGTGTTGTCAAAGTATTATAATTGAGTAGTGTGAAAGAGCCCTTCAGATTTCCCAGAAGCAGCTTTTAAAGCACTGGAACACTCAGATGACACATCTTGGGAACAATTCTACTGTTACCCTAAAAGGTAGCAGAGGTTGGGGTTCACCCACAATGCCAGTATCTCATTAGAGTTTGGGGAAATTATATCTCAAAGAAGGCCTGCTAGAGGAGGGTAACGGCAGAATCTTTTCACCTATGTATACCAGTACTAACTGTAGATCGGCTCCAGTTAAAGGTAAACAAAGTATTTTATTTGGAATCAACAAACACACAGGAAATCAGACACTCTAAGAACCATACAAGGCTGTCAGAAAGTAAGGCATGAAAGGTTTGACAGAGAGAGAAATTGGGGGAAGCAGATGATAGTTAACAAGCTTGGTGAAGAAGGATGAAGCAGAGAGGCTCAGAAAGCATCTGAGGGTAGCAGGGATGAACAGTGGTCTGGGAGCCACGTATTACACCCAAAATGCTACATGTTGCCAGGGCCAAAGTTAGGGTTTCTATACCCTTTTTCCTATCGTGAAGAGGTGTTCTAGCAAAGCTTTAAAACTTTCTCACAAGACTGACAAATGGTTCCGGAATAAGTGATTGCTTTAACACCAGAGTGACAAAATATATGGGAATTATGATAACATCTTAAAGTCTGGACCAATAGGAGGGGGAGGAGCCAACTACGATGGCAGAGAGAGGCTAAATATTCGACTCCCGGAACAGATGATTATAAAATAATTCCAGAAGCCTTTTTCAAAACAAAGAAAGAATGTGAGTAATTAATTGAATAATGTGGGAAAGAATGTAAGATAAGATAGTGGATTGGTTTCGATTCTTCTCCAACTGGAGGGAAAATAAAAGACTCTGTTTAAACTGCAAATAACTGTTGAAACGGACCGAAAGCAAAACAGTTTTTTTTTCCTCTTTGTGGTCCTTGAGATATATGCCGCCTAAAAAAAAGGTCTATAAACACCCTGTTTGGAAGCGACCTACAGCAACAGATAAAACATATAATCGTCTAGTTAGAGATTTTGAAAATATAAACTTAAACTCTAACGGAGACGAAAAAGACATTAAAATGGCGACCAAGCAAAAAGCAGCTAATGGAGCTGATGATATCAAAACTTTTATACAGAAGCTGATAACAGAGTCTAATCAAACTCTAGTAACTACAATAACATCTAATATAAGAGCAGAAATGGGGCAAATGCAGGAAAAAATCTCACAGGATTTAAAAGCACTGGATTTTAAAGTGGATGATATAAAAAAAACTCAAAGAGATCACCAGACCAAACTAGCAGAACATGATGACAAGATTTCTTTGTTAGAGAGACAGATTATTTTGCTTCAAGACCAGAATAGAAGAAATAATGTCAGGATTCGTGGATTTGCAGAGCTGACACAACAAAGCCAAAAATCCTTGAAAGAGGAAGTTTTAAAATGGCTAAAAAGCATTGTTCCTGAGATTTTATGGGAAGATCATGACATAGAGAGAATTCATCGTGTGTCAGCTGCAAAAAGAGGAATAACCCCCAGAGATATTATTATGAGGGTGGTAAATTTCAATAAAAAGGATGATTTGATGAGAGCTATCAGAAAGAATCCAGGAATATTAAAGTATCGAGATAACACAGTGGAAATTTATAATGACTTATGCCGCGAAACAATAAATTGGAGAAGAGAAATGAAACCCTGCATCATAGTTCTACAGAGAGTTGGGATAAGATACAGTTGGGGATATCCCATCTTTCTGAAATTTCAATATGCTGGCAAATACCACAGAATAAATTCTCTTGAACAAGGATTGCAACTCCTGAGAGAACTGAAACTGATCCAGAAAGAGGAAAAGGAAGAGGAAGGTGCGGTTGGAGGAGCGGAAGAAGGAGCAGTGGGAGGAGCAACTGAAGAAGGAGTAGCGGGAGGAGCAACTGAGGAAGGAGTAGTGGGAGGAGTAACTGAAGAAGGAGCAGCGGGAGGAGCAACAGGAGGAGCAAAGAAGAAGACTTCGGGAGATAAACGAAAGGACAGAGGCTGAGGAGGACTGGAAGAAACAATATGATATAACAGAAGAAGAAGAAAGAGAACTTCATAGAGTAGGAGAAGGGTAGATGACTACTGAGTAAAATATATTTTTATAGATTATAAATGCATAGAGATAGATTTATATATATATAAAGCAAGAGGGTAGAGAGACGGAAGGGGGGGGGAAGAGAGGGAAAAAAATATGGGAAAGAAAATAAATCGGGAGAGGGTATTGGTCTCTATGCCGGGAGTTGGCATACCTTCACACACACACCCCCCAGGACCATGGCTGGTCGTTTCCAAGGCAGAAGCGCTTTGGAGGAAGGGGGGGACAAATGTTTGTGTGGGGAGGGAGGGGAGGGTGGGAAGGGGGGGGGGAGTGGGAGGGGGAAGGGAAGGGGAAGGGGAGCACCATCACATTAAAGAGCCAATGGGGAGTGGGATTAGAAAATTCAAAATATGAAAAATGGAGAATAGATTGAGAATATCAACATTGAATGTGAAAGGTTTGGGGTCAATAATAAAGAGAAAAAGGATAGAATCGATATTAAAAAAAGATAAGGCCGATATAATTTTTTTACAAGAAACACAGGGAAAAAAGAGATAAAAAAAATGAGCTTAGATTGAACTGGGTAGCCATTTATGAGGAAGCATTTGGTACATCCAAATCAAGAGGAGTTGCAATAATAATTTCCAAAAGATGCAATTTCATTGTAACAAGTGTGGAGTTAGATGAAAAAGGTAGATATGTAATTATACAAGGTGAAATAGATGGAGAAACATATGTCATAATGAATATTTACGCACCTAATGAGAAGCAAAAAGAGTTTTATGAAGAAATATTTAATAAGATCAAAAAAATGAAAGGAGATTATACAATAATCGCAGGTGATTTTAATATGGTGATGGATAGATGGAAAGATAAATCAGATCCATCAATTAGAGATAGATATAATAATATAACAATTTTGAATAAATTAGTGAGTAGAAATGAACTGATAGATGTTTGGAGGCTAATAAAGGGTGAAGAAAAGAAATATACGTATTATTCATCAGTTCATAAAAATTACTCAAGAATAGATTATATTTTTGTTTCAAAGAATATGATACCTAGATTAATAAATACAGAAATTGAAACAATAAAAGTGACAGATCATGCTCTGATGAACTTGGATATAACTATGAAAAGGAATTATAGAGAAGCAAAAAGGTGGAGACTGGATACTAAGTTATTTAATTATAAGGAGATAGTAAATAAAATAGAGAAGGAGTGGCAAGAAATTTGGGATATAAACAATAAGGAAGTAACACAAGATGTATTGTGGGATACAATGAAGGCAGTGGTAAGAGGATTATGCATTAAAGAATCAAGCAAATTAAAGAGACAATTAGGAGAAAAAAATTAAAATTAGAAAAAGAAATAAAGGAACTAGAGAATGATTTAAATAAAATAGAACTAAACAGAAATTAATAATATTACAAGCAAAAAGAGATGAATTAGAAAAGATAGAAATGGACGAAGTTCAGAAAAATCTAATATACTTGGAAAGGGAATATTTTGAATATAGTAATAAAAATTCTAAAATGCTGGCTAAATCAGTACAATCAAAAAAAACTAGAAATATGATTGGCGTAGTTAAAGATAAATTTGGTAAAGAAAGAAGGTTGATGAAAGAGAAATTAAAAATATTTGAGGAATTTTTTCAGAATTGTATTCAGCAGAAGATAAATCTTTAGAGAACATAGAGGAGTATATTAATAAAAATTGGAAAGTAAGACTAACAGAACAAGATAAAGGATTGATGGAAGAAATGATATCAGAAGAGGAAATAGAAGAAGTAATAAATAATTTAAAAGGAGGAAAATCACCAGGATTGGATGGACTAGGTCCAGAATATTATAAAACATTTAAAAAAGGTTTAATTCCTAAACTAAAAGTGTTATATAATAGTATATTGAGGGGTGAAAAAATTCCATTATCATGGAAGAGTCACTAATAATATTAATTTTAAAACCAAATAAGGATCCTATGGATCCAGGTTCTTATAGACCAATATCTTTAATAAATCAAGATGCAAAAATTTTGACAGCAATAATGGCGAAGAGGTTAAATAAATTTATTTATAAGTATATACATAAAGATCAATGTGGTTTTATTCAAGGAAGACAGATGGCAAATTTAATAGGGAAAACGATAAATAAAATAAATATAATGGACAGAGATAAACAAAAAGCTGGAATTTTAGCCCTAGATATATTTAAAGCCTTTGATTGTGTGGAATGGCCGGCATTAAAAACAATTTTAAATAAAATAGGATTAGGAGAGAGATTTAAAGGGTTAATAAATCAATTGTATTCACATAATACATCTGTAGTGATGGTAAATGATGGATTTACAGAACAGATTCAAATAACAAGAGGAACGAGACAAGGATGTCCATTATCTCCAGTTTTATTTGCAATAGTTATAGAAATGTTAGCGAATGTGATAAGAAATGATGAGAATTTGGAAGGAATTGGAGTTAAGGAAAAAAAATAAAATAAGCTTATTTGCAGATGACACATTGTTGACAATTAAGGATCCAATTGAAAAGATAGATAGGATAGATAAACATTTAATAGAGTTTGGGGAAAGACGGAATTAGAAATAAATTGGGCCAAATCAGAAATAATGTTATTTAATTATACTAAAGAAGAAGTACAAAAATTTATAAGTAAATAAAAGAATTACTTAAAATAAAAGAATCAATTAAATATTTAGGAATAGAGATTACAAAAAATTTACAAGAATTACAGGAAAAAAATTTCAAGAAATTAAGATTAGAAACAAAAAGGAAATTAGTGGACTACAAAAATATAAAGCTATCGTGGTTTGGTAGAATAGCAGTGGTAAAAATGAAAATTTTACCTAAAATTAACTTTTTGTTTAGAATGTTACCAATAAAAATATCAGAGGAAGAATTAAAGGAGTGGCAAAAGATATTAAATAATTTTTGTAATGGAAATAAAAAATCGAGGATTAACAAGAAATATTGGTATAAAAGTCAAAAAGAAGGTGGCCTGGGACTTCCAAATTTAAAATGGTATTATTATGCAAATCAATTGAGATATATCATAGAGGGGGTTTCAGGAAAGGGTGATTTAGATTGGTTAGAGATAGAAGATATGAATATTGAGACAAAATTAGAAAATATATTTTTTAGGAATTTTTCAAAGAAAGAAATGGAGAAGATAGAAAATCCTTTTATAAAAAATATAATAGAAATATGGAAAAAAAATAAAAGAAAATTATTACCGAATATATCAATATTAACTCCGATAGTGATGATGGAAAAATTTCCAATAAATTTAAGAGAAATAATAGAGAAAGAAATAAAAAAACAAAAAATTTATAGATTAAAAGATTGGATGAAAATAATGATAAATAAAGATAGAATGAAAGAGAGATTGCAGGAAACTAAAATATCCTGGTTAAATTATATACAATTAGAGCAATGGACAAAGAGTATGAAAAGATATGTTAAGGATTTTAAAGAATATACTAAATTTGAACAAATTATTATTCAAAGAGAAAATATGCAAGAAAATGAAATACTAAAAGGTATTACAAGTGAAATATATAAAATATTAGCAAAAGAACAAGAAGAGGATTTTCTTAGAAAAATGTGGGAGGAAGAGATAGTACAAAATATAGATATACAAGAATGGAGAAAAATTTGGAAACAACGTCATTTAAAAAAATTATCAATAAGAATAAAAGAGAATTATTATAAATTAGTGTGGAAATGGTACTTGACTCCAGTGAAATTAAATCAAATAGATGAGAAATATTCAAGATTATGTTGGAGAGGATGTCAAGAAATTGGTACATATATGCATATGTGGTGGAATTGCAATAAGATAATGGAGTTTTGGCAAAAGGTTTTTAAAGAGATAAAAGAGATTATAGGAGCAGATATACCAGTATGTCCAAATATTGCATTGTTGTCTATATATGATAAGGTTGAGTGTACTCAAGTAAAGAAAGAATTAATAACAAATTTGTTAACTGCAGCGAGATTAATAATAGCAAAAAAATGGAAAGCAAATGAAAAATTTCAAATAGAGGAATGGTATAACGAAGTGTGGAAAATTGCAATTAATGATAAGCTAACATGTAGAATTAGGTTTATGAAAGGTTTGGTTAAAGGGAATGATTTTGAAGAAATGTGGAAAATATTTTTGGATAAAGTTCTGAAAAGAGATAGTAATACTACCCTGTCAAAAGAAGAATGGCAATTTTGGAAAGTGGATTAAATAAAAAGTTGGCTCTGGGGGGTGGGTATTTTTTAGTTTTAGTTTTGTTTTTCTTTTATGTTGTATATTTTGTAATTCTTAGTAGGTGTGTGTGTTAAACTTGTGATTTATAGATTTAAATGGATAAGTGATGTCAATGTTTTTTTTTAAAAAAAAAGTTAAAAGAATTAACAATAGAAATAGATTTAAGGGGGTGTGAAAAATATTGAATTAAATGTGAAATTATAACAGTTGAACAGATTTATAAATTTAAGGGTAAAGGTGCAAAATAACAATGTAAGTTAGTATTGCTTAAGAGAAGAGAAAAAAAGAAAAAGAAAAAAAAATTTTTTTAATTCACTATTATGTATATCACATGGTGTTTTATTTTTTTTTCTTGTTTTGTATTTGTGATTTAGTTATATAATTAATAAAAATAAAAAAAAAAATTAAAAAAAAAAGTCTGGACCAGTAGGGGGTGTAGGAAAGGTTTCTGTAGGGTGAGATCAAAAGGGATGGTCTCGGATCGTCTTATCTAGGCCCATTTGGAAATGCAAAGATCTAAGATCGAAGAAGCAATTAGCCGGAACCCTTTTTATGCCAAGGTTTTCCACCTAACCCCCTTTGAACTTATGACCTGATCATATCTCAGGTCAGCTCGACCTCTTCCAGTCAGCATGCCTTCAATTCATGTATTTCCAGCCATATGAAAAAGGACATCCTGCAGGATGGGGGTGTAAGGTAGGGTAACACTACTGAGTGCTAGACTGCTTCCTATCTCCTGAATCTGTATGCCTGTTTGTTACCCCACTGGCATACCCTATCCCAGGGACTATAAATTTGATATCAGATATGCCCACTATGCCAGAGAGGTTTCCTGGGTGGGCACATAGACAAAGAGGTCAAACGACTGAAAACAGGTCAAGACCAGAAAAATCCCCAGTCACGTAGCCCAAGGAGACGTCAGGCTATACACATCCACATAAACAAAGGGTCCTCAGCTAAGAATAGCCAACTTGAGGGGATTAGCGTGTTTTCCCTAGATTGAGCAACCTTGACTCTGGAAAAATCCTATAAGGCGAGGTCCATCTACATAAACTAATACTGCCACCCTACTTGACTCCAACCCTCCTTGCAACAATACTGCAACCTACTTGCCATTGTATGGCATTCCTTACTTTATTGTGGCCATTGTTCTTCCCAGGAGAGGGCTTGCCCTCAAGGTACATTCTGCCCTATAAGTAGTCCTAGTTTTTGAGGGTCTCTTCAGAGAACTCCCCACCATGCTAGCAGACTGGCACTCTGTTAGTTGAGTGATTCCCTCAGCCGTCTCTTTGCTGAGCTCTGTTCTTCTCGCTGCTTCCCGGACTGAAGACTTCAGGATAGGTGCACTATCACCGCCTCTACATTACCTTTGCTATATCCCCTATCCATTTTTCACCGCTTTTCTTTCTCAATAGGCCTTGTGTGTGTGTGCGTGAGTGAGTGAGTGCATTGGTGCATGATAATATATTCATTTAATAAAATTCATTTATTTGATACATTTATCTGGTTTTTTGGCTTGGCCTGCCCTCGTAAAGTTGGGTAAAAGATCCTGCTGGGTTACCCTGCCCCTCATTTTGCCATTGCCAGTGCTCCGCTAATTTCCTCAACCTTTATAACCTGGAGCGAATCAAAGTGTCCCCCACAGGACCCCCAGAAGTCAGAGTAACATGTTATTAGAATAGCACATGAGTCTCTTCTAACATGGCCTCCTCTCTAAGAAAACCAACCCTATATACCTCTGCTTGGAGCAAGGAAATGTGCAAAACACTTTTGTTTACAATAATATAAGATGTAAAACAGCTCTTGGAGGAATACAGCCTCTGGAACCTCCAGCTAGCATAGCTGCATGGCCTGTGAGATTCTGAAAGCTACAGGTAGGAAACAGTAACTTTTTTCAAACTCTGGTCCCCGTTAAAGTCAGTTTGGTAGGGGATGTTTACTACAGAGCTAGTGCTAAGGCACTTAGTTAGGAACTAAGTCCTGCAGCAAAGCTTGCTGCCAATATGGTACATGGAATTAGGAATGGAAGAAGCATTCAAGACTTTTGAAAATTCCTGTCTGCCAAAAGGAAACTATTTCATTATATTCAGAAATGTCTTTCTGTGCTTGGATGCTTTCATATTAGTAACTACCAGCACAGAACCAACTGCCAGATAAAGATAAGCCATGATAGTTTCTGGTCCAAGTATTGTCCAAATGACAAGCTTCTCACCGGTCAACACAACTGTGAACAAGCAGCTGTGCCCTCTCCCACAAAAACACTCACATTTGAATATTCTGTGATCAATCCTATGATGAAAATTGCCTGCCTGCAGTAGGATGAACTTAACATTTATCTTCCCTTTGCCCATGTTGTGTCACAAGGCTTTCAGACACTCCCTACTAAAATGTTAATATACACTGTTGAACAGTTGGCATTTGCTAATTGGTACAATGATTTATAAGACAGGCGTGTCACAGACAGACATATCAAATAGAAAAGATGCATTTCAGCCAGTCAAAACGGCATCAGTGACCAGAGCTTTAAAAAAACCAGAGAAATTGTTAATTTTGGAAACTGGGCTATGCAGAAGTCTTGACAGGCACTCTGACTGTTAATAACTAGTGTGCTCTGTGATGAAAAATGAGACAAGGGTTGAAAGTCCTGGCTTGCTACTAGTTTTTCTGAAATTCTTTTTTAAGAAGTAGATGGAGGGTGATAGTGAAGTATCAGCATGCCACTGCTACTGCTGAAGCAGAGTCTATCTTCATCTGAATTAATTACAAGAACTTGGAAAAATTACTTTTTGGACTCTAGTTCTCAGTATCCTCCAATCCCAAATACCAACTTTCCCAAGATCTTTTAATAACTGGATGATAGGTTGCAAGAAAAAAGCAAGATGTCTCTTAGAGTTGTGGTCCTCAACTTACGTGGTCTTCCATCAAAAGCTGACAGTCCCTGCTGTAGATAAAGGGTGGAAAAGCTTAGCCCATGGGCCTCATGCCCCCAAAGTACTCACTGTGGCCCCCACCCCACCCCACCCCACCCCATAATATACATAAACATAAAATCTGCTCCAAAAAGCCACACCTATTGAAAAAATGTCTTTATGAGTCTAAATCAGGTTGAAAGGTGTAGCAAAACAGCCATCTATCTCCCTAAAATGGCACAGTTGTTCTTCTGAAGTGGGAAAATATGGGGGAAGCCTTGCCTGGGGATACTAAAGCAGGGAAATCTTCCCTGGTCCCCAAATGCTGTGTGGATGTGCCCCTTGGGTCTATAGTATAGTAGGCCCTCTGTATATGCAGGGGTTGCATTCCAGAAACCCCAGCAAATAAGGAAAAAGACAAATGCTCATGTCCCATTATACTCAATGGTGGTGACATGCACATTGGCACATGCTTCAGCTACTATTTTAAGTATAGAAATTATATGCTTTGCATGAGTCGGAAATCACACATGCAGAAGTCACAGGTAAGAAGGGCCCACTGTAGTTGCCAACTTTTATTTTAGAAGGACAGATTTGATGAAGATATGAAGAACTGCTTAAGCCCTTAATTCTGTCATTTTACAAATGTAGATATCACTTCTAAAATGAACATTTAAAAGACAAGCGACATAGGGTGGCTCTAGCTCCAGCTTTACAGAGGATAGTTCCCTATTTGTAGGTCTGTCCTATCCTGTCCTTAGAGATGTAGAACCAGAAACAAGAATTGTTGGGAGTGGCAACCTTTGCATGCTTAATTAACTGGCTAGTTAGTTTGCATGTTTATTGTAGGCACAGAGGGGACTGCCTAGAGTAAACTTCTTGTGGTTTGGTCAACACCCACTTCTCCTTGCATGTTCTCTTCCTCTTCCCTTTTTTTGTTCTTCGGTTTCCCTGCAAGCATGTAGTCTTCGATCCTCTGGCAAGCATGCTTTCTTGTAAGCATGTGAGTGCTTAATTTCATCTTACTTTCTTCAAGAATTGAACCTGTGTAGACTATGCACAAGATTTTGTGAGTAAACTTTTCATATTTTTAACCAAATTGTTTGTGTTTATTTTGAACTAGATTAAGTGTGTCTGTGGTGGAGATGATGAAGTGGGACTGGTAATGTGTTCAACTTCTGCCTGTGTATTACAAAAATACTCTGCTGATTGGGAGACTTATTACTAAAAATCTCTCAATTCCCAAACAAGAATGGGCAGAAAGCTATGGTTTTGAGGTTGCCCATCAACAGTTACTGGGGTCTGAACAGCAGGTTGAGAAGTCAGTAAGTAAGATCACCTGCTTAAAATATTCTCCATAGGACAAGATGTACTGTATCTCTATTTAAATCAAAATAATTATTTCTAAATTTGCAAATATACATATGAACATTTTATGCAAGCCTATCCTTTTTGTGTCCTCCTTTTTGCATTGTTTCACTAGTTTTCACCTGGAAATGACACTACAGTAAAAAAAATAAAAAAATAAAAAGTGTTGTGTGGCATTGGAAAACTAATCCATTTATTATGCCATAAGTTTTCATAGGTCAAAGTCCAGTTCATCAGATGCCTGAAGTCTGATTTTGAATGGCGTGGGCATGCATGCACGCACACACAGAGAGATATAGTAGTGGGAAAATAGCTTGGAGGCCTTTGGGATTGTGCTTTTATCTCCAAGCTAAAATGTTGTTGTATCTTTGTTGTATGTTTCCAACTTATGGCGACCCTAAGGATAACCTATCAGGGGCTTTTCTGGAAGCTGAGAATGTGTGACTCATCCAAGGTCACCTTTGGCCATGGGTTTCCATGGCCAAGCAGGAAATTGAACCCTGATCTCCAGGGTTGTGGTCCAATGCTCAAACCATGATGTACTCTCAGCTCTCAGAAAAGCCCCTGTGTTGAATCTTAATGTAACTTAAGGAAAACAGACACCTCATTAAACAAACGTCAGGTAAATCTCATGTAGCTGATTCAACAGCCAACATCCATGTGTGAAAAAGAATGCAAGCTTTCAGATTCAGTAGCCGATGGCATCCCCTTGAGTAGCACTGACTTCAAATAACTATTTCCTATACCTGTTGGTAAATCTCTCACATAGATTTTGAGGGCTTTTGGTCTGTTTCTCTTTACACAACTGCTTTGACTCGGTGACCTTTGAGAGTCTCCTTACCTGAACAGTTTGCTTTTGATTCTGCTGATGTTGGGCAAGTCACACTCTCTCAGCCTCAGAGGCAAACCCCCCTCTGAACAAATCTTTCCAAGAAAAGGTTTGTCTTAGGGTCACCATAGGCTGGAAACAATTAAGGCACATAACAACAACAACATTTTAATGTTTTTTAACTCAGGACTTTGACTGTGTGTATATATGCCTTCCAGTTGCTTATTAATTTATGCTGCTTCCTTCCTCTGAAATACAGTCTACAGCACCTGGTATTCATGGGAGATCTCTCATCCAATTACTAACCAGGGCAAACTCTGCTTAGCTTCCAAGACCAGATGGGACCTGGTGCTTTGTATTTAGGACTTTGACCAACCCGTTCTAAAACACAGGATTTCTTCTGCAACTATGCTTTGTTAGATATGCTTGTATGTTTAAAATCATTCCTGTATAACACAACCCACTTTTGTTTCAGCTTCAACCCAGGAACAGGTGGCCTAAGGATTCTCCTCTAGAATCTTCTGATACAGTGAAGAATTTATGTTTTTTTACAACAATGACAAATGGTCCCATTCATGAGACATTATTCCTGCAACTAAGATTTATGGCTGGTATGAGGTTCTTCTGTTTAAACTCAGCTTTTCCCTGCCTCCTTAACAGAATGTTTTCATAGAGGTCAAACAGTTCTAATTTTTGACTCCCCTGTCCATAGCACATTGTTCCTCAGGTGTTGGAATCACTGAGGTAATCTTTAGGAAACTTCAGGAGTCAGCAATATTCTTTTCTTTTCCTCCTGGCTATCTTCCCATGAACACCGTTCTTGTTCATTCTTTTCCTGAACACTCATATTGACCAAAGTGAGGACAGCTTCAAATCCTTAGATGTTGTTCTTGGAGAGACTTTGTTAGAAGAATCATTCCTGGGTTGAGTGACTGAAGTCCCAAACCTTCTCCATCACTAGGCTATCTTTTTGACAGTGGATTGGTGGAGTTCCTAGTCTTTAGAAATGGTTTAGCAACACTTTCTACACTAAAGGACAACAGTATGTGCTTTTCTGAGGTCCTCAGATATGTCATTTGATTATAGCAAGATGTGTTCCCACAAAACTTGATGATGAAGAGTACGCTCACAAATTTTCTTATTCTTTTACAAAAGAAGGCCTCCCAGACTCAACTGAGAGATGAATCTAATTACTTAATTCTATTTCTTTCCTTTAACTGAGTTGATGCAACTGGGGTTCACTTAGGGCATTTCTGCATTACATTGTTATAGTGCTATTATTCCACTTTCAATCTCTTATGGAATCCTGGGGTTTGCAGTTTAGGGAGAGGCATTTAGAATACTAGCCAGAGAGCTCTTTGGCCTTAGGAAAGTGCAAACCCCAGAATTCCACAAGCTGTTGAAAGTGGAATAATAGTCCTATAACAGTGTTGGGTGGAAACTCCCTTACTTTTGCATCTATGCCCTTTATGTATTCATTGTTTGCTTAATTTATACATTGCTTTTGTTGGGGAAATTGAGAGACTTTGGTAATGAGACTCTCAATCAGCAGAGTAATTGCACAAAAACGGAAGTTGAACAGATCACCAGTCCCACTTCTTTAACTCCACCCAAAACACACTTAATCTAGCTCAAAATAAACACAAAAACAGTTTGGTTAAAAATATAAAAGAGTTTACTCACAAAATCTTGTGCATAGTCTACACAGGTTCAAATTCTTGAGGAAGGTAGGAAGAAAAATAGGCACTCACATGCTTGCTGCAAATAATCCCTGTTAGGAGACTCAGAGCATGCCTTCAGGCGAAGACAAAAAAGAAGGGAGTAAATGGCAAGAGAACCTTTTAAAAACAAAGAATGTGTATGTGCTGGGGGAAGAGGTGTTAACCAACAAATAGGAAGTTTTCTCTCTAGGCTATCTCTCTATGCTTACAATAGACATGCAAACAAACTAGCCAGTTCATTAGGCATGTAGAGGTTGCCACAAGTTTTGATTCACAAAACTAGCATGATAAAAATATAGGAGTTACATAATTATCATTGTTATTGTTGTGTTGCCTTAATGTCTTTTCTGACCTATGGTGTCCCTAAGATTGTTGTGTGCCTTCAAGTCCTATCACGTGGGTCTCTTGGAATGGTTTTTTCAGAGAGGAGTTGCCTTTGTTTTCCCCTGAGACTTAGAGAGAATGAGCTGTTCCACGTCACCTAGTGGGTTTCCTTGGCTGAACAGGAATTCAAACCCTGGTCTCCCAGAGTTGTAGTCCCATATTTAAATACTACACAATGATCACTCTAACTATCATTGTAGCTGTTGTGCCGTCCTTTCAAGTCATTTCTGACTTACGGCAACCCAATGGCAAACCTACAACGGGTTTTATTGGAAAGATTTGTTCAGAGTAGGTTTGTCTTTGCTTTCCTTTGAGGCTGAGAGAGTATGGTTTGCCCAAGGTCACCCAGTGGGTTTCCACAGCCAAGCAGGTATTCAAACCCTGGTCTCCAGCATCATAGGCCAACACTCAGACCCACTACACCACACTGGCTCTTATTAATGTTCTCTAACTTTTTTTTGCCAAGGTACACATATACACATACTACTCACTGGGTGGCATTTGGTAGCCCAAGGAAGAGCAGCAAAGGGTGCCCCCTCCCTAGCTATTTGAAAATACTTAGCACCTAAGGGCAAACAAGTAATTTGAGCATCTGTGGCAGAATATCCCATAAGAACGCTCTCCATTTCTGAAAAGAAAAGGACAATAACAAAGTAATTCAAGTTGACAGGTGACTTGAAAGCACATACATGCACAATTATGAAGAATATAGTGCTGCCATCACACACAATTGTTTTGTGAACTGACACTGTTGATAAGGTAAACTTCACCATCTGTACTTTCTGCATTTCAGTCTCTTCTGACCTCACCAACCTGCCTGCTACTCTTTCACCTTTGTGCGTGCATATGTGTGTGTGCGTGTGCGCATGTACACACATGCACATATACATATGAAAATGAGTGTGCATGCTCAGATGAACAAACACTTTCCTACTCCAATAAAGGTATAGGAATATAGCCCATAAATCTTATACCACCATAGATATGTACAAAAATGAGAGAATTATACTTGCATAAGCATCCAGCATGCCCCTCACTACATCCTATTTTAGCAACACACACACACACACACAAAAATAGAAGTGACCTTACTTGACATTCTTCTCCTCCTTTCCACCCCAGGAATGGCTGGTGTGGTGCATGGAAATTCACAGGTAGTCATGGGGGACAATGTGCCAGATCTTCTGCAGTTGCCTATTCCAGCTTTAAATCCTTCCGCTCACTCACTTTTTATGATGTCATGGACTATGATCCAGTAATACATCTCCTTGTCTTCATTACAACAGCATCATTTTCTTTTGTGGTGGTTAAACTTATTGGTGGGATGGACAGTGGTGGCTGGTAGTTTCTGTTTTCATGGAAGCTGCAAATTTGCTCTGGGTTTTAATCCAAACATTAAAGGACTTAAGTGCTGAATCCGATGCCCAAAACAAGTACAGTACCCTGGATAGCTCCTTTCAAGTTTGGATTACAACGTAGAATGACTTCACCAGTTGTTCTTGAGTGCCATTGTGTTCCCTCATGCCCAGTGACAGCTAGAAGCCTCTATCCCATGCTGACATGGAAACCACCAGCTGCCACTGAACTTGGAGAAACACAGATGGCTTGCTACCTGGATTCTCTGTGTTGGCCCTAACTGTGTTAACCATTTCTACAAGCCGCAGAAAGCCTATAACTCCATGATAGATTGCTTAGCTTGTATGCATAAGGTCGCAAGTTCAATCCCTGGCACATTAAGTGGTGGGCTGGAAAACAGAGCCAGGTTCAGTTGAAATATAGAATTTTAATACTAAACATAACAATGGCCCAGTATAGTACGTGGCAGGCACATGGGCTCACCTGCTGTGAACAAAAGATGCAAGGATCAGCACTTCAAGTTATTGTTTCCCAGTCCTTAACATTTTATTTAATCTCTCATATACTTTCAAGTCTGGCAGTTCTCCAGAAGAAATACTGGTGCTTGTCTAAATGCCACAGAACCATAGAATCTATTCTGCCTAAACTCCCGCTCATTTTCTGTACTCTTCATAACCTTGGTAAAGCAGCTATTCATCTGCCTACTACTTTCATACCATGAAAGCTTTTGGGTCTTGTGCAAGAGTAAGCCTGCTAGAGATGATGTGTATTTTCTGGAGATACATATCTTTCTGTACAAAACCCTGCACGCTAGAATCTGATGTGCATTTGCAACTATATGAGTTAAAAACAATAAATTAAAAATTAATAAATAAATAAAATAAAAAAATAAAACCGCCTTTCCCCAGCCAATGTGTATTTTTTTAAATCTAAAAGAAAATCCTGTAAACCTCTGAGCTAAATGTTATCTTTTGTTTTGTAAAATTCCTAAAAGTAAAACTTATGTGGGTGCCATTTTACAACTAGGTCAGAATCACTTATTATTTATTTACATAGTTTTATCAGTTATTTATTTACATAGTTTTATCAGTTAGTTTCCTACAGAAAATATGCCCAAAGCATCATACAAAGGGACTGTAATTTTAAAAAATGAAACAATACAGATGCTACATAAACATTAGAATTATTTAAATGAGTTCTAAAACACTATCAATTAGTATGAAAGTTGTCTTCAGCATGCAAAAGCGCCTGTAAACAAAGTATAGAGTTCAGATTATGATGGAAAGCATGTAAGGGGATTGTCTTCCGTTTGTTTTCAAGGGAATGCCAGTGGCCCATTCCTACTACACAATTATAGAGTTATTATTCAACTGCCATAGTTCCATCTTATGGAATCCTGGGATATGTAGTTTGGTGAGGCATTAGAGGTGCTCACTGGCTAAGAATTCTAAATCTTCCTCCCTAAACTGCCAATCTCAGGATTCCATAGGAAGGATCTAAGGCAGTTAAAGTGTAATAATAGCACTATAATTTCAATTTCACTAATATTTCAAGACACATACACATAATAATGAAATATATCTTTGACGAAAGTATCTCTTGATTCCCTCTATTATGGTTAGAATTACTAAGAAGGTTTAACCAGGGAATTCCTAATAGTGCACACTGAAGCACATTTTCTGCAACCTTAAATGTTATTTTACTAATAGAGGCTTGGAGAAAAAAAGGAAGAATAAAAATGGTCAAATGACAATTTGTTAAAATTGTACTACTAGAATTGTACTATTGTACTACAATATATGACCCCCACAGCAATATTGCTATACACACAGAAGTGGAAAAATACAGTCATTCCAACAAAAGAGGTCTGGCTGATAAAATTAATAGACCCAGCTGAAACAGATAAATTGACAAGGCTGACGAAAGAAAAATCAGTGGTGACTTTTTCGAAAGACTGAGAAACTTTAATAGATTTCTTGCAAGAAAAAGAGTAGCATATGCTGACTGTAGGTTTTGACAATTGGTATATTTGAAAAAGTAGCAGTGGAAGCATTTGAATGGTATTTATAGGCAGAGAACTTATTTTATACATGACATACATTAGGAAAGCTGGAGGCTAATGTTTATCTCCTTCTTAGGCCATTTCCACACTACATTGGTATAATGCTTTTATTCCATTTTCAACATCCTGTGGAATCCTGGGGTTCACAGTTTAGGGAGGGGCCTTTAGAATTCTCAGCCAGAGAGCTCTTTAGCCTCAGTAAACGACAAACCCCAGAATTCCACAGGATGTTGAAAATGGACTAATAGCAACATAACAGTGTAGTGCAGAAATGGCCTTAATACTCTTTACTATTTTTACTTTTCGTACTTATTTTTAGTACTTTTTTCTTTCTTTTTCTTGTCTGAAATTTGTTGTCTCTTTTTCTGTTTTGTCTGTATTTTGAAAATGTTTGATAGAACTACCTTTTAAAAATTGTTAAAATTGGTGTAATAAATAAAGAATGGCTTTTCATCTAATATATAAAAGTCAAAGTTTGTTTGTTTATCTGTGTGAGGCGAAGACCTCATATGATTGGCTGCCTCAGAAGATTCTATGGAATCCTGGGATTTGCAGTTTAGGGAGGGGCTTTAGAATTCTCAGCCAGAGAGCTCTTGGGCCTCAGTCAAATGTCCCTGCCTTGAATAGGCCAGTTGCTATGGAGACAAGGCCTAGTAGCAAGGAAGAGGACACTGTATTCCCTCAGGAACCCAACCTGTGTATGTTAATAACTGAATACAGATTGGATTGGGGAATATGGAGAAAAGTTACAGATACTGGAGAAGACAGTTTGGGGAATTAGAGACACAGCATCTCAAATTTGTCTAACAAGTATTACCTATGAGAAAATAAAATCCCGGGCAATGCCGGGTACGTACGCTAGTATACTATAAAGGCAGTATTGGAACACGTGGTCATTACTTGTTCTCATTAACAAGCAAGTGGTGACATTGTGCACTAAAATGTCTGGTTTGTCTTCAAAGGTATCTCTGCATGAACTCGGGGCAGTGCAGCAGTCTCAATGACTGTTCTGAAGGCACAGATAGCTGGAAGCGCCAGTCTAGAGGGGAAGGTCATGACCAGCTGACTAGATGGAATCGGTGATTGGTGAAATGAACTCAGCACCACAACTAGAAATAAGGCAGGTTTAAAGAGTACCTACCAGCTGAGCCCTGCTCTTTTAGAGGGAGAACAGCTCCATCTACAACAGGAACAAGCCCTCACCCCCAGTTTACAAGAGCATCATTCATCAAGATGACGCACCACTCCCTATTGATCTCTGTTAACATTTCCAAAGCATCAGAGACAAGATGGAGCTTTGCAGTATCCTATACGCAGTAGGATAAAGCAGAAGTTACCTGATGCTATTTTCTGACAGCCAGGCAAGAGCCCAGCCACCATATACTGGTGGCTCCAGACATCGGCCATTTCCGCACTACAGTATTAAAGTGCTGCTATTCCACTATCAACCTCGTATGGAAGTCTGGGGTTTGTAGTTTAGGGAAGAGCACTTCGAATTCTCAGCCAAAGAGCTCTTTGGTCTCAGTAAACTACAAATCCCAGAATTCCACAGGGTGTTGAAAGTGGAATAGCAGTAGTTTAACACTGCAGTGCGGAAATGACCATCAACTCCTTCAGAGAGCTAAGACGGATTTGCTAATCCATGGTAACAAATTTTCCTATGAGGTCAAGGAAGGTCATACTTTTCAACAGGATGATCTTGTGATACCGATAAAGGGATTCTAATATGGCTGAAATAAGTGAGATTACTTCCAAGGCATCATGTGCAATATCATACCAGAAACATACACAGCACTGTAATTGTGCAGCTTGATATTATACATGTTTATTTAGAAGTTCCGCTTAGCTTAACATAACTTTACTCTGAAGGATAGTGCTAGTTGAACAAGAGACTGTAGACCACAAACCTCTTTCTTGATTTGTCCTCCAGATACCTCATAGACATGTTCTAGTCTCTGTAGGAGAATAAAACAAGATCACTTGCTATTTGTTGAAAAAGGACAAGGGAAATGCTGGGGACAATGTGCAGTCCTAACACCGAAATGGTGATGCTTTTGGGAGTCCCATCATACAACCATTTTGAACATATAAACACCAGAAGGCTAGAGGGATAATAGGATTTCTTGTCTGGAAACGTTTCGCCACTAATACCCACGTCGTTGGATAAATGAGCTCTTACCTTACTTGCACTTATGAGGGCCTGATCCATAATACATTACCAGATGCACAAGTCCTGCTGGCACCATCTTAACCAGTGAAACAAACTGTCTGGCATATACACTGTAATGGGTAAACTTTTCATAATGAATGATCATAGAATCATAGAATCACAGAAATGTAGAGTTGGAAGAGACCCCAGGGGCCATCCAGTCCAACCCCCTGCCATGCAGGAACACCCTCAAAGCACTCCCAACAGATGGCCATCCAGCCTCTGCTTAAAAACCTCCAAGGAGGGAGACTCCACTACACTCCCAGGCAGCAGATTCCACTGCCGGACAGCCCTGACTGCCAGGAAGTTCTAGTGATAGCTACACATTACTTTGGGAGTGCAAATGGACAAAAGACTGAATGAAATGCTGGAGCCCCCAGAGGATCTCGATATTTTTACATTGCATTTTAACAATAATAACAGTAACAGCTAGTTTTTACAGTCTGATAGTTCAAACAGATATCAAGATAAAATAAATATAAGTATGCTGGGTGAAAGGAACAGGAACCTGGTGGGGTCTGCATCAGTCATCTTTGCTTAGTTTAATATTATATATGCGTGGTGTCCTGGTTGAACCCCAAACACAGAGCCTTTCTGCACTACACTATTATAGTGCTATTATTTTACTTTCAACATCCTGTGGAATCCTGGGGTTTGCAGTTTAGGGAGGGGCATTTAGAATTCTCAGCCAGAGAGCTCTTTGGCCTCAGGAAACTACAAACCCCAGAATTCCACAGGATGTTGAAAGTGGAATAACAGCACTGTAACAGTATAGTGCGGAAATGGCCTGGAAGACCAAGGCCATTTCCGCACTACACTGCTATAGTGCTATTATTCCACTTTCAACATCCTGTGGAATCCTGGGATTTGTAGTTTGTAGCACTCTGGCTGAGAATCCTAAAGGCTCCTCCACAAACCCCAGGATTCCATAGGATATCGAAAGTGGAATAATAGCACTATAGCAGAGTAATGCAGAAGCAGTACAAGATTCGAATCCTCGCTGGGCCATGGAAACCCACTAGGCGGTCCAGGGTAAGTCTCACTCTCTCAGCCTTAAGAGGAAGGCAAAGGTAAACCCCCTCTGAGAACAAATTCTGCCAAGAAAACTGCATAACAGGATCGCCTCAGGGTCCCCTAAGTCAGAAATGACTTGAAGGCACACAAAACTTGAAGGCACACAACCTAAACGAAGGCATGCGCCAGAGAAGATGAAGAAAAAAAAAAGTTCTGCAATGGTCTGTGCTAAGGTGACCGGCCGGCCCCTCCCGAAACTGCAAACCCCAGGACTCCAGAGGATGTTGAAAGCGGAATCATTGCGCTATAACAGGCTAGTGCGGAAACGGCCAGAGCTCGCTACCAACCCTTCCCCTACCGGCAGTCACCCAGTCCATCTTCGCACTAGCCTGTTATCGCATTTCAGCATCCGATGAGCTCCTGGGGTTTGCAGTTTAGGGAGGGCTCTCAAATCTCCGGATTCCATACCATGGCCATTTCCGCACTGGCCTGTTATAGCGCGATGATTCCATTTTCAACCTCCTCTGGCCCCTCCCGAAACTGCAAACCCCAGGATTCCAGAGGAGGTTGAAAGTGGAATCATCGCGCTATAACAGGCCAGTGCGGAAACGGGCCCAGACGTTAAAAGCTACGGAGGCGACCAGGAACCCATTGGGCTCTTGAGGGCGGCCCCGCCCTCCCCGCCTCTCTTTCCTTTCGCCGAGGCGGCATCGACTCCTCCTTTCCGAACTCAAGTCCGGCCGTGATCCGTCGGATTCTCATTGGTTATGCAAAGGAGGGAACGCCGGGAGCACCAATGAGCGGCAGCCACGGCTGGGATCGGCGAAGCTTTTGTGGCTGCTCTGGGCGGAGGGGAAGGGCAGGGGCAGAAGCGCGAGCGCCGGGGCTGCGGGAGGAGAGCGCGATCCGGAGGCTGCGTCAGGGCGCAATATGGGCGCGTTGGGCCGAAGAGGCTTTTTCGTGGGTAAGGAAAAGAAGTGGCCATCGCGGTGATGATGTTCTGAGCGGGGTTCTCTTCATTGCACGGATGAATAGATCTGGGGATCTCCACGGGCAAGGCGGAGGTGTTGGAGGATCCAGGCCGGTATGGGGCGTTCAGCAATGAGCCCGTATTGAAAATGAGCGTAGATTGCATGTAATTCTGGGATCAGGTTTTAGAATCAGTTTCCGAATCACGGTGGGGTGGGGAGGCTTCCCCTCCCCCTCTTGAATCTGGTGCTGCCGTTGGGGGTGGAATCTTCCCTCTTTTTCAATGAAGGATCTGGCCTTGCCCGGCAGTATTTCGATTTGATAATAGTGGGAGCGGGAGAATCGTGTTTTTGGAGATGCCTGGAGGAAGGGAAGGCTGCTTAAGATCATTATTATCTTAATGGTATCTCCTGATCTTCTCCCGTGGAGTTCAGGGTGTTGCACGTGGTCCTCTCCCTTCCCCACCCACATCCCACCAGTTTTGGCTGTGCCACCCCTGTGAGGTAGACCAGGCTGGGGAGAGAGATTGAATGGTACAGAGGGTCACTCATGGTCAGCTTCCTGGCCCAGTGAGGATCTTCGCCTCGGCCTAATCCAAGGCCGTTTCCGCACTAGCCTGTTGTAGCGCGATGATTCCACTTTCAACCTCCTCTGGAATCCTGGGGTTTGCAGTTTCGGGAGGGGCCGAATGGCCCCTCCCGAAACTGCAAACCCCAGGATTCCAGAGGAGGTTGAAAGTGGAATCATCGCGTTATAACAGGCTAGTGCGGAAATGGCCCATCACTAACCACTGTGCCACTCTGGTGGGTACTGCTTTCGCACACATAGCTCAGAGTCTTGGAACTCAGAGTCTCTCCTGAGAGATAAAAAGAAGATTTTTTTCGCATAACATGGTTAAACATTGGAATTGGCTACCAGGTTCCGGTGGTCAATTGTCTAACCCAGAGCTTTCCAGACTTTTCGGGTTGGTGCCACACTTTTTAAACATGCATCGTTTCACGACACAAGGCCTTTCCGCACTACACTGTTACAGGGCTATTATTCCACTTTCAACATCCTGTGGAATTCTGGGGTTTGTAGTTTACTGAGGCCAAAGAGATCTCTGGCTGAGAATTGTAAATGCCCCTCCCTGAACTGCAAAACCCAGGATTCCACGGGATGTTGAAAGTGGAATAATAATACTATAACAGGCTAGTGCAGAAAGGCCCACAGTAATTCAGTAATTGGAGGCAGCCCCTCCATCCAGACCTGCCCTGCCATTTTGGCCCTTGCTGGGGTCTTCCTTGGCCTGGGGCAACAGCAGTGGGAAAAGCAGCCCTTCCACCTGTACCTGATCTGCTGCCACTCTCACCAGGATCTTCCTCGGCCTGGGGTGGTGGCAGCGGCAGGAGAGGCAGCCGCTTCACCCAGGCCTGGCCCACCATGGCAGCAGGAGAGGCAGCCCCTCCACCTGTTACATTCGGAGGGCACACCTGACACACTACACACTAAGGTGTCACAATACCTAGTTTGGAAAGCTCTGGTCTAACCACTGTTTGCACAGAATTTGGTAATGAGGCCCAAAGGAGCTCTCTGGTTGAGAATTCTTAAGTACCCCCTCCTTAAACTGCAACCAGGACTACACAGGGTAGAACCATGGCAGTTTAAAGTGGAATCATAGCTCTGTTATTCTGTGAAAGGGTTCCTGAACTAGAGAGACCTTTGCTGTGATCCAACATAGGTCTTCTTATGTCTGTAGTTACACTTATTTTGAAATAAACTTTATTGAACTGATTGGAATTTACTTCTGAGTAAACGTTAATGATTATGCCCATGAAAGCTTTTTTGCTACTCACAAGAAATGTAAGATGGGTAGCTTTCTTATAGGGTGAAAGGTGTGCAGTTTTAAGTCTTGTTGAATAGGGTGTCTTTCTTGGTTTGAAGGGCTCCAACCTCCAAGGTTCAGATGACTGGACACCAAGAAATTGGGCTCTCAGCTGAAGCCTCATGAATCTTTTTCGCTGGCGCTTCACCAAGAAACCTTGCTTTCATTTGAAGGGAGTCAAGCCAGGAAGGAAATTCTTGCTATTTCTGATCAGTGGTAGGAGACGGGGTTCCCTTCTTTCTGGATCCCAGGGATGGGGATTGGAGGAAGAAGTGAGACTTGCTCTGAGTGGAACCACCATTTCTTCTGTCAGTTTTTCAGCATGAGAAGCTTTCTTCTGAAAGGAATTGAACATCCAAGTTGTGATGAAATCTTTCTGAAGGGGTAGTGGTTGACTGTTCTTTTGCAGTTTCGCAGTTCATAGATTCTGTCAAGCCATTTTGTAGTTTGAAACTGACATTATAAGTCAGCTGTTCTGACACACCTTCTTTTGGCACTCATGTTATGCGTCTGGCCCTGGTGATGCATGCTGTGGATTTGGTCCACAGTAGTACATGCCTTAGTTGCATCCTTTTTGGGTACTGTAATGTGCTGTATGTGGGGCTGCCTTTGAAAGGTGCTCAGAAACTACAGTTGGCCCAAAGAGCTGCAGCCAAGTTGTTAATTTAGAGGGGCCACATACAACTCCTGTGTCACAACAGCTCTGCTAGCTGCCAGTCTGTTTCCGGGCACAATTTAAAGTGCTGGTTTTGACCTATAAAGCCCTATGTAAGCTTAAGTCCAGGTTATTTGAAGGACCCTTGTGAGCCCAGTAGAATTTTAAGATCATGTGGAGAGGCCCTTCTTTCTGTCCTAGTAACCTCTCAGGTGCATTTGGTGGTTACAAGGGAGAAGGCTTTCTCAGTGGTAGCTCCCAGATCCTGGAAATCCCTCCCTAGAGAGGCCAAGATGACCCTGACCTTGATGTCCTTTTGAAGGCTGGTGAAGACATTTTTGTACAGGCAGTCTTTTTAAATTGATTGGATGTGGGCTTGTGATGCTGTGTAGCTTCTAAGGTGGTAGGGTTTAAATGTTTTTTTTTCCTAATTTATATTTTCATGGATGCTCTAATTTGTTCTAATTTTTTTTAGCCTCCTTGAGTTCCATGTGGGGAGAAAGGAGGGTTGGTGGTAAGAATAATGACAACACATTAAAACAGTTCTACTCAAAATGGTGGTTCCTGGCCCTGAGCCATTAGCTGCTAGTCCCTGGTGACTTTCTAGGAAAGAAAAATGGCAATTGTAACCAATAGGCAAAAATATGTTGACAGGTCATGGTAACTGGAAAAAAATAATAATTGCCAGATCTCCACATCAGATAGCCTGGGAAGCATTGTGTTGAAACACCCGTTGTTTGTCAACTTCTTACAGAGAGTCTTAGGGATCTGATTTGGAAACTGTTCTAGCAGGAAAAAGAGAATCATTTTTCTCAGTTTGTAATCCAGTAGACTCCTACAGCTACGGACACATTTGTTGCAATGAATCACATCAACCAGGAATTTTGTTCATATAATCCCTGATAAGTTGTTCAGGTGGTCTGTTCCATCAGTGTGCTCTTGCCTGGGAGGGATTTTTTTCTCAGAATCATCCCAGTGATGTGGGGTGCATCACAGATGGCCTTAAATACAGGTTAGGTGTGGAGAGAAAGACAGTATATAAATAAAACTACTATAATGGAAATAGTTACTGGTACCCAATATGTTTTGACTGCAGTAGACTAAGCTGGGCCCAGGACTACCTAACTGGGTACTAAAGACTGGACTTTCAAAACGGCTCTCATTTTGCTCTTTAATTTGCTTTCTTTATCATTAAAAAAGATGCTTTTGAAGAAAAGTAGACATGTTATTCTAATATTAAAATATAGCTTTTGGTTGAATCCCTCTTGCTTAAATATGGTGTGAAAGTATGGCAGTATAAAGCATGATAAAATTTGCAAATTGGTGCCCTTGATACTGGAAGAAGTGGGATCTCCTCTACAAAATAGTGTGGAATGCACCACATACCTGTGCAAGTTTATTCAGAAGTGAGTTCCATTGTATTGTATCAGTTACTCGGTCTCTAATAAGCATGTCTAGAATTGCAGCCTTATTTGCAGTGAATCTAGACTATGTACAAAGCCCTGATTCTGGCTTTCTCAAGGGGGAAGGAACAAGTATGAGGTTGTTCCCATTTCCTCACCTCCCACCCCTATCTCAGTGAGTGTGGCTACATCCTGGGGTCCCCAGCCAAAGCATCCAGTAGAGCTTCTTCACCTAGTACTTTGGCCAGGAACCCAGCTCCCTCCCTTTTTGCTGCTGGGGGAAAAAGACTGGAGGAATGAAGCGCTCACAGATGGTGCTTAAGGATATTGGCTGAGCCCCAGCCTCTAATCTCAGCCAGTATCTATGACTGTTGCTTGACAGAAGCTCGTTTCCCCTTTTCCATCTCTTTCTGTGTAGGGGAGGGGACAAGGCTCTCAGCCAGTGCCTGCGGATGCTGGGTGAGACTGGCAACATTCCATTCAGAAAGAAGGAGAAGGTGGCAATGGGAGAATTCCTGCTGGTATTTCCGGACAGCAGCTGGAAATAACACAAGGATTTCTCTCCCTTATTGCCTTCAAGGATAAGCATAATCCCCCTTTGGGCCATATTGGGACCAGAGATTTTCCCTTTCCCCATGACTTAGTCCATGAAAGATTGAGCATTCCTGAGCATGACTTTTACATGGAACCTGCCATGGTTCATCAGGTAGAATGGAAAAAAACCCAAACCTTTATATTCAACATGCAAGTAGGTAGGTACACATTCTCCACAAACTTGAAAGAGTGGTAGTATTTCACCTTAGGCTCTGAGCTCTGGTGATTGTATTTGCATGGAGAGGGACTGAGTGTACCAAATTAACTCTTATCCAACTAGTGTCAAATTTGGTTGTAGAGCTAGATCTACAAGGAAAACCTTTTACAACATTGTCACCTCAAGACTTTTAAACGAGTTTCTGCCACCTACCATGTGCAAGTCCTCTTTTGCAGATGAAAAACAGGAGAAATGCCCCCAAACTCTATTCCATTGTGCCATGGGTAGATTTTCATTTCATACAGTGAGATTGTACTGGGGCAAAATAAAGTTCCATGCCATTTTGAGGATAAAACAATGCCAAGAAATTGGAGTGCTGCAATGAGATACAACCCCTATCGTTCCACAGTTGTGAGTGAGCAGCATGTGCACATTCACTGGATCTTATCTGGGAAAGACCAAACAGAGATACTGGGGTCAAAAGATGTGGGGATGGAAGACTCTGCTGCAGACATTCCCAGGTACTTAACCTGGAGTAGGTAGAGGTGACATTTAGGAATCTCCAAGGCCAAAGAAGGATGGAAACAAAGGCACCGTGCTAGATACCTTTTGCTTGGCCTTCACAGAAAGCATTTTTATCACATAATTGTGAAACAGGCATGCAAGAGCCAGTGCAGTTTAGTGGTTTGGTGTGTTGACCTTTGGTTCTGGAGACCAGGGTTTGAATCTCCACTTGGCCATGGAAACTCACCGGGCAACCATGAGCAAGTCACAGTTTCTCAGCCTTAGAGGAAGTCAAAGGCAACTGCCCCCCCAAACAGATCTTGCCAAGAAAACTCCATCATAGGGTCACCTTAAGGTCACCATAAGTCAGTAACAACTTGAAGGCCCAAGACAACAATGTATTCAGGACAAAAAGAACCCTAGGAAAATTGACTGGTCTAAGCTGAAGGCATACAGGGGCCTACTTCTCTTGGCACGGCTGTATCATGGATGTCATAAAGCCTTGGAGGAACTGTAGTTAGGATCTAGTCTCCAAGTGCTCCTATTTCAGAACACCAGCCTAAAGAGATTTTGTGAACTCACAAGGTACTTTCTGTTAGTCAACAGGGACATAAGAGAGATGTTCTACAATCGCGGATAAACTGTCTTCCTTTGAGGATATACAGACTAAGGCCTGAATCTTTTTGTTAGTCCCAGGTAGAGTGGACCCACCAAATCAATACTAACTTAGTAAATTAGCATTTACATTGATTGAGTGGGTCTGCTTTTGGTTGGAATGACACAGTAAGGGTGGCTGTAACCATGGGTAAACAGCTGTTTGAATTCAGAAATATGTACCTAGTAGAAGCCCTAACCCCAAATACTTGTCATTTACGGTACATCATATTCTGGCTCAAAATGAGAACAGTAGCCCTTTTGAGAGGGATATTGCAGAAAAATAGAGGTGTTTCAGAAGGCAGGCGTGTGGGGGCTGGGAAGAGGTGGGCCTCTGGCCCCCACTCAGTTGCAAATACTAGCAATATTGGGTAGGAAATTACTCATAATAGCATTAATGCTAGTGCTTTCTTACAGTAACTAAAACCAGTTATTTTCATTCACAGTTTCTGCCTGTTCCTTAACTTCGCAGGGCTCAATGCAAAATGTTAGTTTTTCAGTGCAAAGTAACATTCATTTTAGGATGACAATAATTTGTCAGAAAAGAAGATGGTCAACTGCTGAGAACAAATGTTCCACCTAATGTGAACATGTGTTTTCTTATCCAGCACCGTTGGATATTGGTAATTGTGAAATATACTTCATTCTACATCCACAAATGCTCTGGTAGACGTGGAGCATGCTTTCCCTTGAAATGCAGTGTAACAGTATTTATTAGTGTGTGTTTTTATCCAGCTGCTGGAGGATTAATGCCAAAGGTGGACTGCAGGTTTGTCACTGAGCCTCCTAGCAGTTGTTGTCCTTTTTCTGACATACAGTCTTCCATTCCTTTACTTCTGTTTCCAGCAGGCATGGGTTCTCTTAGCCACAAATATGGCTAAGCTGTTGATTGTCTTTTGAGGAGTCTTATTTTTTCTCTTTTGCAGGAACTGTAACCTGCACACTCTTCGTGGCGGTCAGCAGCCTGTATTCTTCCAGTGATGATGTTATAGAACTAACACCAACGAATTTCAACAGGGAGGTTATTCAGAGTGACAACTTATGGCTTGTAGAATTCTATGCTCCATGGTATGTTGTAAATTGAATCATATGTTTTGAAGAATGATTGCTGTGAGTATTCTGTTTGCTGTCTTCTCTGTGTATAGTTTGCCTGCTGTGAACCTTTCCAATATCTCTTGCCCCAGAGTGTCTGGCTGGAACCGTTATAATCATCACTTGATCTGGTCAGATGTGTGTGTAGTACAGCTTGGAAAACTTAAGTTTTTTTTGGGCTACAGCTCCCAGCATCCCCAGCTAGCTTGGATATGTGAGCCATGGGAGCAAATTCAGATGTATTGGCCTTGATTATGACACAAATGTTGTCTCTTTCCTGCTGATGGCATGTACATGTACGGCATTAAATGAATGAGGGCCCTATTGGTGTGGAGTTTTGAGAATCCCAGTGTGTTTCAGGTGGCCAGTCCCATAGAAATGGCTGTGCATACAGTCAAATGAGTAACAGCAACCTTATGACCACTGAGTGTTACAGCCAGAAGGTGCATCTCATCTGCACAGCATTATAACTGAGCATGGTTCCTTTTCTTGCCACCCTCCATGTATGTGTCCGTGCAGAAGCATCTGTGTAGCCCTACAGTCTGTTGCTTGAAGAACTTTGTTGCTGTTTTCTACACCATTATTGCACTGAAGTTAAAAGCATAATTGTATTTAAAGTGCTAGTCTTCAGCCCTTCGGCTAGGTCTTCTAGTTGAAGCCTAGTTGAATCTTGGCAAATTCAATAGTGTGCATGTTCAAATACGTACCCCCCCCCCCGTAGGCACATGTCGGGGAACCTCTGCTTTAAATTTCTCTTTCTTTTGTTGTTTTTTGTTAACCACCAACTCATCAAATGTAGTTGCAACAGCTCAGGCATAATCGGCTGGGAGCCTGAATCAAGAAATTGCTCCAAAAAACCCTCAATTTTCTGTTGCATATGTAGAACAGAATAAGCTGGTTATAGCCTCTTCTTTCCCAATAAGAAGCAGCAGCAGAGAGTGAGAGTGTGTGTATTTTTCCTCTCAGTTATCTACAGAGCAGTCACATTCTTTTTTAAAAAAATATTTTTCATAAAACACTTTTAAAATGCAATAAAATAACACATTAGGGAAAACCAAACACAATAACAACATACAAACAAAACTAAGCTAAACTAAACTAACCTACCACAAAAACTACTAAACTACAAAAATGGAATATACATTTGACCTCCCATTCCCCAAGTATAATCAGTTGTTACACTTTTGCTAATCTTCCCCTACGTTTCTTATCTATGTTTATAAAAATAGAAAACTATAAGCTAGAAAAAAGTGAAAGTTAACACAACCTCAAATATTATTAAACTGTCTTGATATCCTAATTCTAGTAATATTCTACGACATGGAGAATCAGCCATGCAGGTTTAAACCTCTTATTGCTTGGTTCACTTTAATTAATTTTAAATATGTGGTGACTCTGGTTCATTGTTTCTGGAAGTCATTGAGAGAAACATCTCTCAATAATGTTGTCAATTTATCTAACTCTGTCATGTGCGACAGTTTAATGATTCAGTCTTTCTGAGATGGAAGAGGATTCACACGAAAGTTTGCATTGACCGTAGTCCAGTTCTTAGTATTTAATGTGCCATTAGATCCTTTGTTGTTTTTGCTGCCACAGACCAAGATGACTACTCCCCTTGCCAAAAAAATTTCTTGACCAAAGATCTGTGACATTAGCAAGCAGAAATTCCAGTGATGCTGCATTTTCCAGTATGAAAATGCCGTGATGGAGCCATATCTGTTGAATTTCTGGCTTCTGTATATCTGTGGAAAGGAAAGAGCTTCTGTTCTGGGGACTCTTTTTGCCTCTTCAGTATGTAGCACTTCCCTCAGTTTGGTACTTCTTTCCGTTTGCTCTACTTATCTGGGAAATTCTACTTGCAATAGGCATCTGGAGCAGACTGCATGGAGCACTAAAGGACTAAAATTCAACCAGTAGTGTTCCTTAGATTCTTCTTCATTATTTATTGAGCAATTTAATGGTCTTTAGAAGGTGCAGAAGGCTGGCAGTGCATCTGCTGAGTGCATTAGCTGTCTGGATTTGTATGAGGGGGGTTTATATGTGGCTTGGAATAAACAGTGTTCTTAGATTTTGCTTATGTTCCTCTCTTCCCACAAGGTGTGGTCACTGCCAGAGGTTGACACCTGAATGGAAGAAAGCTGCCACAGCACTGAAGGTGAGTAGTGTATCTAAAAGGAAAGTGTCTTCCTATTGAGCTGCACCACTGGTTCATCTAGCTCAAGTATTTTCTGCTTTGACTACTTGTTGGCACTCCAGGGTTTGAGACAGAGGTCTTTCCCAAATCTACCTGTAGATGTTGAGGATTGAACCTGGCAGTTCCTCCATGAAAAATATTTGCTCTTTTTGTGACTGTGGTTCTTTTCTTACTTGGTGGTTAGAAGGCTGTCATTGGCTGCCCCTTTTTGCTTTTATTAGTTAATGTAACATTTTGCAATCTTCATTTTAAAATTCTGGAGTTGTAAGTGACATTTGGGGTTGTAACTGTAGGCCAGAATCCTTTTGGGGAAGTTACAAGTGTGTAAGCACTCGCTTACTGGGAAGCAGCCACTGCAATCAGTGGGGTGTCTGTTTCCCTATCGGTTGGGAAGCAGCTGACTGATGGTTCCACTCACCCCTCCTGTGAGCAGTCTCCATTGTGACGGGCAGAAGCAGGAGCCTTGTTGCAATTACCCCTCATCTTGGTGCTCACTTGTTTGAGGGGAGATGGGAAGTCAGCTGCTTTCTGATCAACAGGAGAACAGACCCTCAATAATCGCAATGTCTGCTCCCCGGGAAGTGGACATTGGGGGACTTTCACAGTCCTAGCATGTCCCCTGAACCAGGGAAGACGTAGGGATTATAACTACAAAAGCTCTAGATCATAATTTGTGACTGCCCAGCAGGATTCCAGCCATAGTATCTGAAAAGTGTGAACAAGTAGCTTGCTTAGGCATAGAACATGGTGGGATGAAAGACAGGGCTTTTTCAGTGGTGGCCCCCAGGTTGTGGAATCCCCTCCCTACTCACAACTCTCCAATATTCTAATTAATTTTTTTTTTTTAAGAAAAACAATTTAGGGTAACTTCTTCATAAATTATGCATTATGTGTTTGCTATTTTAAAATTAGCAAACCACTGCAAAGCTTTGTTACGTATGTTGCTTGTTGTATTTTAACTATCCAGTGTTTGCATTAAGTTTGGCTCTGGTTTAATTGTGATTCAGTTTTATCATACAGTTTTTTTATGTTTATGTGAGCCACCATGCAATGGCCATGTTCTGAAAGGTAGCCTATAAATAGTACATAAGTAAATAGAAAACAATAAATATTTATAGGCCCAAGTTTTGATGTTGTGCTCCTGGTCTAAGAGACCTGTTTTGTTTTTACAGCAGGAGCAGATTTAAGTGCTCCTGGTCTCCAGCTTTTTTCTCTGATGTCTGCTACGAATAGGCTTCTTTGTATTATCCAAAATGGTAAACTCAACATGCTGGTTTACAATTCTGTAGCTGCATGAGAATATTTCGCCTGCTTTAGAGTATTATTGACATCGTACACAAAGCGTGCTACGATGACATCGTAGTTCTAGTAATATCTAGGTGGGGAAGGGATGTGGAGGGCATTTGTACCATGTTTGGAGCCCCCCGCCCTGGACCTCTAGTTGTCAAAAAACAATTTTGCAGACTTTTTCCCCAAATATTTTTTTGTCCCAATGATGGGACAGAGGTGCATTACCAGGCCCCAGTGACAGTTTAGTCCCATTTTCTGAAACCCAAAACATGATGAAAATGCCCCTGTGCCCCCTGCATGCCTTGGGAGCTTTCAGGGGGAAGGCGGGAGCAGATGTGGCCCTCCAAGGTCTCTTAGGGGGCTAATGCAGCCCCCAACCTTCCACAGTTGTCTACCCTGATCTAGATTATTCTGAATACCCTTGCATTCTGCTTCATGTATTCGTAGTTACTGTCATTGAACTGCACTGTTTAATTGGTAAGTCGTTAAGTCTGTTAAGTTGTGAAAACATTTAATTAATTAAAATCAATTCCCCAGCTGCAAAACATGAGAACATAATTTTTAAAAGCTCTGTACATATTCCACCCACATGCATATACAGGCAAACTTAATTGATGGGTGAATTGTATGATCTCTGACTGATTCAGATTTATTTTATTGGATGACAGTCCCAATTACAAGACATCCTTACTGCATTTTTTTATTATTATTATAAATTACCATATGAGATAGGTTAAGCTGGAAGAGTGGTAAGAGGCTGTGTACAGGCAAGGCAGGATACTTTGGGGGAAAAATTGTTCAGAGCACACTGAGGTTGGGTGCCCCACTTAGTTTATTTCTTTGCATATGAATCAGTCATTGTTGTAATCAATTTTGACAAGTGTGGTGGTGTAGTAACAATTTTGTTTGCTAATAACAGAAACAGCACTTACCTTGGAAGATCCTTTGTGATTACAAGGCCTTTAGCAATTTAAATTTGGTCACATCCATAAGTTCTTGGCACTTGATTTTTTTAGGTTGATTTAAACAATCTTGGTTTTTTTCCCATCCCCCGCCTTTAAAATGACTTTTTCCTATGAACTCAAAGTAACTTGTAGCTGAAGAAAATTTTATTGATATACAGGCTGAAGTCAGCAGTCCTGAAACCATATGTTGGTAAATAGTTTCCTTATTACATTAATCTAGTCCAGTCCAGACCAGATTTTAGATTGTTTGGATTAGTGAATTTGAAAAGCAAACTAATGTGGAAATCTCCCTTTCTTATAGGGTGTTGTGAAAATAGGAGCAGTTGATGCGGATAAACATCAGTCCTTAGGTGGCCAGTATGGTGTCAAGGGCTTTCCCACTATCAAGATATTTGGTTCCAATAAGAACAAAGCAGAAGATTATCAAGGTACTCTTTGAAGTGGTGCATTCTGTGTAAATGATGAAGGGGGTTCTTGGCTACAGAAGCGCACACTTTAATAAATTCAAGTTACCATAGGATTTTTTGGTTTTACAGCATTAGACTAACCTCACTACCACTTCAGGGGAATTTATTGTTTAGGAATGTATTGTTATTGCTGAGTCTTGTGTATTTAACTGAGGAGCATAACTACTTAAGATTCTCCTCTTGTTTACAATATATAGTCTGGCAAGTTAAGAGATGCAACTATTTTATTATTTTATTTTATTTTATTTATTTTGTGTAATGAAATTGTGGGAAGGTTGTTCTAACAGCTGTCCTTTACATCAAGGACAAACCTGGAGCATTCCAAGACAATTGCACATTCCGTACTTTTGTAGTGTTTCAGCTGGATTGAGGAACATAGTGATGAAAGCCTGCTGTAGAATAGATTTTTAGTCTCAGGGCCAGACAGGCTGTGAACAGGCTTATCAGGGATCATCTGCCTACAATGGGTAACACCACCTCACTACCGGCAAATGACCTTCTGCCTGATTGGCCAGATCCCACTGGCACACTCAGACTCACTCATCTGTATTCATGCCCACGTACTTTCTGAAAAAAGTCAATAATACCAGAGAGTTTTGAAAACTTTGATTAATATAGGGGGCGGAGTGAGGAGGGGAAGTATAGTCCTTTTTCCTCAAGCAGAGGTGTCCTGCTCCCTGAAAATGCCTCCCTTTGGTCAAATTGGAGTTTGTTAAAAAAAAAACAACCTCAAAACCAATGGTGATATTTTAAAAGTTCAGCTTCATATGCTGAGGGGGAGGAAGCATGGGAATTCTCTTGTCTCCTGTCAGTGGTCAGAGTGTCAGATATCTGCATATCTCCTGTTAATTTTCTGGTGGAACATAAGAGATACGCACAGAGGATGGGGGTCAGATGAGGCTCATATTTTCCTCATTCTCTGCTGTAGGGGCACTAGTTTCTCAAATGCAGTTTCCAGGTCTAGTCTCAAGCTTCCATAGTTCTTTACTGACTATTTTAGCCCTTCCTGCAAATGTAATTTTTCTTGGTACAGCACTGTAGTAGCTGGCAGTAGCCTTTTCTCCCTGCTGCTGAAAGCACTGAGGTACCCTTAAAATTGATCCGTGGAAAGTATTGCTAGCTGTTGAGCTGTTGGGTGTCTTGATTTTGCCACTGACCTTTTTTTTTTGTTCTCTTTTGACTCAGGGGCCAGGACAAGTGATGCTATTGTTGATGCCGCTTTAAATGCTCTCCGGTCACTAGTAAAAGATCGCCTTGGTGGCAGAGGAGGAGGCTATAGTTCTGGAAAACAGGTACGTCCAGGCAGTAATAACATACTGCTTATTTCAAAGACAGTCTCTTCATAAGCATACTTCCTAGGCAAGAGTTTCTTGCCAGAGAAATTACTCTTTGGACTACAACACCCAGAATCCCCACATTCTGGGGAGTTTTAATCCAGAGAAAATTTTTCAAGCTCTAGTTCTACATAAGTGCTAGTAATTGGGACATTACGTTCCAATGGAAGTTAAAAGTGCTTAACTTGTTGGAATTTAATTGATGGATTTTAAGAGGAAATTTTTCATGTTGGAGGACATAAATTTCTGTAGAGTTTAAGCTAGCATTCTCTCAACTAGTGTTCTGCAGATGTTTTGGACTTCAGCTCCCATCAACTCCAGGCAGTGTTGCCAGTGGTTGTGAATGCAGACCGATGTAATCCAAAACAACAGAAGTACCAGCTTAAAGAAGGCTGCTGGTACAGCACACCTGTTGAATATTCACAGTTTTGAGAAGTAGCAACTTAGAATTGCAGAGGAAAAGATAATGATGGCAAATGAACAAGCAACAAAAAGAATATATTATGAGTCTGAAGAAAGGCAAAGAATGAAATGACAAATACACGTGTAATACATTTTTTCTGGTTTTAACAGTAACACCTCCACAATGGTTTGCAAGGTAAATGTTTTTAAAAGTATGTCAGCAAATGGAGTTGGGAAGTAAGGATCCTGGTAACAGACAGATGATACTCCAGTCTGTCTGCCCAGGAGTCTGATTAGGGATTGTGTGGCTTGAAACTATGCCAACAGAGAGAGAGAGAGAGCATGGGATCTGAGGTAAGCCCCATATATAATGATGGATCTGATGTAAGCATGTTCTGAACAAATTTGTGATCCTGTGTTTGTGTGTTTCAAACTACAGAGTAGCCGTGAAACTGGAGGCTCAGGGAAAAAGGATGTGATTGAACTAACAGATGACACCTTTGATAAGAATGTCCTGAACAGTGATGATGTCTGGATGGTAGAGTTTTATGCTCCTTGGTGTGGACATTGCAAAAAGTAAGTAAGGCAGTCATCAGCTGAAGTGAGTAAGTAAGTAAGCTGACTTAAATTTTGGCCATGAATTTTCATTCTGTGTGCAGAATGTGAGTAATGTTTTCTTGAGCTAGTTTAATGATAGATTGTCTTAATGGCCTGGCATGAGGATGCTAACAGTGCAGTCCTATACAAGTTAGACTTGTTGAGTTAAGGTAAACAAGTAGAGGACTGTAGTCTAAATTGTATTTCAGCTTCCTTACTACTGGCAATGGTTGAATATTCTTCATTTTCAGTATATTAGGTTTCTTCTCTCTCTGTTTCATTGTCTGTTATCATAAATGAATTTCAGAGACAGGCTGCTGGAAATTAGCTTGTAGAATATTTGACAGTCTTTCTAATCTTACAAATCATCTATGCTATTAATTTTCATGGGGTGGTAGTGGTGATGACAACAATGATGATACAACTGTTAATGACATTGGTCACAGCTACCTAACAGTCGCAGTTCATCTTTTAGCTCTGTGCTATATATGAACTGTTGTTCTTCAGTTTATTTTCAGGCCTGAAGAAAGGTTGTTCTTTTCTTTTAATTCTCACATAACCATTATTAATTACTAGTGATCTACGGAAAACAAAATGTGCTCATGTTCTGACAGGTAACTTTCTTCCCATAGTTTAGAGCCAGAATGGGCAGGAGCTGCAACAGAAGTGAAAGAGCAAACAAAGGGGAAAGTGAAATTGGCTGCTGTAGATGCCACAGTGAACCAGGTGTTAGCAAGTCGATACGGGGTGAGTAAATGCAGCAAGCAGTTTTGAGTGCTCTTTCAGGCTCTGATTTCTTTTTTTCATAGAGAGGTTTTCTAATTATGTGGCTTAATATAAATGCTGCGTCAATGCACACCTACCAGGTCAGGAATTTTTTATACATAGGCATATGTGTAGAGTAAGTTCATATTTTTGCATCTGACTCCCACTGTTTAAAAATTTTGAATTACACAGAAGTAAAGCCAGTGTGGTGTAGTGGTAAGAGTGTTGGATTATGACCCTGGAGACCAGGATTCCATTTCCCACTCGGCTATGGAACCCCACAGGGTGATTTGGGCATGTCGCACATTCTCAGCCCTAGAAAACCCTGTGATAGGTTTGGCTTAGGGTCGCCATACATTGGATACAGTTTGAAGCCACCCAACAACAGCAAAATTTCTTATAATGCACCTGAAACCAATGTTCTTTTAAAAAAACCTTTAACATCTAGATGGGTTCACCTTTTGGCCATTCCCACTGGTTCCTTACTATATGCAACCTTATTCCACAGATCCGTGGGTTTCCTACAATAAAGATCTTCCAGAAGGGAGAAGACCCTGCAGATTACGATGGTGGGAGGATAAAATCAGATATTGTTGCGCGTGCCTTGGACCTATTCTCAGAGAATGCACCACCACCTGAACTCCTGGAGGTATGCTAGTTCAATTATATGTATTCTATAATGGACAGGCTGCATGTCATAAATAAAAAGGCTTGATTTTCTGTTAGTTCCTAAAGTGCTTTAAATTCAAGCAGATAAGAGGAGAGATAGCCAAATACATGACTATATCCCAAGACTCATATTATTTTCCTTTTTTTCAGCTATTGCTTCTTGGTTTTGTTTTTTGTATTTATAATAACAATTCAAAGGTTTTTAAAGACTACAAGAGTTTTGAAACCAGAGCCTCTTGGCAAGCCCAATTACCCTATCAGACGCTCTTCAGATGGCTAAATTTTGACAAGTGTTGCACTAAGATCTTTTCAGAATGTGGGTGCTAAAAAAAAAATACTCTGCTGAAGACAAAGAGTAGAGAGAAGTGCTCTCAAAAATGGGTGTGTGAAACCCTCTAGATGTTTTGGCCTTCAGTTTGCATGAGCCTTTCCCAGCATAGCTGACAGCAAACGTTTATGGAAATATTTGTCCAAAACCATTTGGAGAGCCGGAGTTTCCCTTTTCTTAAGGTATTGTTTCAAAACTGCTTTGACATTAGAGGCAGTAGCAACTGATGACATCCCTGTCAGTGAAATGTGGAATATTCTTTGGGTTTTAGTCTGAAAAAGCTATCCAGTGTGCTGAGGCAATTTAAGGGAAAGAATTCAGCACAAGGGATATTTCAAAGTAGATGAAAGTCAAGAGTAGACTCACCATCTCACTGACCTGGAAGCCACGACCTACCACTGGTCAGAGGAGTCATGGCAATTGCTTTGAGAGAAGTCGGGTAAATGGTTGTAGAACAGGACTGATGAGAAAATGAAACAACAGCTTTCTAAATGTGCAGACTAACCTCTTGGCTAATCCAGGCATAAGCATCTGCTGTAGGGCTCAGGGTCTTTTCTCACACCAGTCAAGTGCTTGAGGCCTATTATCTGAAATTATTTAGTTTAACTTAATTCTTCACTAAATAGGATTAAATCAATTAAAATGCACCCACACTATTAACAAATAAAATTCCCCAACTTATACTTGATCATTAAATTTACATTTCTATATAACCAATCATAAGTGTATTACACTGACTTTAAAGTGACAATGACTTTGATCCTGGCAACTGATATGAACTACAATGAATTACATTGACTGTGATCCTGATTATAGTGCATTAACTTCCTTTTCCATTGACTATACTGGCTGTAGTGATTTGCCACCAGATTACACTAGCAAACCACAATGTTAGCTTTGGGGGGGGGGAGGAAAGAAAAAAATTGCGGGAGGAAGGCACAGGAAAAGTCACCAAAAGGGCCTTGGGGATGGTGTGCAAGCTGTAGGCTGTGCTTCCTCTGTCTGAGCCTAATCTTATTTGTGCTTGTGGTATATTGTAAAACATTTTTCTCTCACTGTTTCAGATTATTAACGAAGATGTTTTGAAGCAAACTTGTGAGGCCCACCAGCTTTGTATCATTTCTGTCTTGCCCCATATTCTTGACACAGGTAAGCAAGAAAAACATTTTTCCTCCTTTGGTGTATAATCACAGTGTTGTAGCATATATTCATAGTGCATGTAATGTTTTTTCCTTTTCTTTGGTTTCTATCTCAATCAGGAGCTGCAGGTAGAAATTCCTACTTGGAAGTCATGTTGAAAATGGCAGACAAGTACAAAAAAAAGATGTGGGGGTAGGTACAGCTTGTTCTGAAATATAGCAAAAAGCATGCCTCAGAGAAGAAATGCCCCTCCCCATCTCGTGATACTTATTTTATGGGTGATGTTACTTGCATTGTGAGATGAAAAATAAGAGCATGTCTACAAAGATACTGTGGGCTGGTATAGATTTAACACTAGCTTGGCTTTTAAGTTAAGGCAATGATCTAGGAGATGTGGGAATTGTGTGACCTTCCAGATGTTGTTGCACTCCAGCTCCCTCACCATGGCTAGAGCTATCAGGAGTTGCAGAACTTCTGTGCATATTTTCCGTGAAAAATAAATTTGCCTTTGTTTTTCAGATGGTTGTGGACAGAAGCTGGAGCACAGTCTGAACTTGAAAATTCCTTAGGAATTGGAGGCTTTGGATACCCAGCCATGGCAGCAGTTAATGCTCGGAAGATGAAATTTGCATTGCTGAAAGGATCTTTCAGTGAACAAGGGATTAATGAATTCCTCAGGTAGAATTATATGACTTAATGTCTATCTAAATTGCCTTTGCCTATGAAATTCTTGTTTGTTTATGTTAGGGTTCATATAGTTGGCTCTGGTTCAGCCTTTGAACATGTTAAGGGCCCCATTTTTAGCAGATGAAACAAACAGGCTGCCTTGCCAACTGGATGGTGAAAAATATTATGCCTTGTTAGACCTGCTGAGCAGACGTTCTGGCCACTGTAAATTCTAAGGATGTTTTGACTCTTTTTAGGGAACTCTCTGTTGGCCGAGGCTCCACAGCACCTGTAGGTGGAGGGGGCTTTGCAAAGATTAACACAGTAGAGCCCTGGGATGGCAAAGATGGTGAGGTAAGAGGCACTGTTTTGATCTCTGCATGTGTGAGCACTTTATTTGATCTCTTGTTCAGTCTTTAGGAGTCTGTCTTCAAATGCCTTTGTCACTAAAAATCCAGACAAGAGTATTGTGAAGGGCTGTCTCCTTTTATATTCCTGGTCTGATTGTTGTTGTTTTTTTTAAAGATGCAAGACTGTAAAAATACTTTTTTCCCAGATGCTCCATTAAAATTTTGATTCTAACCCTTGTTTTTCCTAGCTAGAATATTGCCATACCTGTCTTTTCTGCTGTCTACCACATCTGCAAAAAAAAAACCTGAGCTCAAAACTAGGTTGCATGTCTCAGTTCTCTTCCTTCTTTTTCTCCACCAAAAATTCTTTTTGCTCTGAGCTTTGAACATATTAGAAGTTTCCTATCATCCTTTTGTTCTTAGCTCAGGCTCTTCTCATTCCTTTCTTTTCAGGTTTTACTTTACTGTGAAAATTGAAAATTCATCTCTTTCAGACCATCAATTAAGTTTACTGCCTTGCACTTCTTTACTGACAGATCTGTCCTTAATACTCTTTAGATCTCTATTAAAATAATTTTCTATCCATTTCATGAGGTTGCAGTTCTATTCCTTGTTTCTGTTACTCACTCTGTGATCTACCTTTTACCATTTTCCACTTTTCCCTTTCAGGTGTCTAGTTCTTGAGGCCTTAGAGGATTAGGTTGGGAATCTTGTGGTAGCCTTACAGATTCTGTTTAACTGCATTCCTCACCATTAGCTATACTAGCAAGGGCAGTTAAGAATTGCAGTTCAACATTATCTGAGAAGTCCCACTACAAGTCACTGTACAAAATGTGTAGAGACTTTATAATCAGACTGCCTAAACCCAGGGCCTTAATAATAAAGGCTTAATTGCAAGTGTTAATCCCAACTAGACTAGACAGAATTGATGGGCTGTTGTATGCATTGACGTACCACTCAACAATTAGATCAATAAGTCTACTCCACTTGGGACTAAATTTTCATTTTTAACTTTAAAAATGCCAGGTTCTTTCTTCTTACTGACATGACTGGGTGAAATAAGTTAGTAAGGACACTGCAGATCACTTGACAGAATTTTAATGAGTTCCATGTTTTATCATGGATGCTCTTTAGTCTGAGTGACCACAGCAGTGGCATCAGTAAGCTTTAATTTGGGGGCAAAAGTCTACTTAAGTAGCAGGAATGGGTGCAGTACAAATTCTCAAGGGTGCAAGTTGGTATCTGTAATTTGTTGGGCAAAACAGTCTGAAAGCCCATCCTGAAACAGTTAATTTTCAGGTGAAAATCACCTGTGACCACAGCTCATCCAAGTTCCAGGCTGTCATTTTATCAGTGACATGAAAGTTTCCTAAAAATGTATGAAAGAAAGTGGTTGGTTGATCTGAAGGCAGACCTGCCTAATTCATACTTCTTTTTAATTGCCTCATAGCTGCCAGTTGAAGAAGATATTGATCTCAGTGATATAGATCTTGATGACTGGGATAATGAGAAGGATGAATTGTGAGACAGTGAAGACATTTTGTTTCTTGAGAGACTTTGGGCAGTACTTTGACGGAACTTCAGCTTTGCAGCACACGGATGTAACCAGTGGTCTTTTTGCTTGGACAGAACCTGAGACAGCTGTCGAGAATGCTGTTAACAGTGTGCCTCTCAAGAAAAAAAGAACTCTAAAATTCTATGAATTTTTTTTTGTATTGAGTAACATTGATTGTATTCTGTGCAACAGATACCTTGAGGATGACACTGATCTTTCATTGAAATACTCCCTATTTTGGCTTTTGTCCAGCTGATATGTGGTGGTTGATGGTGACTTGAGACTTTTATTGTAACTAGTTTGAAAATGTGATCTTTTTGCCCCTCTGGAGTGCTAGTTGCTCTAACCTTTATTTCAATGAAAGAATAAAACAATATTTTTGACACACTGTGTTAGTGTTGTACAATATCAAAAAAGGGCCCTGTTTTGACAAAGCAGTGCAACATTTCAGGCATAATTTTGCAGTGAACATATATAGGGTGGACAACTATTTTGTAAAAGGTCACTGAATATGTAGTTCTTTACTGGAGAGGATGTTTTTCCATCTCATCTTCTTTTTGGAGCCCCTGAGTTTCACAGAAACAGACATTGCCTGCAGGTGTGGTGAGGAATGCCAGTGGCAAATGAACTCTTGACATGGCTGTTAACTGTTTAGAACTGGAATTTTCTAGGAATTGCTCAGGGCAATGCTATTGATCTGGGAAAGGGATTAATCTGTTCTACAGGCTGGGTGAACAGTGTGAAGACTATTCTCACACTATAGATGTAACTCCAGATTATTTTGGATAAGCTATCACACAGAAAATAGAAATCCTCAGTGTGCTGTTACTGTTTATTTGGGTGTGTGAAAGTGTGTCCAATGTCAGTATTAAACCAGCGGTTCCTCCCTGTCCTTGTATAGAACTTCCTGAACAGAAAGGCAAGGATAGAGCAGGCCAGGCAAACTGGGTTGCATGCAACCCACTAGGGAGCCTTAATGAGATCCCCAGCTCCCCAATTTTAAAATATTTTTATCACAGAAGCCTTCCTCTGGCGTCCTTTAGAGATATGGGGGCTAGTTTCACCAAATTTTGGAGCCAGGCCAGGCAGCGAGTTGTCACACTGGAAGTGACATCCAGTCACTTTCTGTTTGAGATGAAGGCCTGTTCCTCAGTCTCAGTCTAGAGTGGCTCCAAATGTGTAAAAAAAATAGCTTCTCATGGTTTCTAGGCGGTGCAGTGAGGGAAGCTACAATGGCTTATGTCATCTCAGGCACTTCCCTGCCCATTGCTCTCATATACCTATTTGTAAGCCCCTTTTAGGAAAAGCTCCATAAAGTTGACATGATCCACAATTTTGTCACTTTCCATCCTGTATAAACTTAAAATTCCTATATTTTCTTAAGAGGTTCGACTGTTGTTGTTTTTTTAACAAAGGTCATTTCCACTCTACAACAGACTTTCTTGTAAAAAGAGTGTAAGAGATGCTTGTAATATACTGCCTTGTAAAGATACACTTCCAACAAGCTGTCAAAGCAGCTTAGATTCCAAAAGCTGGATTTCTTTCCAAGCTGGCCAAGATTCCCTCCCTTTTAGCCATTTCACCAAACACTAGATTAACAGGGGAAATCAGTAGCTTATTTGTGCCAGTTCTCATTAATATAATCTGTGCCTGAGTTTCCCTCAAGTGCTGAACTGAACAGTGTAACATTCAGAACCTCCCCCTCCTACAATTGAATTCTAAATTATCTGGTCCACCAATTAGCTTCAGTCCAAGAGTTTGTACCTGCTGTGCTGACTGAATCTGAGCATTGAACTGTTACAGATCCCTGATTTAAGAGTGTTCTTGTCATCTTAAACACCAGATATTACTTGATTTTATTTAAAATCCTGGTTGAGAACTCTTTTGTAACTTACAAAATAAAATAAATACAACTGTAACATGATTGCCTTGTGAAGCATGTTCTCTAACATGATCAGAAATGGCTTCCAGAATCATCACACTTAGAATGGAAGAGGGCAAAATTGCTGGAGCCACAGCAGAAGGCCACAATTGGAAAGTACACAGAACACTTACTCAACATTATTTAATCCATTATGGGATCCCTAAGTACTGTATTTTTTAAAAATTAGGTTGGAGTTGGAGGTAATTGCACAGCAACCTCGTTGCTCATGAACAAATACCGAAACACTGGCGATGGGTCACGGAGTAAGTCTGGCACCTCTTAGCTGCAATCCAGGAGGCTGAGGTCAATCTTGAAATAGACATAAGGGTAGTAATCTTGACTGCTTAGCTGTAAGCCAGGGATGTCCACAGAAGACTGGGGAAAAAAGTCAAACATAAATTACAAGATTTTCAGGTATGTATGCAAGAGCTTTAGGACTCATTAAAAATAAGGCTTTGATTTTATTAGAGTGGTTGAGAGGAATAGGTTCATTGGACTCACACCAAGAGAGAGTGCCTCTGCAAATGAACTTTCTAAGTCTGAATATTTGGCTATGAAGAAGATGTTGGGATTGCAACTTCCAACAGCCCTAGTCAGTAAGGCTGATGGGAGTTGGAGTCCAACATCTGGCAGAGCAATTTGTTCCTCACTTCTGTTGTAATTAAAAATATTACATGCAATTGTTCAGACTATTATTATTACCATTTATTTACAGAACCCCTCCACTTTGTGAGGGTTTGGGATACAGAACCCTTACAAAAGTGGGAAAATTCCAAACCCATCCCCCATACTTCTATTCCCTTCCAGGGCTCCCCCTCCCCCTGCTTCTCTTGCTTTTTGCCTCTGTACTGGGGAAAAATGCAAGGAAATGAGAGGGGAAAAGGAAGGTGCACATGTACCTCCCCTCCCCTTCCCTCCATTCCCTTGCCTTTTTTCCTGGGTGTACTTGCCTACCTTCTCCATCCCGGCGAAATGAAAGAGAATGGAAGGAGGAGAATTATGGAGGTGAGGTATGAATGCACATCCTGAATAATCTGCAAAGATCAAACCTGAAAATGTGGAGGGAGGACTGTGGTGACATCACTGTTTATGGTGCTTTACAAGTAAAAGAACAGCAAAAGCCCTCCGGCTTACAATTTGAAATTTGGACTGAAAATTTCTCAGGTCTACAGAGAAAGGCAACTCTTCTACGGAGAACAATCTTCCCAAGTTCATTGCTAAGAGCTGTGTTACTATTGGGTATGTGAAGAATCCACAAATAAAGGACAAAAATATGGGAAGTATACGAGAGAGGTGGTGAAGCACTAAGAAACAGCTTCAGCTTTTAAAAGTAGGAGCTCTAACCATCTAAGGTTTTGACCCTGTTCAAGAGAATAGTAAACCTTTGAGAATCCAGAACTTGCAAAATCACTTTTAAAAGTAATTAGTTATAGTTCCAAGGGCCTTCCTTCCAGTCAATCACTATTATAAAGTGTTTTAAAAGCAACTTTACTTTGTTAGTTCTTAAAAGTAACCAAAACAGGTATTTAGTCAATTAAAAAAAATAGGATACTTCAGGCTATTGTCCTAAGGTGCTATAAGTATATCCTGCCATCAACCACTTCATCACCTCAGTATCTACAATAAAGCACCATACACAGCATGAGACAGTACTCAAACTGTGATACTCCTTCCCACTGTTTAGTGAGGCCACACTGCCATAACTAAACTAAATGGCACAATGACATTGCAAAAGAATGAAGTTACTCCACAAGTTAACAACTGTAGTGTAAGGTAATGAAGATACCCCATGACAAATTATTACTGTACTGTAACTTAGTTTCTTCTTTGTGGTCTCTGTGCATCACAAGTGTGGGTCTGTGCCTTCACAGAGTCACTTTTCAGAATCTTCTGGCTAGCTTTTCAGCAACAGCTGCGCCCCCTCCCTTATATTGTGTGTCCTGGCAGCCATTGTTTAACAGAAAAAAGGGAGGATGAATTACAAATCACTACTGGAGAAGACAAGAAGTGTGTTCTGTGGCTTGACCATTTAAGTCCTCTGAAGCATACCCAATTTCAGCTTACTGAGATGAGTCCAGTAAGACAAAGGTATTCAAGACAATGTGCAAAATCGTGTTTCTCAGATAATCATTCTGCTTTTGCATCAACTTTTCAAAGCCCAATGTGAGTGATGAGGTCTATCAAATGTTAGAATGGCCCATGGCTTCCTGCTTCATTGAGGTAACCTGACTGACCTGCATGAGTCTGAGCTGCAGGGATTACAGCTGGAAGACCAGAGGTGGGTTTTAAAAGGGCTGCATGGCCTGATCAGACCCCCCAAGACGAAAGGTTTTCCCTGAAAAGAAGTGCCTGAAGTGGTGGGTGGTGAGGTTGAAGAAATTTGCAAATAATAAAGTCCATGAAAGTAAAATGTTGGAGGACAGAACTGTATGTACCAGGTGATCTGCTCAATATTCTCTAGGGTCCCTGGTGCCCTCAGATGCACTGGAGGATTCTGCGCCCTCACTCATGTCACAGGAAGAGTCTTCTGTACATAACATTGGGAGTGGGCATAATCTTGTCCTCCATGTTAGGCAGCAAACTGTCACAGGTCAGCCCAGATCTTTTGCCATGCGATTATGCACTGTTTGCTCATTCATGGCTGCTGCTTTTATAGCTTCAAATAGCGTATTTACCTGGCGTTGCCTGGGATTTTATTTTCCTCTTAAGAACTCACCACTCTCTTCTCCAGTGCCTGTAACTTTCCCCCATATTTCTCAATGCAATCTGTATTCAGAGTTATTTACTGAGTGAATACACTGTCCTCCTCCTTACTGTTTGGCCTTGTCTCCATAGCAACCAGCTTATTCCAATACCTGTAACTTTTCCCCATATTCCCCAATCCAATCTGTATTCAGAGTTGTTAACATGGGTTCCTGAGGGAATACACTGTCCTTCTTCTTGATGCTAAGCCTCATCTCCACAGCAACCAGCCTATTCTAGTACCTGTAACTTTTCCACATATTTCCCAATGCAGTTTGTATTCAGAGTTATTTACATACATTGTTTGGGTTCCTGAGGGAATACACTGTCCTCCTCCTTGCTGCTAGGCATTGTCTCCATACAACTGGCCTATTCCAACACCCATAACTCCTCCCCATAGTCCCCAATCCAATCTGTGTTCTCTGGTGACGTTGATTACTGGCTTTTTATTTTTTATTTTGCTCTCTGTTGAATTTGTGCAATGGCTTTACATTTTTCTGGAAGCATTTTTTGTTTTGAATTTCAACTTTAAGATTCTTCACATACGGAACCCATACAACCTACTGTGTGAGGTGAGAAGACCTTGTAACTATGTTGTGTGTGTCACTTTAATTTCTCTCACATATGCCTCCCAAATGTTTTCTGGCGTCCTTCTTGATGGTAGGCCTCATCTCCATAGCAACCGGCCTGAGGCTTGAAGGCTCTATGGCTGAGAATTCTAAAGGCCCCTCCCTAAACTGCCAACCCCAGGATTCCATGGTATCTTCACAGCCAGCCAATCATATGAGGTCTTCTCGCCTCAGACAGCCAATCACATGCTGATGCAGACAAACACACAAACACACAGACAAACATTGACTTTTATATAGTAGATGTGGGCTGTGAGAAGTTACTAAAATTTCCAAACCTAATGGGGGGGGGGACATGAAAGAAATCTCTATAAAGAATGGTGCATTTCTGATTTTTTTGATTAGCTGCTGGGTCTGTAAGGCAAACATTGGCCATAGATCAGAAACGGCGCCTTCCATTCCAGCACTTACATCCATGATGCTGGCTGCGGCTACTTCGTCCAGATGTTTGAAGACTGCATTAAGGACCTCTCTCAGCCTCTTTGCAGATTTCTTGTTGGGCTGCAGTAGCATTGCCTGGAAATTCACCGGCAGTCCATACCTTTAAAATATTAATATATGCAGTAACCTGTCAGCAAGACTGATCACATTCTGAATGCAGTCAATTTCAAATACTGCTTATTTCTGCTGTTTTCAATTCTGATTTGCAAACCTGTGTTCTGGCATTGTTTATTTTGCCTTACCAACTGCAACACTGGTTCCCAACCTTGTGTCTGCAGATGCTATTAGGAGCTGAGCTCCTGGAAGCCCTGGCCAGCATGGTCAGTGCAGTAAGGGATTCTGGGATCTGTATACCAACAACATCTAAGAACAACCAGCTTGAGACTGAACTAGAACATCACACTTGATTAGCTTCAGCCAGCTTCTTTTCCTGTATTTTATTTTATTTTTATTTATTTATTTATTTTATTTATTATCTATTTGTATCCCGCCTCTCCATATGGATCGAGGCGGCGAACAACTTACAAATAGCATGTATTTCGAAACATTTCTATACATGCCCCCAACAAGCTGGGTACTCATTTTACCGACCTGCGAAAGGATGGAAGGCTGAGTCAACCTTGGAGCCGGGCAGGAGCGAACTCACAACCTTGTGGCTTGCAGTACTGGCATTTAACCACTGCGCCACCAGGGCTCCATTTTAAAAGTATATTCACGATACAGCCAGAGCACCTTTAATCTTATTATTTTGAATGGAAAGCATTAAATACCGGTTTAAATCTCTTGCACTGAAGTCAGTGGAGAGCTGTATTAGTCTTGATTTTATACCTTGATTCAAGAAAATTGTTCTCTGATACGTCCATTCCTTTACTTACCTGAGGACAGATTCAGAGAAAACTCTGAGAGCCTTTATATGAATCCAAGCCACAAACGCCTCACTGAAGTTCACCTTTAACCAACGCAGCAGTGGGCCCTTAAATAAGGAAAAAAATAGTACACTGTTATTTTATTTGGAAACAATACCTATGCCTTAAACCGTTGTTTGCTATGGGGATTTGTAGAGCTGATGTCTGCCTTAAGGCTTTACATACAATATAAATACACAAATCCTGTGCCTGCTATGTTCCCGTAGCTCTGCTCCACTGTCAGTGACTCTGGCCCTTTCACTCACACAGATAAAATAGCAGAATGTAATACATAATTTAAAGGCAAGGCACAGTTATTTCATTTACTACAGTGACTCTCACAATTGGACCTCGACTTGCTCCTGAATGATATAGTTCCCAGAGTCTCAGACCACTGGCTGTGCTAGCTCAGTCTTTTAGGAATTGTAATCCAACATCTGGGGCGTCAAGGCTGGAAGCCAGTTAACTAGTATTACCACTGTATCAAACAGGTGTTTCTGGGGACGGTGGGGACTCAACCTGCCACTACAGGGAGAGCACTGCTCAATCCACCTACTGCCAGTACTTTCGCCACCACATGGTGCCATTTCAGTTTTCTGATTAAGCCTTCAGGAGGGCTTTGGGAGAAGGGCTGGGATTCCCCAAGGGCCGTTGGTCACCAGATCCCAACCTTCTTTAGGCTGGATTAAGCCTACAAGGAAGAGAGTCCTTCTGACCCAGAGCTCTGGCTTAAAGCATCCATACGTCTTGCACTATCTTCAAATGCTCAAACAGAGTACGCCATTCTCCACACGTTGCCACAAAAGCATTGTTTTAATTGGGCTTCTCTTTCCTGTTTTTACATAAGTAGGGGGTGAGAGAACTCTACAGTGCTGGAAAGGACGGGGAAGAGTCTTTTTAAAAACCTCCAGGGAGAGGACAGAGAAAAATATCCACAGAATGGTGCTCTGGAGAAGAAGGTAGCATTCCTGCTTCTTGTGCTTGAAAAGCTCACCGTGCTCTTTGGATCTGAGAGCTACACTGGAGAAACTTTTCAGGATAAAAAAGCACAATCTACAAATGAGATCTGGCATCACAGGAGGGAGGAACCATGGCTTCTGCCACAGATAGTTTTCAATAGATGTATTGTGATACCTATGCAATTACATTTCACACAGGACTCAAGATAATACCTTATGAATAATGGAGCAGGGGGAGATTTCAGATAATTGTTCTCAGTTTTATAGCATGAAATCAAAATGCAGTTCAATGAATATTAATAATATAAATATCAATGTCACTACTATCCTTCTTAATTTAATTTGCTTTTAATTTACTCTCAAGCAGTGGCATACCAAGGTAGGATGGTGAGAAGAGTCTGCCCAGGGTATGGGATTCCCCATGTCCATCACAATCCAGCACACTTCAGTCAGTAACTTCCTGTATTATGACCACCACGAGAGGTGAGCAGAGCAGACATAGAGCACCCCCAGGATGATGGACGAATGTTCATCCATGTGCTATTCCTCCCAGGCCCTCTGCTTGCAAGGCAGTGAATGACAACTGGGGCTGAGGGATGTCTGGGGAAGCTCCTCTCATGGCTTAAGCCCCCTTCCAGAGACTGCTGAGTCTGGCTGGATTGAAGCTGAGACTACAGCTTCAGTTAGAGGAGCAGAAGGTAGAGGAGAAGGGAGAGAAAAGCCACCACATGAGCAAGTGAGGGCTAAAAATGGATCACAGAAGAGTTACAATTTCTCAATGATCAGTTTGCCACAGAGGCTTTGCTACCCTTGTATTGGCAGAGGCCAGTGGGACCCACCTGACACCATGTGTGCCACCCCAGTTTCTCCCTTCCCTTCCTGCACCTTCTGGTGGGAAGAGCCAGCCTGGGTGCCAAATGTGCCTGGTGCCATCCCTGCTATTTCTCCTCCTCTTACCACCTGACATGCTCATTGCAGTTGATTATCACCATCAGAACCAGCCCATCCGTGACTGGATCTCCCCCTGCCACCCAGAGCACAAACATCCTCCAGGTCCCTGAACTTGTTAACGTGCCTGTTAACAGGGGACACTGACCAATAGGTGGGTTTCCTCTCACCTTCAGGATATTAAAAAATACCCTGAACCCCATTCACTTGAAATACCACATAACACTTCACATATGAGGATGTGGGCCCTAGTCCATTCGTTAATGTTTCTGATGCCACAGGAATCTTAGCTGTGATGCCACTTGTTAACTGCACAGCTATTTCAATAAACCATCACTCTGAAAGGAGCACAGAATATTCAGCTGGCATAGATGCTATCCTTGGATATCACTGCATTATTAGGCAACCATTATTGTTTCCATTACAGAGAAGATAATGCTCTAAGCTACCTGCCTTTTAGAGATGACACAGAAGCCAGTATGCCAATGAAAGTTTGGCAAAAGTATGCAACATGATGTCATGTACTCACATACTGTTGCTTCTTATCAGAAGCTAACTTCCTCATTTCTTCCTTTTCACATTTCAGCTCTTTTTCATCAAAGTAAAATTCCCGCACCATGAACCTTAGAGCAAATGAAAAGGTATTCAGCAGCTGTGCCTTATTAAACCTCTGGAATTAGAAAATTGTTGCCTGCCCACATAGATCTGTGTGTATGCGTGCATGTACATGTTTAATCTAAATGAACAAAGCTAAAGCTTTACCAAGAAGCAAAGATAATCCCTGTAAGTGTAGCAGGTTATCCAAGTAAGACATATCGGGGGCGGGGAGTAAGTGTTTTTTAAAGGAGCTCTTAGCTCCTGACCATTAGCTAATTTTCCTCTCAGCTCTGCATATCAAAGACAATATATCAGGACTGTGGAAATTGACTCATTAGGTTCAGGGGTACATCTGCATCATAAAAGTTTTATCATGTTTATCTTTTTTTCCTCCAAAACTGAGTGGTGATTTTAACTTGACAAAAGCTCTGTGAAATTGGTTGATTTCAAGATGGTAGCACCCAGTCAGCAAATATTTATGGTGACTTAGGCTACAACAGTGAATACAGCAGCCATTATTTCCAGGGAGATTGCACTGAATGAAAAAATATATGGTACAGATGAATTGCAGTTAACTTGTACAGTTGCATTTTGTTGGTACATTTACTCAGGGTACATCTCATTTAAAATGATCTGAAATCAGTTTTACTGCCAAGGCCTCTTGACAGTGAAAAATTTGGTAATCCTATGAGAAAGCTAAGCATTCTTTGTTCAGTAGCTACTGGCCCTCATGGACCTAATTTGCAGCACTTCCTGATCAACAACCATGACCTACAAGGCATTTTCACTCATGAGCCTAAATACACTTGTTATTTTTTACTCAAGTATGTAATGTGAATTCAACTGGCTAGAAGCAACATTTTTTCCCCCTCAGAAAGTCATTTCTCTCTTTTCCAGTCCCAGTTATGATTATTACTAGGTATGGACATGACCTTGAATGGGTTTGAAAACAGATTAAAATTTACAGTGAAGGTGTGCTCTCAGGTCATTTCCACACTACATTGTTATAGTGCTATGATTCTACTTTCAAGATCCTGTGGAATTCTGGGGTTTGTAGTTCACTGAGGGCAAAGAACTCTCTGGCTCAGATTTCAAAATGCCCCTCCCTAAACTGGAAACACCAGGATTCCATAGGATGTTGAAAGTGGAATAATAGCACCATAACTGTGTAGTGTGGAAATGGCCTTAGTAAAGAATCCAGGAACATTGGTGGAATTGTGCACATATCTTCCTGGCTTCACCAGAGTACACATGGGGGGTTCTCACATCATTCCTACTTTCCCTTTGGAATAGTAATAGAGAATGAGCAGTACTTGTTCTCTCTTGCTTTGGCTTTAAAGTCATCCATCACTTTTCGAAAAAGTGTTACGGTGAAGAGTCCTCCCTCTGCATCTTCAGTAATCATCCTGTTGAAATAAAATACACACGTTGGTTTTTGCTGTTTTTTAAACAGCAAATCTTTATTGAAATTTTCCATGTTTACAAAAATTAAAAAGAGTCAAGACAGAATGCATAAGAAATGAGTCTGTTCTGAAATCTCAACTTACTTTGTAGACCGCGGCACCACCATATCAGAGAGTGATTCGTATGTTTTTTGCCATTGTACATAGCTTGACCTACCAAAAAAAAAGGGGGGGCAGGATTTTTTATTTTGTATAACAAAATTGTTTTAAGTATAACAACAGCCACTTCTCTTTACTGAGTCCAGTTTTAACATCTTACAGTTCATAAAACTGAAAACCAAGCTGCCCCTTATGATATATACCAGCTACCCAGGCTTCCATCACTAAAACTTGGAAGGATCAGAATGGTGAGGTCCAGTTTTTTCATCCCTATTAGTGCAACTGAGAACTGGATCCGAGGCATTTGGGAAACAGCTTTACAAAGAACCTTCTCAGCTTTTGGCAATGGGGTTGAGAGAGCAAGCACACAATGGGGTGCTGTTCAATACAGGGGAGGCAAGAAATAAGACTCTATTTCCTGTCCCAGGTGGCAGAAGAACTCAACCATCTCTGCTAACAGACAGGGACGATGAGGTAATTGTGGTTAGTTTATTTCAGTCTCCAGGCACCTTGTCCGACAGTCAGCCAAACTCAAAAATAGATACCTAAAATGAGATGGTTAGAACAGACTAAGAACTCTGTTGGTGAACAGCCCAATCCACTGCCTAAATCAGGGGTGGAGAAATTGTGCCTGCCCAGTGCAATAACGTCTGCAGGAGGCACAAATGGTCCACCCCTAGCCCAACTGGCCCAACTCAGACAGTCTCTCTGTCTGAGTTGATATGATTCTGGAGGCAGGAAGACTTACCCTTTTTTCAGACGGGACTTCAATGCCAATGCTGCATTAGACCTGCACCCTTCCCAACTAATATTTGGGCCCATATACGTTCCATCTTACCTACAATTTCTTTTCACCATCTACCTGAAGCTGCTGATGAGGAGCTCTGTCCTACTTTTTTTTATTACTATCATTTTTATACAAAACAGAAATTTAAATTCTTTAAAACAATTTTTCCATCAGTATTTACACATGTAGATTTACTGTATTTTCTTTGTCTGCCAAAGTTTCCATCTAAAATTTTAGTATCTTCTTAGATATTATGATTTGTCAACATACTTTTACAATTGTCTTTAAGTATCATTTGCTCCAGAACTTTAACTTCCAAGTAATCTATTTAGTAACTTTAACGTATATTTTCTTAAGACCCTTCAAATGTAATAATGTATTTTCCCCCTATTATAAAGTTCTAAAAAAGTTCATTATATGTTTATTATATATATCAATTTTTCAATCATTGTACTGAAGGTAATTGTCTATTGGAGCCCATTCATTTTTTATATTTTCTTCTGTTTGATTTCTCCAATTTTGTGATAGTACATCTGCTATTTTCATCTCCAGTAAGCTTTGTAGCCATTGCTCAATTTTGTGAACATCTTTGTTTTTCCATAATTTTGCATATTCTATTCTTGCAGCTGTTGTCATGTAAAGTAACATTCTCCAATATTTCTGATTTGTCTCAATGTCTAATTCGTCTAGTATATTTAATAAGTAAATTTCTGGGGTCATGGAGAATTGGATATGGAAGATTTTTTTCTATGTTTTTATGTATGTCTTTCCAACATTTTCATGCCTTTGGACAGGTCCACCACATGTGATATGTTGTTCCAATCTGAGTGCCACACTTCCAGCATTTTCCTGTTCCAACCTTGCATATTCTTTGAAGCTTTTCTGGAGTCATATACCATCTATGAAATATTTTAAGGCAGTTTTCTTTCAGGTTTTCTGCTGTTGTAAATTTCATGGTCCTTTTCCAAGTTTTTTCCCATTGATCCAACTGTACTGGGTGTCCAAAATTCTGGGCCCACTTTATCATTGCCTCTTTAATAGTTTCTTCCTCTTTTTCATAAAGCAATAAGGTCTTGTATAGCTTCGCCATTAAGTGTGGCAGATTTTCCAATAAGAGTTTAATTATTGGGTTTATTTCTTCAACAGTTTCAAATTCTTGTATTTTCAAATCCATCTGACATCCCTCATGTACCTGTTGATAGGAGAACTCAATTCCTTCTTTTTAAAGATCTTCTCACTTTTATAAAATGTTACATAGATGGTATATGACACCTGAAAGGTTGCAGAAAATAACTAAAAATGGAAATGAAAGATGTTGGAAATGTGATGAAAAGGTGGGCTCATTTTATCATATGTGGTGGACGTGTAAGATAGCAAGGAAATTTTGGAAGAAAATACATGATGAAATTCAAAGAATTTACAATTTAAATTTTGAAATGAAGCCAGAGTTTTATTTGTTAAATATGTTGAGGCAACAATGAGAGATAAGATGTCACCAGAAGACATTGTTATATTTGATAACTGCTGCAAGAGTGATATATGCACAATATTGGAAAGAAAGGAACCATGTCAATATAAAAGAATGGAAATTAAAAGTTCTGGATATGATAGAGATAGAAAATCTAGCATTTTCACTGAAAAATAAGTCTATCCAGAACTTTGAAAGGGAATGGAGAGAAGTTTTAAATTGGATAAAGAAATAGTAATAAGGAAAAGAATAAAGCAAGATTGTATGTAATATAAGGCAACAATGTAATGAGGCAATGTAACAAAGCAGCAATGTAAGATGCAACAATGTAAGATTACCTTTTGAAGAGAAACTATGTATGAATGGAATGTAAATAAGCAGACTCAACTGGAAAAAAGAAAAAAGCTTGGAAGTGGGGAAGGGGGGTTATTTTCACTTTAAACTTTAATAAAAAAAATTTTTTAAGATCTTCTCTAGTTTTGATACTTAATCTTCCTGTAGGGTCTTTTTTGTTTAAATCTTCATATCTTACCCATTTATTTGAACTGTTAGACCATCTTCCATAGAAGGCTTCTTGTGGTGAAATCCACATAGGTATTTGCTTTAGTAGCGTTGGTTTGTATAAATTCCATATCTTTAATAAAGCTTTTCGTATGTAATGGTTGGTAAAGTCCTTGTCTATTTTTGCCTTTTTGTAACAAATATAAGCATGCTATCCAAATCTTTTTATCGGTGCCTTCTAGTGCTAACAATTTCTCATTTTGCAAAGTCAACCAGTCTGCTAACCACATCAATGCCGAGGATTGATAATATACATAAAGATCAGGAATACTTGCATCTCCTCTTGTAGTTAAGTCTGTCATAATTTTCCATTTGACTCTAGGTTTTCAACTGGTCCATATGAATTTAGATAACTCTTTCTGCCATTGTTTGAAGGATTTCATATTTGTAATGATAGGTAGATTTTGGAACAAAAAATTGAGTTTTGGTAAGATATTCACTTTCACCATAGCTATTCACCATAGCCCATCAAAGACAGTTGAAGCTTTGACCATGTCTCCATCTCTCTCTTAATTTCCTTCCAATTTTTTGTGTAATTATTTTCAAAAAGTTCATTATTCCGTTCTGACATCCATACTCCTAGATATTTGATACTTTTGATTATATTATATCCTGATGTTTTAGTTATATCAGTTTTTTCTTGCTTTGTCAAGTTCTTTGTTAAGATTGCTATCTTTTCTTTGTTTACTTCAATACTGGATAGTTTACCAAATTCACTTAAAATTGATGTTAAATGTATTATACTTTCTGTTGGGTCATTCAGGAAGAGTACCATGTCATCAGTGAAAGCTTTCAACTTGTATTGGTGTTTATCTGTACACCTTTAATTTTTATTTCATTTCAAATTGTGTTGTTCAGTATTTCCAAAACTGTTATAAATATAAATAACAGAGGATATCCTTGCCTAGTGCCTTTTTTGATGTTGACGCTTTTCATTTTATCTCCATTAATCAGTAGTTGTGCTTCTTGGTTTTCATATATCGCTTCAATCCATGACATGAACCTTTTCCTGGATCCATTTCCTTAAGTGTGGCTTTTAAAAAAGACCATTTGATTGTGTCAAAGGCTTTTCCTGCATCTATTTCTCGTTGTGTCTTTCATAATGCTCAATTATGTTCAAAACTATTCTTATGTTGCTTTTTAAGGATCTCTGTGGAAGGAAGCCATTTTGATCATCTTGGATTAGATCCAGTAGTACTTTCTTCAGCCTGTTAGCTAGTATTGCTGTAAATATTTTGTAATCTATGTTCAGTAATGAGATCGGACAACAATTTTTAACATCTGCCGAGTCCTTTCCTTCTTTTGGAATTAACAATATATTTGCTTTACTCCATATTTCTGGTTTGCCTGAAGAAATGATCTCATTACATGTCGTTTGTAAAGGTTCAGCAATTTCCTCTTCTAATGTTTTGTAGTATTTGGCTGAAAAACCATCAGGGCCAGGAGTTTTGTCTAGTTTTAGTTTTCTAATTGCATCTGTCACTTCAAGCAGTGTTATTGGTCCATTCAGAGTAGCTTTATGTTTTTCAGAAAATTTGGAGATTTCCATTTTCTTTAAATAAGATGATATTTTCTGAATTTCTGCAGCAGTTGGTTGTTCCGCCTCAAATAATTGTTGATAATACTTGACAAAAGCTTACTTTATTTGTTCTTGTTGTATTAGCTCTTTGTCTCCTTTCTTTATTTTCAATATTATTCTCTTCTCCCTCTTTTTTGCAAGTTTGTGGGCCAGCCATTTTCCAGGTTTATTGGCTTGTTTGAAAAATGTCTATCGGGCTTCTTTAATTTTGTTCTCAATTTCAATCTGATTTTCCTGATTTAGTTGAGCTTGGAGATTTTTAAACTTTTGCATATTTCTTTTATCCATTGGGTTATTCCTTAGTTGTTTCTCTGACTCCATCATTCTTTCCAATATCTGTTGAATCTTTTGATTTCTCTGTTTTTTCAACTCAGAACCCCACTTCATGAAGTATCCTCTAAGTACTGCCTTGCTGGCATCCCACACCATTTTCATTGATATCTCTCCTGGAGTATTTTCTTGAAAGTACTGTTTAATGGCATTTTTAGCTTTTTGTATATATTATTCTTTTTGGAAAATAGTGTTGTTTAATCTCCATGATTTTTCTCTAGTTTTTAATCGTAGTTCTAATTGAATTGGGTTGTGGTCTGAACATAATTTTGGCAAGATTTCCATTTTTGTTATAAAGATAAGAGTCTTGGATGCTAATATTAAGTCAATTCTTGACATGGATTTATGTCGGTCTGAAAAGTATGTATATCCTTGTTCTTCTCCATTCTTGAATCTCCATATGTCATGTAGTAAGAATTCATCTATCATCAAGAAAAAGCTTTTTGGGAGTTTGCCCTGTTTCTCTGTAATTTCTTCTGTGCAGATCTATCCATCATATGATTTATCACTCCGTTCATATCACCTACTATTATAATGTTGTTTTGGGATCTGTCTGATAAGTAATTCCTAATTTCATTTTGAAGTCTGATAAAGAAATTGCCTTTACTTCCATTAGGCGCATATGTTCCAATCAGTAATATTTTTTGTTTGATTTATGGTCACTTCTACCCCTAGAAAACATCCTTTGTTGTCCTTGAAAATTTCTGTTGGGTAACTTTTGTTAATATAGAGTAAAACTCCTCTTTTCTTCTTTTCAAATGTGGAAGCATAGCATTTGCCTAATTTTGGATTATATTCATATTTTAGGTCTTGAGATTGGAGGTAGGCCTCTCGTAAACACACAATATCTATATGTTGTCTCACCAGGAAATGGAAAATTTGTCTTCTTTTAAAAACTGAGTTCAGGCCTTTCACATTCCAGGATTGTATCTTAATGGTAATCTTTGTCTCTTTATTTCTCCTCTCCTATTTTGTTTACTTTTTTGATTCTTAATCTTCCTTCTCCTCCTCTTTTCCAGGTAATTGTTCTGTTAATTCTTCTGGATCTCCTTCCTCTTGTTCTTCAACTTCCAATTCTGAATTGGTGATTTGTATCTCGTTTTGCTGAATGTCTGTCTCTGGGTTTAATTCCATCATTTGTTGTTTCGCTTTCTGTTTTGTTGATGGTTCTCCCTGGGCATAATTTGGCTTTTCCAGATCTCTTTTTAGTCTAGCTAATATTTCTTTGGCCTTTTCAGGAGTAGTAATTCTGTATCTGAGTTTAAATGAGAAGGACAAACCTTCATACTGCTCCCATCTGTAGCTAATGATTCCTCAAAAGAAAGGAGGCCAGAGGTTTGCGTTATTGGTGTTTTTCCAAGATCTGGAAAGGAATATCTTTCAAAATTTTAATTTCATTATTTTCCCCAAAAGGTTTTTTCTGATATCTCATTTGAAATATCTTTTCTTTAATGGTAGTTCTGATAAAACATATAACAATGTCTCGAGGTAGGTTTTTATCTCTGGCTGTTTTATATGAAATCCTGAAGATCCTATCAATAGAGGCTTCTAATTTATCTTCTGATGTATCTATGTATTCTGCGAGCTGTGCTATCATTTAAATTTTTCGAAGTCTTCTCTGGTATAGAATCATAGAATCATAGAAATGTAGAGTTGGAAGAGACCACAGGGGCCATCCAGTCCAACCCCCTGCCATGCAGGAGCACCCTCAAAGCACTCCCGACAGATGGCCATCCAGCCTCTGTTTAAAAACCTCCAAGGAAGGAGACTCCACTACACTCCGAGGCAGCAGATTCCCCTGCCAGACAGCCCTGACTGTCAGGAAGTTCTTCCTGAGGTTCAGGTGGAATCTCCTTTCCTGCAGCTTGAATCCATTGCTCTTTGTCCTGGTCTCTGGAGCAGCAGAAAACAAGCCCTCTCCCTCCTCTACATGGCATCCCTTCAAATATTTAAACATGGTTATCATGTCCCCTCTTAACCTTCTCTTCTGTAGACTAAACATACCCAGCTCTCCAAGTCTATCCTCATAGGGCATGGCTTCCAGGCCTCTCACCATTTTGGTCGCCCTCCTCTGGACTTGCTCCAGCTTGTCAATATCCTTCTTGAATTGGGGTGCCCAGAACTGGACACAGTATTCAAGATGGGGTCTAACCAAAGCAGAGTAGAGTGGTACCAGTACCTCCCTCCATCTAGACACCATACTCCTATTGATGCAGCCAAGAATTGCATTGGCTTTCTTGGCTGCCGTATCACACTGCTGACTCATGTTCAGCTTGTGATCTATGAAGACTCCTAGATCCCTTTCACACATACTGCTATCCAGCCACGTGTCCCCCATCCTATATTTCTGTATTCCATTTTTTCTACCTAAGTGTAGGACCTTACACTTCTCTCTATTGAATTTCATTTTGTTCGCCTTGGCCCAGCTCTCCAATCTATCCAGGTCATTTTGAATTTTGATCCTGTCCTCCGGCGTATTAGCAACCCCTCCCAATTTGGTGTCATCTGCAAATTTGATGAGCATGCCCTCTATTCCTTCATCCAAGTCATTGATAAAAATATTGAACAGCACTGGGCCCAGGACAGAACCCTGTGGCACCCCGCTAATCACTTCTCTCCAGGATGAAAAGCAGCCATTCGTGATCACCCTTTGGGTTCAGTCGGTCAACCAATTACAAATCCAAATAACAGTAGCCCTGTCCAGCCCACATTTTACTAGCTTCGTTGCAAGAATGTCATGGGGAACTTTGTCGAAGGCCTTACTGAAATCGAGATATGCTACATCCACAGCATTCCCTTCATCTATCAAGCTAGTAACTCTATCATAAAAAGAGACAAGATTAGTCTGGCATGACTTATTTTTGAGAAATCCATGTTGACTTCTCGTGATTACTGCATTGCTTTCTAAATGATTAGAAACTGACTGCTTAATGATCTGCTCCAGGATCTTTCCGGGTACTGATGTCAGGCTGACTGGGCGATAATTATTTGGGTCCTCTTTTTTTCCCTTCTTGAAGATGGGGATAATATTTGCTCTCTTCCAGTCTGCTGGAACTTCTCCTGTCCTCCAAGATTTCCCAAAAATTATAGCAAGCGGTTCCGAAATGACCTCTGCCAGCTCTTTTAATATCCTAGGATGCAATTCATCTGGCCCTGGAGACTTGAATTCATCCAGTGTGGCCAGGTATTCCTGTACCATCTCTCTACCTATTATGTGCCTCATTTCTCCTGCTTCCTCCCCTGCTCCCCAACCGCCAGGTTGAGTGCTTGTATCCTTCTGGGGAAAAACTGAGGCAAAGAAGGTGTTAAGTAGTTCTGCCTTTTCTCCTCCCCCTGTGAGTAATTCGCCATCTTCTCTGCGCAGTGACCCTATCGTCTCCTTCTTTTTTCTTTTGCTGTGGACATATTTAAAAAAGCCCTTTTTATTGTTTTTAATGTCTCCGGCCAGCCTAAGTTCGTTCTGTGCTTTAGCCTTTCTGACTTCCTCCCTACATCTCCTAGCTACTTGCTTGAATTCTTCTTTGGTGGTTTCCCTGTTCTTCCATTTCCTATACATGTTTCTCTTAACACTTAGCTCAGCTGAGAGTTCTCTAGTCAACCATTCTGGTTTCTTCAGATGCCTTCCATTTTTCCTCCTTATTGGCACAGTTTTAGACTGTGCCTTCAGTATCTCCTTTTTAAGGAACTCCCATGCCTCTTGAACTCCTTTCCCTTTCACTATTCCTGACCACGGAATTCCAGCCAGCAGCTCCCTAAGTTTACAGAAGTCCGCTTTTTTAAAATCTAAGATGAGTGTCTGGCTACCCTTATCTTCTCCTTCCCACTGAATGCCAAATTCCAACAGGGCATGGTCACTCCCCCCTAAAGATCCAACTACTTCTACCTCATTAACAAGGTCATCCCTGTTGGTCAGGATCAGATCTAGAATATTTGATCCCCTTGTGGCCTCTTCCACCTTCTGGACCATGAAGTTGTCTGCAAGACAAGCAAGAAACTTGCTGGACCTTGCTGTCGTGGCAGAGTTTGACTGCCAGCATATATCGGGGTAATTGAAGTCTCCTATTATTACTGTATCTCTATTACTGTGCAGTCATTTGGTTGAGGAAGGCATCATCCAAGTCCTCAGCCTGGGTTGGAGGTCTGTAGTAAACCCCCACCAGAATATCCCTATTGTTTCTTGCTGCCTTAATTCTTACCCAAATGCTCTCGACCTGGCTTTCTGGGTTTAAGTCCTGGATCTCTTCACAGGTGAAAACATCCTTGACATACAAGGCTACTCCTCCTCCTTTCTTGTTATGCCTATTTTTACAAAATAGACTATACCCCTCTATTCCTATATTCCAATCATGAGACTCATCCCACCAGGTCTCAGTGATGCCTATCAAATTGTATTTATTTTGTTGTATTAGGAGTTCAAGTTCATCGTGCTTGTTTCCCATACTCGGTGCATTAGTGTAGAGACACTTAAGTCCCCGGGCCCTTCCTGCAAGTCCTGTACTATAGTTTCTACTCCTTCCTCCATTGGCCGCTTGTACTACTTGTCCAATATCATTTGGGCCTTTTCCCCCTGCGCTTACCGAGTCCTTGCCCTGAATAATATTGTCTCCCTCCACAACGGAACTTAGTTTAAAGACCTCTTAATCTTCCTTGCGAGACTGTTTGCAAAAACATTCCTGCCAAGTTTTGTGAGGTGCAGCCCATCCCTTGCCAGAAGCCCACGTTCATGGAATTTCAGGCCTCGTTCCAAAAACCCAAACTGTTGCCAGCGGCACCACGTGCGGAGCCAGTTGTTGACCTCTGCTATTGCCCTTTCCCTACATTCACCATATCCTTGCACAGGGAGGAGAGATGAAATTACCACCTGCGCACCAAGGTCCTTAAGCTTTGTCCCCATAAGCTCATAATCCTTTGCGATGTGGTAAAAGCTGCTCCTCGCAGTGTCATTGGTTCCAACATGAACCAAAATGAGGGGCTTCTGGTCAGTGGGTTTGACCAGCCTGGTTAGCCTCTCCGTTATGTGGTTGATCCTGGCCCCAGGAAGACAGCAGACCTCTCGATTGAGCTTGTCCGGTTTGCAAATTGCAGTTTCGGTTCCTCTGAGCAAAGAGTCCCCAACAACCAGAACTCGCCTCCTCTGAGACTTGTCCTGGGCTCCTTGACGAACATGTTCTACTAGGACTGCCTGGGCATTCTGTTTAGGCTGGGAGCGTTGATCTAGTTCCTGTTGGTGAAGTTTGATTCCTTCTTGTTGACATTCTGTTCCCTCCTCCTGGTGCTCCTCATTGTTCATAAGGCCAAGTACTTCGAAGCAATTGTGCAGGTTAAGAGTCTCTGTTACATTCCTGGTCCTTTTACTCCTCCGTGTGACATTCGCCCAAGCCTCCGTTTCCTAGCAAAGTGTGGTGACTTCCTGATCTGGCAGCTCCTCCGTGCATTCGGTCTTCCGGTAGGTCTTCTCTGCCCCTAAATTTCACACATCTGTCACTGTAACATAGTTCTTGTAGGTCCAGTTTGTTTATTTCTTCCTCTTGGGCTTTTTGTAATGTCTCTACTGAATCTTCTAATTGTTGAGATTTTTCTCTTAGTACTTTTGTTTCTGCTTTTAAGTTAGAAATGTCTTTTGTTATTTTATCCATTTTTTTCCTAGTACTTCAATTTCTTGTTTCATGTCATGTCTCTTCTTATTTTTGTTCAAGTCTCTTTTAATTCATGCCTGACTTCTTCTTTAAAGCTTCTGAGTTCTTCTAAGATTTGCATTATCATGTCAGATGGTCCTTCTGATGTTTCAAGAGAAGGCCTTCTCGTTGAAGTAGATGTTCAAGTTAAGGTAGTTGTAGTTATTGCTGTACCTTTTCTTGTGCATTTATCCATTTGTGCTCTTGTTAATTATTTTAATAAGATTAAATAACCCCTTGACTATTCTCTTAATTCACAGCTCAAACAGTTTTAAATCTGGTGCTAATCCAAAACAGTTATATAATTTCACAATCATACAATCTTATAGTTCTAATTGGCTGTAATTTTAAACCTGGCCAACAGATGGCAGTCTTGTTTCAAAGATATCTTTCTGTGCCTTTTCTATTATATATATATATATGTATGTATATTTCTTTTTTCCTCACAGATAGTATTTATAACTCAAGGACACAGGTGATTGCCATTGTTGGTCAAGGTTATAGCCTCCCACATAGTATTTGTAATTTTCAAAAGGTAATATTAATTTTAAAGTAGGCTTAATTTTCAAAGTCTGTGAAGCACAGCAATCAATATGAAATCTGAGAACTTAGTTTGATTATATGAGATTATGGCCCTTTTCACACAGCATTTGCCATGCAAAAGCGCGCCTGGAGTGTCACACGATTGTGAGGAGCGATCCACACGATGCATTCACAATCGCGCGATGCTCCAGGGTACAGCAGTCGCCTCTCCATTGCTCCAGCTGAAGCAGCAGGGACGCAAGAGCCTCTCGCTGGAGGCTGCTCGCGCGATCCCCACACCCCAGCGCCAAGAAAAGGTGCGATGCAGAAATGGCCTCTATGAAATTGATTATTTGAAATATAATATCACAAAATGTAATTTGATTTTATCACAATATTAATTAATTCAAGTAACTTCTCTTATTGTCTACCCCTCAGTGTAAATTCATTAATTGACTTCTTAAGTATATGTTATATTTTCTTACTATGAAATAATATAGTCTTAAGTACGTGTATATTTGTAAATAGTTAATAAATACTTTTAAGTTATATATCTATCCTTAGTTATTTGGTGTAAATACGGTAATACAAGAGTCAATTATTTAACAACCATTTACATTTGGCTTGTTGATTCTATTCTTAATCGCAACCTATAAAGAAGTAGGTGTTATTAATTTTTAAAGATTAAGATAGTTCTATATAATATTTACAATTCAGTCTGTCTTTATCCATCGTGGTTAGATCCATAAAGAAAAGTTCTTATATGTACTTGTCTTCCACTTGTGTTTTCTTCTTTTCTTACTGTCTATTTAAGTCTTTTATTTGTTTGCTAGTATAAGTTCCAATATCACCCTAAATAGTTTTAACAAAGTCCCAGTTAATGTCTGCTCTATTCTTGATCTCTCACCACTCCTGCCATGGCTTTCTGTAGTTTTACACCATTTTACAACCTCTTAGAGTTGCTCTTATTTTCATTAGTCCCTGTTCTCAGAGCTGAAGTATCTCCTTCTCTTTCTCTTGCTTGTAGATTTCTACACAGTTGCTTTTTTAGGTAAGTTCCAATTATTCAGTCCGTAGCTCTTGTTAGTAGTTAAGGTTTTTAAGTCTCCAAAATTTGAAGGTTTTTAAAGTCTCTAAAATTTTAAATCCTCCAGTATACCCTCCATAAGAGGAAATGTCCTTCAAGTGTCAAGGTCAGAGACCCAGACAACGAGCCAGCCCAGAGAAGGGAGAGGGACAGATAGCAGAGTCCCACCAGGAGAAGTCAAAGCAAGCAATTACTCATAGGGAGTCCATTTACCTAAGCCCGAGTGACAAGCAAAAGTCATAGTCAGAGTCAAAAATCCAAGGGTCAGAAGCCAAGAGATCAATCCAAGCTATCAGGAGCCAGGTGCTGGAAACAAGGAACAGGCAAGGAGAGAGCTTGTAGAAAGTTTGCCACAAGCAAAGGAAAGCTTCCAGACAAGCAGTTATATAGCCCAGGCACAGGTGTGGCCGGTCACCGCTTCTTGATCAAGGAAGCCTCCCATTGCTCAGCTCACTTGAGTCTCCGCCTTGTTTGTGGGCTGATTGACACAGGCTCCGGGGCAACCTTAGGATCACAGTTGGATCCCTGTTGCCCTAAAGGAGCAGGCAGGGGAACGTCCGAGCCTGCTTGGTTCATGGCTGCAGGGGGAGCTCTTGAGCTGCAGGACCCATCTCCAGCCAGAGCCACAGGGACCAACAGCTGCTGCAGCTCTGACAGGGGCTTCAGTTATCACATCAAGTTCTGTCTGGGTAACTTATTGTAGTCCCCTGTCAGTTCTCGAAATCCATCGTCCGGAGCTTTTTCACTGAAGTCCTTTTCAAAACTTGATCTTAAGTAGATTCTTTCCCATAGATATGTTTATAGATTTTGCTAAGTTTAAAAAAGTCAATGGCGGCACTTATGCCAATCTATCAGGGACGGCAGCGTGTCCGTGGTTGTTCTTCGGTCCCTTGACCCCCGTCCATTCTTGCTAGATGTCTACCACAGGAACTTGGAGATTGGGATCTGATCCCCTTCAAACTCCTTCAAGACCCCCTTTATAGGGTATAGGACTGGGTTTAGTTGGTCTTTCCCCCAGTTGGTTCACGCTGGCAGACAACCTGGGGTGGAGGACTCACTCCAAGCTGCCAATTGTGACCGCCATGCAAGTGGAAGTCATCAGAGCGCTGTCCTATGTTTTGAAGAACCCCTAATGGGTTGTCTATTTATGAATGGGTCCTACTTTTTATTCCAGAACACATAATATTGAACCCTTCTCTTAGCTGCTCTGAGTTTACTTCATAAAGAAAAAGCAGGTTATAAGTTCTAAAAGATAACATAAATAAGTCCTGGTTCTTGTACTATGCTTTTGGTCTTTCTCTCTAAGTGTTCATATTTTACATGTAATATGTCTGTACTAACTGTGCAAACTTGTACGTAACATGTATAAAATATCTTATAGTCTGTAAAGCAGGGTGTAGAACAAGTAGCCCTCTACATGTTGTTGGACTGAAATTCCCATCAGCCATAGCCAGCATAGCTAACAGTGAGGAATGAAGGGAGCTGAAGTCCAACAACATTTGGACAGTAACATATCTCCCATTCCTTCTCTAAAGGGATTATATAAATGCTGAGTATTGTGATTACATGCCTTCATAAGAGGGCCAAGTTTTACTTACTTGGGTACGACAACAAGTAGAGTGATGAGATATTCAGAATTCAACACAAAGTCTTCTTTGTTCACTATATCTGTTAAAGTACGTGTCAAAAGATTTCCCCTAGGGAAAAGGCAAAAACATTCATAAGGAGAGAGAGTTATATGTATTACTGAGTGCTGACATATCAGGGCCAGAATTCACATGGGAACATAGACATGTGCAAGTTACAGTACACATAAGGGCCCCCAAAAAGTCATCATTACACAATGAACACATTCTACTGCTAGAGGCGGAAGCAGAGTTGCACAGGCAGCACGTTCACCTGTGTCTTGTCTTTGCAAGTTACACATTGTGCATTGTGGCTGTGCATCCTATTTTTTACAGCATAAATTGTACACTGCTCAAGAGCACCCAGTCACTGACATGTGTTGTGTTATGTCAGCTGTTCTGCATAATGGTTGTGTCGTCCTGCCATGACACACATCTACATGCAGGTATCAAGTCTCCATAACTTCTATTTTACCTTTTTAAACAATCTAATACACTACACAACTAATTCAGTCCAGATCATTTATCTGTGAATCTATATTCCAGTGTCTTCAACTCATTAAGGTCTCATAATTTCAAATAAATGCCCATATATAGATGCTGTTCACTAATATGTTCAGGCACTTATATATACATACATGTTTTTCCTTTCGAGATTCTGGAGATTTCCTTTGATGTTGTTGTACACAGCTGCTCGGTTTTTCAAGTCTGTTTCTATTTGTGTAATTTGCTGAATATAAAAAGAGGGAGAGGCCCAAGTAGGCTATAATAATTTTGCACAGGCTTACAAAGCTAGCAGATTTACACAGTATCACAAATGCACAAATTTATAGTGAATATGGATTATATTGTTCAACCAGCTAGACATTTGAAGGCCAAAGTAGTTAGATGTTAAATACATCTTTGCATTTAATGTGCAGGCTTTTCTAAATGCAAACAGCATGGAGAGATTAGAAAGACAGAGAGAGAAGAGAAGGCAGTGGGAGAGGGGATTATAAGGAGGAAAAAAATTCTCCACAGGATCCTAGAGGAGATCAAAAAGGTGTGAAGTTCCCTTGCTATTACCTGGAATGCAGATAGTTATCCATAAGTTTTCTCTGCAGTGAATGTTACATACATGCAAAGATGTATTCAACCTTATATGTACTTAGGTCTAATGTTTGATTATCTTTGCCTATGACTGGGGAATTAAGCTTTCTTGGAAGTTTATAGCTTATAGGATGGAGTCTTAAATAACAGTTATAGTCCAAGACATTGGAAATCAATCCCTTTTTCTATGAGACCACTTCCTGACAGGTATTCCATGCTTGTAAACCCAAGACTGAAACATAAACAAAGCATTTATGTGTGTTTCTTTGTTGTTCTTTTTTTAATAAAACTCTAACATTTCTAACAGGCATATTCTATGTCCTCTGGATGTGGCAGAAGTCACAGAAGCCATCACAGCCATGGAAAATAAGGGTTCGCTCAGACTAATCATACATGTCATGGTGGAAAATAGGTATAGTAAATGTGGCTTTCCATGCAACATTTGACATGATTTGATTCTGATTTGATTCTCAGTTCTTCCTATCAAAGTACCTTGGAAAAAGTAGTTCAGAGACATGCACTAGAGCACTGCTTCTCAAACCATCTGGCATGGTGGACTGAGAGAAATCCCTGCAATATGTCAGGGATCAGTACCACACTTGTGCCATTGGCTACAGCTGGTTTTTGTTTGTTTCTTGGAAACTCATTGCAGACCATCAGCCGATGCCACTGGTTGCTGGACCACTACTCTCAGTAGCATTCCACTAGACCTTTTTAGCAGAGAAATGAAATTACAAATGTCAGAAGATGGAGACATGCAATTAAAGTGGTATCAAACTGATGTAATTATGTAATGCCAACACATTTATATTCATGCTTTGAGTTGGCCTAATAAAATCAATGAGAGTGAAGGTAATCCTGGCTACACTCATGATATCCACAGCAAAACATTAAACATGACTATGTGCGGCCCCAAATTGTAACGTCCAACTGTGACTCTCTGAAACTAATCACAAAACTCATTGACTTTAATAACAAGACACCACCTTGGTATCACTCCTGAGAACTGTTTTTTTGTGAGGGTGATTTTTTTCCATATGAAAGAGTGCAAGATTATATTACCTTTGCTAATGTTTCTGAAATATTCTTCAGTGGCTGTTTTATGGGATACTTAGCCATATCCCACTCAAACTTTGTCAGGTAACTAATCAGGTCAACTGAAAAGAGATGAATAAATGCAGTTATAGAACATTATTATAAGCAATAAGCAGTCACAGGAATGGATTTCTTTCTGTTATCATTTAGAGATCTACAAGGCCAAAGTACTATCTTTAATGTATGCCAATTTTATGTATCCAATCCATCTGCATATCTCCTCTACTGTGCATAGTGGCTTTGCCCTCAAAGACAGCATGGAAATATTCTGAATTTTAAAAATGCACTGAATGTCCTAACCTCACTGAAGATGTAAACCATAATCAATTCAAATATAGAGCAGTTTTGTCAATGACCTCATGGTGGCGTGAGGTGCTTCAAAATTATATATTTGCATATCTGTTTGCAACCCCTTCATTTCCTCAAAACAGCCCATATCCTTGAGGAAACTTCAGCCCCAGAAGCAAAATTGTGTAAGTCTTTATACATCAAGTCAGAATGTCAGTGAGTCAATTCTGGATTTTGAAATCATGTGGACATGGACCAAATATGATACAAATGGGGAAAATATGGTCTGCCAAACACTGTTGGTCAGCAACTCCCATCAGTCCTCTCCAGCACACTTGGTGGATGATGGAAATTGTAGTTCAGCAATATTTGGTGGACTATGTATTGCCTATAGCTGAAGCATGAGATTCTTACAGAAGAATCAGTTTCTCTTCTGGTCAATGACACTTGAAACTGAGGCCATTTCTGCACTACACTGTTATAATGCTATTATTCCACTTTCAACATCCTATGAAATTCTGGTGTTTGTAGTTTACTGAGACCAAAGAGCTCTCTGGCTGAGAATTCTAAAGGCCCCTCCCCAAACTGCAAACCCCAGGATGCCATGGGATGTTGAAAGTGGAATAATAGCACTATAACAGGGTAGTCAGGAAATGGCCTGAAGCATTCTGCTCTACTTAACCAGAGCCTAGCACGTATTCAGAGAAATTTTCCCCACAAAGCCTCTAGTCATGAAGATTTTAAAGTGAGATCCTACTGCCTGTCTCATCAAGCAATGTTTAAAAGTAGACATGCAAGGACTCACAAAAGGGACTTCCATCTGTGGCACCTAAATTCTGGAATTCTCTCTTGTGAAAGAGGCTTACTGTCTGAAGCCCAAACTAAAAGGAACACCATTCACACAATCAGCTGTGCAGGGTGGGGTACACCTGCTATTTCTATTGGAAGGAATGCATCCATCTGCCAGAATGGGAGTGTTCTTCCCACTGTAAACAGAAAAATGTACCATCTATTAAGGACAACAATAGGGGGCAAATGATGTTCTTGGTCTTAAGTTTGGAAAAAAAATCTGTTTGAATTATCCCATGTTTCACTTGGCTTTCATACTGACATTCTTTAAGAATGATTGCTGTTGTTGTTGTGTGCCTTCAAGTCACTTCTGATTTAGGGCAACTCTAAGGCAAACCTATCACAGAGTTTTCTGGGGGCTGAGTGTGTGACACACCCAAGGTCACCCCCCGGTTTCTTATGGCTGCACGGTTAATCAAACCCTGGTTTGCAGGATTGTAATCCAATGTTCTAACTACTGTAACATGCTGGCCCAAGAAGGGTACAGAGGTTTTTATTTGGCCTGGTTTAATTTCACGGAACAATTGTATTCATACACTTATATTAAGAAGTAAATATAAAAAATACATTTCCTAAACTGTTGCAGTTATTTTGTGGATCTGTCAGCAGAATACCACGGCTTTGTTCAGGGGCGAGATCCACAAATTGCTTCAAAATGCAGGTCAGGGGAATGGAGAGGACAACTGGCATTCAACCCCCGCCTAGGTATGCTTACTGAGAAGTATGTCCCACTGTATTCGATGGGGCTTATTCTCAGAAAAAAGTGGGATACATCCTGGATTACTGCACTCCTGATCTCTGCACAAGAGTTAGGCTGGGGGGATGGTGGAGACTCTGGAGACATTCAATCTGAACTGTCAAATGATATAATGGTTTCCAGTTTCCACTGGGGAGAATGGAAGCTCTCTTGCATAGTGAGGCTTTTCTATCTGTTTTTCCCCACTGCAGCCCCCTTGCAGGAACCCCAAAACTGCTCCATGGGTCTGAGAAACTACTAGATATTCCACTGAAGCTGAGATGGAAGGAGGAAGAAGTGTCAAAGATCTAGTAGGGACAACTCATGCAAGAGGTTCTTCTCATTTCTTAAAACTGTAGCTTCAAAAAAGCAGGGATAGAGGAGAGAAGATGCTTGAGAGGCACTGGGGCAGTCAGATGGGCAGCATTCTAGAATACTTTTATAAAGAGCCATAAGGGAGGCTGTTTAGTTCTGCAATGAAGAATTATCACCTGCATAGAAAATCCCCTGACTGAAATTCTCCCCAAAGATGCAGAATCAGGAGGGGAGGAAAAGATGTGTACAGCACCAACTATTCAAAGTATGTTCAAGGCATACTTAGGCCCTTTTCGCACACCAGTCCTGTTGCAAAATGGCCTAGGGAGCGCTGCGGGATTGCAAGGACCATTCCACATGACGTCCTGGCAATTGTGCGACACTCCCGAGGCCATTCTGCGGCGATCATGCAGTATATCATTTTTGGCTCATTGCTGAAAATGACGCTAAATCGTGTGTCCCTCTCATGCCTCACTTGCACTTACCTTGTGTGCGGAGCCTCCAGACGCACGGCCATTGTGCTTCCTCCCCCAACGCAGCCTGGGAAAGTACCTGGCTGTGCTGCAGAAGGAAGGGGCGGGGCCCTCATGCTTCCTTCCGCCCAGCATGGAGCTGGTGTGGAAGGGAAGCAGAGGGACACAAGTGCCTCTCGCAAGAGGCTTCTCACGTGATCCCCCCGTGACGACACCAGAACAAGGTAAGGTGCGAAAAGGGCCTTAGCTAGAAAGTGTCTGCGTACTATATAAATCCACATAACTGATCACAGTCACCAGATTTGACATACCACCTAATGGGACCAAACAAACACTGTAGTGCGGTTTCAGCCTCAATCTGTAACAACTTTGTATACCTCCTGAACAAGCATTTAGGATTTAGGGAATCATGTGGCCTTCCAGATATTACTGCGTCACAACTCCCAGCATTCTTTACCACTGGTTGGCTAGGTCTGCTGGGAATTACAGTCCAGCTTCTGGAGAGCCACACACTTCTCAACCCTGCAGTACTATTTGCTCTGCCTCAGGCATTCATGAACTGATCTTGACCCAACATGATGGCTAGTATTCTCTTCAGGAGTTAAGAGATCATAAACTGGACTTAAGACTTTTATCAATTCACGTTAACAGTCAAGAACAGCCACATGTGACCATAAAAACCCACCTTTGCAAACTGGCAGCATCCCAATTGAAGCATTCCCCTAGTCCCTGATTTGCAGCACCACAGAATGATGTCTGAAGTGCTCTCGTGGTCACAGGACACATTGAGAGAACTGGTTGTGGTGGGACCCTAAGGGGTCTCTCTAGCTGCTTGTTCTTGACATGCTCCATAACTGCGAGTGCACTGCAAATATCACTTCTCAGTATCCCAACTTGAAGCAGCTCAGAAACACTTCACTTGCCATACTGTCAAGCTGGAAAGGTAAGTTTGGGGTGGGGTGGGTGGGCGGCATCATCAGATGCAGCCATGATGGTGGAGCTCTGCCATTGTAAACAAGTTGACAATGCAGGATCCTGGCCAATATTTATACTTGAGCTATCATCCTAAACACTTTTGTATATGTTCAGGACTGATTAGCAAACTTTGACTTCCTTTTCTCAGAAAACTACTAGTTTTAGTCCATTTGGAATAGAACTTTATGTGTAACAAATTCTAAGGCTGTAGCTGCTACCAGACAGATCTGTGTTTCATTCGAATAAGTAAAATCACTAGCGTTGGACCAGTTAATGCCAGTAAATTTCATATTTACGATGCAAAACCAACTAATCTTGAGAAAGGAAGAACAAAAGAGTATCTGGTATATAAATCTTTTTAATCATTTCTGTTTGTCTCACTGTGGATCTACTATGAGAAACCTGCCTCTTTCTAATAGTCACACAGCACTTTCAGCAGCCTCTTCTTCCATGACATCAAACTTGTTCTCTTTCTGTATCTGACTCCCTTTGCCCTAGAGTCTCTAGCTCCTGAAAGTGTCACTTTACCATCTTAGATTTCCTGGGTGAAAGAACCAGGCGCAAAAAAATCCTGGTACGTACAGATGCCATCTTTAGTGCTATTACATAAAGTATGCATGAGATTACCAATAAGCTTACTGAGAAGAACTCTTGTGCTCTGAAAGTGCACTCACTATGTCACCTGTGTCCAATATGCTGCTTGTGCACAGCACTGACTGGTTAGTATGTATGAGATCATGCACCCCCTGCTCCCTCTGAACATTTTTGCAGGTGAGAGTTGAATTTATTGCAAACGAGCACAGGAAATATTTGCATTGTATAACACTTTAGGAGATCTATTCTACTTGCCTAGGCAAAACTTGTTTGTCACAGTGCCAGAGTAATAACAATTAATTTAGGAATTAGAATCCTGTAATCTCATCAGAAATTAAGAGTCAGGGAATGTACTGCAGGCAAGCTTGAACAATGGATTTCAGTGATTTTTATGAGAAGTCTCATTTTGAAGGAACTGCTTGCCAGAAAAGATCAGGTTCATACACAGAAAATTGTACATAGAGACTAAATTACCAAGCAAAAAATTGACTATCGATATTAATAATAGCTGATAATGCCATATTGTCATTATAAAGAGTTCCTTATGTTTTGATATTTTGTATGTAATTGATAACGTTTGCTACCATGTTCTTTTCTCTATCCTCTCTGCTTCCATCATGGACAAAACCTATTTTTCATATCCCTGGCAGGATTAATTCCAGAATAAATTTATTTAAAACCACTTAGACTTTAAAATACCAAATAACAAGATCAGTCTAAGTAATCTGTTAACATAAAGCTTCCATTCTGAAATTCATATATTTTCTGAATAAGCATGGATTGTTGTTGTTATAGTCATTAAAATACATTGATTTGCTTGTGTTCTCCAGGAAGAGGCTACTGAGAGGCTTGCTACCCTTGATTCTGGAGGCAATGTCCAGCCATCATGATGAGTCACTCTGATAGCCTCATTCTTTATTAATTTGTCTAATCCCCTTTAAAAACTGTCCAAGTTGGCCGCCATCACTCTATTCTGGGATAGTGAATTTGAGAAGAAGCTGTTCCTTTTTCTCTCACTTGAATCTGTAGCTATCTAGGTTTGTTGAGTGACCTGCGTTGGATTCTCTGGACATTCCTCTGAAATGAATGAATCTATGAAACTGGAACAAACAGGTGCGTACTCCAATGAAGTCAATGACAAAACTTGTATCACTCTGATCAGCTCCTGTCTACATTTTATAAGACAAATACACAAGGCTAAACTAGACATTTTGACATTCAGTTGCTATCAAAAACAGCAGTTGCATGTCAAACTCCTTCTCCCTGCCATGATGTCATGTAGAATCTAACTCATATCTTATTTTCCAAATTTTCTACCCTCTGCCTCTGCTCACTGGCACCTAATGACTGAAACAGGAGTTAGCTGCCCACTAATAGCTAATAATTGAAATGGGCAGAAGATATTGTGACAGGACAATATGCTGTACTGTCTACTAAATATTATTAAGAGGCAAAGGAGACACAACTGCCATTTTTTTTCCTGCAGCAACTGCATGCTTCCTGTCATGTCTAATTTGGCCCTCAGTTATGCAGTCTCTATTTTTCTAGTCTACAAATACTAAAGCAAAACACTCTTTGGAGGATCAAGAACATGTGCATTTTTAAAGTTCAGGACACACTGATCATAGAAGTGCAGATTTCACTCCATGTTGTTATACATGCAGAGTGGTTAGAAGGAGAAATAAAGATTAGGGTAAAGAGGAAACAGAAGGTTGGAGGAGGAGGCAAACCTGCTGTAATCTGAATCATAGGGACATGGTGATCAAGCTACGAGGCTGTTACTAGAGAAATCCATCGTAACCTGATCACTGTACCCCTACAGTCCGAAACAGACGCAACTCTCTCGTTAAACACAACATGCACATGCTTACAAAGCACAACTGTCACCCATACTCAACATACTCTTTAGACATTTCATTTTATTCTTCACTCCTGAAATATAGTAAGCATGATTATTACACTTCTCAAAATTATTGAAACTAAAACTAAGCATATTGTATACAACAAAAACTACAGTTGGCCCTTCACTTTTTTGGGTTCAGCATTTGTGGATTTGATTATTCACAGTTGTTCTATTTAAAAATTCTTACTGTATTTGCCCCTCCCAAGGAAAAAAAATTGTTTTTGCTAGGAATCCCTAGGTCCCAGGCATTCTTCTCTGGGCATTGCAGGTCCTCCAGTATGACTCTGTGGCCCACTTCTGCTGGATGCTGACCACAGAATTGCAATGAAGGACCTAGAGATTCTTAAAGAATTGTTCTCAAATTAAAAGAAAAAGCATTCACCATTTTTATTCATGTTTTTTCCACTTTCCCAGAAGTCCTGTGACCCTAAGCCCCATGAAAGTGGAGGGCTGACGTACACCAAAAACCATAATTCTGCCCTGGTCTTTCTACTTTAGCAGTTTTACCCATGATTAAAAGTAGTTTTCTGCCACATAACTCTGAAAAGGAAGTATTACCATTAAAAACTGGTGGCTTTAAGAACACAACAGCAATCAAAGATGTGATTTCTTAGATCTTTTTTAAAGAGCTAAAATCCTACCCAAGGCCAACTCTAGGTCTGAGAAAGCTCTGGGCAAAGCATCTTCAAGGGACTCCTCCTCTGTCTGTCACTCATGTGAGTTTTCTAAACAGTACTGGGCAGCTGAGGGGTCCAGTCATCCTTTTAACTTCCCATAATGCCCCCAAGTGATTAAGTCTAGGATACTGCAGACAATCATGTTCAAGATATGTGGTAGGGTGCAGGATAAGCACCACAAATAGGTCATGGCAGTTGCACTAGGATGTCAGCTGCTAGAATTGGTTCAGATCCTACCAAGAAACTTTTGTTTATGAAAGAAAGTGAGTTCTGGAATTAGTCTCCCAGCCACATTCTCCTTTCTCTATCAATCAGTTGATTAGTAGACAAAAAAAAAGGCTATACAGAAGCATCTGTACTTGCTTTCTCCCTGTTCTGTTGGAACAAAGTCCAGTAAAACAGTAAACATTCTGCCTGGGATCCTGTTATGTGCTCATAAGTGGACCTGCATCTGTAGAAACACAGCTGCAAAGATGTGCGACATCCGTTCCAGTAGAGGGCTGCTGTTACTCAACTACATAGGAGAACCAATAAAGGGGCTGATGTGCTTTGGGATCAAAGCAAACAGGTACAAATACACTACTGTTCCTGATACGCATCAGGCCTCTCAACATGCAGTGGGCACTCCTGCTAGTATTACATTACACATCTTTGCAATTCAGTACCCAGGTTTCTCTGCTACTTAGTTAAGAGTTTGTTAGGGATGGGCCAACAGAATCTGCAAATCCTCGAATCCTCAGATCCTTGGGAAGGATTTGAAATTTGCAGATCTGAATCCCTGGGCCAAAACAGGTGAATTGAATCTTCAAATCCCCGCACGCCCCAGGGTCAGAGCGCCCCCGGATCAGGGCCGTGCGGGCATGCAGGGGCAGCAAGAGCCACTTTCCTGCACACCAGGAGGCCTGAGCTGGCATGAGAGCCCCGGATCAAGCCCGTGCGGACATGCAGGGGTGGCGAGAGCCGCTTTCCTGAATGCCAGGAGGCCTGAGCCAGTGCGAGAGCCCTGGACCAAGCTCTCTCCTGCTGCCTGCCCCTGTGACTGCTTCCCTCTGCAAGGTAATTATTCTCTTCTTCCTATTTTTCAACTTGAGACTGGAGGGTAGGGATTGGGACTGGACTAGAGGCTGGTGTTCAGTTTGTTTTTGTTAGGTGCCATCCCTGTTTTAGGAGTTGAAATTAGACATCAGGGTAAAGAATTGAGACTGGACTAGAGGCTGGTGTTTCTGTTTTTTGTTTTTTTTTTAAAGTGCCTTCCTTGTTGCAGGACTTGAGACTTGACTGGAAAGTACAGTGTTCCTGAGATTTCAAGGATAGCTGAAAAAGATTCCTTTGCATAGCTCCCTTGCAAAGCTTTTTCATACACAATTCTGGGGTTTGTAGTTTTACAAGGTGTCACATCCTTTTCTGCCAAAGTGTATTGGTGCATCATCAAACTACAAACCCCAGAATGCTATAAGGAGTTACACAAAGAAAATCTAGTTTTGACCTGGATTATCTCTGTACTGTAGTATGTGGCCCTGTTTACACAGGCAGGAAAATGTGGGATTAACAATCCACATTTTTCTGCTTGTGTAGAAAGGGCCTTCACATCATTCTCAATCTGGAGAGATCCTGAGGCAAAACTAGGACAGTTGTCTAGGCTAGATTTCTTCAGAGGGAGGTTTGCCTTTGCCTTGGCTTTTGGCTAAGGCTGAGAGAGTGTGTCTTTCCCAAGATTACCCTTGCCCCCCCCTTTTTTTTTTTTTTTTTTGTAATAGTCAACCCAGGAGATGGCATCGTTTTGAGCATCCTCCAACATCTGGAGCTACTTCCAAATTACATGTAATTCTCAATAAGAAGTATATGGGTACGTTTTCCTGAAAGTGAAAACTATTATTTGTTTTTCATTAAAGAAAGATGTCAAATTTTGCTTCAAAACACTTTTCAGTAGAAGTGCTTTGTTTCTCTTGCTTTTTAAACCTTTTTGTAAAAAAGGATTTGAAAGATTTGAGATTCATGAGATTCATGGAACCTTCCAGGGATTCAGATTTGGATTTGGAAAATTCTGGATTCGTCCCATCTCTAGTGTTTGCAAACTCACCTTGAACGAAGGGTCATATAGGATTTTGGCACATGTCCTATTTTATTTAATTAGACCCTTTTAATTTTTTAAGCAAAATTAAATGAAAATGAAAAATAGCAGCCCATAGCTTTCGTACAAAAACACAAACTGAAATGATATAGGTCGCAATTCATATCCTACTGTATGCTGTGTGAATCTTCTCCTGAACACAGTGGCTCTAGATATTGCCCATTATGTGATTTCCTTAACTTATATATCAGTTGTTTTTCCAAGTCCAAAAATACTGCCAATTGTCAGATATGATGCAGCACAGAGTAAATTCAGTAATTTATACACCAGTAGGAAGAACTAAATAACTGGGTGGGATAGAAAGAAAAGCAAGTAAGTAGTCATTTTCGGGGACTTCTGGGGATAACGCATTTTCAGCGTGCAGACAGAAGTGGGGGGGGAATCAATTCACACCACCCCCTAAGAGTAACAAAAATCTGCCCTTAAGACAGAAACTAACTATTTGGGAGCATAATTTTCTAAAAATGAAATAGCTACCCAATTTCTAAACTTATGGATGTATTCATTCCCTCTTTTTAATGTGGGAAACTTGCATGGAAATGATAAGGACTATAAATATAAACAACATGTCAAAAACATCCCAGTTTTGATCGACATACCTCCGTTTGCCAGTAGATTTTCCTGAACTTTATCTTTTGAGTCTTCCAAAACTTCTCCAATATACTGGGCAATTTTCTTTATTACACTTAATGCAAATGCAGAATGGTAAAAAAAAAAAAAAAAAACAAAATAAATGAGAAAATCATGAAAGGACTTGCAGCAAAACACCACAAACCAATGCTTTTTAATGTTGACAGCTGCAGGCCCCAAAATAGCTCATTATTGCTTAAAAAGGGAGGGTGATAGGAAATGTGGATTGTGCAGTCTATACAGCATTATTATAGGAAAGGCTCAGACAGGACTTGAGTTTGATTGCAGATGGAAGAAGCCCACAAGCTTTTATAGGTTGAGCCAGAGCTTGTGGGGAGATGTTTTGGATTAAGAGGCCTGTCCCTCACTTGTCATGTCCCTCACTTGTCAGGCTTCCCTATTTGCTCTAAGCTTAGCCACAATCTTTACAATAGCTAGGAGGGATGTATGGATTGTTTAGCAACATTGTTGTTATGAGTCATCCTTTAGCAATGCAGTGCAAAGTACTTGGGGACTTGAATGGGCAATTAAGACCCATTAGCTTTACAAAAGACCTGCTAGAATTGGTTTGTTACTATGGATCAACACAGTTGCCTGCATTTCTGGACTCCCCTTATGGGAATTTTCACAAGTTTTTGCACTTCAGAATTTACCACTACATCACTGTGTGTTGCCGGGGGATGAGGCCTTATGCACCCCTTCAGAAGCATGCATGGAATTGGAGCACCCTGCTGAAAGTGTTGGGTAATGCTGAGGAAACAGAACTGAAAGAGTTCGGAGGAGCACATGGAGCAGTTACTTTTTTTGAATTACAGTATGCAGGCACCCCTCCCCCCTCCAGCACAGTCATAACCCAGCTGTAAGATTTGAGGAAGTATTTGGGAAACTGTGATGGCCTGCATACCCTAAAAGCACCAGATCCCATCTGATTATGGAAGCTAAGCAGGGTCAGCCCTGGTGAGTACATTGATGGGAAACTGCCCACGAACACCAGGTGCTATAGGCAATATTTCAGAGGAAGGGATTGGCAAAACCACCTCTGAGTGTTCCTTGCCTACGAAAACCCTGTGACATTCATGGGGTTGCCATAAGTTGACAGGCACACACATATACACACACTGTCACATAACTTGGTTCTCTGGCTTTGGGAACTGTAGAGTCTCCAGTGTCTCAAGACTCACTTCTTTAATCTACTTCTTGGCTCCTGGCAAATTTTAAAATAGATTCACGAAAAGAACAAACCACATGACCTGGGGAACAAATCAACAACAACTGGGCAGAAAGCATCAGAAGGCCACATACTGCTTTAGAGAGACATGGAAAAATACTCAGTCTCTCTGTGTAAATAAGTAATAAAAGTACATGGAAACAATAGATCCTGAAAACGCTCGCCCCTTCTTTGCTGTCCTGCCCAGAAGCAGTGCAGACAGGTTTCTGCTGCCTAGCTAGGTTTACCAGCACGTCTCACATGTGTTGATCTAATAACAGTTTTACCAAGAGTACATTTCTCAGGAGCACCAAATGCAAATGCCTATCTTGTTTCCACAGCTTCCAGACCAATCACTTTCTCTCAGAGCTTTGGGGTGGGGGCATAATATTAACCCTTACAAGGCTGAAAACCCTTCAATCCGAGTCTATTGTCTGCACCGTCACCATCTGCTATACCTTCTGGGAGGTACTTCGCAGCTGGTGAAGCTTTGAAAGCTTGCAGGATGTATGTTCTGCATTTTGGTTGGCCAATAAAGGTATCGCTTTTTTGCGGGTTTTCTTGCATTTTACAGCACAGTGACTATTAAGAGCATGATGAAGCGTGAGAAGCCACTTGTACAGATCTCACCTGCAGTTCTTACAGCCTCACTACTTGTTTCTGAATAAGAAAACTCTTCCTCAGAAACAAGAAATAAGGGCTCATTCCCAAGCCAGCTGGCTCAGGAAGTCCTAAACAATCCCACTGGACAGTAAGCCTCACTGAACAGACCAGGATGCCTATCTGAGTGGGACATGTCTAGAATTGTGCTATAAGTGACTTTGGAGGGCCAGCAGCATAGTGCTATAGTCATCAAGGGTGAACTAGAGCAAAAGAGAAGGGGGCATCACAACATTTCCTAGACAGCAAAGAAAGCTGGCTGGGGATGATGGGAATTATAGTCCAACAATCTGCTCAAGATGCATCCCACTTCTCCAGTTATACAGTCTTGGCTGACATAATTAGGTTGTAACAAAGGCAGCTATTACCAACGTAACAGAGACATCAACTCACACTACTGTGCTTTGGGGATGACAGCAAAGCTACTCCTAGGACTATAGTAGGAAACACAAGAGGAAATACTTTAGAAACAGGAGCTTGAAAACTTTTGCGGGAGGAAGAGCTACTGGGTGACATCCCCTTCTACAAAACAAGACAGGACATTACAGAGGCATTTATCTTAAGGATTCCTGGTGCAACCACTGTGATGCCTCTCACATTCATGTAACAGGCTACCCCTGACCCCCCGTTTGGCTGTGCAGACGCATCTCAGTTTAAACAGCATAATGCAGAATAGAGCAGAAAAGAAAATATAGGGTGCATAATACCATGCTGTTACACAAGGATTCTCACAGAGATTTTCCTGCCTATCCCCAGTGTGAGCTCCACCACCTAAACTGATCCTTAAGGATTTCAGTATTTGGTAAGAAAGCAGAATTTTGACCTTATTAAGGACAATTCTTCTTTATGCAGGATAGAGTCAAACTTGCCCATTCTGGCCAAGTTCTAAAGATGGGCTTAATCAAGTCAGAGTTAGGTTAATACAGGAACACTGTGTCCTGTAAAAACAACACCCACTTGCTGTTTGTGTGTAGTAAATAAAATCTATTTTACCTTTCAGCAAAGCTATCAAGTTTCCCCAACTCATCTGAGAGCCCAACAAGAGCATCCAGTGTTCCCACCTGCAGACAGAAGCACAAGTATACTCAGCATGAACACAGCAGCCACCAGCCGTATTGTGCCAGATTTTAGTGGCTTCTGAGCAGGGTCTTCCATGTTATCCAGCTATTCACAGAAAACCTGAGAGAACCCTTTCCTTGAATGGAAAATGCCTGTGGTGCATCTTAGACAGAGTCTGATCTATGGAAGGAAAGATTATGTGTTTTCATCTTATGATTATGAGGAATTGCAAACTTCTCAGGATTTTTTTGTTCCTCATTTCTTTAGTTGCTCAAGGTGTAATACTGTTAAGTTGGCCCCTGAGCTACTGAAGTCAATATAAGGGTTACTGCCAACATTACTGGGAAGAAGACTAAAACTCTCTTTCGATATGCCTCCTCCCAAAATTAAGTAAACATGATGGTGGGAGGAGCAACATCAATTGGTCACTTCTGTTCTTCTTGATGTTGCTAGACATTCTTGATGCAAACAGAGAAGTTGGTTTTCATACATGACACATCACTTCTGTAATAGTCTCATGCTTATAATATCACAGCTTTTTACTGTAAAGAAGGTGGCTTACAAGATGCATGCACTACAAGAAAAAGCTAGTGAACTCGCAAAGAAGATTATTATTGTTGTTGTGGTTGTTGTTATTGATTTTTCCCCTGTTCCCCAAAATTGGAACTCAGAAGATATCAGAAGATCTGTACATTGCAGTGGAATAAAGAAACTGGGGTTCTTCCAAAAAGAAAAAAGTTTTAATTATTTGAATATAATTGGGAGTTTCCATAAATACACTCCTTCCTTTAAAGCAGAGTGAATAGATATGGTCAAAAGCTTAACAGACACTCAAATTACAGCTTCGGTTGTATTAACAGAAACAGAATTTAAATCAACTGAAGTTGCAGTTGAATATACTATCCTTCCCTAACCTGGTGTGTTTTGGACTACACCTCCCATTATTCCTGTCTATTGGCCATATTGTCTGAGGCTACTGGGAGTGGTAGACCAAGACATCTACAGGACACCCAGCTGGGGAAGGCTGCTCCACAAACCTACCTGGGAGTAAGTCCCAAAAAAATGAACAGGACTAACTTCTAAGTAAACATGCATAGGACTAAAATGTGAGGTGGGCTGGGAACTGAGGTGGGCTGGGAACTGTGTGTGATACTCCAGAACTGCAGCTCCCAGAATTCCTTACCATTAACTATGGTAATTAGGGCAATTGGGAGATGCAGTTCATGAATATCAGGAGGGTTGCATAATTCATATCCTTGCTGCAAGATGTCTGTAACAGCTCAATCCTATACATGTCTAGTCAGAAGGGAGTCACTCTTTGTCTTGCTTGGAATGAAGTGCACAGGATACAATTCTATACACACTAGCTTGGAAGTAAACTCTGCCAGAGTCAATTACATAGAAATACAGGATGTATAAGAAGTCCAGAGCATCTTAGCAAGCCTTTCTGAATTTCTTTGGCATGGAGCCTGTTTAACACATGCATCTATAGGGGAAAAAGCAACAAACACACTCTTTCAGGATGCTCATATTGGCTAACTGGAACTTTTTCCCTACCAGAGGTTCTCATGAACTACTTTGATTACAAAAAGATGTTTGATTACCAAAAGGCTTTCCACAGGTAACAAACAGGTCTGGTGTAAATCAAGGTAATAATTCCATTTTCTCTACTGGGAACTAATCCACAGTTTAGTCACACGAAACAGGGGCCATTTCCGCACTACAGTGTTAAAGTGCTGCTATTCCGCTATCAGCCTCCTATTGAATTCTGGGGTTTGTAGTTTAGGGAAGGGCACTTCAAATTCTCAGCCAAAGAGCTCTTTGGTCTCAGTAAACTACAAACCCCAGAATTCCATAGGGCATTGAAAGTGGAATAGCAGTAGTTTAACACTGTAGTGTGGAAATGGCCAGGGATTTGCTTTTGCCCCTGATGTCAAGGCACACCAAAAATTTCATTGACCCTTACTGCAGCCATTTCAGTATTTCAGTACAGATATAGACCATGTAGAAAAGTGATGAGAGGGCAGAAATGCGACTGCCCCATCCCTGCCTTCTCCACATTGTTGCTGTTCTGCTTTTCTTCCTCCTTCTGGCTTTTAGCCCATCTTTACCTTGAGGTCAGGGATGATGAACTTGCTGTTGGTGGACAGGTTGGCTTTGGCTGTCACAGTGTTCATCCTTTCCCAGGCCACCATGTTTGCCTTGTCCCCAGGCGCTGAAATTAACCAGAATTCTGACATGGTGACAACAGTCCCCTTCTCTCTGAAATCACTGCAACCTAAAAAAAAAAGTGGGAGAGGGAGAATAACACACAATTAGCTTAGTTTAGAAGCAGCACTCTTCCCCTTTTCAGATTAACTTTTTTCAAAATCTGCAAGAAGATTAGTATTCCAGTCTACTGATAAAAAATTAGACTACCTTTCAATGTAAATGATGAATGAAAGGTCACCTTCCTCTGAATGTCACTGTAAGGCTGTAGCAGTTCCTCTTTTCTCTGCTGTGGGTTGTTTCATCTAGTCTGTGGGGTGGAGTTTGCAGTCACAAGGTCACTGATGCCTGCAGCAATTCACAATGTTTGCAAAAGTAATAATCCAAGATGTTATCAGTCATCCCAAGAGCAGTACAAGAGCAATACAACTACTTTTTAAGACTGAAATCCTATACCACTTACTTGGGAATAAGCTCCACTGAATCTCAAAAGGAGGACTTAATTTAAGTGGATACAAATGACTAGAATCTGAAATATTGGTTGTTGTTAAGTTCAAGTGAAGGGATTCCTCAGTTTTGCTTTCATCAGAACGAGCAGACAACCCTTTCTCAAAAACAGCATCAAGGACTGGAGAACTTTTCAGATTTTTTAAGATTAACATTCCATCACAGCCTTTAATTAAACCACCATCAAGATGGATAAAAAGAGAAAATATTTTTCCCTATCCTTAGAAAAACTGAAACTGCTACTGGGACGCTGGTGTTCTAATACTAGTATACTAAGCCTTGACATGTAGGATAACAAGATAGCCTAGACAGCAAAATATGAAAATCTAGCTTCCTCACTTGCATTTCTGAATTGGCAATTGTGTTACCATGGGCTATGGGTGTGTGTTTGACCAAGGCTGCTGCTGTTACTTTGTGCTAAATGGAAGACAGTAGTGAGCTCTCAAGGTCATGTCTTTGTACGAGAAAACCAACTCCAAGGTATTGAATACACAGAACAGTATCATTTATAAATGATGTATTAAAATTGTTGTGTTTGCCAACAAAATGCAGATGACAGGCAACTTGGCTTTTTTTGGACCTTCACTTACAAAGCATATACACATATATTGTTAGATGATGGTCCTTGTGTGAATTTTGGACTGCATGATGGACTCCTGAGTACAAAAAGTTAACCTCAAGCATATTCACACATTGTCCTGCCCCTCTTAATATACTTCTAAATAGAAATTATTTTTTATAGTTTACAATGGAGAATGGGGGTGTTTTTCTCCCCAGGAGAAACTAACCAACAATGACTACTGGCTCCAACTTGTGCTGTAATCCTATATCCAGCCACTGAATTAACGGGGAGTTACTTCTAAGCAGACAAGCAAACAATGTGCCATAAACTATGGATAGATTGAAATGCATTTTCAGCAATCAACATGCATCTCTAGATCAATCTTTTGCCTCTTCCTCACAAGTCCTAATAAATGTATTTACAGTCGGCCCTCCAAATCCATGGATTCTGTACCCACAGATTCAACCAACCATGGCTTGAAAATATGCAAAAAAACCAACATCGAACTGATTTTGCCATTTTGTATAAGAGACACCATTTTACTACAGCACTGTACATAATTGGACTTGATTATCCACGAATAGTAGTGGAGGCTCCTTCCTTGGAGGTTTTTAAGCAGAGGCTTGATGGCCATCTGTTGGGAGTGCTTTGAGGGTGTTCCTGCATGGCAGGGGGTTGGACTGGATGGCCCCTGTGGTCTCTTCCAACTCTACATTTCTATGATTCTATGATTCTATGAATTTTGGTATCCACTGGGGGTCCTGGAACCAAACCCTCGTGGATACTTAGAACCATCTGCTTTAGTATTTGTTGTTGTTGTGTGCCTTCAAGTTATGGGACTCTAGGGCCAACCTATCATGGGGTTTTCCAGGGCTGAGTGCGTGTGATGTGCCCAAAGTCACCCAATGGGTTTACATGGCTAAGCAGGGTATCAAACCCTGGTCTCCAGGATCGTAGTTCAACAACTACACCATGCCGACTCTCTACTTTAATATATTCAGGGCTAAAACCTAGACTGTTTTGCTCTTTGAAACCCACAACTCAAAATGTAAAGTATGCATTATCTCTAACTCCTTGAAGCATTCCGTGGAACCCCCAGACCTTTCATATTCTCAAAATAGCCCAATAAAAAATTTATTGATTTTTTCCCCCGAAATCATATTTCGTTTTAGTTGCTCACGTATGGAAAGCTTGAAGGGGTATTTTTTTCCCATCACCCAAAACTGTTTTCAGAACGACTTCCAGGGAGGACTGATCGGCCAGCCAAACACACCAAAGCGCCTGAAAATTATTCTGTTCCCATCCAACCACTCTCTTAACTCGAACTAGTTTGAAATCATAATAAAAACTCACCAAATCTTGAACCTATCAGGTTTGAAAAACAACAGCAACCCCTATTTCTTCTTCTAAAGCTACACAGAGCAGAGCCAGCCATTCATTGTCCCAGGCCATTTCCGCACTAGACTATTTCCACACTATACTCTTATAGTGCAATTATTCCACTTTCAACATCCTATGGAATCCTGAGGTTTGCAGTTTAGAGAGGGGCCAGTCAGAGCATCCCTAAACTGCAAACCCCAGGATTCCATAGGATGTTGAAAGTGGAATTATCATGCTATAAGAGTGTAGTGTGGAATTGGTATATTTCACTTTCAACATCCCATGGAATCCTGGGGCTTGCCCTTTAGGCCTTTGAGGCCCCTCCCTAAAGTGCAAGCCCCAGGATTCCATAGAATGTTGAAAGTGGAATAATAGCGCTATAACAGTTTAGTGCGGAAATGGTCCCTCTCTTGGCAATTCTTCCCGGGCGCAGGTCAGCAAATGGGGAGGCATCCTCATCGCGACCAGAAATCGATTGAACAGGCAATGCAGAGGTCCAGAAGAAGAAAAAAAGTTCCCTGTTGCGGCGGCGGCGGCGGCTGCCCCGCTTTCAAACGAAGGCTTTCGGGTCCTGCGCGACCCTTCCCGGCCTCCCCTTACCTGGCAGCGGCAGGATCGGGCCACGGACTCCGCAGGTGGCGCCGGCGCTACCAGCGATGCTGCGTCGCCCCCGGCAGCGCCTTCGCGCTCCGCATTTTGTACCGCACGCCCTCCTCGTCGGGGATCGCCGCCCGCCGGGCTGGACCGCCTGGAGCTCCTCCTTCTCTCCCACCCATCCGTTGGCTCCCGCCCACTCCCTCGGGCGAGGAACGGAGAGGACGGTTGCCGCGGATTAAGTGTTCCACGGCTCTGTCCGTGTCATCACCAGGGCCATTTCCGCACGGGGCTGTTAGAGCGCGATGATTCCACTTTCAGCCTCCTCTGGAATCCTGGGGTTTGCAGTTTCGGGAGGGGCCCGACGGCCCCTCCCGAAACTGCAAACCCCAGGATTCCAGAGGAGGCTGAAAGTGGAATCATCGCGCTCTAACAGCCCCGTGCGGAAATGGCCCAGGTGTCTGAAAGGTGGAAACATGCAAGTTGGGAAGGCCTAAAACATATTCAAGGGACCCGAGCTGGCTGAAAGGTTCTTTTTTGGATCACCGCTCTCGGAATCCAGAGTGGCCAGTGACATGCATGGGGATGTGAGGACTGTAGACCAAAAAGGGAACTTGCCCTGTTTGGCAAGGGAAGAAAAACCATATATGTGGGTGACTCAATACCATTTAAACTGGTGTTACTCCAAGGAGTGGTAGCTGCTAAGTGCAAGTCCTTGATTCATTGGCTGCTGGTCCCTGTAGAGTTTCAAGGAAAGAAATAAACATTTTTTCTGAGCAATGGGCATAAGGTGCTGGCCCCTGGCGCACTGGAAAAAAATAGTTGCCTCCACCCCCATCATATAGTCTGAGAAGCCCTTGTCTAAACAACTCAATACCCCCCATTTAGGCGAAGGTTGCCATCCTGTGCATAAGTGTTAACTCGCACTGAATTAGCACTTACTATTGGCTAAACATGCATAGGATCACACTGTCAGGCACAGAAAGAGAAAATGAACAGAACAATCCTATCTAGCTACTCAGAAGAAAGTCCCATGGAGCTCCTAGGTGCTTACTCCAAGGTAAATGGACAAAGTCTGCTCCTCTTTTTTCCTGGCAGTAAGTAATATGGCCTACCATACTACTACATACACACTACAGTCGGCCCTCTGTATCCGCAAATTTTGTATCCAGGGATTCAACCAATCACAGATTGCAAATATTCCAAAAGAAAAGAAAAATCCAAAAAGCAAAGTGATTTTGCCATTTTATATAAGGGACACCATTTTACCACACCATTGTACATAATAGGACTTGAACATCCATGAATTTTGGTATCCATGGGGGGTCCTGGAACCAAACCCTAGTGGATGCCGAAGGCCCACTGTATGTATTAGTGTGCCGTATTACTAGCAAGTAGTATGGCATGCCAATAGAGCTGTTTCAAACTCAGAAAGAATCCACTCAAATTCTAACAAATTTAGTTATAAATATGGGAAACAAAAGAATGGCTCACAGATTGGAGAATTTCAATATATATTCTAATCCCCAAGAACAAGGACACTAGGGATGACAATAACCACAAGACCATTGCATTAATCTCCCATGGAAGCAAAGTGATGCTCAAATTCCACAACAAAAACTTTTACCATGTGCGAAGGAAGAACTGTCAGAGGTCCCAGCTGGGTTCAGAAGAGGAAGAGGCATAAGTTCGATGTATGTTTAAAATGGAATACACAACAAAATTTCAGAAGAAAATCAGCTTGTGCTTTATAGGTTATAGCAAACTTTTGATTGTGTAAATCATGAACAACTATGCCTCAGTCTTAAAGAAATGGGTGTACCACAATATTTGATTATCCTGATACATAACCTCTATCTGCTGAGGAAAGAAGCTACCATTAGGACAGAATATGGAGAAACAGAGTGCTTTCCAGTTGGCAAAGGCAAGGTTGTATGTTATCACTCTGTCTGTTTAACTTGTCCAGTGAACGTAAAATATGCAAAGCTGGATTAGACTCTGAGGAAGGAGGCATGACAACTGGAGAAAGGGAACATTAACAATTTAAGATATGCAGCTGATACCATACTACTAGTAGAAAATAGCAAAGACTTGGAACAACTACTGAAGAACGTCAGGGAAGAAAGAGCAAAGGCAGGTTTACAGTTGAATATTAAGAAATCAAAAACAATGACCACAGATGATTTATATCACTTTAAAGCAGACAATGGAGACATTGAGATAATAAAAGATTTCCTTAAATCAAAATGGAGACTGCAGTCAAGAAATCAGAGGAAGACAAGGACTACTTCCACACTAGACTGTTATAGCACTATTATTCCACTTGCAACATCCTATGGAATCCTATGGAATCCTGGGATTTGCAGATTCGGGAAGGGCCAGCCCAGAATTCCATAGGATGTTGCAAGTGAAATAATAGGACTATAACACTCTGGTGTGGAAATGGCCTAGGACTTGGAAGAGTAGCTATGAAGGACCTAGACAAAATCCTCAAGTGTAAAGATATTGAATACTAGAGTCATGATTGTTCATGCCATTGTATTTCCAATTTCTATGTATGGTTTTGAAAGCTAGACAGTAAAGAAAGATGACAGGATGAAAATCAACTCATTTGAATAGAAGTGTTGGAGTAGAGCTCTGCAGATACCTTGGACTGCCAAATAAAAAAATAAATGAGTCCTATAGCAAATGAAGCCTGAACTCTCCCTAGAAGCCAAAATGACTGAACTGAGACTGTCGTACTTTGGACGTATCATGAGAAGACCTGACTCACTAGGAAAGACAGTTGATGCTTGGAAAGGTAGAGGGCAGTAGGAAAGGAGGAAGACACCCCATGCCACCCTCAAGCCCTGAATCTGAAAGACCTGAGCAGGATTCCTGATGACATGGTGACCTGGAGATCTCTCATTCATAGGGCTGCCATGACAGTCAAATTGACAGCAATTGACAACAACACCAAGTAGTAGGGAGCAAATTGCTATATGCCGGAGACAGCATTAGAACTTTACCAACAACTGATGTTATATATATTGTTTTACACACATATGAGGATCATGTGGCCCCTCTAGATACCGTTGGACTGTCAAATAGTCAAACTGGCCAAAGTAACTAATGGTGAGAAAGGAGATGAGTTACAATAAAACATCTGGACAATCACATATTCCTCATCCCTGTACAGTTGGTCTTGCACACTTGCTAAGGTCAGGGGCACAGGACCCCTACAAAAGTGGAAAAACTGCAAATATCAAAATGTGTGTGTTTGTGTGTGTGTTTGTGTTTGTGGGAAGGAGGTTGAAGCATGGTGGGCAGAGTCGGCACTCAGGATCCAAACCAGGAAAGAAGACAGAAAGGAAGTGGGTTGGCATGGTAGCCCCATATTTCTTCTCTCTAGGCCATCTTCTTCCTTGGCCATCAGTAGAGGATTTGTACTGAGAAATTGGGCTGTGAGTTGGCGTTAGCTGGCCAGCAGCAACTGGTGGAGGAGGAAGAGGACCAGAAGCAGATTTTCAAAGGGCTATGTGGCCTGATCAGAATAGTCAAGAGGGAAGGTTCCCCAGGAAAAGAAGTACCTGAGGTGGAGTTTGAAATTCACAAATAATCTGTTATCATGGTTGTGATATGTCTGGTGAGAGCAGTAGATATCCTTTTGATATCAAATAATTTGGCCTTTGCTTGACCTTGCTCTACCACGTGTTTGCAGAGGTCCTCCGGACAAGCACGTAAGGGCGTGGCCGTTAATGGTTGTACATTCCAAAACCCCTTTCAGGCAGGCAACTTAAGCCTCTCCGTTGCTTTAGGGAAAAACCTCCCTGCAAACCGGCTTTGCTTGGCGCACATCTACACAAAGCCACTTGGCCAAGAGCCGAGCCATTCCTTTATATCGGGCCATCAGCGAACTGGCCACACTATTGTCATTAAGTACTAAACCCATCATGCAAAATCTGACCTTTTCCAACTCCTTTGTCCAACTCCAAATTTCCTTTGTTCTCACCGAGCATAACATAGCCTGTAGGTAAAATCCACCCTATAAAAAGTCCCCACTTTTGGGACTTCCTCGGAGTACTTTGGATCACCCTGGACTTCCATCTAGCCTTGCTGCCAGTTTGTCTAAGGAGCTCCCCTCAGCCAGCCACGCTGAGCTTTCTCTCCCGGAACCCTGTCTTTTCTTCCAGGACTACGAGGCCAGGTGTCGTACTACCCATTCCCCAAAAAGCTCTCCATTTCTCTTTCTAGTTAGCTGTGTGCATGTGGTGTCTTTTATGTAATTTGTGCTCAATAAAACTGCTTTTTTGTTACTTTAAAACTTGTCTGGCTACACTCTCTGACCTGAAGCCGTAGACATAGGGTTAAAGATCCTTGCTAAAGTTACTCTGCCTCTTGTTTAGCCAAGAGAGTGCTCAACCTAAATTCCCCCAACTTGTGTCTTTATGTGGTAATTTGGGTGCCCCTCCCAGGACCACCAACATACAGGGTAACAAATCAAATCCATGAAAGTCAAACCCACAAGTGTGGAGGGCCAACTGTAATATGTTTTGAAGTAACTTGAAAGAGATAACCTAAAAAGGCAGCCTCTCTATACTGGCATTGGGTAATGATCCAATTTATTACTAACATTTTGACTCCTTGTCTATATGTTACATTTAATCCAGGCATATATGCACATAGGCAGCCAATTTTTACTTAAACTAAGTTTAATTTTAATATTTTTGCTCCAAGTCAAAGTTGATAGGACTACAGGTTTAGGCTGCTAGAAAGTAATCTTAGGCTGTTTGCAAATGGGAGTATATACTGGAAGAGACACACCATCCCAATCATTTTATGAAGTATCTTCAAAAAACATTTCGCAACATTTTGTGATTAACCTGCAACTTATCATAGTTTACTCTTATTTTCTCTCATAGCATGGGAGACTGATTAAGTGAGAAAAGAACCCAGAACAGCACTGCAAATTCTGTATGTGTGGATGATCTTCTGTGCTACTTTCTTATAGTGATAAAACAAACAAACAAACAAACAAATAAACAAACAGATAACCCAGTGCCGTAACATTGTTAAGAGTGCATTGTGCAAGCACACCTCCTTCTTCCATTTGCTGGTGCCTATATTTCCATAAACAACAGTGCAGAAAATTCCAGCTGGACATGGCTTTTTAATTTTTGTTTGGGTTAACACCTTGCAACTGAGAAGGAATGTATTTATATTTGTAAATCAGAGAGAGACAAAATCTCTCTCTCTTTCTCTCTCTCTCTAATATCCCACCTTTCTCTCAAGATAGGATCCAAGGTGGCTTTCGTAATTTAAAATAAGACTAAAATCTTATTTTACAAAAGTTCAAAAAAGAATTAACTTACAATATTATTAAAAGCCATAGTTAGAAACAGTTAAAAACATATTTAAATCATAATTACTAATAAAAGATTTTTTAAAAAAAAAACAATACAGCACACCACTTCACACATACTTCTTGTTGTGTGCCTTCAAATTGTTTCTAACTTACGGTGACCCTAGGGCAAACCTTTCTTGGAGTTTTCTGGGAGCTGAGAGTGTGTGAAGTACCCAAGGTCACCCATGACCAACCAGGGAAATTGAATCCTGGTCTCCAAGGTAATAGACCAATGCTCAAGCCAGTGCACTATCTGGATCTCTTTATATGCACTACTGTTACATAATTTTAATTTTAAAGGCCTGTATGAATAAAAAGAAAGAGAGCAGAAAGCCACAGAAAGAGAACAGGGAGAGGGCCAACCAGACTTCCAATGGAAGGATGTTCCACAGCCTGGGAACATCCACAGAGGAGGCTGTCTCTTGTTCCTAACCAACATGTCTATAAAAGTGGTGGGACCAAAAGAAAGCCCTTCCCTGCAGATCTTAAACCTCACGCTCTGTTGTATAGGAATAGTCTGGACTCAAGCTATGTAAGGCTTTAAAAGTCAAAAACAGCACTTTTGAAATGTGCCCAGAAATGGACTAGCATTCTCTGAAGCTGTTTCAAAGAGGGTGTGTGTGTGTGAGAGAGAGAGAGAGAGTGAGAGAAAGAGAGAGAGAGAGAGAGAGACCTGATCTCTGTAACCAGCCCCAATCAACAGGCTGGCCACAGCATTTTGAGCCTGTTGAAGTTTCTGAACAGATTCCAAAGACAGCCCCATGTAAAATGTGTTACAGTACTCCAAATGGGATATAATCAAAGCATGTGTCACTGTAGCCAGATCTGACTTCTCAAGGAATGGGCACAGCTGCCAAGCTAATTTTAACTGTGCAAACACAGTTCTGGCCACTGGTGGGCACTGGACATTGAGGTTCATTTCTCAGTCCAGGAGTATGCCCAAATTGCAAACATGAGAAGAATATCCCCATCCAGAACAGGTTCAATCCTGATCTGCCTTGCAACTGACCAGGAACAGCTCTGTCTTTTCTAGACTGAGTTTCAGTTTGTTCACCTTCATCCAGTCCGTTACTGACAGCAGACACTGGTTTTAGTACAAAAACAGGTTCCTTGGAATCAGATGGAAAGGAGAGATACAGCTGGATGTCATCAGCATACCAAAACTCCAGATGACCTCTCCAGCAGTTTCATGTAAACATTAAACAACATGGGAGCCCAGTGGGACACCATAGCCTGTCATGGCTGATGGTGCCAAAAACCACTGAGAAGCCAGCAGAACCAACAGGGACATGCTCCCCATCCCTGCATAAGTCATCTACCAAGGCAACCAAAATTCACTGTGTCCCATAGCCAGGCCTGAAGCCAGATTGAAATGGATCTAGGTAATCTATCTCATCTGGGTACCTCTGGAGAAGGAATTTTGTCCCCAAAAAGGATATTGGAAACCAGCTGATAGTTCTCCAGTATAGTAGGGTCTGGGGAGGATTTTTTTCAATAATAGCCTGACTACAGCATCTTGTGGCAAGGTAGAAACCTGCCTGGCTGTAGTGAGATATTCACTACTTCTTAAACCTCTCAGCCAGTCTTCCTCAAGCTGCTTTTAAGAGCAGAAAAAGCATGGGTCCTGTATTGATTCTCACCTTTCCAGGGTGTCCACATCATCAGGTTACACAAACTGAAATGTATCCAATAACACAGGTAACACAGGTCAAGTAGGGGCCAAGATTACATCTACCAGACCTGTATCCACTACATCATCCAAGTCAAAGCAAATCCAAGCAATTTTGTCCACAAAGTGTTGTGCAAGTTCTTCCCACCAGACTGTCAAATAGCTTACATACTGTTCTTGCTAGGCAGAGTCTTAACTCCATTTCTGCACTACACTTTTATGGTGCAATTATTCCACACTCAACATCCTCTGGAATTCTGGGATTTGTAGTTTACTGAGGCCCAAGAGCTCTCTGGCTGAGAATTCTAAATGCCCCTCCCTAAACTGCAAACCCCAGGATTCCATAGGATGTTGAAAGTGGAATAATAGTGCTATAACAGGCCAGTGCAGAAATGGCCTAAAAGGCCTCTGACTGGCTTAATAAGCCTCCAGGCTTTTAAATCTCACATTTAAATTGCACCAGTAAGAGCTTTCATCTAGCCTTATGAATCCATGTGGTGTACCACATGATTTTGTGTCAGGAAAACAGTCACCTTTAACATCACTATGAACAGCACAATATCAACCAAACAAGAGAATACTTCTGGATATATAAACACAATACACAAACAGCAGATAGTTTCAGTGTATAAGATAACATCTAAGATAATTAATCCATTCTGCTGTATTTCTATCCTCCGTATTCTATAGCTGGCACCTTGACTACAGTGTCCTTGGATTCAGAGCAGCTGAAGAAGACAGAAACCAAAACATTTTGTTAGAGCATTTTAATATTTGGTTTTGTTAGTCACTCTAATAATTACATATTGCATATGATGAACTGCATCTTTCTGAGACCCAGAACAAGCTTGTATTAATTGGCATTTGATGCTTTTAAAATAATCTCTGTCCTTAAAACATATGGATATACACAGCCAGAGAAGAATATATACAGGACAGGTACAATGATATGTTCAATGTTTCTTTTCCTCCAACCCCATAACTTATAGCTATATAACTTTTATTGTTTGTGCAAGACCACTTAATCTTCCCAGTAGCACTTGCTACTCTTTATACATCTATCTAATTGCTGAAGACATTCTGCACAGTGCGGAGGATTCATACTAAACAGGCACAGCCATCCCAAGCCATTTTGCCACCAAGGGCAAAGGACAAGGTGATCCCCCCTCCCCACCATTCCACATGCAGAAATTTGCTTGACTGGGAAATGAATACTGGTCATTTAATAGCATCTTCTTCCACACCTCAGGACAGCCAACCAGTTATGGGGAATAGAACACAGAGACCTTTGTCTTCCAGTAGAAGAAAATGGCTGGGGATTCAAAAAGAACGGCTGAGGGACTGCTATGGTTGTCTCTCCCTCCACCACCACTTCCACCCACATCATCTGTTAGCTGGTATGGTTGCCTCATTCTGCCCCATCCTAGGGCCAGCCCTAATTATGCTCACTACAGGGTAGGTTTTTGTTTTCAGAGGATTTGGTATTGGTGCTGCAGACGTAAAATCATAACGAAGAAGCCTAGTCATTAATTGGTTTTCTGCACGGAGAGAGGGTGTGTTTGGCAAAACCATCTCTGGGTATTCCTTGCCTAAGGAAACCCTATGAAATTCATGGGGTTGCCATAAGTTGCAGGCGACATAAAGGCACACAGACAGACAGACATTTTCAGAATATTGCTGAGTGAGATGGTGACAGTAGTTGACAGAAAAGTGCTCAGGTCCAAAGTTGCTCAGTGCTAGTTTGCTTGCTTGGGGGCTAGTTTCCAGAAAATCAAATATCAAGGCTGTTGCTTAGCTGCATCGAATTGTAACCTTCAGTAGTTCTCTCTCTTCTTTAGCCATTTCCGCACTGCGCTGTTATAGCGCTATTATTCCACTTTCAACATCCTCTGGAATTCTGGGGTTTGTAGTTTACTGAGGCCAAAGAGCCCTCTGGCTGAGAATTCTAAAGGCCCCTCCCTCAACTGCAAACCCCAGGATTCCACAGGATGTTGAAAGTGGAATAATAGCGCTATAACAGTATAGTGAGGAAAGAGCCCATATGAAAAGCGGTTTCAAAAAACTGAACTACGGTCGAGGCTGTTCCCGCTGACGGTGTAGCATTTCCCCCTCAACTCTATGGCCGGAAGTGGTGGCTCTTTGATCCTGGAAGTGAAAGCCGGGCTTCGTCCGGGGAGAGAGGAATCATGCAGGTTTCCAGCCTCAACGAGGTGAAAATCTACAGTCTGAGCGCCGGCCGGAGCCTCCCAGAGGTGAGAACGCCGACGCCTCCCCCCCCGCAGCGTCAGCCGCGCGCCCCTCAGAGCCTGGCACGCGCCCTTGTCAATCTCGCTCGCGGCGTTCTTTTTCGTTCCCAACGGTTGCGGTGTGTCGGCGGTGGGCCTGTGTCGCCTGAGTTCCCTCCAGGCGTCAGATCTGGGCTGACCTCGGAGGCTAAGCCGGGTCAAGCCTGGTTAGTTCTTGGAAAAGAGACCGCCAGGGAAACACCAGGACCTGAGTGGTGCTCCCTGGAGCGGTGCTGAGGTCCCTGAGCGAGTTGCCAGGAAAAATAAGAAACAGTTGTACCCAGTGGGCCCAAATTCAGTGCCTGCCCCCGGCCTCTTGGGGGAAAAAAAATTGCCGGTGCCCCACATCAGATAGCCCGAGAAGCACTGCTGTAGCGGCTGGGTTTCAGAGGAGGGCAATGCGAATCACTCTTCTGAGGCCATTTCCGCACGGGGCTGTTATAGCGCGATGATTCCACTTTCAACATCCTCTGGAATCCTGGGGTTTGCAGTTTCGGGAGGGGCCACTGGCCCCTCCCGAAACTGCAAACCCCAGGATTCCAGAGGATGTTGAAAGTGGAATCATCGCGCTATAACAGCCCCGTGCGGAAATGGCCAGAGTATTACTTGCCATTTCCGCATTACGCTGTTGTAGTGCTATTATTCTACTTTCAACGCTCTGGAGTTCTGGAGTTTGTAATTTACTGGGGCCTCTGGCTGGGAATTCTAAATGCCCCTCCCTAAACTGCAAACCCCAGGATTCCACAGGATGTTGAAAGTGGAATAATAGCACTATAATAATGGAGTGTGGAAAGGGCTTTAGCACACCCTAGAAGTTCTCAGTGACCATAAGTCACCATAAGTTACAGGCATGTACATTACATTACACATACAAAAAAGATGAATCACATATTGTGTGTGTTAACAAATCCAGTGCACTATCTATCCCAGTGTCTCTTTTTAACAAGGGATAAATTGCTCCTTGCACTGGCAGGTCTCCACTGCAGCCTCGGTCAAAACATACCCACCCCAAATTACAGCACTCATCATCCCCAACTACCCTGCTTATTGATGGAGGAGGGGAATTGTAGTCCAATACATGTGGAGGATATCTGACTGGAGAGGCTACTGTGTTGAAAGAGTTAGGGGGGTGCTCCAATAGGAAGGAACCTTTTTCTAAAAAACAAAACGAAACTAGTTCATGTTCGCTTCCAAATAAACACACACGTAGTTCAGATTCGAAGAATCCAGATGCTGCACTAGTCTGAGCTAAAGTCTGTCTGAGAAACATGAGGGGAAAACATGCTCACAGAAGCAAACCAAGTCTATCCACAAAGCTGTGTTGCGGTCTTAAATCCATTCCAGCTCCTGCTAAAATAATGAAACTCACGCTGCTAAAATAAGTGGGACTGCAATGTTGCACTGGCATATAAAGTGTATTTGAAAACACTGTGATTTGTTTCAGGATATATATGGTGAGGAAGGCAGTGTTGAAGGTGCTGCGGAAGCCATTTTTTAAATAAATAAATTGCTGTGGACATATGTGGCTCTGAAGAACTTCAGCCTGCTTGTGAGAATGAAAGGGTGGTTAAGAGTGTCCTGAAGGAATGAGTTTGAACCATGTATTTTCAGGATGAAGCATCGCTGCATTTCTGAGCAGTTTCTCTATAGAGTCTAGATATTCCTCAAAGTTCATAAATGGGGTTAATTGTTCCCGATCACTTACTAAGAATTCTCCTGCACATGATGGTACAACAAGTAAGCAGGTTCTGCCCATTTTACTGCCATTTTACTCCCCTGAGTAAAACTTGCCAAGAAAAACCCGTAATGGATTTGCGTTAGGGTAGTCATATGTCAGAATTTATTTGAAAGCACGCAACAAGAAACATGGAACTTGCAGTCCTTCCACACAAAAATCAGCACCTAATTTCCCCAAGCTTGTTTCATTTCAGCAGTACAATTTGATGGGTGAGGAACATTAGGCTGTAGCTGCTGTTAAACAAGAGGGAGAAAGTAGTCTTTCAATGCAGGACTGTTGTTTTTGCCTCTGTTACTTAGGCCATTTCCACACTGCTCTGTTATAGTGCTATTATTCCACTTTCAAGAGCCTGTGGAATCCTGTGGTTTGCGGTTTAGGGAGGGGCATTTAGAACTCTCAGCCAGAGAGCTCTTTGGCCTCAATGAACTACAAACCCCAGAATTCCACAGGAATTTGAAAGTGGAATAATAGCACTATAACAATGTAGAGTGGAAACGACTTTAGTTTGCTGGATTGTTCATTCAAGATCTATGTTCGAGAGCTACCCTATCTAGTATGCTTTACCTGCTTTCAGCTCCCATTAAATAATAAGTGCTGAGGGAATTCTCTTAAGTTTCTTTTATAAAAAGTCTCCTTTATAGTCAGCTGCCAAATTGTTTGTTGGGGCATTGGATAGAGATAGGATACCTGGTTCCCACTGTACATGGTTGTTCAGTTTGCTTGAATGCTTAGTTACAGAATGAACAGTGATTTTCAAAGAATGACCTTTCCTGATTCACAGTTATTATTTTTAATACTGCAGGTTTATTTGTTCCTTTGCTTCATTGATTAGTCCTAATTTAATTGCTATCAGATTAATTGGCTGAAGATTTCTAAGGAAATAATTAGGTCTTACGGAACACATGAGTTTATTTATTCTTATTTTATTTGTATAGTTCCGTCACTGTTCTTTTCCACTCAGTTTTATTTTGCTTTGCTTTGTTTCTTTGTTTTCTTCCAGTGGCTTTCTGATAGAAAGAAGAGAGCACTGCAGAAGAAAGATGTTGGTGAGTTACCCTCATGACAGAATACAATGAGCATTGCAAGATTAGCACAGAGTTTTTGTTTTCAAAAAGTGGTCTGTTATGCAGCGGAAAGTGTAAAAGCTACAGTTTGGTTAGCCATAGCGCATGGACCCCAGCTTGTGAATGTTTCAGCTACTGCATTTTTCTGAAGACTTTTTCTTTGTTTTGAAAAATTTGTTCTTTCATTATGCTTATTTGATGTGCTATTATGGTTGTCTAGGATGTTTGTCTGTATTCACTTATGATTATATATGAGTGGGGATGGAGAAGCAAATCATGGTGGCAGAAAAATGACTGTGAGAAATTATAGCCTAATACCAGTATGGCCATTTTTCTCTGTGCTGCTGATGGATAGGTTGCTGTTAGATTAATAGAGAAGACATGGAAACTAGCACCTTTTCTCAGTTACACAGGAACATAGTATGGGTAGTATTAGGAACTTAGAGTGCTCTTGAGCTGTACATAAAACTTTGTGCCTCGTATTCCCTCTCAGTTATCTTACAAGACCACTCTGCTACTTGTTTCTCACATTATTCACATTGTGTGATACAGAATAACAGAAAAAAAAATTCTGGAAAATACTGAGTTGAAAATTTTTTTGAAACTTCACACCACTGATTAAAATATATTTTAGCTGTCAGTTTGCATAGTACCACAGTTTTAAGAACTGAATTGTTTTGGATTTTTCATGGATGTGAGAGCTTTAAATTAATCAGTACTGGTTATGTTTCAGTGGTTTGGCTTGATCTGACTGTATGTCACTGAAACAACTGCTCACATAGGATGCACTAATTTAGCTAAAATTAAGACCTACTTATTTCTTTAGTAGCATTATGTATAAGTTTCACCACTTTTTTGCTGAAACCAGTGGTCCTTTAAAAGTACTTAACTTGTGAGTTGTACTTACCCTTATTAAAGAAGTTATGCAAACATTAGTCGACAAGACCTTTCACTAGGGAGTGGAAATCTTCACAATGTTTTCACATGATTCTTGCTGTGTTCAGCTGGTGTGATTGCCACTACTGTTGTAATTATCCCTAAATGGTCATTTGATCAATTTTCTTGGCTCCAGTTTGGCTCATTCATGATAAGCCCAAGGATCCAAATTTCCACGAGCAGCAAGTAGGCTTTTCAGCTGCCCTGTTCGAATAGCTGTCTCTAAGAAATGCATTTCCAGGACTGGAAGCCCCTTCTGAGAGATGATCCTTAAGGCAGAGAGGACTGTCACTAGAAAGACATGTTGCCCTTTTTGATGTGTGCAAGCCAAATCCCTTTACTTGTTCCAGGTCATTTGTTTGGGATTACCCTCTGTTTGGAAATCATTTTCAAAATCTCATTCTTCTCAGTGTTTTGTTTTGTTTTGAGTAAAAACTCTTATTATTCTGAACTGTTGACTAGGAAAACTTTCATATAATTGCTTTTATATTTTTAAAGATATTCGTAGGAGAATTGAACTTATTCAAGATTTTGACATGCCTGCTGTCAGCAACAAGCTCAAGGTGTCGAGGGATGGCCAATACGTGATGGCAACTGGTGAGTGGGATAAGAGCCATATCCTTTCAGACTTCTAAATGCCTTTCACAGTTGTTAAATGTGTCTGCTTGGAATTTTTCTAGGCTGGTACCTCTTGCCCCAGAGATGTTATGATTGGGAAAGGTAGAGCACTAGAGATTGTATTGGATGCTCTTCTGCTGGACAGTAAACTTAATAACTGGCAAAGATAACAGGAAGCAAATATTTATTAAAAAGTTAAGACTAGGTGTAAAGAATATGCATTCTTCTAGATTTTGCTGGACTGCAACTCCTATCACCCTACCCAGTATAGCCAACAGTAAGGATGATGGGCATTGCAGTTTGACAACATCTGGGAAGTGTCAAGTTGCCTTTCCTGCTTCAGGGACAGTGCAGCTACAAACCCTTTATATAGCCTCTATAGCATCAAGGCAAAATTTTGAAATACCTTTGGACCTGCAAATGATGTTTGAATTCTTAACAAATTTGTATTCTAAGCAGCATATATCTCTTCATTTCACCAATAATTATTTCTCAAATGGCTGAACATACTTTTGATACTTGGTTAGATGTATTATTTTATCAAAAGAAACTTTTTGTACCACAGGCAGAAATAACATGGAAAGGATAGGTATAGATTCCAACATCAAAAACCAAGACAAAAATGCACTTCAACATATTTCAGCAAACTTTTTATTCTAAACTACACATAGCCACATGTGAAATTAAACAAGCAGATCAAGGCTTGCGTTAACAAAGAAAAAGATTTTGAACCTTCTAGAAACCTCTTGAAAGCTTCTTGTATTCAGGAATGATACTGTCTTTCACAAGCTTTCACTTTTTTCTGATTTCTGTTTTGGTGGCCAGAGGTATGCTGAGGGTGGCTGATGAGACAGACTTACTTGCTTTCTCCTTTCTCTCTGTTTGCTCTTCATGCATGCTCAGTAAGAGATACTGAAGGCAGCTGTTCTTTACTCTGCCTGTTGTAGGCAAGCACACACAGCTGCCGTACATCAGCTACAGCAGAATCCGTTCCCAGGTCAAATTTTATGGAATTGTTTCTTGCAAGCCTGCTGCTGCAAGAAACACATAGACACCAAAAGTCTATGTTTATCTTAGATTGCTTTACCATCCTGTCAGTGCTGATGCTGCAAAAAAATAAAAAATAAAAATCCAGCTAAATGGAAGATGAGGAAGAAAAAATGGGGCTAGGCACTCATAGAAAGACTTTGTGAAAAGGAGTTTCTTTGTCAGAGGATTTTTTAACTGTAGTATGACTGCCTATATATTTAAATCACTTCTATATAGTTAACATTTTAAAAAAAACATAATGTTTCTGGGCTTATGCTGGTGTGTACATTTGTTTAGCCCTCTCTGCTGAACTGTAGTCTCATTGATTGGCTGTTTTGGGAGAGAACAGGTTTGAACGGCATAAGGTCTGCTCCTCCCCACAAACACAATGGGAGTTTCTCTCCAAAAGGTCTGGTTCTTTTTCTTTCTTTTTTTTTATTTCTGCAACAAAATGTGATGCCAGGAGACTGACATGTCTCATCTACCTACATGACAGTTAAGGCTGCAATTCTGTTCTCAGTAATTCAAGAATAATCCTATTGAATTTCATAAGAATTACTTCCAAACAAAGGCCATAGGATTGCACTGTATGACTGATAAAGTGCACAGTTAAGAATACTTGAGTCCTGTTTCCAAAGGGATATATGTGAGCTTAACTACATTGTAGTAAATTTAGTAAAAATAAGATTAGCACAGAAACAAAATCTGGTTAATTTTTTACTGCACTCTTTTGTCCAGTCATAGGAGTAATTTGTATCATCATCATCATCATCATCATCATCATCATCATCATCATCTCTTCTTCTTCTTGGAAATATTGTAATCTATAACTGTATTTTAAAAGGCAATGACACATGGTTAGTGCTGCAGTACTAAGGATCAGTGATTTTTAATGAGTGCTGTTGTCATCAATGAGGTTATGCTTAAGTATCTTAAGTGCAACTTTACAGCTTTGTAAAAGTCCTTTGATTTCCAGAGCAGAAACTTAAAGTATGAATCATCTTTCCTCGTGAGCTAAATGGACTGAAGAATACTAAAGCAACTGCTCTCATTTTTATATTAAGCATGGTATTTTGTTTTTAAACAGGAACATATAAACCTAGGGTCCGTTGTTTTGATACCTATCAGTTGTCGATGAAGTTTGAAAGATGCTTAGATGCTGAAGGTTAGTAAAAAATTGTGATAAAAACTACTTATTTGTTTATTAATTAAAATTTTTCTATCTGTTGTGAAGTCTTAGGGCAGCACACAATTAAAACTATAGAAATGATATAAAATAATTCCAGATAAAACAATAAAGTAATAGGATAAAAACATGTTAAACTATGTTAATACTTCAGAAAAGTCTCAAACAATTAAAGCCATGAATATGTACACTTAAAATAAGATTAACTGAACTGAAATGTTTGTGACAATCTGAATTTTGCCCTACAGTTTCAAGTGCATCTGAGATTCCCTTAATGTTGGAGACATTAGTTGTGGTCAACCAAGTATCCAAACCAACAATTTTTATATCTGTCTATCTATATCTTTAAATAAACGTGACATGTAACACAGCAAGAATGGAACAGAGAAGTGGAATATTTAATTCTGATCAATCGATGGCCACTGTTTTTAACATCTGTAACTAATATGGCTATTGATCTCCAACTGTGTCTTGTGCAGTAGAAATGGCTCTTTCAGGTATGTTGATTGTCACAATGTTCAAGAAAGGGCTTTCTAAATCAGCAAATTGTTGGTGATGTAATATTGCTAATGCTCCTTTAATGCATAGGTTTTGGAGTTGTCCCATAGTAGCTGTGTTTTGGAAGGAAGTAATCAGATGAGTAAATTTAGTTTAGAAAGTTCCTTGACATTCAGAGACTATTCAAAGACATTCTTGTTTTTTTTTTGAATTATTTACCGGTTTCTTGGAAATTAACAATTGGGTAATGGAAGTGGATTTTTTGTGCCCCTTTGATTGCTAAAAGTTTAATATCTTGTTACTACAAATATTATTTTTCTCTACTTGTAATCTAGTAGATAAAAGATCTCACAACACTTGCACCATTTGAAAGAAGGATGTATAGACAAAATTTACAAATGGACTTATATTTGGTTGTTTGGTCAGCTTTTAGAGAAAGATGTGACTAATGTGGTTGTATTTCCTCCTTTCGCATATTTATTTTCCTGCCTTTCTTATACTGGAACACTATTGTATGTAGCTGAGATCCCTTTTGAATGTAAATAAATTTAAAAATTAGAAAAAAAAAAAGATTAAGCCCCAAAGGCTTTAATAAAAAGTTGTGTTTTAACTTGATGCCTAAAAAAAGCCAGTGTTAGCACCTGTTTGGCCTCAAAGGGAAGAACATTCCATAAATGGGGTGCCACAGCAAAGAAAGCCCTCTCCCATGTTCCCATACAGTATATTTCTCCCACTCTCACTGTTTTATTAGTGAGGCAGTGTTTATGAACAGCTCTGGTTCCTGTACCAATGAGAGACCTCCACACCTAAGGCAACTTGTGCTTCCTGCACAGAACTGTTCTCCAGTATTGCTCATGCACTGTTTGCCCTGTATTGGAAAGCATATTAACATGAGAAAAAAGTAGCATTATTAAAAAGAAAACTCTGACGCTATTCCACTTGTGTTGCATGTCATGCTACATTTGAAACACCTCTAATTGGAAAAAAAGCAGCTTAAAATGGAAAGCATTAGGGTTGTTACTCTTTAATTTACCTTGTGCTTAGGTCTTTCCATGCAGATCTTTTGGTCATGGCTATTTTGTAGCTATGAGAACAGCATATACACAGATTAGAAACAATTATAGAATATCACATGTACGTATATTTGAAAGAGTCTTGGAAATAATCCTTTCTGTAAAATCTTGTTATGGACTATTGTACAGGCCTGTAATTTGTTGCTTACCTGGGTTAAGCAGGAACATAGGAAACTCCCATATATCCAATATATTTCTTGGTCCACCTAGCCCAGGAGTGTCCATACTATCTGACTGGTGCTCTCCAGGTTTTGGGGCAGGATTGCTTTCTAAACCTATCTGAAGATGCTGAAGATTGAACATGTGATCTGCATGCAGAGTATATAGTCTCCAACTTGCTCACAGGTCAGCACTTCAGCACTAGGTTAAACTGCCTGTGTAGCTGGCCAAGCAAACACTGTTTCAGGCTGTTACATCAACTGACATCAAAGCTGGCAACAGCTGCCACTATGTTAAGCTGAGTTCTTGTGTCATCTTCTCTTTTGGACTGACTCCCTACAGCACAAGGAATCTAAAGACCCATGAGATCATTTGGCTATAGCTTTCCAACACTTTCCAAGGGAATTTCTTGCTGTGGTGAGACTATGAGCTCAAAGGTTATCCACTGTCCCAATAAGTTGCTGTCATACTGGGTTTATTTCCAGCCCCCACAAGACTGACTTCTACCCTTGAAAAGGAGCAGGAAATTCCCCAGCGTTCATTAATTCTTACGCTGCCACCACCCACTGAATTCAGAATAAACAGAGCAGTACAGTGAGACCTTGCTCAGTGGATTGCCAATCTCTACACTTAAGGACCTTTCCTTTCCCTCACCTCCCCCTTCTGAGTGAGAGAAGTCCTATCTAAGCATGTACCGAAGAATGGTGTGGGAATGGAGAGGAAACAGAGGTTCTACAGAAAAGTATTTATTTTAAGGCATAAACAAGACAATAATACTCTTGAGAGGCTCCCCACTCTCAGGTACGCTTAAGTTACAAGTAGTTATAAAAACAGATACGTTCTTACGATCAGCTAACCTCCAGAATAATAAAAGCCCTAATGTGACTAACTACCTAATATTCTAGCTACTCACATTCGGGTTCACAGGCTTAGATGGTCTAAGAGAAGAGTGAGGCCAGGAGGCGAGGCCTGGGGCCTGCAGCCTACTACTGGCACAGATTTCATCTCCAGGATACTTCTTTGTTGTCTCTCTCCCACACAATCTCTCAAGGATTTTTATAACTTCTCCATCAAAGCATCTCGAAGATGCTCACCTTTTTTTCCTTGATTGGACAATTCTCTTCCCGCGACCTGTGAGGCTGACCCACAATAAAAAGTGTAACCTAATTCCAACACCCCATTAACCCTTGGTTTATCTGAAGAGGGAAGTATCCCCCTTCAGCTAAATCTAGATAATGGGAAGCCCTCTTTGGATCCAGATGTGGCGGCAGCATGGATCAAAAACAGTACTAGGATGGCTGCTCTCATAACAGGGCAAACTTAGAGTGTTGCCAATGTCTCTGCCATCTTCAGCACCTTCCTGGTCTTTGGCTTTGAGATCACAAGTGTGGCAGGCAGGCAGGGTCGTTCTGTGAAACCTGAAAGAACTTCCATGTATGGTGTTATGTAAAAATGTATGATTTAGTGATGCCTATTTATAATTTGGGTTTGTTTCTTTTTTTCTTTCCTCAGTGGTTACTTTCGATATTTTATCAGATGATTACTCCAAGGTATGTATACTCTTTATTTTTGAAATTACGTTCTGAAATAGTAGTTAGTGCTGCATTTCAGAATTGTTAAACATCCAATAGTTTTAGTCTGTATAACTACCACCTGCACTTTAAGGAACAGACACCTGAAAGCAAGATGTTTGCCCTCTTATAGACTTGCTTATTTCCTTATAAAAAATGGAGCTAGCTGTGTATATTTCTGAACAAAAAGTCATCCTCAATAGTGGAAATGGAGCAATGAAACTGAGAAAGGTTAGAGTCCTTGACATTGTTCATGGAGGTTATATGTGAGCTGACATCTAAACTTCTGTGCTTCACTCATGTAAGTGCTATGTCAAGGAGCAATAAACAAGAATCAGTATAGACTGGATGCAGCCATTGCCTCTGTGGGAGCAAATACTGCTATTAGCTGCTGATAGTTTGATCTTGGATAAATATGCAGCATTGAAGATTAAGCTTTTGTTTTATTGCTTTTCTGCCATATAAATGTTGGAGTACAGTTTTCCCTGGACTGCCATTGAAATGCTTGCACTTGGTAGATCACCTTTCTAAAACATATAACCAGATCTCTTTGAAAACAGTCATATAAATGTAAGATAAATCTGTCCAGATGTATGCTCATCTAATTATTCAGCTATATGTGTTCAGGTTTTTTAGTTACTAAGTTATGTTTTCTGGAGGACAAATCTATCATCAGATGTACTTGTTGTGATAATGACTCCTGCCCTTTTGTGTGAGGGACGAAACTGTTCACCTCAAAATCTCAGTCTTGTGCCTTGTATTTTTCAGATAGTTTTCTTGCAGTGTGACAGATACGTGGAATTTCATTCACAACATGGCCGTTACTACAGAACAAGAATACCAAAGTTTGGTAGAGACTTTTCGTATCATTACCCATCATGTGATCTGTACTTTGTAGGAGCAAGGTACTTAAGATGCATCTAGTCCTTATTTGATTACTTAATTATACTTATTGTTGTGACTACTATCCTGCAAAATGAGTTCACTTGACAGTTCCTGGTATAGACTGAAGGTTTTCTAACTAAACAGAGTGGCATGTATTGAATGAAAACCTGACATAGATTAATTCTTGAGGTTCTCTGTCAAAGGTCAATTTGGTTTGTGAAATGTATGCACAACATTTCAATTTTATTGTGATTTATTGAAAATTAGGTCCATTTTAGTAATAATAAAGAGAAATAAGCAACTATTAATTTTGTTGTTGTTATTTTAGCTCAGAAATATATCGGTTAAATCTGGAACAAGGAAGATATCTGAATTCTTTACAGACAGATGCTTCGTAAGTATCTGCATTTCTTCACATTCATTTCCCTCTTCCAGCAGATGGAGCTGCATATCTGACTGATGTTGTAACAAAGTCCCTATTATGAGAAATTGAACATGCATTCCAAACTGCATTTATAAATAGGAGTTATTGCACTGGTTTATATTTTAAAATATCATCCAGAAAAAAACAATTGTTCTGTCAGTCCTCCATATCTGCAGATTCAGTATCCACAGATTCAACCAACAACAGCTTAAAAATATTTTAAAAAAAATCAAAGAAACAAACTTTGCTTTTGCCCTTTTATATAAGAGGTGCCATTTTACGACATCATTGTACGTAATGGGATTTGAGCATCCATGAATTTTTGTATAAAGAGGGGAGGGGCATAGAGTGAAACACTAGTAGATTCCAAGGTCCTACTGTAATATATTTATTTTCTAGTGCACACCTGCCCAGAGCTCCTTTCCTCCCACTTTGCTCCTCCCTTTGCTCAAGTAACAAATCAGGCCAACCTTCAGCATCTAAGCATATCTTTCCATTATGCCAGAACTCAGATTTTTGCTTGTGCTGAAGTGAGGCATGTTAGCTTGTTCATGCAAAAGAGGAATAAAACTGGGTACACATGGCTTGAGGAATGAAAACAGGTACACATGACTTGTGCATGGCTTAATTTATTAAGTCAACATTTTTTCACTAAGTATGTGAGCTGGGATTTTGGTGCTTCTGAACAATTTTAGAAGGAAACAGTTACTAATTTTTAAATAGCTATAACTGCAGAACAAGTCAAACTGTTACCTTTTCCATGATATGGAATTCTTAATTTTTTTTTAAATTTGCATAGTAACATTGCATTGTTTACTGCAGTTTCAAAATATAGTGTCGAAGACAGAATATCTTCAGTTGTGATAACTAAGAACTAATACTATGCAGTAGGACCCTGGTGATCTGCGGGGGATTGGTTCTGGGCCCCCCTGCGGATACTGAAGTAGGAGGGAGTGCCCCGTCCCCTGCTTGCCCCCGGCTGATCAAGGTGGTGAGGAGTGACCATGGGAGCCACCACTGCGTTATCATGCTGCTTGCTCCTTTCCTGCCCACTGCAGGCACAATCAGGCCCCAGATAGGGGGCAGGAGGTGGCTCGGAGCATGATCCCGTGCACCTCTCCCACCTGGCGGCACCGCGATGGGCCCAGGATGAGGGGCAGGAGGGGGCAATGAGCACGATCCCACACTCTTCTCCTGCCTGCCGGCACCGCAATCAGGCTGGGGTGAGGGGCAGGAGGTGGCAGTGAGCGCAACCCCATGCTCCTCACTTCTCTCCCACCTGCCACCACCACGATCGGGGGCAGGAGGCGGCAGTGAGCATGATCCCGTGCTCCTGGCTTCTCCCGCCTGCCAGCACCACAATCAGGCCCAGGACAAGGGTCAGGAAGCGGCGATGAGCGTGATCCCATGCTCCTCGCTACTCTCCTGCCTGCTGGCACTGCAGTTGGGTAGGGGGCAGGAGGTGGTGATGAGTGCAATCCTCACTTCTCTCCTGCCTACTGGCACTGCGATCGGGCCCAGGGCGAGGGCCAAGTGTCAGCGATGAGCGTGATCCTGTGCTCCTCACTACTCTCCCACCTGACAGCACCACAATCAAGCTCGGGGCAAGGGGCAGGAGGCGGAGACAAGCGCAATTCCATGCTCCTCACTTCTTTCTGCCCACCACTGCCGCAGTCGCTGCGGGGAGCCAACCGCGGATAACTGAATCAGCGGATAATGAATCCATGGATACGGGGGTCCTACTGTATGTCAAATTGTATTCATTGTTCCTGAACAAGATCGGTTTTGGATGATTTTTAATACTTCTAATACAAAAGCATGCTTACTTTAATGATGTGTACACCTGCCATCAATTTTATTTGTTTTGATTTTTCCAGGGAGAATCATGTCTGTGACATAAATTCAGCACATGGCTTATTTGCAACTGGAACAGTTGAGGTAAATATTGTTCCTATGAAACATAGTATTACTTTCTTCTTTAGAAATACAGACACCCAGACAAACTAGTTCTCTGAGTCTGGATCATTATTATAGCTGAAATGGTACCATCAACACACAAAATCTTATGATAAAGGAGATTGGACTGTGGCTGAAGTACAGGGGAAAATAATCTTTAGGAAAAAGTCTTAAAGGATTGACATCTCGGTGCAGACTGAGCATACTGAGTGACTGCAGAATGCGTAGAGACCTGGAGGCAGGAGGAAGGAAAACAGAGTGGTGATGGAAGGAAAGGTTTTGGGAAAAGGCATAGCTGATTAGCTGGCATCATGAACAGGACCTCTTTATACTATGCTGCAACATTTTGTGGCAGGTTCTATACTGTGTGCCTACATAGAATTTTTGCTGCAGTCATTTACATCATAAAAAGTATATTGAAATGCAGTGGAAATACTTTCATTCTGTTTACTAAGCGTGCATTGCTATAACCACATTCCTCAGAATTGATCTCAGTGGGATTTACTTCCTGCAGATACTTTGACACAGAGAGAATTGTTTTATGAGTGTGCAGGAAGGATGCAGATTCTATTTTATATATTCAGTTGGACAGTATGATATTGGACATGCAATTTTTTTTAAAAAACTAAGCACACATAGTCGCATGTTGACATTTGCAAATGAGGCAGTTCTGTTGAAGTATTGGAAGCAATAGATGTTGTTACGATGGGAGAAAGAGAGAAAAGCAGACCTCCTCCTGCCAAGTTGTGATACAGTTATGTCCTCCACTGCTGCCATGTGTTCTTCACTGTGTGTAAGCTTGCTTTGGTGAAAGAAAACCTACGCACCATGCATGGCTTCATTATAGCAGCCATGGGCTACAGCTCTGATTTGCTGCCAGTCTGCCTCCCTGGCTGATAATTAATGTTTTAAAGAGGCCATCATTTAAACCAAGAAGTAGGTGCAGGGCCAGTGTACATTGGAGCAATAAAAATAAATAAATGCCCACTGATTCATTCCAAGGGAGGGCCTTTGAACTTCATCCTAGAATCAAAGTTTTCCCTCTTCATGTTCATATCCAAAGTAAACAGGAGAGTGTGAAGGAGCCTATTCTTTGTGTCTTCACTGCCCCCCCCCCAAAAGTGGCAGAGATATAGAGAGCTTGATCTGGCACTTCAAGGTTATGCCACTGCTGCCCCTATCTCCCACTTTCTTATTCTTAATTGAGGGGCAACCCAGCAATAAGCCCAGTTCTTTTTGGCGCATAGTTCAGTTGCCTTGCAAACTGCAGTAAACAGATCTTGACTGCAGCAGAGTCATCTGAAGCTTGTACCACGACTTTTGAATGCCACCCAGTTGTTCTCAGGAGACACTTAGCATACGTGTATGATCACATGAAGAATTATACTGGAAGAATAGAAATAGATCTGGTGTGGCCTAAAACAACTGCCAAATCAGTGATATAAATGAAAAGTGATAAAACAGATGAAACATGCTGTGGCAGATCCCCCTTCCAGGCTGGCACTGCAGGTCCTAGCTCCTGGAACCCTGTCATTGTCACCCTGCCCTGCAGCCTCCTTATAAAATCCTTCCTTGGATTTGAGGCTGTAGAGCCCTCAGGTGACCTCCCTGTGGACTAGCTTGTGTGTTAGCTCTGTGTTATTTGTGGTAAGCCTGCCTCACCCTTTCTTCAAGGGTAAATAATGCTGTCCAGAGTCAGTTTTACAAAATAATTAACAGTTTAACTTTATTTAATACTAGTCTATATACCCAGCATTGCCCAGGATTTTATTTTCTCATAGGTAATACTTGTTAAAAAGATTTGAGATTCTGTGTCTCTAATTCCCCAAACTGTCTTTTATTTTTTCATAGGCAACACTAGTTAGAAATATCTTAGGAATTACCTTACCTTACTTTAGGAATTAGATGTGGTTGAAATACACAGATTCGATATCCTGTGTCTCTAATTCTCCAATCTGTGTTATCCAGTACTTGTAACTTTCCCCTATATTCCCCAATCCAATCTATATTGACAGTTGTTAACGTACAGAGATTCAGTTTCTGAGGAAATACATTGTCCTCCTCCTCCTTGCTGCTAGGCCTCATCTCCATAGCAACTTGCTAGGCCCGACAGCTCTCTGGCTGAGAATTCTAAAGGCCTCTCCCTAAACTGCAACTGCCAACCCCAGAATTCCATGGAATCTTCACAGTCAGCCAATCACATGAAGTCTTTGCCTGCCTGACACAGACAAACTCACAAACTTTGACTTTTATATATTAGATAACAGACAGAATGAATGCTTTCTGGTTTCAGCTCTTAAGTTCAAACACGTAACACGTTCCAGTTAAGTCATCTCAGACCCTTTGTCTAAATCCACTCAAACGCCCAATGTTTAGTAACTTCCTTCAGACAACTGACTCTTTCCCCAGTCTTTCCCAACTGACTCGAACTCTATCTCCAACTGTCCGAGGTAAAACCCCTTTTTAAGAGGAGTTCTCCTCCCCACCCCACCCCCGAAACCCTCCCTTCCCTCACAGAGTTCTCTGTGCTGGGACTGGCTGGCTGCTGGTATTCACCCCCTTTTATCCAGGAGCTCTTAGGCAACATTTTATCCAACTATTTTCCTCTCTAAACTGAGTTACAGTATCACACATGTGGAATGACATGAGAACACTGAATAGTCCTAAATTTTCTTTGTTTTCCTCAGGGGAAAGTGGAATGCTGGGATCCCAGAACAAGGAATCGAGTTGGGATGCTGGATTGTGCCTTAAGCAGTGTGACCGCTGATAAAGAGTATGGAAGATATCTGTTCTGCTTTCTCCCAGTAACTTTACTTTCAATTCTCAGTGTAATTTGGCACCCTTCACATGTAAAATGTAACCCTTTTTAAAGAGGTAGCTAAGGCTATTTCCGCACTCCACTGCTATAGTGCTATTATTCCACTTTCAACATCCTGTGGAATCCTGGGGTTTGCAGTTTAGGGAGGAGTATTTAGAATTCTCAGCCAGAGAGCTCTTTGACTCAGTAAACTACAAACCCCAGAATTCCACAGGATGTTGAAAGTGGAATAATAGCACTATATCAGTGTAGTGAAGAAAGGCCCTAAGTTAGAATGTTATAACATAGAAAGGAAATGGAGGACAGAAGGAATCTGGCAGCACATTTTATACTAACTTTGACTTGAGCTTTTGTGGATTTCAATCCACTTGACACATCACATTTGTTATAGAGAGCCTCACTACTATGCGTGTAATCAAAGAATTCTCAGAAAAGTTTTTGACTTAAAGAAAACTGACATTTGATAAGCAGGTTTGCTCCTTTCACACCTCAAGAGTGACATATCTATATTGTCTTATTGTCTGATTATTGCCTATTGTCTTTGAAGGTTTATTGCGAGGGTCTCAATGTGCATCTTTGGTATCCTATTATATTCTGAGCCCTGACTGCCCCCCTCATAATAGCTAGTAGATCTGTGGCTTTAATAGTAACTCCATCAGGGTATCTGAAGAGAGGGATCAAAATCCATGAAATCCATGAAAATTCATGATGAAATAAATCAGTTAGTCAAAAATGTGCTGCTTCCTAAAGATTCCCCCCGCTTCCATTCTGTGCAGATTATAGTTGAAAATACACCTCAAAGTCAATTATTATGATGTTTAACTAAAATGAAACATGTTTAAATTGTTTCAGGGTAGATGGCCTGCCGTCTGTTTCAGCCTTGAGGTTTGATGGGGCTTTAAACATGGCTGTTGGAACGTCCACAGGGCAGGTAGCTATGCTGTCAGCAGTTCTTTATTGTACAGATTGAGTAAGATTTCCATGCTGAATAACCTCAAGGTCTGCATTAAGGCAGCCTTTTTCAGTTCACCAGGAGTGAGCTAAGACTACACAGAGAATCCACAAACAAAATTGTGGACCATGAATTCTGTGGGATGTGGCTAATAAATTGAACTGAATATGAATGTTACCAAATTAACTGACATCCCAAAATTAACGTGATGGTGAAGCTCCTCATCTCAAAGCACTTGCTAACTTGGCTGTGTAAACTTCACAGTTTATGGTTTCTAAACAAATTCAACATTTTTCGTACTTCCAAGGTTCATTTCAGTCCAGGGGTTTAGTTTCTTCATTGCTTGCCTTGTTTGGTTGTTGATTATCACCGCTTCATTCTAATCTATCTACAGTTTAAATTAATTTAAAATGACTTCGTATACCTGCAATTTTATTAAATCTGTTTGAATGTTGAACTAAGTATGTGGTATTCTTTTTTTCCTTACCAGGTCTTGCTATATGATCTCCGATCAAGTAACCCATTATTAGTGAAGGATCATCAGTACAACTTGCCTATCAAATCGATCCAGTTCCACAGATCATTAGATCTAATTATTTCTGCTGATTCACGAATTATAAAACTGTGGAATAAGGACACTGTAAGTTCTGTGTTAATATTTGGCTCTACGTTGAATAACTTCTAGTTTCATTTTTTAAAAATATATATCTGAATCATAAATGCTGTATAGTCCTTCCTCCACACTCACAGGTTTGACATTTGCAAATTGGATTATTCGCAAGTGTGTGCGCCTCCCCCTCCAGTTTTCCTCCTCCCCTTCCTATGCATTTTGCTTTGGCGCAGAGCACTCATGCTGAGGCAAAATGGAAGGGAATGGGGTGGAGAGGGAGGCTCCAAAGAGTCTTCCTTTCCTCCTCTGGAGTTTTCCTGCTCCCCTTCCTATGCGTTTTGCTTTGGCACAGAAAACTCCCGCTGCAGCAAAATGGAAGGGAACGAAGTGGAGGGCGGGAGGGCTCCCAAGAGTCTTCCTTTCTTTCTCCAGAGTTTCCTCCCTCCCCTTCCTATCTATTTTCTCTGCTGGGGCAAATTCATGGGAAGGGGGAGGGGGAGCTCCAGGGAAGGAAAGGAATGGTCTTGAGAACTTTCCTCCCTACCCCATTCCCTTTTGTTTTGCATGAGAATGGGAAGGGGGAGGCTCGGCAGGGGAGGAGAGGGGGAGCAGATGGGTGGGTTATTCATGATTTTTCTACTTTCATGAGAGTTCTGTGCTCCAACCCTCCTGAATGTGGAGAGAGGACTATATTTTGTGCTGATCGTTGCATTCCCACTGAGGAAAATGTAAGTATTTGATTATTAATAGTATTTTATGTTCCAGGCAGTGTTTCTCATGGAGAAAAATGCATAGGGCTGTTTTTTTTTCTCCTAAGTTGAATAGAAAGATTATCGTGCAATGAATTTTAATGTACGTACATATGCACGTATTCACTTTAGAAAAATATAATGATACCTTTACAATTCCAAAATAGCCAATTTTGGATCAACTCATTTTCTATGTTATTAGTCCATACACTCACCCCTTCCTTCCTTCCTTCCTTCCTTCCTTCCTTCCTTCCTTCGGCTAGTTCCTTTCACTGATGATAACTATAATCTAGAGAGCAGGGACTGGCAAGCCACTGTCTAGCAGGCAGTTGACTGAACTTAGGCATATGCTTTAAATGCACATAATTATCAAGCAGTCCTAAGTCAGGGAAGCAGACATTAGAACTGTAGGATCAGCTGTCTTTCTTTCACTTGAACTGTGAGATCTGCCCACCCCAGTATGCAGAAGCATAGTATTCTATGCAAAAAACATCTACATAGAATTAAACAATTCTAGAACCAGTGTTTTTTTTTTTTTTTGCATCCCCCTTTTATTTTTTTGGAGTACTAGAACTCAATGAAGCTGGCATTTGTTCAACAAAAAAGTGAACTGACTTTTGCACTCTCCCCTCCTTCCAAGCTTTCTTCATTTTGTTGTTGCTTTTGGGTTGGACCCATATTTAACTGGACTTGAAAGAAGCAAGCATGCCCCTCCCTGTCCAGCACAGCTGCCTTTCTAAGCCTTAAAGTTTCTCCACTGGGGCTCAAGGACAGTATTTAGTGTGGCACGCTATGTGGGAGCAGTTCCTCAAAATTGGTTCAAAACACCTTGGTTCAAGACACTGGTGAGTGGAAGAACCCTTCTGTCTAGAGAAGGCAGATCCTAGGTCTTATCCACTGTTGTTCTGTTGAGGGTTAAGAAGTCTTTGCTGATCTCCACTGACTCACCAAGACACCTACCAGTAATTCCTGATCTCTTTCTTTAGTTCACCATTGCCCTAGCAATGAAACTATTTTTTTTTCCTGTTACCTTGTAAGTGACATTTGCAGCCGAAGTTCAGAATAACTTGTGGACTGGCAAATGATGAGGTTTCTTTGTGTTCCCACTGGCCTCTCATTCTCTGATGCCTGTTCCTAAGTATCTCTGGCTGGCAGCCGGTGGAAAAAAGAGGACAGTGGTTTAGAGTACAGAGTACATCGTTTAAGACTAGATTTGCCTGCAGGCTGGGGAGCATCCAGTTTTTTGTTTTCAAAGACTGGAGGTGGGGGAAAACCCTTCCCTCTGTTAATTATCAAGGAGGAAAGCAGTAGAGGCGGGTGGGGTGGCGAAATTAATCAGGGAGGGAAAGGAAGCACCCAGGAGTGAGGTGAAGCTTTACAGAAGCCAACAAAAAAGGGAGGTGTCCAAAGGAAAACAATCCCCCATTCCATCCCATTTTACTCTTTCAAAATCAGGCTTGTGATCACAATACCCAGATGTTCATACTGTTTTATCTGCTTAATTGGCTGAATCATTTTGAATTCAGCGCAAAGAAAGTTGAGAGATGATTCTCTCTTTGCAGGGATGGCCAGTTACCTGGCTGCTTTGCCACAGAGCTTGAGGCATTTTTCCCATATCTTGGAAAAGTTACTTTTTGGATTAATCTCCAGCCAGCATAGCCACTGGAGACAGGAGGATTCTGGGAGTCGTAATCCAAAAGGAAACTTTTCCAGAATCTGAGGAAAATGCACCAAGGCCTGTGGGGAAACAGGTAGCTGGCCATCTGAGGCTCTGAGCTCCCTGCTAACAAATCAGCCTGATTCTTTGCCACAGCCAGGCCTGTGGGTGTGTCTGTTCCTCTCCAGGCTTACCACAGATCATTGTCAGACCTGTGGCATACTTGTCATAGCTGTGATTTACCATTTCAGCTTTTATGTGGGAGTAGGGTTGCCCAACTGAAGGCCAGAGAGGGTTCCTGTACTTTTAATAGTTGTGTAGAAGAGAGAATTTCAGTAAGTGTTCCTTGTTGCTTGGTTATGTGACAAGTAAGACCTGTTGAAATTCCTTCGTCCACACAGCCATCTCCAGTTTTCATTCAGGCAACCTTATGTAGGAAATATTTGTTTTCATGGGAGTTTGGGCACGGGAACAACAAGAAGCAGTGGCAGAAGGACTGGAAGTTTTTCTCTTCCAACCTTACCCTTCCAATTTCTAAATTAGTGCTGATTGTGACCAAACAGCTTTTTCCTCTACATGAGACCTCTGAAGTGATTTAGAGAGAGAGAGTGGAAAATGTTACAGCAGAATGGAAAATCTACTTACTTCCATGAAAAGGGGAAAGGAAAATCACAGTTTATTTTTTAATTGTCCATCCACTGTACTGAAAGTATGGGGCAAGCAAAAGCATGGATCAGCTTTCCCTCCAGTTGATAGGAAGTGGCCCTGGCTTTGTTAAATTTCTTTTTAAATTCAACCAATGGATAAGCTCAATGAGACCCTGGGGAGGTACTCAGAGATGGCCTGAGAGGGATATATGCGACCTTTTGGAATTGTACTTCTGAGTACTCTCCTCTTTCTGAATGTAGCTTCCCAAATACATTTGGCTGGCCACTTTTGTAGGAGAAAGGTGTTGATTTAAATACAAGGTGGTTTGGTCCAGAAGGAGAGGGGATGCAGCAGAAGAGGATGCGTTAACCTCATGATTAATAGGATGAAATACCGTAATAAATGCCAACTAGGGGCTTTTAGTTTGTTTAAATTTGTGTGGCTATTTCAAGTTCATATAAAGTTTTGTAGCTGTGAAACAAAAGATGTTGTGTAGCTTAGTTAAGCCAAACCTACCACAGGATTTTTTTTAAGCAAGATTTGTTCAGATAGAGTTTGCGATTGCCTTCCTCTGTGGCTGAGAGAATATGGCTTCTTCAGCATCACCCACTGGGTTTCCATGGCTGAGCTGGGATTTGAAACCTGGTCTCCCAGTGCCCCAGTCCAGCATTCAAACCGTTGCAACACACTTGCTCTCAGATATGACATTATACTTCAGGATTTATTCTAGTTCAAAAATTTCACAAATGCAAATATTTTCACAGAGTTATTCTCTGCATTTTCCCACAGAAGTAAGTCTCATTGAGTTGAGTAAGTCTAAAATTCCAGTTATGCATGTAGTGTGTCTAATTTCATCATACTTGTCACATTAGCCAACTTATTTGTGCTAAATTAGACAAAATTAGACAATTTGGCACACTGCTCCAGAAATGGTCTGAAAGATTTCCTTATTCTTAAGGCACGAAAGGGAAAGCTCTGTTCTGATAAGAAAATGGTAGTTACATTTCTACAGTGGAATAAAAGAAAAACATGCCACCACAATATAAAAGCAATCCCGCTGGATCACTTCAGTGGCCTGCCTAGTCCAGCACTCTGCTCCAACTAACAGTGACCAACCTAGTGCTCCAGTGAGAAGTCCACAAGCATGCGTGAGCACCACAGCAACATCCCCACCCCTTGTGATGGCAATAGATACAGAAAAATACACTGCCCCCCACATTGGAGGGTACACATACCTATCATGACAGTTGTCATTGACAGTCCCATTCCTCCATGGGCTTGTCCTGTTCCATTTCAAAGCCATCCAAGATGACAGTCATCATGTTGCGTAAAACAGGGTCCCTCTCATGCTACACACTAACACTCTGCTTCCAGTTCACTTGCCATGGCAACATTCTATGCAACTCTGGGGTTTCTAGTTTGGTTAGGGGCAGTAGAGTAGAGCTTTGTACCTGAGAATTATGGATGTCCCTCCCTTAAGTGCCAATCCCAGGATTTCATAGGATGGAAACATGGCAGTTAAAGTGGAATCACTATGCTGTAATTATGCAGTGTAAGAGGGCCCCATGTTTCTGACTTATCTGAAAAGCAAGACAGGTACTTGCCAAAATGTGTTGGTTGGAATGTTATGACACATGGTTAGTGCTTGGGAAGTGAAGGAGAAGCTTCATGAGGGGCACTGAAGAGGGATCTTTCAGTCTTGGGAGAATGTCTGCTTGATCTGGTCTTTTTCTACTTTGTGATTTTTTTTTAAAAAAAAATATCCTTATGAAATCATAACAGTTTGAATTAGTTGCAGCTGGATCATATTTATTGGATCTCTTAAAGTATATTGCAGGTCATAAAAACTGTATAATGTCTCATTTTATGTCTGAGGGGAAGATTTAATGGAATCGTATTCCACACTCAGCCCACTTTGGTTTTTCTTTTACATAAGGTTGAGATGAGGCTACATAGAACTCCCATGTTCAAAAGTTTCTGCTGGAGTGGCAAATTGCCAGGGGCAATTTGTGTGGCCTCACCCAACTTACATAAAATAAAAGAGAGTCTGCTGTAGACATCTGCATCATACATGCAGAGTGCCAAGCTGGAGGACTGCATGTGCAGACATGTTTTCTCCTGAACCAAGGTCCCATCCCACCATGAACATGAAGGTCCAGCTTATGCAGTACTGCATGGAATGAGAAATTAGAGACCAATGAAGACTTGAGTATGTCCAGCTGAAACAAGGAACTTTAAGTTTCTGCTGCTTTTAGTGGAGAAAGTTTGAGATGTTTGACAAGTATTTTGAATGTGGATGGAATTGTGGCATCTGATAATTGTGCCCTCTGCGTCCATGATCCTTCCTTTTCTACTTTTATTTTTCAAGGTACCAATAACAACCATCTTTTTCCAGAAGGGTTGTCTCTGTGTGGAATTTCTGTTTTGCAGTTCCATCCCAGTCATAAGCCACTTTAGAAATATGGGATGGCCATTTTCACAAATATTCAATTTTTGTGACTGGAAATGATGGCAGCTTTAGGTAAAAATAGTGTTAATAAAATAAATCTTAAATAAGAGGCACAGGGAACAGTTTTGGTTGGTGCTCAGTAATGTGTTATTGGCTACCTTCAGAATCTCTTTTACATGTCAAAAGACAAGTTGTAAAATGGATCAAATCAGTGTGTTTTTGCTGAAATACCAGGTAGCTGATCAGTGGTGTGGAGGAAGAATAGTTTTCTTATACGATGAGCTGCCATCATTTACGCAAGCAGCAGATTAGGAAATACTTTAAAATACTTATTCAAAAAATGGAAGTTTGATTGTAGAAGAAGCATTTCTTCCTGTATGTGAGTGTATCCAGTATCTAAAAATGAAGAATGAATGCTTTTTAAATAGATGCCTTTAGAACTATTGATCTGATAAAACTCATGGAGTTGGCTAAATTTCTTCAGGTAGTGACAGCCATAAAATGGAGTGATACGTGTTTAGACAGCATGTTTCATAGGCTGAACCACAACTAGGCATAACTTTATATGGAGAGAGTTATGTATTTGCCTAATATATAAGCAGATAGGCAATTGCAAGAGAAAAGACTAAAACACACCGAACTGGAAATTGTATCCGAGGTCCCAGCATAGTTGTTAATCCAAGGTGCAGTTGATTCTTTCCCCTGCTGAGTTAAGGCTTCATCAGAGAATGAACTGAGCCTAGTAGATTTGTGGCTACAGAAATTGAGATTATTCTCCTTCAGGTGAAATGCGTCACTCTTTTTGGTAATAACCTTAGACACTGTGATGTTTTGTTTCTGTGTTCATTTTTCCCAGATCATAAGAGCATTCAAAGAATCCTCGAATCCATTCACACTTTACAGTTTTAACGCTATTCTTCTTTAACTGCCATGGCTGCATTCCATGGAAACCTGAGGTCTGCAGTTTGGTCAGAGGCACCAGAGGAGCGCTCTGGCTGAAAATTCAATAGCTCTTCCAACTGCCAATCCCAGGATTCCATAGTTAAATTGCAATAACAGTGCTATAATTGTGCGGTGAGAATGGGCCTGGTGGTAGTGTTCTTTGACGTGGCATCAGTTGAAGAAAGGATATATCACTGAGGTGTGCAATTTGTGACCTTTCAGATGTTGTTGGACTACAACTTTTCTTAGCCCTAGCCAGTGGTAAAGGATGTTGGAACATCTGGAAATCCAACATATGGAGGACTACAGGTCGCCTGCCCTTGGCTATATAGCTTTTGGTTGTTTTGTTCCTTCCTCTTAACTGCATGTTCTTCCTTTTCAGGGGAAAATATTTACTTCCATTGAGCCTGAACATGACATTAATGATGTTTGCCTATATCCTAATTCAGGTATGCAAAAATGTAATTCACCATTATTAAGTTTGTCTGGTGAGAGCAACAGTAGTTTCCACAGGACTCCTAGTTTTCTTGTCTTGTGGTTGCTGACCATGGTCTGTAGTGAGATCAGAATGTACCCTTGAGAGTTTTGAATGAAATTATTTCTGGTGGTTTTTTCATTGATTGCTGAAAGATTGAGACATTTGTTGCCTGTTGAAAAATTCCAAGCAATTTTAACTGGAATAGGAATTTTATCCAAGAGCTAGGAAAATTTGTAGAATCCTTTATAGGGCTGAGTAACAACCTACTTTTCATTCCCTAAAAAAGGATTTTCCATTCAAAGGTGAGAAATTACCATCTTTAAGAAATGGCAAGCAGTCAGTCATCTGTCTAGCATTGATTCTTTTGTTGTTCCAGTACTTCCTAAAATGCAAGTTCCTCCCTTTCTCATAAAAATGTTGTCATGTCAGAACTGTGCATTTCATTCTTCCATTCCCAATTTTCATAATGAATCATTTTTAAAGTCTCTCTCTGTGTGTAGCGTGTGTGTGTGTGTGTGTATGTGTGTATATATAATAATAATAATAATAATAATAAAAATTATTTTTATCCTGCCTCTCCCAGTGGATCAAGGCGGCATTACAGAATATATAAATACATTAAAACATTAAAATGTACCCCATCCTTCCCACCCACCAACCCTTCTATCCCCTTAAAACACATTAATTACATAATTAATTATGAATTATATAGTCACCCTGCATTTTCTTATATTAATGCAAAGATTGTTCAAGCTAATCTGATTCTCTCCCCCCACCCAACACACACATAATCAGATTAATCTGTTCTGATTAAATTACTGGGTGTGCCTTGCTCCTGTAAAAAAAAAAAAAACCTAACCAGGATCAACATGTACAAATATTATTGATTTTCACCCCAGATTTTTCCCTTGATATGTATGTCGTCATTGCCTGCATGTTGGCAGGAAAGTTTGAGGAAATACCATTTCAGCAGGAAGTCTTTTCTTTTAAAACTAAATTAAATCTTCCTTCACCTGCACCTTTTACTTGCTGTTGAACAAGATTACTTCCTTGTTGATCCGAAGGTGCCATTCCATTAGGAGAAAGCCTTTTCTACACACACCAAAGCTGTTTCTAATATGGTGGTAAAGCACTGAGTAAGAAAAACCCTACATCTAGTTGATTTGTTCCATTTGTGCATGTTTTTTCAGAAGATATTTTTATAACCTATATGAAATTTATTTATCAGTAGGAAAGATGCTAGGTTTGTAAGGATTAGAAATTGTCTGACCACACAAATCATTAAACTAGAACAGAAAGGCTCACCATTTCAGTTCTTGTCCCATTAACATTAATAGTAATGTGGCCATTGATTTCAGGAAAGAAAAAATTGCTCTCCTTTTCTTTTTTGAAGGAAGAAAAATACCTCTTCCCCCTCTCATTTTTTAAAAGATTTGGATTATATTAAGCATTTGTCTGATTTAAGTGGAATTAAAGTTGTTCTCTGAATAAAATAGCATATACATTTTATTGCAATGTACCTAAATACCCTAAAGGCACTAGATCCTGTCTGATGTTGGAAACAAAGTAGGGTCAGCCCTGGTTAGTATTGGATGAGAGACCAGCAAAGAATACCAGGTGCCCTAGGCTGTATTTCAGAGGAAGGAACTGGGAAAACCACCTCAGAGTATTCCTTGCCTAAGAAAACCCTATGAAATTGATGGAGTCACCCATCAAGCTACGTGCACATTGAAGGCACGTGTGCATGCACACACACTTTTGCACATTTGACTGCATGGGGGCATATACAGTGCATAGGTCAAGGTACGAAAGAAAGAATCCTGGACAACTGTGGGCCTTGGCACATGGGGAATGGACCAAACCAAATTTGTCACATTGATTGTATTCTTCCATGTTTTTTAATAAATCTGAGATCCATGATATGTCAACTTAATTTTCACTAAGAGCCTAGTTCAGTTTTAATTTCTGTAAGATGGAAGGGGGAAAAAAGAAATAAAACCCTCTTCTTTTCCCTCAATTTTGTGATGTATAGGAATGCTGTTCACAGCCAATGAAGCCCCCAAAATGAATATCTATTACATACCGGTGAGTAAAGCAAAAATATTTACTGTTCTGTGATATTCCGGGTGCTGTTCCGGATGCTGTAAACTAAGAGATGCTTGCACTTCAGGTGATGTGTATGTGGCTGCCCTTGAGAAACTCTGGTTGCGAACTGTTCAGGGCCTCAGAGGTTGAGAACAACTCTTTGAATTGTGCCCAGAATCAAAGTGGCAAACAGTGAAGCTGGAAGTGGTCCTGGTGTCATGTGGTATGAATGTCACATTACTAACAAAAGACTGGCTGCTCCATGCTGGACTGTGTGATACCTTTGCACACATTTGAAAGGCAGACCTATGTAGAGTATCTTTTAAGAATTTACCTAATCAACTTCAGGCATGCCCAAGGTCTTAAAATGTACCCAGTGCCATTTTCTTTTTGAACAGCCATTTCCAATTACACAGAGCTGACTGTCAGTCAAAATCTTTTCCATTGCAGCAATGGTTGGTCATGTGCAATGAACTGGGTATTCCTTGAGAAACACAAGCAGAGAGATGAAGTCAGCATGTGAAACTTGTCATGCAGTCATGGTCATGTCATATTTCAAAGGCCTAATCCATGGTTTGTGTCGTGTATGTGATTTTGGTTGGTCTTAATTAAAGTATTTATCCAAGTATGGATTTTTTTAAATTATTTATGGCTCCCTCTCCTTTTTATATTTTATGGAGACATCTTTCCAGTTATCAAGTGTGTCTTAGGGGGAACATAAACAACCTATTCAGTCATGATTTCAAAGAGGAAACGCAATTTGGCATGTGTAGAAAATGAAGATGCTCTTTATTGCCAGTCTATATTGATATGTTTTATTTTCAGATTGTGTGGCTTTTCATTCATTCTTTCTTCATTGAATTTTGACAGAAGTTGAGAACATCTGAGGAAATTTTATTGCTGCCAGACACATCCTTCCTTGATGATTATAAGGAAAAACAGTGCTGTGAAATCCCCCAAGTGACTACAGTCACACCGAAAATCGATTTGCGTTTATTTGCCCTACAGCCATACTTAGAGTGGTTGGCTTTCCCAGATTTGTAATTTCTGGATTTTGATTCAAAATGAGGACAAGTTATAATTCTCCACATCCTCTACCAGATGCAAAAAGGGCCTTGGATTTAATCACTACACACAGAAAGGTTGCATGCAATAGTTCCATGTACGTGTGCATACTTGTATGCTTGAGGGTGGAAAATTCCAGAGAAGGGGACACTCTCCATTTTAATTTGCATAATTGTAATATAAGATCAGGAAGCTAAGACCTGCATATAAAAGACATTTGCTCAGTTAATAACTTAGGAAAAATCCTTACCTGCAAGGAGTTCATGCTGACTGTTTGTCTTTCAGTGCTCAGCTGGATCTAAGTTAATAGCTCTCGGTGATTGCAGGTGTGGGCCTCCTGATACTGTTGGACTGCAGCTCCTTACGGCTGTACCCAGCATAGCTAGCAGTGAGGGATTCTTGGACAAAATCTGGAGAACCACAGTTGCCCACTTCTGCTGTAGAGCTGTGTTTCTTTGTGTGGCATTCAGCTGATAACTAAAAAGGCAAACTTTCCCATCCTTTATCTTCTAGCATCACAAAATGTTTGTGTATGTATGTGTGTGTGTACATGCCTTCAAGTGTGTGCTAATTCTGTGGCTCACCAGTTATTTTCTGGCATGAAGTGCAGCGGGGACAGGAAGCATGTCTGTGGATCTAAAGTGTGCTTTTGTTTTAACCTGATAACAAAACTTTATAACTTGCAAATAAACTTCCCTTATATGAGGCAATAGCATTTATAACTGGGTCTGTTTTGAAGTCTTCACTGACTAGTCTTTATATCAGTAGTGCAAGATCTGTACTGGATTTCCCATAGCATTTTAGACAATGTTTCTGGCCACAGGTTGTAAACATGAACTAATATAACTGGTACTCTCCATGTACTGACTGGGCTATCTCTTTATTTCATGATGATGCCTGCTATTAGCAGAGAGCAGTTCTTTGGTAGTGATCTCCTCCTATGAAGTCTACATAGGTATGTAGGAAGACACTCTTACTGGCTACTCCCAGGCTTTGGGACATGAACTGTCTGAGAAATTTCAAACTTCCTGGAAGTGATGAAAGACTTGAAAGCGAATTAGTCACAGTCCTTAACCTGGCTGCTTCTCTTTCAATTAGTCATGAGAGTTGTTAGATTTTATTAATCAAGCCAATGTTTAAAATTGATTTTAATCCATTACACTAATTGATCAGACAAGATTTTTTTTTCTTAAAAAAAATGTAAATAGCAGTACTTACACAAACTGGATGATGTGTACCTTCTCAGAAGATCATTGGGATGCTTCTTCTACGCTCAAGTTGGTTGAAACTTCAGACTATATGGAGAATAATCTAAATCCGTCTTCAGTATTATTTGAAAGACATTATATGATGGTCAGAAAAGAGCAGTGATGTAAACAGAATTTTATGGCTTCCTCTTGACACTTTAAACCATTCATTCATTCAGAGTATTTATACTTCTGCTCTTCAACCGCAGAGGATCTCAGAGCAGCTTGCAGATTATTAATTTGACAGTTCTCTGTGCTCAGACTCACAATCTAAATTAGACAGGATACATAAGAAAAAGGGAATGGCAGTGGGAGAAGGAGATTAAGTCCAGTAGGACTATTTTACAGTTTTAATGGCTGTGTTTGGATGTAAGGATAAGACTGGATGCCATAGGAACCTTGGCTTATCAAGTATGAGTGGTACACTGATGCACAGTGCCATGCTGGTCCCGCTTTCATTGGAAACAGCTAAAAAGCTATGGAACTTTGCTGTATGGTTTATTTTTGGTGACATCTAAACCTGGCAGCAGCCTACACTCTGGTTTGTCTCCCACTCTCCTCTTCACACCATGCTAGATAAAGAAAGCAGGAAACAAACCGTAGATTCTGGTTCTGAAAAGCCAGTTCCCCTTAGTCCTAACTAGCCAGAGGGCCAGCTGTTTTGTGTGATGCAGGAAGCAAAGCTTCATGGTTTGTTCAGCTGCTCCGACCACAGGAGCAGTCAGGCAGTATACACTAGCATACTGCTTGTACTCCATAAATCAGGGGCCCTGCAGTTCCCTTGTGTATCAAATGTGGCCAATACAATTAACTTGCTGGAAGATGCTTCAGCCATTTGAGATTTGCTAATAACACTCTCTTTCCCATTTTGAAAAGATCAATGCTTGGTACTGACAAATTTAACTATTTAATATTACTTTTGCAACTAAGTTAAAGTTTAAAAAGACTGTTGGTGTTGAATTATAACAGCATGTCACTTGCCTCCCCCTTTCCTGCCTCCCCCCTCCCCAATCCTCAAGTGAGATGCTTGCTGCACAAAACTAGAACAGAACAAAACATGGGATATATTATTTGCAACTTCATCTGTGTGATGGATACTGAGAGAATTTATACAGATTTTTACATTTTAGAGTCTGTGTTCTGGGTCTGACTATGTTTCATCCATTGCCTTTTTTTTAAAAAACAACAACATATAACCTGCTGAAGTATTGCCGTTTCTTCGCAAAACAGGAAATGTGGGGTTCCTATCTGTTTTCAGATAAGCACTTTCAATCTGAAAAGTAGCACATTGGGCTTATTCACAACAAAGGAAATCCTCTGCTTCCCATCATAACATGTTGCCTCAAAGGAAATGCGCGTGTGTGGGCATAGGTGCGGAAACCATCCAGTGTGTGACACTTGGGAAGTAATTTTGTGGCCATCCTGCAGGATCTTTTAACACATTTAGATGTTGGATTGGGGGCCCCCTGTGTGCCTGTGAAGCAGATGTGAAGTCAGATACTGCCACTGGAAATGGAGTACTGTATCAGTGGTCAGGAAGTGGGAATGCCCAGCTTAGATTGGGGCTGGTGGACCTTTGTTCCTGTTCAGATGTTCTGGGACTCTAGTTCCCATCAGTCCTGTCCAACCTGGGCATTGGTGAGGCTCAAGGACTGTTGTAATTCAACATCTGGAGGGCCAAAATTTCCACACCCCTAAAGTAAAGGCAACTTGTGGGTGCCTGCTGCAGTTTGGCTCAAATAGAAATATTTTGTCTGGGTCACTAGGTGAGCTTCTGAGTTTAGAAAACGATGGAAATAACACCTAAAGGAGCAGTAGGAAACCTAGATGTTTAGGACTACATGTCCCGAAATACATAACCATTGGATATGAGAGCTGTAGTATAAAATTATTGGTGCTATGGTGTTAACAGCTGTAAGATACCGCATTATATGCCTCGGGCCTACAGGAAACAGCAGAATTTCTTATGCTGCTGTATTTCTAAGGGATGCCACTGGGAGGACCCCTGTCAACCTCTCTGTTACCATTGCAGGAGCCTGATTCAAGGGTATCAGCCTGCAATCCCACCCATCCTACCAAAGCATTTTAAATGCAGAAGCTCCATGCTTTTTTCAGAATAATTGGAGATTTTGACGCAGGAAGGATTCATCTCGGAAAAGAGTCCTAATGAGAGGTCTGCACTATAGGCATCTGCTGTCAATTGTCCTTTGAAAGATAAGGAGCTTCAGAAGGCCAGGTGCTACACAAAATACTTCTTTAAAATAAAGTGTGGCTTTCCTAGAAGCCTACAGGGATAGGCTCAGGTAAACTTCCCAAGGTATGATAATATGTTTAGAGTCCTATGTACACTTACTTGGGAGTAAGTACCATGGAACGTAGTAAGACTGCTTACTTTGAAAAGGTGTGTAAGATTGTTCTGTGTGATTGCCAGTGACTTAGGTCTACTTATATTGTTGTTGTATGCCTTCAAGTTGTTTCCAACTTATGGTGACCCTAAGATGAACCTTTCATGGGGTTTTCTGGTACTGGCATGTGTGTGATACACCCAGATTTACCCAGTGAGTTTCCATGGCCAAGCAGGGAATCAAACTGTGATCTTCAGGGTTGTAGTATAATGCTGAAACCGCTATACCGCACTGGCTTCTAGTGTTTGTTAAATGCTGGGGAGAGCTGGTGGGTCTCTTGTGGATGGTTTCACTCTGAATGTCAAGAAGGGAGGGACAGTGTACAATTTGGTATGAAGTACAGCATATGTCACCCACTGGGGTTCTTTTTCTCCATGAGCGCCCACCACCAAGACCCTCTGTGCTAGCCTTTATTGCCCTGTGTTTTGACATGACTGCCCTGGTGGCTGCTTGCCATGGGAGAAGTTAGGGGAGAGCATTTTGAGGCCTGTGGTTGTGCTAGGACTGTAGTCCAAAAAACTAACATTTCCAACAGGACTGTAGAGTTAGTATGTCAAACCTCCAACGCCTCTACTTTTCTACCTTCCAACTGGACTCCGTCATATTTGGTAAATGTATATTAATTAGCAGTAACATACATAAATATACAGTATATAAAATGGTAGCACAAGATCTCCGCCACATGAATCATCAGGTTACATAGATTGACAGAGCATAAAATATGTTTGATTATCATTTCTGAACAAGAAAACTTTCCTAGATTCCTGTGAAAGTAAGTGTGCAACAAAGTAGGCATTTAATATTATGCTTTTATTTTGAAACCAGAGTTGGAGCCTATACATTTCTATCAACTCAGACTCCATCCAGAATTGTCTCTAACTCCCAGCTCCACAGCCTGGATTTCCAGGATCTATGTTTGAAATGCTTTAGTGGCCTGAAAGTGAGCCATACTTTCTCTTTTAACCTCTGTCACTCAAAGTCCATTCAGTAACTGGTTGTAAAGGACTAGAAGGCATAAGCAAAATCTTACAAAAGGGACAACTGAACGGCAGCAAGGAAGGTTATCAGTCCAGCTGTCAAGAAGGGAAATGAAAAATGCCCGGCAAGGAGGAAACAGGTAGAAATTGTCTATAGTAGAACTTTCTGTGTTACTTAAGATTCTGAGGAGCAGTTTGTCTTGTCAACACTGACAAATTGTTAAATGCATTCTCTTCCTTGGAGCAGTTTGTATAGGCTATGAGCAAGACAAGAAAGCAGGAGGCAGCCACTGTATGTGGGAATCTAACTTCATGGTGATTAAAGAATGAAACCTTGACAGATATAAAGATCAAACTGAAAGTATAAAGTCACATTGGCTAGGATGAATTAAAGAAACCTAGGCTGTTTATTGGGTAATACTAGGACAAAAATGTAATAGTGCATACTATACTTATATAGAGCACAATAGTATAAAAGGTGGCATAAACCCAATTTATATTTAATATTTTTATAACCATGGTAGGAATATTCAATGGCAATGATGTCAGTGCTTATATTTGCAACTTTATTTCTAAGAATTCTGAAATTACAGTCTTGTTCTATAAATTAACATGTTTGTATACTCTATCTGAAAACTAAAGCATTTCCTTAATACAACATAAGAGATCTCATTAGTGCAACCCAAAAGGTGAATGAATTATCTTGGCAAGCTTTCAAAACAGATGTTTCTTCATCACCAGAAGGGCTGGAGAATCTGTGGATTCCAGATGTTGGGCTCCATTCCCCTTAGCCCCAGCCAATCTGACCAGTGAGAGGTTATGGGATTGATAGTACATCAGACTGTAGAGGACTACAAGTTTTCCAGTCCTGAACAAGTGGAAACCAGTAAAAACAGAGGTGATCAGTGATCAGATAAAAACAGTCTAAAATCGTTATAAAAACATACACAAGTTTTTAAAAAGAGATGAAACATTCTAATATAATTAAAAGCTCTTCTGCTCACACATTAAAAGCCTGCTTGAACAGAAAGGTGTTTTGCTTGGCGGCAGAATTATTTTGATTTTAATTAACACTGAGTTGTTAGCAGGCAATTGTAGATATAGTCTTATCTTTGACAGCACACGCTACAATTTCTGGTATATTTGTTAAGGAAGATTGGTTGGGTTGATGGGGAATATAATGCCCTCTAAGCCAGGGAGAGGAAACTGGTGGTTCTCCAGATGTTGTTACATTAAAATTGACTGGTGGGAATTCCAGCCTGCCCGACAACATCTGATCCAGTTGAACCATGTTCTGTAGACTGGCTTGATAAACATCCAGGTTTGCTGGCTAGCTAGTACTACAGGGACAAGAGCTCTCCAGCAGTGTGTGGTAGGTGGGATTTCCCTGGTTTGATGCATCAGAAGTTACACAGGTCTGTGCTAAAACTTTGAAAGATATTGGACTTACCTTCCTGCCTTTTGAGTATGATGTGGCTATACATATCCAGTATCCACAGTTGTTGAATTTTGGTCTTAGAAATTCCAGATCCTGTTACAACGTTAATTTAAAATTAGTGATGTGATACAATATAAAGAGAGATTTGGCAAGTCTAGGGAATAGTTGTTTGTCCCAGAACTCTCCAGGGATCCTAGGACTAACCCCTCCTCCCAAAAAGCAAAAACAGCACAAACTTAGAAGGGGTTAGAAGGGGACTTCTGGTTTTGAAAAATGAGTATTTTTTAGGTTTAATAGTATGGAATGGTGATGCAATCTATGAACAGTGAATCATTTCCAAGGGGAAGTCTATGTTTGTCTGTGTATATATTTTTTGTAAAATGTGTGAAGGGATGATCATCTTGGATGATTCTCATATACAAATACGAATAGATCTCAGTTAACAAAGGAGATGTGTTCCCGAGCATTCCGTCTTTAACAAAAATTTTGATACCAGGGCAGAAATAATATGGAAAAAATAATGATAGTTTCCTGTACTGTACCACCCCCAACCCCCACATACAAAAGCAGTTCAATACATTTTAACAGACTTTTTATTCAAAACTAACATTATGCCCATGTAAAACAAAGCAAGCTCAAGCTTTGTTCATTGTGTAGTTTAGCATCAAGCATGCTGCTGCAACTTAACACTGAGAGTCTGTGTTTCTATAGCTCTGTTTCACCATCTTTCCAGTGCCAATGCTGCTAAAGAGATTTCCAGCTAGACAGAGGATGAGGAAGAAAAGGAGCACTGGAGGTGTGAAAAAACCTTTATAAAAATGAGCTTTTATGTCAGAGACTTTGTTAACTGAGGTGGGCCTATATCATTCTCCTTACTCATGCAGGAATTTTGAAGCATTTTAAAATGAATTACAGTGAGCCCTCCAGATCTGCAGAGGTTCAGTTCCAGGACCCCCTACAGATGCCAAAAAACACAAATGATCACATCCCATATTATTAAATGGTAGTGGCTTCCATGCAGACACTTCAGTGTGTCCATATTCACATCACTGCCATTCTGTGTGTAGGATGTGATGATCCATGGTTGGTGGAAATCTCAGATCCAGAAGGTCCTGTGTATTGTAACCCGTAGGAGGTGCTGAGCGCCACGTGCTAAGTAACACGAAGTCTTCAGTTGTTGGGTTTAGACCCACAAATGTGTCATACTCCAAAGCTTAAAAATAATTGTGGGGTAGCATGCTAATCATTATTCTCTTTTCCTTAGTCCCTCCCAAAATTTCTTTTTGAAGAGGCAGAATTGGAAGAAGAAGAAAAAACAGGAAATGGAAAGGGTAATCAAAAGGGGGAAGTAGAACAGAGCTCTTCTCAGATCTTTTCAGATCTTTTTGCCACTGGCCATGCCAGCTGCTGACTTCTGGGAGTTGTCATCCAAAAAGAAATTTTGCCGGCCTCTGGTTCTTTTATCTTTAGTAGTTGTATCCCCTAAAGGCGCCAGATTCCATCTGATCTTGGAAGCTGAACAGGTTCCGCTCTTCTTAGTACTTGGATGGGAGACTATCAACAAATACCATGTGCTGCAGGCTATATTTCAGAGAAGGGAACTGGCAAAACCACCTCTGAGTATTCCTTGCCTAAGAAAACCTCATGAAATTCATAGGGTTGCCTTGAAGGATCTGTTTAGCTCACACATTTTAATGTAAGTAACCATGAATGGTGTGGGTGGGCAACTATTGGAAGTTAGGGAGCTGCGTTAGCATCCCGGGGGCTTTAAAGCCCACATAGCCCAGTTCATGCTCTGAAAAAAATTACCCAACTGCCCACCCCAGTTTCCTCTCAAGAGTATAGAGATAATTTCATTGCATTCTTTGCTTGTCTGGGCCATTTTAGGCCCAGGAAATTCCTTTTTTGCAATAGGAAGTAACCCAGAAGTCATCTTTTAGATTGCTTCCTATTTTAAAAGGGCCTTTCCTGGGTCTAAAATGGCTTGTGGAAGACCATGCCAAAATTGTCTCCCACACTCTCCAAAGGTTTTTTTTGGGGGGGGGTCCATTTTGGGGGGGGGGAATGAGTACTCCTGAAGATCACAAGAAAAGCCCTGGAGGCTGTAGGTGACACATGGGACCATATCCACTACCCTCCTATCAAAGAGAATGAAATGGGAAAATAATTCAGTAGATCACAGCATACCTGTGGATGAGTTTAACACTTTTCCCCTCTTCTGCATTTCTTACAAAAACCTCCTGAAACTGCTGTTTGCCCTGGAAGGAAAGCTGCTCTCTGTGTGAATTGGATCCTGAAATCACCCCTCTCTATTTCCTCAAGAGAATGATAAAAAGCACTGGTACTTATATGCCATTATTCCACAAAGTGCAGGATCAAGATCTTGAGTCACTCTGAAATAATCAGAAGTTGGCAGGTTTACCTTGTGCACACCTTGCAGCACAGAAATGAGTGCAGGGCTTTGTAACATACAAATTATTGGATAGCCAGAGTTTTATGCTGATAGAAGGGGACGGTATGGGGAATCTAAGAAAGAAAGAAAGTTATGCTTGAGGATAGGGTCTGAAAAAGTTCATGGCCTGACATGACCTGGGTTCACTAATCAAAAATAAAGAATAAAATATTATAGAATTAGAGAAATGGGGAAGGGTGGGTAGATGTACTTGTCTAGGGCAAGGGTGGGCAGACCTCAGGCCTAGAGGGTTTATTTTCTCTCTTTCCTTTTTTTTCCCTTTTGCCTGGAACTCCCAAGATCTGTCAGATAACTCTAAACAGTCCTTCCACACCCAAATCCACTCTTTGGAGTTCTGTTGTAAATCTGCCACATGGATCTGTCAGAAGACTGTTACCTGTCTTCTGCTTACCCCTGATCTAGAGCAGAGAAAGGGAAGGTGGAGCTGTGAAGAGCCTTACATGTAGGGAAGGGGAGCATGAATCTGGTGTGGAAAGTGATGGGAAGGAGTCTCATGAGGAGGGAAGTGGCATGGAATTAATGACGCAGAGAACAGGTTAGCAACGTTTTTGAGTAAAGTGAAGGGTGAGTTAATGAGGACAGTGTTTCAGTAGCGCAGGTGAAGATGACTGCGTGGATGTCAGTTTGGCAATAGATGCAAATGGAACAGGAATGACTAACAGCCTTAGCAGATATATACACGGGCTTGTAGATTTGAGTCATTTGCTTTAAAATGTGGGAGAGAGTGGGGAAAGGAAAAATAGCTGAAGGATGACTGTTACAGAGCTATAATAGAACATCTTTGCTTTTTTTTTTTTAAGTGGAAACTCCTTTATTTCTATAATTGTATCAGCACTGGCAGTTAACAATGACTTGCAAATGTCTCCTGGGTTGAACTGAGCAAGCAGCTACCCAGCTGTTGTAGATCTTCTTTTGTATAATCTCAGATCTAGTTTCATCCCTTTTTTTTTCTTTTTTGGTGCAGCTTCTGTTTTGTATAACTTTAGCTCTGGTTTCATCAAATAGCTCTTGTTTGTTTGAGGATGTGAACAATTGTGTAACAATTTAGCTCTCTCTACTCAAATCTCAGATGATACTAACTTAGTAGATGACCTGAACATGTTGCTTTGTTTTTTTGGAGGTGGGTGGGATGCTGAGGGGTTTTCACAAAAAAAAAAAAAAGCCCCCAAAATCTAAAGCATCTTCTGTTGTTATGAGAACTGAACTGAGCTTTATCTGAACCCAGGCTTGGCAAAATCTGACTGAGCAAAACAAGTCCTGCTTGAGGACAACTGGAATCTGCATGAAAGACTCTTTGCTGACAAACTACTTATGCCTAGGCTATTTGCAAGTGACAGAAATATTGTGACTAGATTACATGAGAATCCTGTTTGTGTTGTCAAAGTTATAACTGGGGTGTGACAGCTTCTTTGTAACAATTAATGTTAGCTGCTAACATTTCTTGCTAAAGAAGATGTCATATCTTCATTCTAACTCTGACACTGTAGGGTGTAATTCTCATGAATTGAAGATTTGGCTGAGTAGTCTTTCCAGTTGCATAAACTTCATTTACCATTCACCATTAGCTTTCCCGGTGGAAGTGTATGCATGTATACCTAAAAGTAAAGGCATATTAAGGATACCAAAGAAATATTTTTGAATGGCTTGGAACTGAAAAATATACTCACTTGAAACAGCTATCCACTGTTACCAAGAATCCTCCTGGACTGCTGTTTCCTTCCCCTACCTCCAAAACATATAAGCATATAAAGAGCAACAGTATGGGCAGCACAGCTAAAATACACTTTCCTTTTTGGGATAATGAAAGAGCATAAACATTTGGACAGCAGCCACTATCCTTGGAAATTTTTTGTTTGTTTCCACCTAAATGACCCACTGATACGATCAAAACAGGTAGTCTAAACTTCCATTTTGTAGGTGCTTTGGGTATTTCAAATTTGCCATTATTTCCTCTTTCCTTCCTCTTGGAGAGAGGGCTTTTGATGTTCTCCTTGCTGTGCAATATAGGTTCAGTGGGTGTGATTGGAAGTGTGTGAGAGTGGCAAAGAGATTGATATCAGCAGTGGAAACAAAGAGTTTACCCTCTCTAGATTTTAGAGGAAATTTTGAGATACATCACACAAAAGGGTGCATAGGTCTATCAGAAATTTTCCACAAACCCATGGCATTTGATATTCCCTTGTACTCCTGTGAAACAAAGAAACCAATTATGGTGTTTAACCCCACCCCATTTCCAGTGTCTGTGTATTTAATTGAGAGTATGTATCAAGAGAGCCAGTGGGGTATGTAGTGGTTTGAGCATTGGACTATGACCCCACTCAGCCATAGAAACCAGCTGGGTAACCATGGGTGGGTTACACACTCTCAGCCCCAGAAAACCCTGTGATAGGTTCATCTTAGGGTCACCCTAAGTCAGAAATGACTTGAAAGCACACATGAACAACAATAATGTATCACTATATAAGGACATTTAAAGTGAGTCGGACAAGGAGAGAATGAAGCAGTGCATTTATTTATATGTATTGAGAATCAATTGTGACTTCAACATAGTGAACATTTGCATTTACTGCAACAACTATATTGATAAAGCAGCTAAGGAGAAAAAAAGTACCTAGTATTTTTTTTAAAAAAATCCTACCCTTCATTTTCTTTAAAATTCAAAATTTGGTGAAGAAAAAGATTGCATGAGTAGTGTGTGCATCCTAATCCAAAGTTAACATTTGGGGTCATTACAGAGCCATGCTGTCATTTTTTTATAGTTTATTATTTTATGTGAACATCATATCACTTACTCCCTAGTAAAATATTCATTTCAGGCACAATAAATTGGAATCCTTAACTGGAATCTGTAGAGATCAGTGAATGTGTGGAGATGGCTTGGGGAAGTTTTCACCTTCCCTTGCAGTGTCAGGTACTCATTGGACTTAATGGCAATCTTTTCCAAAAGGCCCTCTTATCACTGGAACCAGGGATTTGAAAAGTTCCATTCTGACCCTTATCTACTTCACTTTCAAGATGCTTGTATTGCTTCCTGGTACTTGTCAAATTCATTTAGTTTAACTATTACTAATTTGGAATCTGTTTTACCCCAGTTTCGATTTGTGTAAATAATAGCTTTTTTTTTTTTTTTTACCTGCAGAAGAGTTAAATTGTCCAAAACCTTCACAACAAGGATTCATTTGGAATATGATAAACTGCACAGCCAGTCTTGTTTGCTTTGCTTTGTGTGAAGAAGACATTGTCCAGTTTACAAAAACAGAATAAAACCTCTGCTTTTAAATTTAATTTTCTGTTAGCAACATGCCCAGCTTGTTATAAAATTACAAAGACTGCATGAATGCCTACATTCATATATTTACTCTGTTTAGTTTCATAATTAAAATATTTACATCTTGCCCAGAAGGTCTCAAGGCATAGTAGAGGTAGCAAAAGAACAATTTAACTTAGAAAACATTTTAAATAGTAATTTAAAACAATCTAAAACTTTTTATTCTATTTCATTTTATTTATAAAATTCTCCCAACATGAGAGCCATGGTTTAAAATGGTACCCAGTATGTTCTGTGTTAATATCCAATTCATTTATCTTTTGGTATCTGATCAAGGGAGAGCCAGCATGGGGTAGTAATTTGAGTGTTGGACAGTGACCTGGAGACCAGGGTTCTATTCCCTGCTTGGCCATGGAAACCCACTAGGTGATCTTAGACGTGTCACACACACACAGCCCAAAAAAAACCTGTGATAGGTTTGACTTAGGGTTTCCATAAGTCAGAAATGACTTGAAGTCAACAATAAAGGCATAGTACAACCACCGTGAAAGCTGCTATTTCTGATTAGATTTCGCTAGTAAGTGATTCTGCTATAGCTATTGCTTGGCAGAAATAGCCTGACCACAGTAGTCATTTGCCATGCAACTGCCTGTTTAAATTGCTGCAATATGTTCTGTATGGGGCTGAGCTTGAAGATAGATTGGAGATTGCAGTATGTGCAATATGCACCTGTGCTGGTGTTGAGTGGTTTGGCAATGGATAAATGTGAAAAAAGCTACTCTAGCTACATAGCTGTCACTGAGACCAGTCAGGGTGCTGAAGATCCAGACTTGAAGAGTAAGTAACAGACTCTTGGTGGTGGTACTGCAGCTGTGGAATACTCTTCTCTTCAAGGTTAAACTGGTGTCAGTGTTGGTCAGCTTTTGGCACCAGATGAAAATAATATTTTTGATAGGTCTCTTGATAAGGCAGTTGAGTCTGTCTATTAGAAGGAAAGTGTTATGGTCAAAGTAATGACAGATTATGTAATGAACTAACAGCCACTAGACTTCCCTAGAAATAGTGATTTGTTTGTAAATCTGACATTAATATATCTACAGGTTTTGGGTCCTGCTCCCAAATGGTGCTCATTCCTTGATAATTTGACGGAGGAGTTGGAAGAGAACCCAGAGACAACTGTGTATGATGACTATAAGTTTGTTACAAAAAAAGACCTTGAAAATCTTGGTAAGTTGTTAGTACTTTAAACAAGCAAGGCATGGTCTTTTGTCCTGTCCTTTTACATTGCTTCTGTTTTCAATTGCTCACTTTTCTTAGCTGCTCTCACATTTGCCATATGGAAGGGGGCAGCTCACTGTGTACTGATTCCCTTTCTGATTTTGCCAGTCCAAACTGGCCATCCTTGTCTTCCTGCCTTTATACACTTTCAAACTGTATTTGTATTAGTTAAATACTATTTAGTTAACTGATTAGTTATTAGTGAACTAATATACTCTACTGTGTAGTATAAATATTATACTATATAATAGAATACGAATCATGTAATAACACGTTATATAATAACAAATTACAGTAATCCCTCCACATTTGCTAGGGTTAGGGGCATAGGACCCCACGGAACGTAAAAAAAACGTGAATAACTCTAGATCTCCCCAAACCGTATTTAACACACAAAAAAGTGCGATCACCATATTCAACCCACCATGGATTCCTTTGAGGCATCGGGGTTCTTTCACAAGGCAGAAGTGGGTGGCTGCTGGGGCTTACTGCCACCTCCACTGCTGCCCCACGCCATTTTTAATAGGGACTTACAAGCCTCATTCACAGTTTCTCAGTCTCACAAGGCTTGCAGTACCTTTTAAAAATGACATAGGGAGGCAGCAGAGGTGAGAGCAAATAATCCGTGAATAATCAAATCTGCAAAAGTGAAACTTGCAAATGTTGAGGGCTGACTGTATATGAATGGTCACAACTCAAGACTTTGTATGAAAGTAAGAAAGGGAATCATGGTCAGGATCCTGTTGACTGTGCTGGGCTAGTGAAGCTGCTGGCAGAGGTAAAAAGTGGGGAATGGGCTCAAGATTTCTAGCAGCAAATTCCAAGTACGTCAGGAAGCTACAAATCCCAAGATTCCAGAGAATTCCAAGATTCCAACCGCAGCAATTAAAATGCTGTCAACATGCTATAGTGATACAGTGCTGATTGACTCAACAGCAGCTTTATGGTTATTTCTTATATCTTCTACATTCCCGAACTATTTCCTGATATATTAACATCCTGGTCTGTGTGTCTGTTTCTCCCCTGCCTGCAGGTCTTGCTCATCTTATAGGCTCTCCACTTCTCCGAGCATATATGCATGGCTTTTTCATGGATATACGACTGTATCACAAGGTAAACTGGGCTGAGTAAAACTGGTGACGTAGGTAATGATTTCTGAGAGATTCTTTTTCATGTCTGATCCATTTTGTTTCTGCAGGTTAAAATGATGGTGAATCCTTTCGCATATGAGGAATACAGGCGAGAGAAAATTAGGCAAAAGATAGAAGAAGCACGAGCACAAAGAGTGCAGCTGAAGGTAAATATTAAACTTTGTAGAAAAACTCCATAAATCCTCCATTGCTGCTTCAGAAAGGAGAGTGAATTCCCCATACAAAACCTTGTTATTTTCTGGTGCTTTGAGGCTGATGTGCTTTATGACTGGGACGCTTTAGCCTTGTGTAGGCATTATGCTTGAACCCGAACCCATATGAAGAGTGGAGACTATAGTTCACCCCATCTATAACTCTGGCATCTGCTCTTCTACTGTTCCTCAGCTTGCCATGTCAAATAAGTTGATACTATCTTATATTTTTTTGAGTGCAAGGAATACACCCCCTGCAGTCAGAAACACTGATAAGGTAAAGTGGCTCGTTCAGACAAATCGTATGCTATATTGAAATACATGCACGTAGAAAGTCACTTCAGACTTCATAATGTAATAAAGCAGTGTTGGGATGAGGGAGACAGGATACTGGAACCAAAATGCATGGCCCAGTGTTCCTTACACAGATTTCTTATTCAGAAAAAATCAGAACAGAACTTTAGTCGGCACCAGTGTCTTACAGTCCACATCTTGGCAGAGCACGTAACTAGATTACAGTTAAATTAGATGAAACAATCATAGGATAAATTTGGATCTCCTTCCTATAGAGAGATCCAAATTGAAGCATAGAAGTCCTATTATGCTGATGGTGTAGGAGCCAGTATAATGTGGTTCTATCCCATGCCATCGGCACAGTATCTAAAGACCCCAAGCCATGTGGAAAGAACCTGAGCTGACACTCCTTTCCACAGAAGGCCTTAGCTTGGGCTCCTCTCCTTGTCCCTTCAAGCTTCTTAAGTGAATATTGTAGGCCAGGAAACAGGTGCAGATGCGGATTAAACCTGGTTTTTAACTGGGTGAACTTTTTTCTTAAGTCAACACAATTATTGTTTGTGCTGTGATTCATGTGCTTCTTTGAGAAGTAATACTGAATACGCAAGGTACTGTGTGGAAAATCTCAGATAGAGAGGTCTGATTTTCTTCTCATTTATTGCAGAAACTGCCTAAGGTTAATAAAGAACTTGCCCTGAAGTTGATCGAGGAGGGAGAAGAAGATTCACAAAATGCAAGAAAAAAGAAACAAAAGGTAGGATATCCTTCCCATTGTGTTTGTGCAATAGTACTGTGTGGCAGTAGTAGTGGGTGCCAGCTCAGTCAGTGTGGATGTTCAGGATGAGTGTAGTTCAGCATATGTGTGGATAGGGAAGGCTTTAGCTTTGTGGTCGAGCCAGTATTTTGTAGAAGGTCCACTTTCAATTCTGGCCATCTCCACTTAAAAGTTTGCTGCTAGCAGGAGTAGGCCTAGTAGATTTTTGGGCATTCCACAAATTCCCCCAACCATAAAGGGTAGAGATCATGCCTGCTGGAAGTTTCTGGAAATTCTAGTCTACATATTCAACATTTACAAGTTCTGGAATTTGGCTCATAGTTCAGCCCAGTGTAAAGGAGATCCATATATTCTCACCTGACTTCTGTTAACCAAACATAGCCTTTTTGTGGTGATCAACTGTGACTTATTGTATTAATACATATCACATTGCAGGCAAGCTTGTTTATATATTGTATTTCTAAACAGAAATTCTCTAGGTATATTGCAGTTGAGATAAAGTTTGATTTCATGTTGTCAGGAACATGAGAAAACGGAAGAAAGAGAGTATATCGCACTATAGAAAAGTTATATTGGAATGAACAGTGGTCAAGGCTAACTCAGACTGTTGAATGCGACATCTGTAAAAGTTAGACAGTATGACTGTGATCTGTGGGGGATGACGCAGTAGCTTTATCACGTGAGCTTTCTGTCTTCAGTTCTTCTGGCATTTTAAACTTGCCCTTCCATTTCCACTGAGATAAATGTAAAACAAATTATGACAACAGCTTCTGACTCTTTCCCTGATGGGCCATCAACCAGCTGGGGTTAGTAAGATTCTTCCCCGTTATTCTTTCTGCATATTTTTAGACCTGCCATTACGGCATAGAAGAATTTTCCTTTCTGGGCAGCTGTACAAACAAGTTGTTGGACCAAACTGATCCCCAGGTGTTTGTATTTTTCCAGCAGCAGCAGCAGCAGTCCCTTGTCTTTTAATAAAAGTAGACTTGTTAAAGTATTATAATCTTAACTAAAATTGTAATGGTGTTTACAGATCAACCTGAGTCACTTGTGGAAGTGAGATGGTCCATAAATCATTAGAAGTTCCTATCACCTTTTAATTGAAGCTGACCTGGGACCTTCTACAAGGTTCTGTTTAATTTAATGGTCGCTGTGAATGATACGTTTTGCTCCAGATCTTCTAGCAACATCCAGTTCTTCACATATAACAAAATAATATACACCATAGTAGAGTACAATATACAGACAGTATATACACATACATTTCATATATATGTATATATCTATATCTATACATACATACACACACTGATATATATATATATATATTAACTGCTCTCCCAAGCAATACAAATTTTACTATTTTGAATTTAATATATTCAGAATAGTTTTTGAGATACATGTAAGGTATGTGGTGTATAAATACATGTATGTAGAAACAGATATGCTAGAGTTGGGATTATCAACTATGGAAGGTAGTTGCATTTTCCATAAAGTGTGTCAGTTGCCATTCCATTTTAGTAGTAGTAGTTTATATTAGGACAGTGGAAAAAGGGTTTTACATTCTTAGACATTAGCTTCAAATATTTAGACATACAGAATGTTTCCAGACCATCCCAGCCAGGCATTGGCTCAGTGGTAGTTGAAAGAATTTAGATTGAATTCTTTTCCATGTTGGTGAGTCATACATGGTAAAAATTCATGGCCTTCTAGTATTTTTTTAACTTCGGTTTGGTTGGTTTTTCTCCCTTTAAGAAGTGCACCCACTATAGAATCAATACACTGTGTGTGTAATCTAAACATATCACTGACTTACACAGGTGAATTGGTACAGGAGTGTATGACTGTTGTGAGACCTCTGACTGTGATGTGATGCAGCTTGTTTTTGTGAAACAATAGTTTACTTTGAAAAGAACAAGCTCAGGCTCATGTGTTCTTTCTTCCCCTTTCTCCCTTTAATATAGCTGTGAGGATATTCAGTCTTCCTTCTAATCTTCAATTAATCATAGTTCAGTCTTGTTTCCAAACCCTAAATTGTAATGTTAATTATGGTTTGTAACAAGCCAGCTCCAAAACACTGGTTGAAATTGGCTTCTTTCAAACAAACTGTAGATTCAGATTATATAGTAAATTAGAGTAAGTCTAAAATGATAGTAAGATACCTAACTCCTGCTTGCAGCATTGCTGGAGAAGGAGGTGGGAGGCCACGAGCTGGGAGGCCACACCTGAAGGCTCAAAAGTAGCTCATTTTTGTTTTCTTAAACTGTGGTTTAGCATGATGTTCAAACTCTCTGGACACTTATACCTGACTGATAAATCTTTATGATATTTGCAAATATAGTGAAACAATCCAAGTAAATGGGAGAAGGACTTATCTGTAGTTAAAAAATGCAGTCTCTATTTCATAAAATGCCTTCTTGCTTAGCCAGCTCTTATGAAGATTATATGTACTTAACAGGTTTATTCAAAATGTTTTAAGTTTTATGTCCACTACTCAACTTTGTTATTGTGTGTGTTTTTTTTTCCTCTCCTAGAAAATGCCTAGCATTCTTAGCGATGATCGCTTCAAAGTTATGTTTGAAAACCCAGATTTCCAGGTGGATGAGATGAGTGAAGAGTTCAGGCTGCTTAATCCAATTGTTTCTAAAATAAGTGAAAAACGAAAGAAGAAATTAAAGCTTTTAGAGCAAGAAGAACCCCTTAGAGAGGTAAATCTGTGGGCATGGGATTGTCTTTCTGTCCTCTCTTATCTCTTTACAAGGTTGATATCTGTGTACAATGAAGCTTAAGAAAGCACAGCTTGTGGACTGCATGTGTCCCCCTCAACTTTTCCTCAGGAACCCAATTTTTTGATGGGGGAAGGAAGATCATTTCACCCAAAATGGCTTCTGTGCCCTCTAGGAGAAAAGGACTTGCCTCAGCCTAGAACAGTTGTGGAGAGACCTGACAAAGTTGCCCGCATGCACCCTAGAGAACATGGGAAGACATATGAGGCTGAAAACTTTTTCGGGGGAGAAACATTTTGAAAAGTGTTGGATGGAGGTTGTTCATTCAAAGGCCCTGTGGAGGACCAGTGCATTTGCCTACTTTTGGCAATTGCTTGCCCCTTGTTTAAAAGGATAGGGGCATGAACCACTCACTGAGGGCTTGGCACCCATGTTGAAAGGATATTAGTCAACAGTATTATTTATTTGGAGTCTATTAATCATTTAGATAACATTGACTGAAAATACAAAATGGGGTGGGGGTAAAATAGAAGCGATGCTACAGTGCAGAAAGTGAAACTATAAACATATGGATTTGTTGTTGAGACACCAGATCTTTGTCTTGGGGCACTGGCACTGTCTTGGCAGAGTTAGCTCAGGACTTTATGGTCACCAGGAAAACCAGAGGCCTTTCCCCACATGCCATTGGTCCAATCCATGTAGTAGAACATACTCTTGGCTTGATTCTTAATTCAGAAGTGGGGAAAGTGTGGCCCATGAGCCATGTGTGGTCCCTAGTGCTGTCTGTGTGACCCTCAGGGCTCCAAACACCTCTGGGTGGTGAGAATTTTTTTTTCCTCCCTGGACTATTTTAAGCTTGGGAACTATCTTCTCTTCCAACTGGAATGAACCCAGGAGTTGACCCAGAAGAAACTAACTGTATCATAGCACAGCTAGAGAGCATCCATAACATAGAAATAGAACCTCTGCTTTAGATGAAATCTAGTTCCTAGATTCAGTCACGGGAACGTCTGCTGGGTATCAGAACTAAGGCCCAGAACATGTACTTTGGATGCATAAGAACCCTACATTCCTTCTCAGGCATCTCTTCTAGAATGCAGAAGTAGAGAAAAGCATCAACTGGAGGCCTCAAGGAACTATGACCAGTTGGATTTACTACACTTGATCTTAGCCAAAAAGCTGAGAAGCAATATACCAATTGGATTTAGCACTGATATGCCCATAGACAAAGAGACAGACAGGTCAGCCAACCAATAACCTAGTATGAGTCACCTTTGTAAGAGGAGACAAGTTAGTTGTAGCTAGGTTCCAAGTACTCACACTGTTAAAGTGGTTTAAAGTGTTTAAACTTAAACACTTAAACATTTAAAGTGGTTTTGTAACTCAGTAGTGAAAACTGTTAGCATAAAACAGTTGAGTGAGGCCAAGCTAAATCACATGGCAGGAATTTTGGGGTGGGAATGGAGTTGGAGATAGTAGACAGAAGAAAACAAGCTTTTGTTTTTGTTTGTTTGGGTGGTTGTTTTTCTTCCATTGCAGATTGTTAAATCTAATTCACTGAATATATTTTGTTATTTGCTTTTATGAAAAAGTTTTGTCATGATTCATCTAGCCTAGACTTCTAGGTAAAATAGCTGGAATGACGTTGCTGTTAATAATAATAAATTAATAATCCTTCTGTATTTTGCATTTTATTGTAACCCTTTCCAAATAATATATCTGTGAAGTGTCACGTACTCCTAATCGGGTAAACAGTTTGTTTAAGGAACATTGACAGATTTTTTAAAAAAAACCAAAAAACCTATTTTTGTCTACAGGAAGAGGAGGAAGAACCAGAAGGAAAACCAAGTGATGCAGAAAGTTCTGAGACTTCAGATGATGAAAAAGGCTGGGTTGAAGAGGTCAGGAAACAGCGCAGACTTCTACGCCAAGAGGAAAAAGTAAAACGGCAGGAAAGGTTCAAGGAGGATCAGCAAACAGTGTTGGAACCCAGATTTTTTGAGATTAAAGCCGGGGAGGAATTCAGAAGTTTCAAGGACACTGCCAAAAGGCAAAAGTTGATGAAGTAAGGCTAGCATCTCTTTTTCTCATTCACTAAACTTGCACGTAATTTTTATCCTTGAACATGTTTGAAATGTTTACATCTGTCCTGAGGTCTGTCTAATTTCTTCTGAAGACCATTGCTTTCACAGCCAGACATGCTGATGGAAAGGAAATGTCTTAATTCATCTCTTATTGCAGGGAGGGGTGACTCAGTGTGGCCATTCAGAGGATAATGGATTGCAACTCACTTTAGCCCTAGCTAGCATGGTTAGTGGTAAGGGGTGGTGGAAACTGTAGTCCAACTTCTGGAAGGCCACCCCTATCTTATCCTTAACTCTCACAGATGTAAAAGCTTCATTTGTTATAAGTGTGCTCCTAAATCTGTTTTAGGACTGTACACATAGGAGCACAACAAATGTGCTGAGGCACTGTGGAGGGCTCATGGCCAATTTAGTCCCCACTGTGCATCTGTGCTGCTAGGTCATAAGATCTGTACTCAGCCAGTCATCCACCTGTCTATGCTAGTCTAATGAATACCTCCTAATTTTCCTTCATCAGTTCTCTTACTCTTATAAACTTTATTTTAAAGTTCTGTTCTGGTTGTACTCCACAGATTTTTGAGTATCCAGATGGTAGGCCTAATTACACCATATGCACCACATCCTGTCTGATTTTGGAAGCTAACGAGGGTCAGATTTGGTTACTTACTTGGATGGGGGACTGACAAAGGATACCAGGTGCTCTTGGCTATATTTCAGAGGAGGGCAATGGCAGCAAACCACTGCTGAGTATTCATTGCCTAAGAAAACTCTATAAATAAACACATGAAGTCTCTGTAAGTTGACAGATGACTTCAAAGCACACATGCACACATCCAAATGTTGATTAAATGGCGTGCTCATCAAAATTTCCTCTCACCATTAGTTTTAGCCACATCATTTTCTTAAAAAGACATAGCTTCAGAATTGCTAACATTGCTTGTATTGTCACCATAAAAATCATAGAATAGAGGATGTGTAAGGCTGGCATACTTTGAGGCTGCCTGTTTTCACCCTATTTTAGTCTAGTCTTCTTTTCAGATTTACATAATTGCACTTTGTTATTGTTTTCTGGGGCTGAGAGTGTGTGATGCACCCAAGGTCACCCAGTGGGTTTCCATGGCTGAGTGACAGGGAATTGAACCCTGGTTTCCAGGGCTGTAGTCCAGTGCTTAAATCTCTACCCCGTGCTGGCTCTCTCTAACAGTACTTAGTGAAACTTGTTTTCAGGAATGCCTGGTAGATTGTATTCTTTACCCCCTTGTCTGAGCATTATTAATGTTCCTGCTAAATATAATATTGGCCAGAGTTCAGTGGGGCCCTTCTGCTGGTACAGCTGCTTCTGTCAGCAGAATCAAAAGGAGGGAGTACCCTTCTTCCCTCTTCAGCCCCCGTGCTCCCCCAAACCTTATTCCAGAGGGCTGGCCTCAGTTTTGGTGCATTGCAGAGGCCTGCAGGTATGAGAAAAAGAATATATTTTATTTCTAATACCGTGTTTTATTACTTCTGAATACCTTGGTGAGCTGCATGATTTAAACAGGTGTGCAACTGTGAGGGGTTAGTGGTCTCTCAAGAAATTTTAGAGGACTGCATCCCCTGCTGCCTTCCAAATGCCTCCTGATACCCCCTAGAAGGCATTTTCTTCCCACCCCTGAATTAAAGGAACATGTTTACCCTAATTGTTTTGAAAAACCTGCCTTTGAATATTTATTAAGCATTCTCTGTCTCTCTCCTCTCTCATTCTCTCTCTCTCTCCCTCTCTATTGCTTTGACAGTGGAGAGTCGATAGGTGGCTTTGTTATTATAATGTTGGTGGCATTGTATAGGTGGCATTATTATTATAATAGTTTTTAGAGTTAATTGTTGCAAGTTGGAAAAGTTTAACATTTTTTTTTGTCAAATGACAATTAGACAAATTTGAGGAAAAATATTAGCTGTGATATACAACCTCCATATTCAGGGATTGTGTTCTTCTGATTACAAAGGCTAAGAGATGCTGCCTTGTGTAGAAGACTCTTAGGAGACATCTGGTTGGCCACTGTTGGGAGTAGGGGATTGAATCCAAACTTAATCATATTCAGAGTAGACTCACTGAAATGAAAGAGACTTGAATTTGTCATCACTAACAAGTCTGGTTGGTTTCAGTGGGCGTACTTCAAGTACATCTGAATTCAGATCCAGCCTACCTCTCTGGACTTAGATGAACTTTTATCCTGTTTCAGAAAAGTGCTGCCTTTTATCTGTTACCTAAATAGTTACCCCAAAAGCTGAAATGAAGATAATTAGTTGGGGTGCTGTGATGTCTATGAAACCCCACATGTCAAGAAAAAGAGGACTTCTGGTTAATCATAGGCTGTTTATTTCTGTGCACCAAAATCATTCATTTTTTTTAACCCCACATGAAAAGCTATAATGAATAAGGTGATCTTTAAATCATGACTCACGTGGGTATCATGGGACAGAGAGTTGTTTAAAGATGTAGCAATCATTTGAACCTTTGATAAAAAGATGGCTATAAGGCCCATCAGTGGAAACACTCATAACTGTGCCTACATGTCATCCTGCTAGGATTATAAATATTACACTGATAGAGATGCCAAAGGTCACCAAAATGTATTCCTTGTTTGCCTGGAGTGAGTGCAACCTTAATTAGCCTTGTGGTGTCCTCCTTATAACAGGAATGTTGGCAGTTGGCTTGTGCCATGTCAAATCATTGGTCCACCTAGCTTTGTACTATCTACACTGAAGGCTGGCATCTCTGAGGAGCAGCCAACATGCGGGCTGCTTCTGGCTCCCTAGGACCATTCCTTTCCTTCCCTTCTGTCCATCTGGCTCCATGACAACTACACTACCAGAATTAATCAGCAACCCAGGGAAATGCATATAAGCATCCTTAATATCAATAGATTACCACCAACATTTGATAACCCCCCATACTTTACTATGGAATTTACAGAAGCGGGTGGCAGTGAGGGTTGCAACCCATAATGGGTTCAGAATAGGGCATAGTTTCCCACCTATTCTCTAGGGCAGGGATTGGCAGAGCAGAGACTATGGGCTACATGTGGCCACAGGACTCCCATGGGTAAATAAGAGAACAAGAGACCTGTTCCACAAGATCTGAGGAATCAAAGGGAAACTTAAACAAAGGGGTAGGGCTGCTCTACAATGTGCAAGGAGAACACATTACATGACCACATTACATGAATAAAAATAGAACACGTTACATGAATAGAAATAAAAAGACGATGGAAACAGTATACTGAAGAACTATGTAAAAGGGATAAAAGGATGTCAGATTCCTTCCAAGAAGACCCATTTGAAGATGAATCTCCGATTTTAGAAAGTGAAGTGGAAGCTGTACTCAGAGCATGTAGAAGAAATAGATCACCAGAAACAGATAGAATACCAATAGGTCTCCTTCAAGCTACAGAGACAGAATCTACTTTAGTTCTACCTAAAATCTGTCAACTAATATGGAAAACAAATGAATGGCCAACACATTGGAAATACTCAATATACATTCCAGCTGTGAAGAAAGGGGACACAAGTAATCTCAGTAACCAGAGGACTGTTGCATTAATTTCTTATGCAAGCAAAGCCATGTTCAAACTTCTACAACAAAGACTTCTACCCTATATGGAGTGAGAAATGCCTGATGTCCAAACTGGGTTTGGGAAAGGAAGAGGCTCTAGGGATCACATTGCAAACATATGTTGGATAATGGAGCACATCAAAGAAATTCAGAAGAGAATCAGCCTGTGCTTTAGAGACTATAGCAAAGCCTTTAATTGTGTAGATCAGAGCTTTCCAAACTGTGTGTCACCACACGTTAGTGTGTCAGCTGCAGTGTGTAGGTGTGTCGCCACCACCCCAGGCAAGGAAAGGCAGCAGCAGGCCAAGCTCAGGTGGAGGGGCTGCCTCTCCTGCCACCACTGCCACCACCTCAGGCCGAGGAAGATCCCAACTAGGACAGTGGTAGGCCCACCCCATCTTAGATACAGCTCTGGGTACTGCACATGGGTAATCGGGTTGAAACAGTGGAAGTGAATGTAAAAGGGCATGGTTGCTCAACAAAAAGCTACCTATCTGTAGATGTGTGACATGTGGGATTGTTCTCTCACTTTATCACTGTGGGAGTGGAGTGCTGGTATTTTCATTTTTAGTTATTTAATTTGCAGTTGAATTACCCCTAAAATGGGTAAATTTCTAATTTTGATTTCTTGTAATTACATTATTACAATTTATGTATGCGTCCCTATCTCTTATAAGGGGCTAGTTTAACTTCCAGTTTGCTAGTAAAACTGTATTACTGTGTCGTGAAATGACGCATATCTAAAAAGTGTGTCACCAATATGAAAAGTTTGGAAAGCTCTGGTATAGATCATTAAAAACTATGGATTGCTCTCAAAGAAATGGGTGTGCCATAACATTTGATTGTTGTGATGCGTGCGCAAGACAGAATATGGAGAAACCGAATGGTTTCCAATTGGCAACGGGGTCAGGCAAGGCTCTATTTTATCACCCTACCTGTTTAATTTGTATGCTGACCATATAATATATAAAGCAGTATATGACTTGGAGGAAGGAAGCATGAAAATTGGAGGAAGGAACATCAACAATTTAATATATGTAGGTACTACATGCTACTAGCAGAAAACACCAAAGATTCCAAACAATTAATGAAGAAGGTCAAGGCAAAGATTGCAAAGACAGGTTTACGGTTGCACATTAAGAAAACAAAAATAATGACCACAGATAACTTTAAAGTAGATGATGGACATTGAAATAGTTCAAGATTTTTTGTACTTTGGCTCTATCATTAATCAGAATGGAGCTTGCAGTCAAGAAGTCTGAAAAAGACTAGGACTGGAAAGGACAGCTATTGAAGGGACTAGACAAGATCCTCAAGTGTAAAGATATATCACTGAATACTAAAGTTAGGATTGTCCATGCTACTCTATTTCCAGTTTCTGTGTGTTGTTGTGAAAGCTGTACAGTGAAGAAAGCAGATAGGAAGAAAATCAACTCCTTTGAAATATAATGCTGAAGAAGAGTTCTACAGATACCCTACACTGCTAAAAAGACAAATGAATGGGTCTCATAGCAAAACAAGCCTGTATTCTCCCCCGAAGCCCAGATGAGACTATTGTACTTTCGACACATCATGAGAAGGTGTGACTCACTAGAAGAGGCAACCATGCTTAGTAAAGTAGAAGACAGTAGGAAAAGAGGATGTCCATGTTACAGATGGATAGATTCAGTTAAGGAAGATGTGGTCCTTAATGGTCCAAAATATTGTTACATGTGCAGGGGAGGTTTTCTTTTTCCCCCCACTAGAATGTGGGAGGTGAAAAGCCTCTGTGCATATGTATATGCAATGCTGTGGCTAATACTCTGGGTCTTGGGCTGAACCATATGTATCACCCTGTATCATGCTGAACAGAATTCAAAGCAACTGGATGCATGACATGGCAATGTGAAGCAGTTTAAAAATGTCAGTTTGATTTTAATGGAGGAGTCAAGCTTGTTAGTTCTCCCTCAGTAAAATCAACAGTACTTTATTTCAGTTGAATCATGTTCTAAATTTTGTAATAAAGTTGTGCTCTTGGCAAGTTTTCTACTGGACATGCACAAAATTATACCATCTGATAATTCTGTGGAGGATTATCTGATTTATTTGGGTTTGGATAACATGTGTAGTGGGAAGCTTACTGAATCTTCCAGAAGGGTTACCCGTGTTAGTTGTTACCAGAGCAAGAGAGAGAGTCCTGTAGGATATTAAAACTGAAGACATGTATTATAGCATATGGGAAAAAAGGGAATCCAGTCCCCAAATTTTTCACCACGATAGATTTAAGTGTTTAAGATGCCACAAGCTTCTTTGTGGTTTTTATCTTGAATCTTTCTTAACAGTCTTAATGTCTCCCCAATCCACTTAGCGGCTAGACATTTTGGGTTTTATGGTGACGTTTGTGAAGAGATTTATGACTTTTAAAAATATAAAACAGGGTGTTCCTTTATCCCATTCCTGACTCAGAGCTAGTTGAAGCTGATTTTTTTAAAAAAGCTCTGATTTCTTCAGCTTCAAGTCCTGAAAAGTTCCTTCTTCTCAGTATTGCATATTTGAAAATACGCTTGCGTCTTTTCCCCTGTATTCAGGATTTGAAAAATATATGTTGCCATTGTCCTGAGATTTGCCCAATCAATCTAACAAAATGAAACCCAGTCCTCTTTCATTTTTTTCATAGCTTTGCTGAAGACCCAACTGCTTCATTGACCTACTAGGAAATTGGGATGTGGAGTATCTGGTGGATTATATCAAGCGGAAGAGGTTATAGGTTACTGAGCCAATTCAAACTTTTTTATTTTAAAAAAAATCCAGTTGACAGTAATTGACAACTGTGACTGTGTTGAAAAGCATTATTTTTTAAAAAAATTAAAATATTATTTTTATTGAAACAGACAAAAAACAGTAACCAAAAAGAACAATATCAACAAACCAAAAACAGAACAGAATTTTAAAAAATACATCAAGAAATTACACATAATTCACATATGAACTGACAACAATATAGAACAAACACTGTACAACACTCTTTACAGCTATATCTTACCTAAACAGTTTATATACTTATGTAATTAATCTCTCCAACTAATTGACATGACTACACCCTTTAACCCTACCTATTTTGAAACTCAGTCTACAAGAGAGGCACATCTCAAAGTCTTTTGCCTTCCTTTTATCATAAAGTGTTGTGGGAAAGATCTCATGATGTGGGGTGGTACTTATTTCCTTTATCATTGCTTTTCTTCTTTAAGAACTGCTTGTAGGCTGGAAAAGCTTGGAGTGTAATAATAACACTTTCCACATTCCCTTTATTAAATGTTAGTGAAGGTGAGAAAAGAGAATGCTGAAGTGGCTGTTCTACCAAAAATTACATGTGTAATTGCTGAGAGCCAGTGTGGTACAGTGATTGAATGTTGGATTGTGATTTTGAAGATCAGGGTTTGAATCCCTTCTCAACTACAGAAACCGGCTGGGTGACCTTGGGCATGTCATATTCTCTCAGCCTCAGAGAAGGGCAAAAGTAACCCCCAACAAATCTTGCCAAGAAAACACTGTGATAGGTTCACCTTAGAGTTGCTATAAGTTGCTAATGACTTGAAGGCATACAACAACACAGCAATGTGTTGTTCTGCTGCAAGTAAATAAAAAGAGAACTTAAGAAACCGCCATTCATTAATCAAAGGAAAGGTACCGAATCAAACCTTGCCCTCTGGTCATAGATCAAAGTTGGGAAATTCTCTTGACCATTAGCTATGCCAATTAGGAAGGATGGGTGTTGCGGTCTGATAACAGCTGAGGATCCACAAGTTGCCCACCCTATCCGAGAAGATGATTTCTCTGTAAAGTAACACTCAAAACTGCTGAACATTCAAGAGCCACAGAAATTTAGAACAGGAGTGTAGAGCCTTGGTTTCTTGACTCCTATAATTTTTATGCAAAGTCCCCTGTTAAGAATGATGAATGTGTTCAAAAGTTGCTTCATGTCATAATTTCCTCGGCCCAAAGTGCAAATATTAGTATTGCTGCAAATGCTGGAGTATAAGCTGAGTGCTACTGGTTCATTTGGATAGACTTTTGTGTGTGTGTAAATTTCCTGGTTACTCATAAATGGTTAGAAATACCAGTACTGTTTTGAGAGAGTGGAGAAAGCTTTTGCAGTCTCTTGCACAGTGTCATTTTCCTAAAGCACCTTTTCTATTGTTTGGAAATAGATCTTGTGTGTGCACAGGAGAGAGTGAGAGAAATACAAAATGTTTTGTATATATCAGTGTAATGTTTGGAAAGATGACAAATTTAAATTTTAGAGAACAAACGGTATTCAGAACAGTAGCAGGTTGGTTGTTCTGTGTTCCTGCATAAGTAGTTTATTGAATTTCTTTTTCTGTGTGTGAATTCTGATGAGAAAAGAACAAGAAATTGACATTTTTCCCCATCTTTTTATGCAGAAAAACACTTGGAGATCGTTTGCAACTTGAAGAGAGAGTTGGCGCGCTTAGTGTACATGATACCACTGTAGGAAGCAAACAAGTTACATTTAAATTAAAAAAGGTAAGCTTGGAACCTTAGGGAAGTAAATTTAAAGTTAGTAATAACACAGCAGAGAAACTAAGTGACCCTTCTGGTGGCACTGTTTTATCTTCCTTGTAGTTGATTCAGTTATTATTTCAGGGCTTTTGTTCTGTAAGTTTTTTGCCATGTAGAAGATCTGTGTATGCCTTCTTGCTTTATATAATTTGTTTTATTCTACTGCTTTGTAGCCATGAGTTCAAGCAGTAAGCTGAGCAAGGTGCAGAATATTTTCTGTTGATGACTAGAAAGTCTTCTTGTTCATCCAGCTGTCATCTGGATTTTCACCACATGTAAGCTTGGAAACACCGCTCTTTTGAAGCACAACTCCCAAAATCCTCCAGTCTGGCAATTTTGGGAGTCAGTTTTCTAGCTTTTATTGGATGCAGCAAAACTCCTGTATAAGCAGCAAAGGCACCTTCATGTGCCAAACTGTATCCCCTAGTCTGCAGCCAGCATTGTTCTTGAGGGGGCTCCCAACCTAAAAAGAGTGGGTTTTAGGGGTTGGACTGAGAACTTCCAGAAGGACAAGATGTCAATCGTTTCTTCACTTGCAGCTAATAGAATCCAGACCACAGTATACAACAGCAACTGTGACCCTCCAGATGTTTACACTTCAAACATCTATAGTTCCTTTCCACTGGCTAGTTTGGCTAGGGCCAAAGAGAATTATATAGGCCAAAAATATGTAGAGGGACACAGTTGCCCATCCCTGGTCTATAGCCTACTCTTTCCAAGCCTGACTTCACAGCCATAAGAGCTATAAACCATTTTGAGTGTTGTTCTTTCAACAAAAGCGTGTTTAAGATTCTCAAGAAATTGAATTCAGCAGCCAGTTTCACATTCTACTGAGTGAACGCTCATGTGCATCTTCTGTTTTTTGGTGTCTATAGCTTAGGTCTTTTCTGTGTGATAGAATAAATCAAGATTTCAGGATGCTCCGTACACTTTCATTGGAAGGATATTTCAGTTGCAGGGAAAAGAGGCAGCATGTTCCTTGATAACTGAGAAACTAAATTACTTATTCCTATTCACAGAATGAATAAATATATGTATAAACATTTTTCTGCACAAATCAGATTCCTTCCTCAGCCTTTTGCTTCTAAAGCATCCACTTGGTCACTTTGTTTGGGACCTTGATGAATTGTACAGTATGTGCCTTGCATGCAGTGTTCTTTTCTAGTGAGATGTACTTGAGGGCTAGGAATTGTATTATGTACAATACAAAAAAAAAATCCACTGTTCTGTGTTTCATATTGGGAGATTTGTGTGGGCACACACCCACCCTCATCTTGCCATTCAAGGATGGGGAATGTGTTGGCCCTGCAGATGTTTTGCTGGATTGCATTCCTCAGCAGGTTTAGCCAGCCTAGCCAGTAGTAATAGAGGTTATGGGAGCTGCAGTCCTTCAGCATCCAGCAAGAGATGTGTTGCCCTGCCCTGATGCAGTTGGTCATCAAGCACATATGCAACAGAAATAATAGAATGTTTTTCTCATTCAAGTAATAGTGACACCACCAAATGTGAATATGTTTATTATTTGGTTTGTCCTGTTGAGATGAAAGATCTGTAGACTTTCTCTGGGACCAGTGCTGTCCCCTGCAAGCTGCCTTATTAGAAGGAAATTGGGAGTGAGAGGAAACAGGGAGAAGTATTTAAAGAATGTAGGCCTTTCAATGCAATCCTGCTCATGTCAAGAAGAAAATCCCACTGTGTGTAAAGGGTTTTACTCCAGTTAAGTGGAAATAAAACCCTTTACATACAGTTTGTGAGTACTTGAAATTGTTTCTTAGAAGGAGAAACCTAATAGTGCGCTAGTACCTTTGTGCTCCAGATATTTTTTGAAAAAACCTGATGATTTTTATCTTTTTAAAAATTTTGCTAAAATAAAGTTACATTTTCTTCATTTGTGACTTCGCTAGTTTAGTTTGGAAGTATATCTCTCATTTGGGCATTTGCTTTTGCTTTTTCAGTCAGAGCAACAGCGAAAACAGCAAGAAGCAGAGAAGCACCATCACCAAGAAAGGAGAAAACTTAGGCGTTCAGCAGGCCATCTAAACAGTAAACGAGGAAGAGGACGGCCTTTCTATTGATTGAAAAAATCTGCTTTTTTCATAAGGGGAACTTAAGAGATGTGCTTCCTTTTATCTGAATCATGGGCATAAGTCAAGACCACGTCAAGTCTCTTTTTATAGAGAACTGTCCACAGTACAATTGTGTTTTGGAGAGAAAAGCATGACAATATGATGTTTGGGGCAGAGATATTTATGTTTCTAGTGGAGCTGTAGCTGGTTATTGGATAACCATGTGGGGGATTCACATACAAATATTGCTGTGTGAACTGGACTCCATCGTTTTATAATTAAATCTTAAGAACAATACCCTGTTTTCAAAGACTCTGGTTTCCAAGAATTGGAAAAAATATGATCTCCCAACTCATACAATTATTTAAATAGTTTTGTCCTACAACAGCATGTGGCCATGTTTATGCTGTATCAGAGAACCAAATAGTTAGGGTATTGCCAGTAATACTTTAACTCAAGAATATCCCACAGAGATTCTATTCATAACCTGAAGCGGAGGCTTATGCTTAAACAAATTTAGATCATTGTTAACTAACATCTCAAGAAGAAACTGATTTTGTGCTGACAGTGTTCAGCTGTATACTGTATTTTGTAAATGCAAAAGGCTATATTCTGTAAATTGGGTGAACAAGCTTCAGAGATCCAGGGCCCAGTTTTCCATCCCTGCCTTCTACATTCACCATAATCTGTCCCATCTGCCTAAAATGTAACCAACAGTACCTGGAAATCCATTCCTAGTTTCCTTTTTTGGGCAGGGGGAGAAACAAGTCATGGGTGGAGAGGTGCATTTTGTTTTGAAGAAGAAAGACTGCTGTCAGAAAGTTCCAGGAGGGAGCTTCCCCGCTTTTTGGTGGGTCCTTTTTGTCTCCCCTGAAAGTGTTGCTCAGGAAGAGTAAGAACAGCATGTGACCTGCGGACTCTGTGTTGTCCACCCTTGAAGTAAATACAAAACTGTAGAAAATATTGCAGGAAATACTATACTCTGATTTTGGAAGACATTTGCCTAATATGACTACTGCTCCTTTGTTTTCACAACTGCCAGGTTTTGGACTTATCTATAAGTCTTTGTTGTTGTGTGCCTTCAGGTTGTTTCTAGCCTATGGTGATGCTATGATGGGGTTTTCTTTTCAATATTTGTTTGGAGGAAGTTTGCCTTTACCTTCCTCTGAGGCTGAGAGAACATGATTTGTCTAAGGTCACCCAGTTGCTTTTCATGGCCTAGTGGAGATTTGAATGCTATTCTCCAGAGCCATAGTCCAATGCTCAAACCACTAAATCAGGCTAATCCTCTTATTAAACATTCACCATTATGTTTTAGGTGAATTCTGCTCCAGCACAGTCTTTGGATGGCTGTGACTTTTCCAGTTATTCACATTTTTATGATTGGCTCTTTGAATTTCAGAACAAGTGTTTTGAGGATCTTGTCTTAAACTTGCTTCCTGTCTTAACTGGGAAATCTGAGTCCCCTTCTCCACTTGATGATTTCTTCAGTATTCCTGTAGAGATCAGGACTTGTATTCTGCCAGGAAATCTTGGTCATAGTAGATTGAGAGGCAATAAAAAAAATGCCATAAATACATAAATAAATTAAGATTAATAGTTAAAGTCATCGCAACAATGTAAATATTAGTCTCACCAGAAGAAAGAGGCATCATTTTTAAAAATTCAAAATAACAATTTCTTCAATATTTTTTATTGAAAAAACCTAAATGTGTTTCACATGAACAAGTAATTGTGGTGGAAAAGTGAGAAAAGGGAAAACCACATTATGACTTTCCAAAGAACTATTCTAAATTTCAAGAAGAAAAAGCTTGTTTGAATTCTAATGAGACTCATACAGACCCATGTGGTCATCACTCATGTTCAATCTAGCTAACATGTCTGGATTCGTTTTTTAAAACAGAAATGCTAGAGGTCATTTTTAAAAGGTGAATAAAAAAGAACATGTGAAAGAGATCTAGGAGTCTTAGTAGACTACAAGCTGAACATGAGTCAACAGCGTGACGTGACAGCTAAAAAAAGCCAATGTGATTCTAGGCTGTATCAACAGGAGTATAGTATCCAGGTCAAGGGAAGTAATAGTCCTCCTCTGTTATGCTTTGATTAGAACTCACCTGGAATATTGTGTCCAGTTCTGGGTACCACAATTCAAGAAGGAAATTGACAAACTGCAATGTGTCCAGAGGAGAGCAAGCAAAATGGTAAAAGGCCTGGAAACCATGGCTTATGAGGAGTGGCTAAGGGAGTTTGGTATTTTTAGCCTGGAGAAGAGAAGGTTAAGAGGTGACATGATAGCTATATTTAAATATTTGAAGGGATGTCATATGGAGGATGGAGCAAACTTATTTTCTGCTGTTGCTCCAGAGACTAGAACGTGGAGCAAGGGTTTCAAACTACAGGAAAAGAGATTCCACCTAAACATTAGGGTTAACTTCCTGATGGTAATTGCTCTCTTAACAGTGGAATATGCTGGCTTGGAGTGGTGTAATCTCCTTCTTTGGAGGTTTTTAAACAGAGATTGGATGGCCATCTGTTGGGATTGCTTTGATTGTGTATTCCTCCATGGCAGGAAGTTGGACTGGATGGCCCCTGTGGTCTCTTCCAACTCTATGATTCTGTGATTCTAACTCTTCTTCAAGGTGATTGTGTTGTGTGCCTTCAAGGTGACTCTGACTTATTGTGACCTTACCATAGAGTTTTCTTGGCAACATTTATTCAGTAGAGTTTTGCCGTTGCCTTCCTCTTAATCAGACAGAGTGTGACTTGCCCAAGGTCATCCAGTGGGTTTCTGTGGTTGAGCAGAAATTCAAACTCTCATGTCCTGGAGTCCTGGTCCAACACATTACACCACATGTGTCAAACATAAAGCCCGCAGGCCAAATCTGGCCTGCCAAGGCATTTCATGTGACCGTCACACCTCTCCTGCAGCTGCAGCACTCCCCCCGCCTGGCGAGCCCCATCCCCACATTGCAGACCCCTGGCTGCTGATATTCTGAAGAGGGAACAGTCTGGGGAGCAGAAAGTGGCACACTGTGGATATACTGGCCAATTCTATGTCACTTTACAGAGGTGTAGGGATCAGAAACTATGATCATATAGCCCCAAAATGTCCAAGGAAAGAAAAGTTGATGCAGAGGGAAGGCAATTTAAAAACCAGTAATAATCGAATGCAGAGGCAATTATTTAATATGATAAAAGAGTAGATACATTTATATAGTCTTACAGATACAACCGGTCCTTTGAGGGCAACCACAATGCTGATGCGGCCCAAGATGAAATTGAGTTTGATACCCCTGCACTACACCATGCTGGATCTCCTCTCAAGGTGATTATCTGTCCCCTTTAAAATTATTTCCCTGCCTTCCACCTACATCCTTTGCATAACCACCAGTTCCTCTATACTTTATAGAAGAGGGTGAGTTAAGTACAGTCCTGGGGCTGGATGCTGGTGTCAAAGGCTCACTCCCTGTAGAGTCCCTGGATAGTCCTTTTCTGAACACGAAATGGAAGTCCAGAGGAGGGCGACCAAAATGGTGAGAGGCCTGGAAGCCATGCCCTATGAGGATAGACTTAGAGAGCTGGTTATGTTTAGTCTGCAGAAGAGAAGGTTAAGAGAGGACACGATAGCCATGTTTAAATATTTGAAGGGATGCCATGTAGAGGAGGGAGAGGGCTTGTTTTCAGCTGCTCCAGAGACCAGGACAAGGAGCAATGGATTCAAGCTGCAGGAAAGGAGATTCCACCTGAACCTCAGGAAGAACTTCCTGACTGTCAGAGCTATCCGGCAGTGGAATATGCTGCCTCGGAGTGTAGTGGAGTCTCCTTCTTCGGAGGTTTTTAAGCAGAGGCTGGATGGCCATCTGTCAGGAGTGCTTTGAGGGTGTTCTTGCATGGTAGGGGGTTGGACTGGATGGCCTCTGGGGTCTCTTCCAACTCTACATTTCTATGATTCTGTGAAATGAACAGCCTCCCCTGGAAGCTTCCAGGAATTGAAATTCAGTTTTTAAATAAGTTTTCCCCTCCATTTCTGTATGAGTCTGCCTGTGTTTGGACTTCTTGTGAGAAGGTCCTTCTCTCTGTTCCACCCTCCTCAAAGATATACCTGGTGAGAAATATAGGAGAGGGCTTCCTTGGTAGCTGCTCTTGGGCTCTGGAATTCCCTTCCTAGCACCCTTCCTTGCTCTCCTTGCACAGCTCTATTTATTTTGGCAGGCCTTTGACGTCTGATTGCTCAGGAGGGAAAAGGCTTTTCAGAACATGCCATGTTGTTTATTTGGTTTTTTTTCTTTTCTTTTCAGTGGTTTTCTTTTTAACTGCCTTTAATTATATTGCTAAGTTAATGATTTTTTAAAAAACTTTTGTATCAAAAGAATTTTAAAGCTGTATCTGTTTAAAAAGCGGGTTATATCAACAAAAACAACAGCCATTACTTTTTAATAAAATGCTAGTTTTTCAAAACTAGAAGTGGATTCCAGCCACATTCAGTTTTACTGCCCTCTCCCCAGTTATTGATATTTTGTGGGTCCCAGGGCGTAAAATTGGCCTCTAGAACTGCCTCAGTTGCCCAGCCCTAGTCTGCTGCCTGCTGTCCCTCCATGTCCTGGCTTAGGTTTACTCTGAAATTGTCTCCTCCCTCTGTGTGATCTTCTTTTGAAATTCCAGCACTTCCAGTCTTTATCTGAATTATGTAGCAAAGTCATTAGACAAAGGGAAGAGAGCTTTGAAGTTGCTGTGCATTTTGTTCAAAACCCGTTTCTGAAAAGTAGGGTACTAGGTTAATCCTTCCTGTCTCCTGCTAGGGCAGCGTATATCCTTTTCAGCTGGGAGATGTTGCCGCTGTGATATGAGGCTATTCATGACTTCATGTGTGACAGTTTCACAACAGTGGGACTCCATAACTCTGACCCAATTCTTACTGTTTATTAAATGAGCTTCCTTACAAAAAGGCTGCAGTGCTCATCTTAATCCTATAGTCACTTAACTGAGGATTGGAAGGAGGATAGTGAGCAATTCTAAATCCTATACTATGAGAACCTAGCTACTACTACTAAAAATGAATTGATCAGGTTCGTGGAAACATAGTCCATCTTGGTTGCAGTTCTAATCCCAATAGAAGTTAGAAATCTCATAGAGAAGATGGCTCAGACTTTTTTCCTTTTGATTGCAGAAAACAGGGAAAAAAGCTAATGGCTGGAAACTGCAAGTAATCATTCTTAATGGTGCCTGTTATTGAACAGTAGAACCAACTTCCTTAGGAGATCAGGGGTTCTTGTTCAATGGAGATGTTTCAGCAGAGTCTGGATGGCCATCCACCAGGAACTTTCCTACATAGAACAGAAGGATGGACTCAATGAACTTGAACACCCTCATAGTGTAGTGTTGAGACTTGTGCAGTCGAGTGGATGTTGTTGATTCGCAACCCCCAATAGTCCTAATCAGTATAGCCAAAAGTGAGAAAAACTGAGGGTCATGACTCAATGTCTAAAAGCCCACAGAAGCCTCTTCCCAAATTTAACAGGTGAGCAAACTTTGGCCCTTGTAACTTTATGGACTACAACTCCATAATTCTTTACCATTGACAGTGCTGGCTAGGGCTTCTAGGAGTTGAAGACCAACATATCTGTAGGTCCAAAGCTTCTCTATTTCTGCCTTAACGCCAATATTCTTTGGTTCTACTTGGTTCCAGTTACTTCTGCTTTGTTTTCATGATGGTAAATGTGTGTCATGGGGATATGGGAAAGCAATAGATAAATGTAAGGGGAATGACTGGGAATAGGAGTCTCTGACAGCTGGAAAATCCATGGTCCTGCAGATGCTGGGCTTTGATCCCTTCAACTCCAGTATGTTCCTGGTTAAAGAATCATGGAAGTAGTAATTCATTAACTTCTGGAGGACCACAGATTCCCTAGTCCTGGTGTAGAAAGAGTGGTGAAGATGTCTCCACTCCTGACTATTCACTTTCACATGATGACCTCTGGTTAGCAGTAAGCAGAATCCACTCATACATTTTTTTTGTAAGCAGAAAGTACATGCTCCTTCCCTCCCCCATCCCCCTTTTTAAAAACAGAAGCTGAATTTTTTCTGGACTTTGTGAAAACATGAATTATCCCAGTGTCTTAAGGGTGTGTCAAGATATGTAATTTGCAGTTTGAAGTGGCTGTTTTTCCTCTAGGCTGTAGTTTTATTGCCAGAGGTTTTTTGGAGGTCCTTGTTTGTTTAAACAAGTACCCCAGATATAAGGCTCGCTATAGGCACGCAGCCGACAGGTTATGGGCCCAGCACGCTTCCGCTGCACTGCCTAGATATCAGGAGAAGCCACTGTTTTTTTTGTGAGGCGTGTTTTTTGATTTTTGAGGTCCTGCTGGCTGGTGTGTTTTTTCTTTTGTTATTATGGCTCGCTCTGTATCAGGTAGCCTGCCTCTCACGAGGCTGAATGGCTCGAATTACCTGACCTGGGCTGTTAAGATGCAGTATTTTCTTCAGGGAGAAGGTGTTTGGGGTGCCTTTACAGACCCTCTGGATCTCCCATCGAATGCAGCTGATGCAGCCAGGATTGTGAGTCGGGCCATGTCTCTCCTGTTTCTCTCGGTGGAGGATGACCAGCTTATGCATATCAGAGACCTGCAGTCCCCTCGTGAATGTTGGGTGGCCTTGAAAAATATTTATGTTTCTCAAACAGCAGCAGCTAAGTTTTCTCTTTGTTTCCGGCTTTATAATATGAAATTAATGCCTGGCAATACAGTACAACAACACCTTGCAGAAATGTCCAGACTGTTTGCGGCTCTTCGCGAAAGAGGCAAGGTCCTAGATGAAGGAGACAAGGTGTTTTGTATTTTAAATTCTTTGGATTCCAGTTGGGAATTGTTGGTGTCATCTCTCCAGTCAATTCCAGAACGGGACTTGACAGTGTCACTTGTAACAGCCAGGCTGCTGGAGGAGGAAGAGAAGAGAGCCAGGACGTCCATGCAAGCAGTTGCAGAAACAAACTCCGGGAGAGGAGCTTCACATGTTGCTTCTGAGAACAGGCAGGAGGGGTTGGTGAGAGCCCATGCCGTCCGGAGATGTTTTCGTTGTGGTTCAGTGTCTCACCTTAGACATGACTGTCCATTGTTGAGACAAAGGGCTCAAGAAGCCAGAGGTGCTGGAGGTCGTGGGAGAGGTGTCAGAGGTCGCAGGAATCCATCTCGGGCTGCTGTAGCTACAGACTGCACCATTCCTGACAACTCTAAGAAGATAGACACCTCCGTTTGGCTTCTTGACAGCGGGTGTTCCCAGCATTTGGCCAACACTGAAAGTTTGTTTGACTCTTTAGCCCCTGCCAATGTTTCCACTGTTATTTTGGCAGATGGCACTACGGCTAAAGTGTGTGGTGTGGGTAATGTATATGTTTCTGCATTAGATATGTACCTGGAGAATGTCCTGTTTGTACCTTCCCTTGATTTTTGTCTCCTCTCAGTGGGTGAGTTAACAGAATTTGGTTTTGAGGTTATGTTTTCTGGGAGGCAAGGGAAAGTGCTTAAGAATGGGAATGTGTGTGCTGTGGCTACTCGAAGTGAAAAGCTGTATAAGCTCTTGCCACACCATAAAGTTTGTAATGTGTTTAGTAATGTTCCCACACATAATGAATGTATACACCTGTTACATCGTCGCTTGGGGCATGCAAGTTTTTCTGTTCTAAAGAAAGTAGCTGGTTGTTGTAAAGGTTGTTTTTTGAAACCATGCAATGTTTTCTTGGATTGTGCCATTTGTAAACAGACCAAATCTAAACAACTGCTGGCTCCCAGAAGTAGTTCACGTGTACCTACTGCTCCCTTTCAGTTGGTACATTGTGATGTAGTAGGTCCAATGAGTAAAAAGTCTCTGGGAGGTGCTCGGTTCTTCCTACTTTTAGTAGATGATTTTAGTAGATATACATTCTGCAATTTATTAGAAAGGAAGTCTGAGGTTTTTCAAATTCTTAAAGATTGGTCTGCCCTTGTTGAGCGACAGTTTGGGTATTCTGTAAAGAGGCTGCAATCAGATCGAGGCAGTGAATTCCTTTCTGGTAATGTGCAGCAATGGCTTCAGAGGAAAGGGATTGTGCATAGAACTACTGCTGCCTATGCTCCTTTCCAGAATGGAATTGCTGAGCGTACTGCTGGGGTCATTCAGACACTAATGCATAGTCTGCTTGCAGATGCAGACCTTCCCCTGAGTTTTTGGGGAGAAGCAGTATTAACTGCATGCTATCTCCATAACAGGCTGTGGAGTTCAGTGGTGCAAGCCACTCCTTATGAGTGCCTGTACGGAAAACAGCCCTATTTAGCCCATTTGAAAGTTTTTGGGAGTTTTGCATGGGTTCATATCCCAAAGAACCAACATAAGAAAGGAGAGCCAAAAGCTCAACGTTTGAGGTTCGTGGGGTATGAAGACTTTTGCAAAGGGTATCGGTTCTTCAAAGGTGGCACCAGTTGTGTAATATCAAGGAATGCCACGTTTGAGGAGCACGCAAATTGGGCACGTGTACAGGCAGCTTCTGAGTTTCATCCTTTTGCTTCTGACTTGGTTTTTTCTCAGTCAGAACAGCCTTCAGCCTCTGCTACTGACTCCTTGTGTGTCAAAACTGAGGAGGAAGATTTTTCAGAGGGGAGGGCTGTAAGAGAAGTTGTAGAAGTGCAAACAGGGGAGGATGAACGGAAATATACAAGAAAGAGAACTCGTAGTGTTGAGGAGAATAATGGGTCCATGCCTGAAAGTTTTAGTCCAAGAAGATCTGAAAGGAAAAATAAAGGGGTTCCCCCAAAAAGGTTTACTCCTGACACGTCTTTGTCAGTGCGTGCTTGTCTGGCAACATGCAAGCCTAACAGCTTCGCTGAGTTAATGCAAATGTCTAGCCAGAATGCACAGCCCTGGTGGAAGGCGATGCAGGAGGAAATGGACTCTATTGCCCAGCATAATGTATATTCCCTCTGTGAATTGCCCAAAGGTGTGACACCCATAGATTGCAGGTGGGTGTACAAGGTTAAGACAACTAGTGATAGACAGGTTAAACACAAGGCTCTCCAGAAATGTAAGATGAAAAAATTGTAAGGCAGTAAAATCGCCAATGGTTACTGGGTTTGTAAAGAATGTAGAAGATGAACTGTTCCCAGATATATAAAACCCTTTATTGTTACAATACACAACCAAATGCTCAATAGAATAGGACTGATGGGTCCTGTAGTGGTAAAAGAGGAAGCAGCTACTCATCAAGTAGGGGAGTGTCAAGATATGTAATTGGTTAGTGTTACTTGATGCTGCGCTGCTTCTTCTGATCTTGCCCTTTAAGATTAAGGTGTAGAGTGAGATGAGGCTACGCAGCTGTATGTTAATTTTATGTGTTTGACTCAGGCACTTGTAGAGTAATAATGTACAGCTGCGTAGAGTGTATATAAGCAGTTTAGAGAAACTGCTCTCTCTCTCTTTCCTTTTGTCTCCTTGCTGTGTTGGTTTGTATATTGCTCTGCTGTTTTTACTGTTTGACTTTATCATGTTTTGCTAAATGCCTTAACTTGTTATCTGCAATAAACCTTTTGTACTTTTTCTTTATTGCAGTTTGAAGTGGCTGTTTTTCCTCTAGGCTGTAGTTTTATTGCCAGAGGTTTTTTTGGAGGTCCTTGTTTGTTTAAACAAGTACCCCAGATATAAGGCTCGCTATAGGCACGCAGCCGACAGTTTCTTGGAATCCAATAGCAAAACTTCAGTCTATTTGAATATACAAGTGTGACAGAGTCTGGGGAGTGGCTATCCTGGATGTCAGATAAGCTGCCCAGTTGCTAGGCAACCAGAATAGCCACCCTAGAAAGTGTGAAGGAGGGGTTGGAAGCCTGAGAGGAAAATGTATATATAGCAGACACAATGAATTGGTTTTGCTCAGACTTTAGGGAAGACAGTTTAAGAGTCTTCAGCCAGAGAGGCTTTCAGTTAACCGGAGAGGTTGAGTGAGAAAGGTGTGTTTTCTCAGATAAAGCCAAGAGAGAGAGGCAGGAGAGAAATCGGCCCACTTTTGAATCTGGTCAAAGAGGGAGACTTAGATTTGAGAACTGAGCCTCCGCAAAAGAGTATCCAGAGGCTTGTGTGTAAGAGATGTGCCTTTATGCTGTTGGAAAGATATAAGAAACTGTCTAAACACATTCTGAAAATCTGGTTGAACTTGGACATACCTGTGAAAACCAAGACTTTATCTGTCACAACAAGCCTTACCACAGAACAGTGCAAAGTGTTTGTGAAACCATATACATTAATATTTTAAAACATTCTGTTCTCCTCAGAGGGAGCATTAGGTTGCTTCCAGATGGGTAAAAATCTTAGGAAATATTGAAGCTTTCCTATTTTCATATCTGCATATTCAGAGATTTGCAACTAGTCTTTTTCCTGCAATATTGTAGGTTTCTTTTCCCCCCTTCCCTTCCCAGTCTTATACAACATTTCAGAAATTGATTCAGAAATTCAAATTGTTGTTGTTGGTTTAGTGTTAACATTCCTCTTTCCCTTTTAAGTCTGTGTCCTGGAAGCAATAGCTATGTTTACTTGGCAGTGACCATCTTTGCTGCTTCTAAGACTGTAGAAACACATAGGAAAGCACAGATACATTTCATTTTAAAAGTATGCAGTTAGGTTAAATTGATCCAGGAAGTGGGAATGAAAAATCTTTGGGAATGCGAGGAGCCCCCAGGAAATACTTGGGAATGCAGAAAATGTCATGTGGATCTCCAAAATAAAATTGATTAGTACAGGAGCAAAACCTTGGACTTCCTGGGGCTTCTTCCCATCTGGTGGTGCCTGTTGATATATCAGGCATCTTGTAGTATGCTTGTAAGTATTTTTAAGCACTTCATGTAATACATCTGTCTACATGCATATTAGATATAATATATGTGTATGTATTAGTCCAAAGACTTTTACAACAGCTTTGCACACACTGAAAGCTCAGTTCACAAAATGTCACTGGATCATCTTGGAGTAACCACACTCTCTCAGGTTAAATGGTGGTCATATGTGCCAAGTAGAGCTCACTGGATGAAAGGTGTGATGTATGTAAGAACTGCTTTGTCATCAAATGAACTGCGGCTTAATGCCTCAGTAACTTGTTGGGACTGTCCTGACTGCTGAACAAATTTCTGCCCCACACACAGCTGAGGAGAAGCGCTCTTCATGTGGAAATTTGCCTATGATGTCTTGAGCCAAGAGTACTTGTTAAAAGTGCAGGATGTTATGAAAGAGCGCTCTTAAGTGGTCACACAGGTGTGGATTCTTGCTGATGAAGCAGTGTATGCTTTCCTTCCATCTGAGTCCTTTGTGCTTTTTCACTGACACCTTTATGAGAATTATTTATTGTTATTTCTTAGAGACATGGAGTACCAGGGCACTCCTCTAAGGCATCCCTGAGCCCTGGGGGGCAAGATTGCAAACTAAAGGCTGGAACACAGAACACGTCACTTCGGAAGTGCTGCACACCCTTCTGTTCGGAAAATTGTAGCTGTAAAAATAAATTATTTTGGTAAGATTAAAATGAGGCTTCCTTTGATATTAAAAGCATGTTATGTTGCCATGGCTCCTGAAGTGGTTAGCATTCACTGTCTGTATGAACATGCTTTCTGTGGATGTCCAATAAGTGATAGTACCTCCAGGCTGGTGTTGCCAAGCAGCAGGGTGAAACCACTTACTTCAGGTGAAACAGTGTGGCATCAACTGGTGACTGAGGGCACAGTTTCTGCCCCTAGGCATAGGGAGGGCCGCATTTGGACTCCAGAGATAGGGTTGCCAGATTGCATCCAGGATGGAGCTCCTGGGACTTCAGTCCTGAACAGATCATGGAAAAGGACAAGATGCTGTAAAGTTCCACCATGCAGGATGAAAGCATCTGTCCCTCCTTGCCTTCCAAACCCCAATTTTCAGCTGCAGCCATCCCTTCCCAATATAGCTATTGCCTCACTGGTAGAGGTTGTAGGAGAGAATGCAGAGGACTACTCATCTTGTTGTTGGCTCCTCTGCTTTTTGCACATCCCTGATCATGCTGCTTCCACTGCTTGCTCTCTCATCTCTCCTATTCACTCACCTCACCACATGCACTCCCGGAGCAACCCTTGCTTTTGCTCTCTGCTGCTTGTGCTGCTTGCTCTCCTGTTTCTCCCACTCCCTCCCTCCCCTCCCACCACTTGCTTTCCTATTTCTCATACTCCCTCCTTCACCTCACCTCGGCTCACCTCACCTGGTGCCTTTGCAGCATGTTCCTCTCTTGCTTCTTGCTCTCTGTCTACTCTTGCTTCCTTCATGCCTAAGAGTGTCACATGAAATTGTTTCTTACAGAGCAATTTGACTGCAGAGTACCTCCATATTTTGTCCCATATCTCAGCTTCTACAAGGACTAGAGACTTACTTTATTTTAAAAAAGAGCTTGCAATCTGGGTCAGATGTTGAACCAAACTGGGTGACATATCTAAAATCCAGATGAACCAAAACAAATCAGACACACGGCATATCTAGCTACCTTGTCATCCTGAAAGAGAAGCTGCCCATTGTTATTTCAAGTAAAAAATTCATAGGACTCTAGAACATGAGTAATGTCATTTATTTTATCTTATCCCCAGGTTGGGTTGGGCAGCTGCAGTGGATGCAACAGCCAGTTTTCACCCCTGCAGCCAGCTGCATGGACCCAAATTGGTTAAAAATTGGAACTGGATGTTACTTCCAGTTCCAACTTCCAAGTTTTTTCATAGCATCTTGGAAGCTTGGGGGGTCTTTTAAGGTGAACTGCTGTTCTTGCATGCTTTCAGGAGTGGTGGTTAATATGCTCACACATCCAACCTGGGGGAATGAGGAGGGGTTGCAGGTGCTTTGGGGCAGGTCCAAGGAAGCCAGAGCTGCAATAAAGTCCCAGTGGTTACATGTGGACTATTGGCTTCACTTTCACCATGCATCCTCTAGGTGCAGGATTGTGATAAACCATTCACCAAAGTCAGCACTTGCTACCAGGATGCTGGGGATGTAGGTATTACTTCTGAGCAATCATCGGTATGAGCAACATTGTCAAGTGGATTTCAAGGAAAGTGCCTCAAGCAAGACAAGTCTCTAAAAAGTCCCACTCCAAGACTTAATGGCTTTTCACTAGTCTTGGATGATTCAGCTGTGAAGCCCAATATTTTGAATGAAATTCATGTTTTGATTAAATTAATATATTTAAACCTGCATATATTGTTCATCTTAATCAAGCAATTGACCAGCTCTTGTTGTACACAATTGCAGACTATGGTCTAAATCAGAGCTAGGCAACCTGTGCTCCTCCGCATGTGTTGGACTAAAATTCACAGCAGCCATAGGCAACATGGCCAATGGGGAAGAGTACTAGAAGTTACAGTCCAACAAGATCTTTTTTCCCCCATTATTTTTATTAAAATAAATATACAAATGATAAAAAAGAAAATTATATAGATTTACAGACTTGTTTACATAACATAGAATTTTCATATATATATGTATATATATATATTCATCTTTCATTAGAGTTCACATAGAAAATTATAAGGTTGAGTTTTTGACCTCCATTGCCAAACCCTGGTCTAATATCTTCCCGCTAATATTCCACCAATGAAATCCCCTTATATTCAACCTTTTCTATGTTGAGCACACCTTATTTTGTACTTTCTTAGATTCGAATACAAACTTATTTAATCAAGAAATCTTTCTTTAGCAAAGAAATGCAATAACGTGATTTACCCATGGAACTTTACCCATTTTTCCATAAGCTTTTAAATATTTTATTTATTTATTTATTTATTTATTTATTTGTTTGTTTGTTTGTTTGTTTGTATCCTGCCTCTCCATATGGATCGAGGCAGCGAACAACTTACAAATAGCATGTATTTCTATGCATGCCCCCAACAAGCTGGGTACTATATTTGTGTCCTCTAGAACCTCAGAATTATACTAAATCTCATTTTTTCTTTACTTTTACTACTTATATTTGAGGTTATTAATCATCTACTTGTCATGTGTCTTTTCAAGTAGTCAATAACTGGTTGCCATCTGGAGGGCTACATGAAGCTCATCCCTGACACAAATCCAATTGTTAGTCCCTACTAGAATAGACATATTGAATCAATGAGAGTTTGGTAAATCAGCATTTATGTTCCACTGGTTCAATAGACCCACACCCTCCAACACTTCACAGATGAAATCCAGGACACATGTAGCCAAGCAACATCAGAATGTGACTGAGATGTCAAAACTTATCAATAAGGAAGAAGTTAGGAGATGCTGCATCAGTTTGCTTTTGCCTGAACCAACTGGGAAGGGAAGGTTCTCCTCCGTCCTCTGTTGCTCAGCAGTTAAATAAGGCCAAGGCAAAGGAGGAAGATGGGAGGAGAAAGAAATTGAGACCTTTTAAAGGTAACTGAAAAAGTGAGATGATAGGATTTTACAAGACTGTCCCTCTCAAATCAGGACAGCTGGAGGATATGTAGGCCTACTTTAGTTAGAAATAATAATAAAATTTAGGCTAAGGTCTCCATCTTTAGATATGGACTATTAAGCTGATAACAGTCTGACTGCATGAAAGGTTTTTATTTTAAGAAGTTTAGGCAGGAACTTTTTAAAGAAAGAACAGCATGGCATCAAATTTAATTTTAAGCCTGATAATGGAAGCTACATCTATTCAGAAGCACAGCTTGGAAGTACAGTGGGACCTCGGTATCTGCTGAGATTTGGTTCTAGGACCTCCTGTGAGTTCCAAAATCCATGGATGCTCAAGTACCATAATAATATAATGGCGTAGTAAAATGGTGTCTGTTATATAAAATGGTGATCAACTCAAATGAGTTTTGAAAGGAGCCTGAGGATTTGTGAAACGGTGAGAGGTTGCAGCAAGGTATGCCTGCACATCAGTGTGCGGCAAAATCAAGGTTTGCTTTTTGGATTTTTTTTTTTCTGAATATTTTTGAGCCATGGCTGGTCAAACCCATTGATATGGAATATGTATGTAAGACTGTAATGTCTTACAAGCAACAACATGAATTGTAATACATCACTTTGTAAGTAAATGAGGGCATAGCAATGTTCCTTTAATGAAACAGTGAAGTGGTGTAAATATTATGATTACTTTTTTGATACTTCCATTACTTTCTTTTTTTTTCCGTTTGGCAGGAAGGGTCATTTGGTGGAAATTAAACATGCTAGTTCTTGTATTTCTGTCTCTGCTCAGAAATGCTTCCTCTGATGTCACTGGAATCTCAGGAAAATGCACATTGGATCTGGAACCAATGGCTTAATGTAATGCTGAATACAGGATAAAATATCATTCGGTTCTTTTCCACAATACTATCAACATCAGTATTTAGGTTTTGCCATCATTCTGTAAGCAGATAAATGCAATGCACAGATCTTCACTAGCAGACTGTACTTCTAGAAAGGGATTAATGGATGTCTCAGGGCCTTTCTGCACTACACTGTTACAGTGCTACTATTCCACTTTCAACATCCTATGGAATCCTGGGATTTGCATTTAAGGAGGGGTGTTTAGAATTCTCAGCCAGAGAACTCTTTGGCCTCAGGAAATTACAAACCCCAGAATTCCACAGGATGTTGGAAGTGGAATAATAGCACTATAACAATGTAATGTGGAAAGACCCTTAGTTCAAACCAGAAATGAAGAGGGGCTGTAAACAGATTTCATTTGGTATTTTCTTATTGCACCAGTGTGGATCTACTGTGCTAGGATCCACTGAGGCTGGATTCCATTCACAGCCTGTTCCTTCTGGGGAGGAACCATAGAGAGGTCTAAGTGATTAATTGATTGATTCCTAGCTCCCCTTTGCCCATTGTCTTCTGTGCCACTGAAAATCTGCTCCAGAACAGGCAGGACCCTCTAGAACAAATGCAAGATTCCATTTATGAATTCAGAAATGGGCCATAAATGCATAAGGATTAGTGTTGCCAGGGCTTAGTAATAAGAGGCAGTTGAAATTCATGGCATGAAGGATTGATAGCCAAGGAGCAACTGTTAATGAGTTTGTTTTAACTGAAATATCTAAATAAAAGTATTGATTTCAGTTAATGTAGCCATGTGTTTCTCTGTAAAATCAAAATATTGTCCACATTCATAAATTTCATGATGCACAAATTTCTATGTTTCTGAAGGCCTCGCACCCCGAAGCAAGGGATATTTGAGGCATCTTGTTCAGTCTATATAAAAAGAAAAGCTTTCCAAGCCTCAGAAAGGGGACATCCCTTATAAGGAGGGACACCTGTCAGTCCATAAGGGACAAACTTTATCGCCCTCCAATAAAGAGACCCCCCCCCATCATAAGTGACAGGGGGCAACCTTAACAAAGACCCTAAAGCACTTTCTTCTCTTACGCAGAGATTTCAGTTTCTAGTATGGGAATGAAAAATATACTTGGAAGAGGAAGAGGTTATAGCCAAAATCATCCCTCCCTGCCTTTTGCCAGCAGGAATCTCCTTTAGATCAGAGTTTGTCAGCATTTCTTCCCAGAGGGGCAACTCAGGATCCAAGCCACACAACTTAACTCACCTGCGCATCTTTACCAATGTTTCGCCTTTAATTTTGATTCCCAAACAAAAAGCAGAGCTCTCTACATTAATTATTTGGGGCCTGCAGGGCAATTCTCATTTCTCACATAAATCTAGCTCCTATGAGATGATGAATTTGTTCCTGGAAAAAAAAAAACTTCTTACAGCCTTCTGGGGGTTTTTCCTAAGGCCCAGAGATAGAATCATAGAAATGTAGAGTTGGAAGAGACCACAGGGGCCATCCAGTCCAACCCCCTGCCATGCAGGAACACCCTCAAATCACTCCCGACAGATGGCCATCAATCCTCCGCTTAAAAACCTCCAAGGAAGGAGACTCCACTACACTCCGAGGCAGCAGATTCCACTGCCGGACAGCCCTGACTGTCAGGAAGTTCTTCCTGAGGTTCAGGTGGAATCTCCTTTCCTGCAGCTTGAATCCATTGCTCCTTGTCCTGGTCTCTGGAGCAGCAGAAAACAACCCCTCTCCTTCCTCTACGTGGCATCCCTTCAAATATTTAAACATGGCTATCATGTCCCCTCTTAACCTTCTCTTCTGCAGACTAAACACCCAGCTCTCTAAGTCTATCCTCATAGGGCATGGCTTCCAGGCCTCTCACCATTTTGGTCGCCCTCCTCTGGACCTGCTCCAGCTTGTCAATATCCTTCTTGAATTGGGGTGCCCAGAACTGGACACAGTATTCAAGATGGGGTCTAACCAAAGCAGAGTAGAGTGGTACCAGTACCTCCCTCGATCTAGACACCATACTCCTATTGATGCAGCCAAGAACTGCATTGGCTTTCTTGGCTGCCGCATCACACTGCTGACTCATGTTCAGCTTGTGGTCTATGAAGAGTCCTAGATCCCTTTCACACGTACTGCTATCCAGCCACGTGTCCCCCATCCTATATTTCTGCATTCCATTCTTTCTACCTAAGTGTAGGACCTTACACTTCTCTCTGTTGAATTTCATTTTGTTCACCTTGGCCCAGCTCTCCAATCTATCCAGGTCATTTTGAATTTTGATCCTGTCCTCTGGCGTATTAGCAACCCCTCCCAATTTGGTGTCATCTGCGGATTTGATGAGCATGCCCTCTATTCCTTCATCCAAGTCATTGATAAAAATATTGAACAGCACTGGGCCCAGGACAGAACCCTGTGGCACCCCGCTAGTCACTTCTCTCCAGGATGAAAAGCAGCCGTTCGTGATCACCCTTTGGGTTCAGTCAGTCAACCAATTACAAATCCAACTAACAGTAGCCCTGTCCAGCCCACATTTTACTAGCTTCATTGCAAGAATGTCATGGGGAACTTTGTCGAAGGCCTTACTGAAATCGAGATATGCTACATCCACAGCATTCCCTTCGTCTATCAAGCTAGTAACTCTATCATAAAAAGAGATAAGATTAGTCTGGCATGACTTATTTTTGAGAAATCCATGTTGACTTCTCGTGATTACCGCGTTGCTTTCTAAGTGATTAGAAACTGACTGCTTAATGATTTGCTCCAAGATCATTCCGGGTACTGATGTCAGGCTGACCGGGCGATAATTGTTTGGGTCCTCTTTTTTTCCCTTCTTGAAGATGGGGATAACATTTGCTCACTTCCAGTCTGCTAGAACTTCTCCTGTCCTCCAAGATTTCTCAAAGATTATAGCAAGCGGTTACGAAATGACCTCTGCCAGCTCTTTTAATATCCTAGGATGCAATTCATCTGGCCCTGGAGACTTGAATTCATCCAATGTGGCCAGGTATTCCTGTACCACCTCTCTACCTATTATGTGCCTCATTTCCCCTGCTTCCTCCCCTGCTCCCCAACCGCCAGGTTGAGTGCTTGTATCCTTCTGGGGAAAAACTGAGGCAAAGAAGGTGTTAAGTAGTTCTGTCTTTTCTCTTCTCCCTGTGAGTAATTCGCCATCTTCTCTGCGCAGCAACCGTATTGTCTCCTTCTTTTTCCTTTTGCTGCGGACATATTTAAAAAAGCCCTTTTTATTGTTTTTAATGTCTCTGGCCAGCCTAAGTTCGTTCTGTGCTTTAGCCTTTCTGACCTCCTCCCTACATCTCCTAGCTACTTGCTTAAATTCTTCTTTGGTGGTTTCCCTGTTCTTCCATTTCCTATACATGTTTCTCTTAACACTTAGCTCAGCTGAGAGTTCTCTAGTCAACCATTCTGGTTTCTTCAGATGCCTTCCATTTTTCCTCCATATTGGCACAGTTTTAGACTGTGCCTTCAGTATCTCCCTTTTTGGGAACTCCCATGCCTCCTGAACTCCTTTCCCTTTCACTATTCCTGACCACAGAATTCCAGCCAGCAGCTCCCTAAGTTTACAGAAGTCCGCTTTTTTAAAATCTAAGATGAGTGTCTGGCTACCCTTATCTTCTCCTTCCCACTGAATGCCAAATTCCAACAGGGCATGGTCACTCCCCCCTAAAGATCCAACCACTTCTACCTCATTCACAAGGTCATCCCTGTTGGTCAGGATCAGATCTAGAATATTTGATCCCCTTGTGGCCTCTTCCACCTTCTGGACCATGAAGTTGTCTGCAAGACAAGCAAGAAACTTGCTGGACCTTGATGTCTTAGCAGAGTTTGACTGCCAGCATATATCCGGGTAATTGAAATCTCCTATTATTACTGTGTCTCTCCTCTTTGAATGTGCAGTCATTTGGTTGAGGAAGGCATCATCTAAGTCCTCAGCCTGGGTTGGAGGTCTGTAGTAAACCCCCACCAGAATATCCCTATTGTTTCTTGCTGCCTTGATTCTTACCCAAATGCTCTCGACCTGGCTTTCTGGGTTTAAGTCCCAGATCTCTTCACAGGTGAAAACATCCTTGACATACAAGACTACTCCTCCTCCTTTCTTGTTTGGTCTATTTTTACAAAAGAGGCTATACTCCTCTATTCCTATATTCCAATCATGAGACTCATCCCACCAGGTCTCAGTGATGCCTATCAAATCGTATTTATGTAAACAAAACTTTGTTGTGAAGTAAAGAAAATGCTGATCCATGAGGTCGTGGCATTTTAACGGCTCAGACAAGGGTCAGGCTTGCCCTTCACAATGTCAGCAGAGCAAGGCACTGCAACCAAGTATCATTACTTCTAACTGTTCCATTTATGAATTAAGAAATGAGTCATAAAAGCCTAATGAGCATTAATGCCCTTTACTGTCATGCACATAGATTTCAGTTTTCAGTGTGGGAATAAAATACTAACCATACACACCATATTCTCTAAACTCACTCAGGCTTTTTGCTTGTTTCTGCATATGCACATTTCTGAAACTGGCTTCATGCACTGAAGTCTGTTTGGAGCCAAAATCTTATCTTTACATGAGATACAAACCATCTCCATACCTCTTAAGAAAGTCTGCTTATTAAAAGACAGGATAATTTTTCCAAAATAGCAATGAAGAGCAGGTCACCAGCCCTACACAGTTTGCAACCACAAAAACAAAGCTGCGCAGAGCTTCCCACTAGCTGTACATACAGAGCCAGATCTACCACTAAGGAGAGTGAAGCAGCCACCTCAGGTGGCAAATACTGAGGAGCAGAGAGATGGGGAGGCTCCTTGGAGGTGTTGAAAGACCGAACTTGGGGATGCCATGAAACCTGTTCTACACATTCTTACTATACTCAGCATGTCCACCAACATTTCACAAATGAAAGTTAAACTACATGGACAAGCAATACCAGAAAAAAAGTGGTTAAGATAGCAAAAGTTATTAATAAGGAAGTACACACAAAGTAGGAGAACCTGCAGCAGTTTGCTTTTGCCTCAATCTACCAGGAAGTGCAAGATTCCCGTTCCCTTCTCTCTTCCTGTCCCCACTCCAGTTAATTGAGTGCAAACTACTTTTGTCCTTTGAACTCAGTTTGCAGCAATGGAAGTAATATAAGGAAAAAGAGGGGAACATGGAAAGAGGAGAGAGAAACTGACAGCTGAAAAAGGGAGTCATCAGAAGTTTAATTGGGAGAGTCCATGGCAGATCAGGACAATAGGATGGTGGGCCTCAGATATAGTGGCAGACATGAGCCCTTTCCACATGGCATTTGCCATGCGAAAGGGTGCCTGGAGTGTCGTGTGATTATGAGGAGTGATCTGCACAACACACTCACAATCACGCAATGCTCCAGGGGCCAGAAGGCGCCAATCACGCACTTTTTCATATTTGGCTGGAAGTCGAAAATTGTGCGCGATCGCGCATTGCTCCCGGGCCCCACACACACTTACCTGGCATGCGGAGCCTCCGGAGCCGTCGCGCTTCCTGCCCCAGCGCAGCCTGAGAAACTCCCAGGCTGCACTGCGGAAGGAAGAGGTGGGCCTCTCATGCAAACAGGCAGCTTGTGCGGAGCTGAAGCAGCAGGGATGCGAGAGCCTCTTGCTGGAGGCTGCTCATGCAATCCCTGCACCCCAGCACTGGAAAAAGGTAAGGTGCGGAAAGGGCCATGGTCCCACTAAAAGGATAGGAAACTGGAGGGGACACCATTTTATCTTTTACCTCAAAAAGTTTTCAGCTGGCCTTCCGTTGTGTATCCAGAGCTTGCGAAAGTTATGCAGCCATGTTGGATGCATAATTTTGGGAGCTGTAGTTCAAAAATGAATGCCAGGGTAGTGTAGTGGTTTGAGCATTGACTTATGGCCCTGGAGAGCAGAGTTCAATTCCCTGCTTGGCCATGGAAACCCATTGGTTGACCTTGAGCACATCACACACTCTCAGCCCCAGAAAACCCCATGATAGGATCGCCTTAGGATTGCCATAAGTCGGAAACAACTTGAAGGCACACAACAACAATAATAACAAAAAGAAGTTAGGTTTTTTAAAGGGATTTATCATGCTCTGGCTGAGTGCTTTTAAGTGGTTCACAGCCCCTTTGCCTTTTCAGTCTGAGGCTTGTTAGAACCTGGTACACCAACAGCCTAAAGGGCCGCATTCTGCTTAGTGGGTGCCAATATCACGCAGGTTTGTAGGACAAAGAGCAAGTCTAAAGTGACTGTTGGGTGGCTAATCACAGCAAGCGTGTCAGCTGTAAACCTCCTGTAGTTTGCCTTCAGGTCCTGAGATATCTTTCTGTATATCCTCTCTTAAGATCACAATCCTGCTGAATAGATTTTACCAATGAATATAGCTTTTCTTCTTGGCTGCTATGGTCTCTAATGAGGAAGCCATAAATAAAAATAGGATTATACGAGAACTGTCAGCCTACAGATGACTTCACAGAAAGAGGCACCCAAACTTTTTTTTTCAAGGAGGCAAGCATAATCTCCAAGATTGCATTTCAGATTCGTCACTTCTCAGCTCGTCATCATCTCTTTTCAGAGTGCATGTCAAAGTCCACTTCTTAGTATAAGCAAATAAGGTTCACAGAACCCACACCATTGAAAGAGTTCCTTAGAACGGGATGGGAAGTCTCTGCAGGAAAGCCAAGTTCCTGTTTAGCCTAGAGCTTGATGTACTCTTTGACCTCATTTCACCAAGGATAGTGAGCCCATTATGATAGGAGACTCTTTACCAATTGCAAGTTGGGGGTGATGTTGAGTGAGTGTGCTTTCATACGTAAATAACAGTAATCCTTCCATAGGGGTGGGTGGCAGCGGTATCAAAGAAAATCTTTTGCCATGACATGCAAGTTTGCGATGTCGGAAGTGAGTTCATTGTGTTTGTTTGTTTGGTCTGCAGTGTGTTACCATCAAGTCCCAAACACTGATGGTAGCCTTCAAGTAGCAGGCTTAAATCACACTACCAACAGTGGGGGCGAAAAACAGGGTCTCAACTACATTCACTTGGTTAATAAAGTCTCTGACAAAGATGATCCTTTTTACAGACTTTTTCCACCTGCCCAATCTTTTCTTCCTTATCCTCTGTTTAGCTGGGAGCTTTTTTTTAGCACCCTCAACATTGGGAGGATGGTGAAAGAAGGATGGAGAAACTTAGGCCATTTCCACCCTACACTGTTATAGTGCTATAATTCTACTTCCAACATCCTGTGGAGTTCTGAGTTTTGTAGTTTACTGAGGCCAAAGAGCTCTCCGGTTGAGAATTCTAAATGTCTTTCCCTAAACTGCAAATCCCAGGATTCCATAACATGTTAAAAGTGGAATAATAGCACTATAACAATGTTGGGCAGAAATGGCCATAGTCTTTTACTATTGGGTTGCAGCAGAATTTCCTATATTTCCTTTCCTTTCTGTAAAATCATGTTTATGCAGGCTAAAAATCCATGGGAAGAAAGGGCGAGTGTTACCCTTCTCCCTCCACTGCTGCTTCTGAATTGCACAGAGACATCCCCCGTGTATTAGAGGAAACTCTCCTCTTTACACTCTAACTTTGCTCATGGGAAGAGTAATGGAAACAAGTGATAAGAAAATAGAGTGGTGTGCTGTCCCTCCTCCCATGTTGAGTGTACTTTCAGAATGTTGGAGTGTAGCTTATATAAGATATCTGGAATTTCTGAAGTTTGCTAGAGCAAATCTGAAAAATCTTAGAATAGCTTGATGTTTTTGTTATTGTTGTTTGACTTCAAGTATTTTCCAACTTACGGCACCCCTAAGATGAATCTATCACAGGGCTTTCTTGGTAAGCTTTCTTCAGAGAAGGTTTACCATGGCCTTCCTCTGAGGTGGAGAGAGAGTGACTTGCCCAAGGTCACCCAGAGGATTTCTGTGGCCGAGTGGGGATTTGAAGCCTGGTCTCCTAGGTTCCTATTCTAACATTCAAACCACTACAACACATCTTGTTGTATTGCTGTTCCTTGTTTTATGGTCGTTTTATGGTTTCCTGCTTCGGGTTATAAAAAATAAACTTTGAAGAAATGTGGGAAGGAAGGAAGGTTTCCCACATACTCAATAATTGTGCAATGAGAACTCAGTATATTTAGTAAGTGTATAGGAGGAAGGGAATGGAAAATTGAGTGCATGGTGGACTCTGCAAATTAAAGTCCAAAAAGTAACTTTTCCAAGCTCTGTCGTGGTAGGAATCAAAGTAGGCTGTGGACGAGACAGAGTCTCCTTCCTTCTGCAGTACTGATACCATGGTCTTCTTTATCCTAACAGGCCTCGCAGACTGGCATATCAACCGTCCAGCAAAAATGAGGTAGTTGCTAACAACTACCAACAGAGATTCAAACCCTGGTCTCCAGAGTCCTAATCTAACCGCTATGCCATGCTGGCTTTCCTTAGAACAGCACAACTAACAGTAACTTTTAGGAATACTAAAACACACAGGGATACTTCCAGGTTACCTGTGGGCACCATATCTTGGTTTTGCCCCTAAACTCTCCCTGTGGAAGTGAGAGCTGCTAATAGGAAAACAGTCTTGGATTTTAGCCTTAGTCTATTGGCAATCATTAAACAAAAGGGCCTCAGAAATTATTTTGTGCCAAATTTTGCTTATGAAGTAGAAAATAATGGTGTTGCTTTTTCAAGGGCCATTCCCAGTCCTTCTGCTGCAGGACAAAATGGTGTAAAGAGGTAGGCCATTTCCACACTAGCCTGTTATAGTGCTGTTATTCCACTTTCAACATCCTGTGGAATCCTGGGGATTGCAGTTTTGGGAGGGGCCTTTGAGGCACCTCCCTAAACTGCAAACCCCAGGATTCCATAGGATGTTGAAAGTGGAATAATAGTGCTAAAACAGACTAGTGCAGATATGGCTGTAGACAGCTATAATTCATCTCCATATTAACTAATGTTCCATGTGGTATGCCACCCTGTTTTACGCATTTCATATTTTATGTATTTTAAGCCAAAATCTGTTATTTCTTCTCATGCTGGTCTACAACCGTAGTAAAATTGATTGAATGTTCCATGTGGCAGCATAACTTAATTTTTCACAACAAATGTGCAATCTTATCTTTTCTTTTCCTTTTTTCTGTTTTGGAAAAACACAAGAACATTGTCAGTATGTGTCACAAATACATACTGAGCATAGTGGAATAGCACACAAGTGAGTGCCTGAACAAACAACCAGCTTAATGCTGAGTTATGCTGTGATTCACGTAATAGGTGTTCATTCTTTGTGAAAACAGCACATTAAGAGTATGTGTGGACAAATACAGAGTGACAGTTTTCCTGATGTTGCAACATGTAGTTATTGTACATATCTGTGCATGGCCAACAGGTGGAGCATTGTATGGTTGTGACAGCCAGTGTTGACTATAGGAGACTTGACCAAACTCTCGCCTTAATTTCATGGCTCTGTGTCAACGAGACTGACATACAGACCCCCCTCCTCTTGCAACAGCCGCTAATTCTGCTTTTTCTCTTGGTTTTATTTAGGTCAGCCGCACAGCCTTTTATACATGTGATGCCAAACCTATGGAAAACTTGTTCATGCTATAGACAATAATCTGGCCTTTTAAAAAATAGGTTGTCTTGGCAGTTAAAATTCCCCTTTTTTTTATGGCTGTATCAAATAAATAACCCAAAGACTTTGAGGGTGGGTGTCCTTTTTTAAAAATAGCATTGCTTCCAAAGCATTCGCTTTTAGTGTGCGTATCAAGCAGTAGTCATGGTCCAGCTCTGTGGTTCTTGATCTTGTGGATGTTGATGTATACTCAGAGCTTTGTGCCAAAGACATTTATTTCCCTGAAACCCCTCAGGCCATGTGTTCCTCAGATCTATTAAAGGCAACACATAGTTTCTCCTCCCCCTCCCCTGTCATTTGCTAACTTTCTTTAGCAGACTCTTTTCCTTTTCTAATCATTTCCTTGGTGTGGATTATCACCCATTATCTGGTTTAATCCAAGTCAGGACTAATTGGTTGCAGTGATTCTGTAACCCAGAAAAGCACGGGGCTCTCTGGTCGTGTGATGTTAGAAGCACCACGTGAGATAGTTGTCCAGTGGAGCCAAGCCATACTAATTTGCCCCACTTAGAGACTGCTTGGTCATCTTGCCTCTTGGTCTCTCCCCAGTGTGACAACTCGCTTAAGCAGCTTACGACTCAAAGGCTAGGGGAGAGTTGTGCTCTTTGTGATAAAGACAGAGCTATATATTTGGTGAAGTCTCCATAAGAACAAACACATCTCACTAAAACAACTCATGTATTTGGTTCGTACTTCAGCCAACAGGTCACTCGCATGTGAAACACTCTTGGAACCTTATCACACTATACCACTATAGCGTTATAGTCCACTTTATTAAATATTTTTATTAAAAGTTTCGTTGCATAAAAAATAGAGTGGATGTACCCTATTATCGGATATATCACACCCTCTCCCTCCCACTTCCATATTATTTTACTCCAGTTGAGTCTTCTTTGTTTCCATTTACCAAAAGAAAAAGAAAGAACAACAGTTACATTTTACAGAAGAGAAAACAATTACATTATCTCTTTCTTTGCTTTCATATACTTTTAAATTTTTATCCATTCCAAAACTCCTTTCCATTCCCTTTCAAAGTTCTGGATAGGTTTATTTTTCAATGAAAATATAGTCCACTTTAACTGCCGTGGCAACATCCAGCGAATCCTGGGATTTGAAATTTAGGGAGCGGCATTTGGAATTCTCAGTCAGAGAGCTCCTGGACCTCACTAACCTACAAACCCCAGAATTCCACAGGATGTTGCTATGGAAATTAAAATGGAATATAGTCCTATAACAGTGTAGTGTGATAACGACTTGTGATTTTTGAAATATCGAACAAGAAGGGATGATGAATCACCAAGCTATTCAAGGTTCCCTTAGAGCCCATCTCAGGGGAAAGAAGAGGCATAAATCCAATCAATCAATCAATCAACCAATCAAAGAAGGTAATTGCTAAAGTGTTCACTAATTAACAAGGCCAAAGGAGCAGCCCTGACATTAGGCAGAGTGAGACACTTGCCTCAGACAACAGACAAAAGTATTACTGTTTTGTGGGTTTTGTATTTTGTGATATTTTACAGATACTTGAAAGTGGCAGCAAATTGTTGGAGGAGAGAGCTGTGGGCCTTGGGGCTTGTCCCATGATACTAAGCTAATGTTGACATATTCCCTTTTCAGACAGATTTTACTTAGATTCTCGGCATCCCATGGTGCCTGTTGCAACCATCATTTGGCCCCAATTCCAAGCTTTCACTGAAAGGAGAAGCAAGTCTCCAGCCCTTGCAAGAGCTTACAAGGACAAAAGGTGGAGACACTCTTCTGTGACAGTGTTCTGCAAGAAACAAGTCTGATTCTGCCTTTCGGACGGGAAAGAAGAGAGGGATCACTGCAGGGAAATGGGGGCACACTGAACAGGTATGAGGTGAGATGAGGGAAGCTGTAATACAAAAAGTAATTTCTGCAAGCTCTGAACTGCCAGTATAGTTGGCTTTTGAACATGGAGCAGGAGAGGAAATCATCTTGGTTTTGCCTCAAAATTCAGCAAAAGTCTCAGCTGGCCTTACAAGATAATGTGGCAAACACAAAGTCAAGGAATTCTACCCATCAGTGTCTGTGGCATCTCCAGATCCATTTCCCAAATTTAGACCATTTCTGCACTAGACTGTTATTGTGCTATGATTCCACTTTCAACATCCTATGGAATCCTGGGGTTTGTAGCTTAGGGAGGGGACTCAAAGGTGCAGAAATGGCCTTAGTCTCAGTTCTGGATGACAAAGTTAATCTACAAAGTTCATCAGAAGGCTGTCTTCTCCTTCGGGCTGTTTGGATTATTGTTTATTTTTTATCTGTCAGTATACATCCATTTTCATTGAGAGGCTGGATCTGGAAGGGGCTATCACTCAAAAGTCTTCTTCTTCCCTCACCATTTGTAAGCTATTGAGACTAAGCGCGCATGGCTTGAAATACATTGCCCAAAGGTACTTTACTATCTGAAAAATGTAAAACTAAGGCCATTTCCGCACTACACTCTTATAGCGTGATGATTCCACTTTCAACATCCTCTGGAATCCTGGGGTTTGCAGTTTCAGGAGGGGCTGGCTGGCCCCTCCCAAAACTGCAAACCCCAGGTTCCAGAGGATGTTGAAAGTGGAATCATCACGCTATAAGAGTGTAGTGTGGAAATGGCCTCAATTTGGGTGCGTTAATTTGAATTAGAACCACTCCGCCCTGCCCTGCCATGGTCCTGAAAAGCACAGGCCCTTCCTGCAGAGCATTTAGGACACTACACTGCAGGGAGGGAAGGGTTAAATTTCTCTCATTTGTGCACTTGGTCCTAAGCCAGGACCCACACACACTCATGCTTGATTTTACAGTGGTCCCTCAGTATGACGTAGGATTGTCAGAGTGAGACCTGGAGGTCATATGCTCCTACTGTCTGAATTTGGCAGGAACTGTCCCAATTAATCCTCTGTCATCCTGTTTTTTTTTTAGCTGCTCTTAAAATGTCCCACTTTCTCTCTCTGTCTCCCACTTTCCCCCTTTATCCTCAGCTTACTTCCTTCGGTGCAAATTGAACTCAAAGTGCAAAAGTAGACTGTAGTCAATTGACTCAGCAGAGGGAGAGGAGAGGAGGGGCTGGAATCATGTTCTTCCCAGAAGGTCCGGGCAAAAGCAAACTTCTGCAAACTCTTCCAGCTGGTTTTTTTCTTTCTCATTAATAGCTTTTGCCATCTTGACCACACTCTGATGTTGCTTGGTGAATTTTATCTCTGGTTTCGTCTGTGAAATGTTGGAGAGTGTGGGAGAGAGGGGGAATTTATTATGTGGTTGTGTGACAAGCAACACCTGCTGAAATTCCTTTTTCTGTGCAACCATTAAGTGTACAGGAGTCCTCTCCACTAATCAACTGTTAGGCTCTTACACCAAGAGCCTCTCCTGCTGTGAGTAGATCAGTCTCTGCCATGTCCTAATTAAAAAAAGGAAAAAGGAAAACAAATCCTCTATTTAAACTTGCGCAAGATAGTCATGTTTGATATTTATGCCCTGTTAGTTCCAAGTGTATTTTGAAGAGCTGCAAAAGATCAACGAGCCCTGAGGCCTGGCTGCTTCTTTTCCTGTGCTATGCTGTCACATAGTTTAGACCTGCATCATGGTTCCCCATGAGCCGGAATCTATGAAACAGTTCTGGGGGGAGTGGGGGAATCATTCCTTTGGCTTCTAGATCGTGTTGTATAAATGTTTTGGTGTGAGGAATGAACCTTGTTCTCCTTTCTTTCCAGACACCCAATCTGCACTGTGCCCTTTAAAGAATCTTAATAGTAAGATAAAGAATGCACTCATGATAGTATGGCCATTCTGGTCTGAGGACAAGGAGCAGAAGAATAACAGTGGACTACCAATATATAACATATTCCAAAGGGAATGTAGGGAAAAACCCCTCTCCCTTGCTTTGATGCTGCACACACACATTTGAAGAAGTTCAGGCTAAAGTAAGGGAAGGTAACTTTTGAGAAGTAGGAAAGCAGCAACAACTACAAGGCTGTGAAGAAGGGTGGGTGTGGGGCTCCAAAGGCCTCAGACCTCTGGTGGGCCAGGCCTTTGGGGCTTGAATTGTGGGGAAAACAACCATTACATTATTAAATAAATGTTGGTATCTCAACAGACCAGAGAGAGGCTGTGATGTCTGTTGGTAAATCTCAACATACCCAAGTTTTCTACAAACACCAGCATGTATGAGTAAGTTTCAGATGTACTAAAGCAAACTAAAAACCTTGAGACCAGAACTATTAGGCCCTACTGGTAAAGGTTACACCTAAACCCAAGTCACTTAAAAACATGTTTAAAGAAATTTATAACATTTGGTTTGTAGGGTGATTTAGGGAGTGAGCCTAATCATGCATTTTGTACCAGATGCCGGTGTCGTTCTCAGCAGCCCTGAACAGTACTTTTAGGCCTATTTTCTATAAGAACACCCAAGGTGGGGAAAAGGAGGGCGAGAATGGAATTGACTGACTTACAGGTCCACTTTCTAATTCCAAGGCACATTTTATCTGGTGGTCTATAATTGCTGCACATTGGGAGCAGGACTGTGCCTTTGATAAAACTCATGATTCCAGCTGCCATCATTTTGATTTGACAGGGGTGGGGGGGAGAGAGAGGTGTCTTGGAAAGAGACATAAGAATGCTGAGTAGTAATGCTTTTCACTAATTCTTCCCTTGAAAGACTGGTTTTGATGTGTGGAAATATTGAGATACCATGGCAGTTAGGCAAGATGGCAAGTACAGATGGAGAGATGGCAATTGTTCCAATGGTACCTCATTATTCTATTTTTTAAAAAGGCTAATCTTGTTTTCAAACACTGTAATTTCCTAGGTCCTGCATCTATCCTTCTGAAACTTTGCAGGTTTGTGGACTTTAGACACCTCCATGATGTACATCATTTCCATGTAAATTATTCCCCAAAATGCAGATGGAGAGAAGATAAATAGAACCATTCCCCAACCAAACTGTAACACTTACCATTCACCTAAATCCCAGCATCTGTTTTTCTGAAACCTTCCAGGTTTGTTATCCTGTCCGTCATTGTCTGAACAACAGTGGGTAAGGAACCCAAGGGATAATGGTGTTCTTTATTGGATAACGTCCATATGGGAAGTCTGTTCTTGCACAAAAATTCCTGCATTTTATCACCTAAAATTTGAGAGCCTTGGTTTCCTCTGAAGAAACGCCTATGACTGAGCATTTGTTCAAATTCTGTTACAAATTATAATTTTAAAAAGTTTTAGTATTTCCATTTTAAAAAGATCAACCTTGAAAGTCATGTAGCATCCCTGCTCCCTGCCCCTCAAAAACAACCTGAAATTTGTTCTTGTGGGTTTTTTGGGCTTTGAGACCGTGTTCTGGTTGTATTTTCTCCTGACGTTTCACCTGCATCTGTGGCTGGCATCTTCAGAGGAAACGTCAGGAGAAAATACAACCAGAACATGGTCTCAAAGCCCGAAAAACCCACAAGAACCAATAGATTCTGGCTGTGGAAGCCTTTGACTCTGCAACCTGACATTTATTTATTTGTAATTTGGTTGCAAGGCTAGCATGCATGCATACAGAGGCCAGAATGCATACAGGTTTAGTCCAATTCTAACTAAGAAAAAATAAATTGTGGCTATTTTTAGATTTCTGGTGATATTAACAAGGTTCAAATTGATTAGTTTCTGGTCTCAGTTCTATTTTGGGATGATAAAATTCAAACAGCCTGACTCTAAACTGGTCCAGAAGAAAGCAGGCTGTTTTCTAAAAATATGAATCAGGGTCTTAAACAAATCTAGTGGTTGGGATACATCCCTATGAACTGGTTTTCTCCAACCAGAAGGCCTCCAAATGTATTAGGATACAAACCCCACCACCACCATCTTTCTCAGGCAGCAGGTCCAAAGAGCATCTGATTGGGGAAATGTGTTAAACTCCATAGCTCTTTCATTAAGATTTAGATCTTCAGTTCTGAATTCTAGTGTTTGTAAACTGATCTAACACCATTAATATCATCAGTGGTATGATATGGATTAGCTGCCAGATTTAATAAGCACTTCATATTATTAAAAGTTTGAATGGCATTTGTCATGCGAAAGGGCCTCCGGAGTGTCGCGCGATTGCGAGGAGCATTTCAGACGACATCCTCGCAATCGCGTGACGCTGCCAGGGCCAGCAGGCACCAATCGCGCACTATATCATTTTCAGCTTTTAGTCAAAAAAATGGTGTACGATCACACGTTGCTACAGGGCCCTACATGCACTTACCATATGTGTGGAGCCTCCAGGGCCACAGCCCTCAGGCTCCCCCCCGCCCCAGTGCAGCCTGGGAAAATACCCAGCTGCACTGCGGAAGGAAGAGGTGGAGCCCTCATGCAGAGCAGAAGCAGCAGGGACGCAAGAACCTCACGGAAGAGGCTGCTTGCATGATCCCTCCGCGACCATGCTAGACACAGGTAAGTTGCAGAAAGGGCCTTGGTCATGTTGCATGATGAGTCTGAGACTAGGGCCATTTCTGCCCAACAGTGTGATAGTGCTGTTATTCCAATTTCAACATCCTATGGAATTCTGGGGTTTGTAGTTTACTGAGGCCAAAGAGCTCTCTGGCTGAGATTCTAAATGCCCCTCCCTAAACTGCAAACCCCAGGATTCCATAGGATTTTGACAGTGGAATAATAGCTCTATAACAGTGTAGTGTGGAAATAGCCTAGGTCTCTGTTTCATAGAAATCCCTTGACATCTAAAAAAACACAGGATTCAAGAACCAGTGAACCAATTATCCTTCCATATATTTTAGGGTCTTCTTCATCTTTTAACAGATTTAGTTAGTGTGCCCCAGACACTGATACATCCAATGTTACATGAATGGGACTTCTGTTCACACAGCGAGTTTCCCTCCTCCTCTTTCCCTTGGAACCCTATGCCTGTGGACACCTACCCTCCATCAGCTCCAGACAGTTGCCTCCAATCTTCCCAAGCAGATTTGGGAAATAAAGTGGGATTGCATGGATAGGGGAAGAGAAATTAGATTCTGCAATGGTTTAATTGGGAAAAAGGAAAACATTGGATATAATTCACAGTAGGCAGAAACCATCCAAGTTTAAGTTTTTCAGCCTTACAGTTACATTGAAAGGAGAGAAGTGCATATCTAGTTTTCTCCCATTGAAATTAATCTGACAACACTTTGTATTGGCTACCTTATATCCTACAGATGTGACCTACAAGACGTGAAACATTCTTATTAGACTCTTCTGATCACCAAATGATGGCCTAGTTTTCACATAGATAGTAAATATCTATACCAATTCAGTATGCGGGGAGGAATTCTCATAAATGAGTGCTCCTCTGTCTGAATAATAGTTTTTTTTTAAAAAAAATGCCTTTGTAAACTAGATGCCAGAGAGAAAAGTTCTGCTCTAACCTTACCAACATACCAATTTCTGTGAGCAAAGTGTGTGTCTACAGTAGTATGGCAATGCATTGAATCCTGTACCTCCACACCAGAGCTTGGAAAAGTTACTTTGTGGACTAGAATCCATCAGCCGTGATGAGCAAGAAATTCTGGGAGTTGTAATCTCAAAAATCATTTTTCCAAGTCTCCTCTTGCTCCATTCTAAGAAGTTACAGCTCCAAAACAGGCTTACTCCCTGCTAGGCTTATGTCAGTAATGTAAAAAGGGTTATTTTTTGTGCAGGTAAATGTTACTTGTTTCCTTTAAAAGGATGCCAAAGGTTTAATAGTTGGCAGGGAAATTCAAGGAGACACATCTGGAGGATGTACAAATCAGGGAAGAACTTAAAATCTGGCAATCGTGTCGGAAAAGATGATGGTGAAGTGTGTTTCTTAATTAGCTAAAAAGGGGGCTATTTGTCAGTTCAGCTTGGACTATGCTTCCTTTCTCAAGATGTTTCCACATACCAAGTGTGGACGGAAGATAACTGTATTTCATGATCTGATGGTGGTGATTTCCAGCAAGAGGTCAGAGACAGACCACATTTTTCTAATATTGTTGCTAGCCTTTTTTTTTAATGGAATTAACACACCTGCCTAAAGTGACATGGAAATAAAGGAACCTTTGGCTGTGTGAGGCAAAGGACAAGATGGTGTCCCCCTCTGTTCAAGCAGGGCCATGAAGGATACTTACAAAAACTGTTGCTATATGATAACCAATGCCATTTCCGCACTACACTCTTATAGCGTGATTATTCCACTTTCAACATCCTTTGGAATCCTGGGGTTTGCAGTTTTGGGAGGGGTTGGAAACTGCAAACCCCAGGATTCCAAAGGATGTTGAAAGTGGAATAATCGCGCTATAGGAGTGTGGTGCGGAAATGGCCCAAGATTTGTGTTTCTAAATGAAGCTTAGAGACATGCAGACCTGAATGGACCATGTTTGAAATTTTAAAGCTCTTTTGCCTCGTAGTCAGATGCAATTCCATCTATCGTCTTAACGAATGCAGCTTTCTTCCTCTTCAACGCTTTTACTTTAAAAGGTCAGACAACTCACATAAGGACTTTAAAATCAAGTCTTCATGTGAGTTGTCTGACCTATTCCTTTTGACACTTCTGATTTACCTAATGCCTTTTTTGTATTTCTTTAATCTCTGTTGAACCAACGTCGCTTATGTGGTCTGATGGCTTGGGAAGACTCAGGCTAGAGTAAAGGATGCCACAAGATTCTTTAAAACAACAACAACAACAATCAAGAGATATGTTCATAATTGGGTTTCCCACAAAACACACTTGTGTATCATGATGTACTTATCCCTAGGACAGTCCCATTTCTGTCATGGTTTCCTTTGAGCTGAATAGCCTTCTGACACAGAGAGCTCCACTTTGGCGTTTTGTAGTCTTTTTTGAAGATTCCCATGACACAAATGGGCCAGTTAGGACTGTGTAACAGCCAGAAGGAAAGAGGCCAGAATGACCATATTACACCAAAAATTGATTATGCTAAAAAGAGTTGGGAACAGTGGACACACTTGAGGTATTATAGAACTAAAACTCTTCAGATATTATTAAATATCCTTAAATTCCCAGAGGCCACCAATTCAGGATAGAAATGCAATGAACCAGTCAAATACAACAAAAATAGGGTGATGCTGCAAAACTTCCACAAAAACCATTCATTTTTTGGGGAAAAAATCTTTTTCTAAAAAAAAATAATAATAATCAGTATTTATGAAAACATTTTGGAACTGAAGCTTCTGAACAGGCAAAGCAGCAAAATCCACCAGGGACAGGTGAATAGCTGAGGAATAATGCAGCAAACCATAAAACTGTGGGGGAATTGAAAGATTTTTAGTAATAAGTCTCCCAATCAGCAGAGTATTTTGTAATTCACTGGCAGAAATTGAACAAATTACCAGTCCCACTTTATCATCTCCACCCCAGATACACTTAGGCCCTTTTCGCACGGTATTTCCGATGTGAAAGGGCCCCTTAGTGTCACATAAATGTGAGGAGCAGTCCACATGACGCACTCACATTTGCGTGATGCTCAAGGGCCTGACGTGGACCGTGCATGCATTTTTTCATTTTCAGCTTAAAGCCGAAAATGCTGTGCGATCACGCATCACTCCGGGGCCCCGTGCACACTTACCTGGCATGCAGAGCCTCGGGAGCTGAGCCGGTTGGGCTTCCTGTGCAGTGTAGGCTGGGAAAGGTCCCAGGCTGCACTGTGAAAGGAAGAAGAGGAGCGCTCGCGTGACCAGGAAGCAGCTGTGGAGCCAATGGGACCGGGACGCGAGAGGCTCTCGCTGGAGGCTGCTCGTGCGGGTCCTGCACCCCAGCTCCATGAAAGGGTAAGGTGCAAAAAGGGTCTTAATCTAGCTCAAAATAAACACAAACAGTTTGGTTAAAAGTATGTAAAAGGATTTACTCACATAATCTTGTGCATAGTTTACACAGGTTCAAATTCTTGAAGAAAAGTAAGAAGAAATTAAGCAGTCACATGCTTACAGGGAAGCATGCTTGCCAGAGAATTGGAGAGCACGTGCTTGCAGGGAAGCTGAAGAACAAAAAGGAAGAGGAAGAGAACATGCAAGGGGAAGTGGGTGTTGACTAAACAACAGGATGTTTACTCTTGGCAGTCCCCTTCTATGCCTACAATACACATGCAAACTAATTAGCCAGTTAATTAAACGTGCAAAGGTTGCCACTCCCAACGAAAACTTCCACAGAAGTCACATATCAGTATCCATTCCATGGAGGAGAAAAAATCAGTGCACCAGAAAATGGCCCCAAATACCAACTAATTGAACCAGTCTAATCCATCAGTCACACATGATTAGATGGGAGTGATCCAACAAGCCACAAAACCTCCACAGGATCTTCTTTCTAGTCCCTGTTTTAGGCCCAAATCTGTTTTTATAGACAATGTTCCAGAATCCCAACTTCCTGGGAAACTGGACCTAGCAAATTCACAGGCTCCACATGACTAGATGAGAGTAATAAAACAATACATTAATTCTCACAGATAGCATGTATTGGTGCAGATGTTAGCCACATATTATTCTGAGGAAATGAAATACAGTTATGCTATTTCTTCTTATCAATCAATCAATCAATCAATCAATCAACTAAAACAGTAGTTATTTCTAGCTCATTATTGCCACACTTTGCTCAAAATATTGCATAATGGGCCATTATGGTTGTAACTAGGCAAGAGATAATCTCATTGCTTTCGCAGTATAAATGAGTTGCATTTATCATTACACAATGTGTGTAGCCTCACTATTCATTTGTTTTGTTCCATAGAAGCAGTTTGTAGCATTTTGATATTCTTTCAAAATGCAACTAAAAAGTTACTATTTTAGCTACTTTTGAACAACTGAAGAGTTACTTAAAAATGCAACTTTAATGGTAACTACTGGAGCAACTTTCTAAGAAATGCAACTAAGAACTTTTTTTAAAAAAAATCACATTCTAAACTCTTGTTTCTGAGTCAAACAGACCAATAAATAAATAAAATATTCCCCTTTCATTGGACTAGATGAAATAACCATGAAAACTTTGAAGAATCCAAGATCTGCAAAGACAGTGTCCGACAGAAACAGCTGCTTATTTATTGACTCTCCTTCTCAGAAGTCTATTCAGGAGTCAAATGGAATGGACTGATGGAGTGAAGTTCCTAGACTATGACCCTTTCTGCACGAGGCGAGGGAATCGCTCCGTGCCATTACCTACCGCTTCTTCTGGGGTCTGAAGCAGCGCAGACTGCCCCTGAAGCCCTTCCGCAGGGCTCCTCCTTGGTCCAGGGCAAATTGGAGCAGTGCAAGGTCTGTAGATTCGCACTGCTCCAGCTTCCAAAATGGTGGCTTCTGGCTTCCAAAATGGCAGCTTCCAGCTTCCAAAATGGTGGTGTCCAGTTGGTCGTGGGTTCTGACCAACTGCTGAAGCTCGCCACGCCTAAAGCCCACCCTCCACAGATCGCAGGCTCACATTGGTGCGAGCCTGCGAATCTGCACAAGGGAGCAGGAATGCCATGGTGCATTCCAGGAAAATAAAGACCTGTTTTTTGCAGTCTTTAGAAAACATGCTGGAGGACCACTTGGGGTCATTTTGGAGCGGACTGAGGTGCGGATCTCCGGTGAGTAGTCCATTCCTAGTCCGCTTCAAGGTGCAGACGACCTCCATGAGAGGACGCACTGCTCTGTTCTAATTGCCTGGTGCGGAAAGGGCCTATGGTGGGCAACCTTCAGGCCTCAAGCCTCTCCCCATCCCCCAAGTGCCATTTTCTAAAGGCGAGAGGACAACACTGGTCAGGGATTCCATCCATATGCTGAACACCTCTCTGGACTACAGGCAGTGTGTGAAGTGAGCCACACTTTCAGCTAGCAGTCCCTGAAGATGGATGAGTCATGAAATCTGTATCATCCACCACAAGACTATATGGAAATAAGATTATACCGAAATAATCCAACCCATGCACTGTATAAAGGAATGCTTCCTTTTCCCTTTTCTTGTGTTTCCTGTATAACCATTTTAGGAAAGAGGATTAGAGAAGCCTTTAATCTGTGTGGTCCTCTGGCTGCCCCTTTGATCTGACATTATGACTGGTGATTTTAGTGGCTCTGGCCTGTGCAGAAGTTGATGTTCTGGGCCATTCTGTTCTCTTCTGGATGGTTTCTGGGTGTTAATGGCACAAAGAAAGAACAACAGTTGAGCTGGCACACCCATCACATCCCACACCACATCACTTTTTTTTTTTTTTAAATAAGAGGGGATGTTCCAGCCTGTTCTGGCCTGTTGAAAATCTTCACTTGAAATTAATTTTTAGTTTGTGGCTTCCCAGTTTGGACATCATGGGGTAATTTGTGCTTAGGGCAAGGAAGGAAAGGGAGCATGAGATGAATTGAACTTGGAAATCTACTTTCAAAAGCTAATTAGAGCCCTCCACTCTGCGCCTTATTCCTTATTAATCAGTTTACTGTTTTCTAATTCATTTTGGAGAGACAGGGAGGAGTGTTGCTACTTACCTTATCTATACAAGGTGGTTGGGGGTTGTTCCAATGTTTTTTCTTTGAAAATAAGACTCCTATGCCATTCAGAGCTGCATAAAACCCTGCTACGCACAAGCCAAATCAGACTAAGGGCCTTTTCGCACTACACTGTTATAGTGCTATTATTCCATTTTCAACATTCTATGGAATCCTGGAGTTTGCACTTTAGGGAAGGGTATTTAGAATTCTCAGTAAACTACCACCCCCAGAATTCCACAGGATGCTTAAAGTGGATTAATAGCACTATCACAGTGTAGTGCGGAAAGGCTCTAACCTAGAATGAAGCAACACCTTAGCCATAGCAGGAAATGCAGCTGGCACATGTACCATCCAAAAGCCCCCAAGTAATGACAAATACCCTAAATGTATGAGATTCTGTCTGATCTTGGAAGCTAAGCAGGGTCAGCCCTGGTTAGTACTTGGATGGGAGCCTTCCAACAAATGCTGGATGCTATGGGCTATATTTCAGAGGAAGGAACTGGCAAAACTACCTCTACATGTTCCTTGCCTAAGAAAACTCTATGAAATTCATGGGCTTGCCATAAGTCAATGGGCAACTTGAAAGTATATACACACACACAAACACACACACACACACACACACAACTGCCAAAGAAGCATGATTCAGCGGGCAAAACCCCATGAACTGTTACATCATCTCTTGTTCACCATGCAATAGGAATGAGACTTTTCAATCCAGAAAGTAACTTCTTGAAGGCCACATCATTTCTCATAGCAAGTTCCTTCCAACTCCTGGAGAAAAGCATGTAGAAAATGAGAAGAGATCAGGAGCCCCTGATTTCTTAGCGACCTCTATACCATAGTCTGGAGGAGTGGGAACATGATGTCTGTATCTGAACCTAATAAACGGATATAATGCACATGATACCAAATGACCGTTATATTAAATGAATGTGGAAGTTAAAAACAAATGAGCACGGTCGCACTGGCAAGATAAATAATGTAGGTGGCAGTACTGAAGACAAATCCAAGGTTTACTAAGAAAAAGAAAAGCATCAGAAAGAAAAGCATTGCAGTAATTATTGTTAAGAGAGGATCAAAGCAAGGTAGAGCATTCCTGTATGTGACTGGTGGATCAACAACAGAAATGGGAACCTTTGGCTCTTTGGATATTTCATATTACAGTCACTACAGTCCCTTACTGTTGGCCACACTGAGGCCATTTCCACACTAGACTGTTATAGCGCTATCATTCCACTTTCAACATCCTATGGAATCCTGGCGTTTGCAGTTCAGAGAGAGGCCACTATCATGGCGCTATCATGGTGGAAATGGTCTGAGTGAGGCTGAAAAGAGATCAAAGCTTCCATCCCAGATCCTGCTGGGTGCTAGTGGCAAGGGCAGAAATGTATGTGGTTCTCGTGTAATTTTGCTGGGTTTTCCATTCTGTTAGATCTGTATATTTCTATTTGATAGAAATGGTAGAGGTGGGTGTTCGAGGAGAGAAGTAATATCTTAAGGCCAGAGTTTACATAGCTAGGATTAGCATACATTCTCCCTTTCCTGACATTGTCACTTTTTCAGCACTAAAATTTCTATCTGGGCTCATTGTTGGTATTATCAAACGTTGCTAAATAATCAATCAAGTTGCTATTAAATACAATGAAGGTTAGGAATGTTTCTAGTTGCAATTAATACTTATACTATGGGGTATTTAAAGTGAGAGTTGTTATACTGCTCAGTAATCAGTCAGTAAATGTTTTCTCTTTTTAGCTGTTCAAAACACAGTAGCAGTAGCTCAGTGGTTGATCTAGGTCTGTTTGGGAGGGGAGCAGGGGGTGATGGAGAACAGCTGATCCCATTTGCCTGACTGGAGTGAAGGACTGTTTCTTTCTGCTAACAGTGACTAATATAGGAGTATCCACAGGACTGAGACTCCAGTAAAAAGCATTTTGAGGAATAGGGCTGTGTCCTTCCAAATGTCTTGCCCTTACAGCGGAAAGAGAAAAGGGCGGGGTCAGTACCAGTGAAGACTAAAGATAAGTTCTAGCAACAGGATAAATCTGATTTAAAAAATGAAATTAAAAATCAAAGGTTAAATAGACAATAATTAACAGAAAGGGTAAAAGAATCTATAATAGGCCATTTCTGCACTACACTGTTAAAGTACTGTTATTCCACTTTCAATATCTTCTGGCATCCTGGGGTTTGTAGTTTCCTGAGGCCAAAGAGCTCTCTGGCTGAGAATTTTAAATGCTCTTCCCTAAACTGCAAACTCCAAGATTCCATAGGATGTCGAAAGTGGAGTAATAGCACTATAACAGTGTAGTGCAGAAATGGCCTAAGAAAGACAGAAATAAGATAATTGATTCTTGAGATTGTTCGAGGCAAGTACACTGGGCCATGTGTTTAAAGAAAGACACAGTGGGTCAATGACAGACAAGTACACTAGAGAAGGTAGAACTGTATGAACAAGGATCAAGCAAGTAAGCTGAAAAAACTGAAGAAAGAAGAGGAGAACCTAGAGGAAAATGGACAATTACGGTCTACAATCTCTGGTAGCTGGCTTTTCTTTGAATCTGTGTGAAGGATTTGTTGCACCCCAAAGTAACCCTAAGAGAGGGCCCCTGAATTGGCATGACTTCCCCCATATTGGATATTGGTTAGCAAAGGTCAGTCGCAGTTAAAAACAACCTTGGCGTTGAATGGGAAATTTTTCACACTATACCGTCTTCCTCTGCTGTATGGGAATGTAGACAATGTCATTTAGGCTAAAAGACTGACCTATTGTTCCGAGTCATGTATCTCTAGGCAGACAATAGACTTGCTCCTGGACACTGTCACACCCCAAGCTACATTGATGAATTGTGCGTAGCCAAACAAACAACACCTATCAATTCGGAATTTTAAACCTATCAATCCCCTGGACTTTCCCAGGAGAAACAATACCGAGGAGAGGTCGTGATATTTGCCTAACATTATATTCCACAATCATCGCCCATTAACACCACTTTGCTAGCCGACACCTGGCCTGAGACAGAAATTGGCTATAAAAATCCTCACTTTTTGAGCCTCTTTGGAGTGCCTCCCAGACCGGACAAGGGCCCGTTTCGCTGCTATCAAGGTGTCCCACTCAAGCCTCTCAGACGCTGCTGAGAGTTAAATGCGACTCGCGTCTCTGATCCTCCTCAAACTCCACTGCGGCCAGCCTTCCAGCCCCAGGATCCAGCCTCCCCTTGGTGCTTTACACCGAGCCTTTGCTGACCTTCTCCCTCTGCAGGAAGCCTAGACTATGGTCCGTATGCCCTCTCTCCCAACTTTATTTCTGTAGCCCTTGTGTGAGTGTTTTATTATTTGCTAGCATGTGTTGACCTTCGCTGTTAGTTTTAATAAAATTACTTTAGATTATTCCTCTGACTCCTGCGTGGTTCTGACCCCGTAGACATAGGGTTAAAGATCCCTTGCCCTGACCTCTTGCAAGCTATGAGTTTCTCTGCTAATTCCCCCAGCTTGAAGTTTGTTGGGGTGTCCTCAAGATACCCCCAATTTTCAGGGTAACAGATTGCTCTTGGTTATCAGAAATGGCTACCATTTTTTAATGAGTCCTTTATTTAAACATGAAATTGGCATACAATTGAAATTATACATTTTTAATGCATTAATTGACCTAAAAAAGTCTCTCAGTTCATCCTTGGCTTGCCAACAAGGGATTTTTAACCCTTCATTCCCTGACTTTAATGTTAGGCAGACAGCTATTTTAAATTTAAAACTGTGGTCCTGCAGAAATGAACTGTACTTACATTAGGCCCTTTAAGAGAAGCTGCAGTGGGTTTCTTTTGGAAGTGTATGCACTGGGTGCAAAATATTCCATGAATGATTAGTCTTGAATTTTTGATGTTGCTGTGGGTTCCTGGGTTTACTCACTACAGAATGCTAAATTTAAACACTTGGCCTAATGGGAACACATTCAGTTCATACTCTGATATGCTTAGTAGACATGATCCATGCAACCCTAAGTTTATTCATAAGTGCATTGGAGTGGTGTGTGTGTTGTTTTAAATCCATAATTTTTTATGCAAGAACCTGGGAGCTGGGTATATTTACCCTGGAGAAGAGAAGATTAAGAGGTGACATGATAGCCATGATTAAATATTTGAATGGATATCATGTGGAAGATGGCGACAAACTTGGGTTTGTGTGTGTGTGTGTGTTTTGCTGCTCCAGAGGCCAGGGCCCTATCTGCATGCTACTGGATACTGGCGGCATCTCGTGGGGATCCCGGGAGAGCCTCTCCTAGGACGGGAGTGGAACAGGAGCACTCCCCTCTGCACTGGCTGCCTATAGGAACGGAGGAGGCATGATGGCCACACTCTTCCTTCCGCAACACAGCTGGGCACTGTCCCAGGCTGCCCTGGGGCAGGAAGCATTTCCATTGTGCTTCCTGACCCTCTGCAGTTCAGGTGAGGGCAGTGGGAGGGCTGCACAATTGCCAATCATTGAGGGGTTTTATCCATCAATGATTTGCAGCATGATTGTGTCACCTGGGGACAGGAGGAGGATGGGACACAGACAATGTTGTGGATGAGCGTCGTCCAGGAAAAGGCCTAGGACACAGAGCAAGGATTCAAACAATAGGAAAAGAGTTTCCACCTAAACATTAGGAAGAACTTCCTGATGTTAAGAGCAGTTTTACAGTGCCTTGGAGTGTGGTGGAGTCTCCTTCTTTGGAGGTTTTTAAAGAGAGGCTGGATGGCCATCTGTTGGGAGTGCTTTGATTGTCTATTCCTGCTTGGCAAGGGGTTGGACTAGATAGCTTTTGTGGTCTCTCCCAATTCAATGATTCTATGATTCTGTGATCCTGAAGCACCAGTCAAAAGACTGATGCCGAGTTCATCTTAGAGGCTCTTCCCTGGCCCTTTCTGCAAGTGGCTTGATCAGCTGCTCTGTATTGTTTCAGTTATTCTTTTCTACTAAACACTGTTATGCTTGAGGACAAAGATACTGTGGCGCCTCCTGTCTGACTGCATTTGTGCTATTAAAAACAGAACTACATTGGGCCTAGCCTAAAATTCAGCTCCAGCATAGAGGTCTTTTGAAAAATGAAGCGAATTCGCTGTCTACTCCTGGTTAATGCTTGATTTGCACTGTTGTTACTGTGCCACAGAGAAAGAGCTTTCTCTGTCACAACATTTCTAGATACATAAACGATCACGACTCACTTGGCTGAAAGCTCCTTGTGCTTGAGACCCAAAATACCCTTTAGTCCTTTTTGCTTTGATCTCATGCCTGGAAAAAAAAACCTTTTTCCTTGAAATGGGTGAAAGTTATTACAAACCTAATAAATCATCAAAGCCCATACATAGTAGACAGTTGAGTGAAACTTCAGAATCTCTTTCTCCTTTTTAGTTTTAATTTGTTGTTTTATTTTCAGCAAACTTGGTGAGACCCTTTAAGGTCTTTTGATGGCCATGAAAGCAAAAGACTGGGAATTCTATGTAGATGCACTCAGCAGCTGTGGTAGCTTCCTTGCATAAGTCTGCTGGTGCTTGTCAGCCATGGCCTGGAGAGTTTCTGAATCTCACCAAACCATCGGCTGTCCCTCCATTCTGGTTTGTACACAGACCATTTCCACACTATACTGTTATAGTGCTCTTATTCCATTTTCAACATCCTGTGGAATCCTGAGGTTTGTAGTTTAGAGAAGGGCATTTAGAATTCTCAGCCAGAGAACTCTTTGGCCTCAGTAAACTGAAAACCCCAGAATTCCACAGGATGTTGCAAGTGGAATAATAGCACTATAACAGTGTAGTGTAGAAATGGCCCTAGTTCTAAGGGTTTAGCAGAAAAAGTTCTGGCTGAGGCAGTTGAGCATAGATTGGTCTTTCCCGGGATATCTTTTACTTAACTGACCCAGGGATGGTATTACTTGCTAACACAGATTAACAGAAGCAGAGCCAGAGAGGACATGGCAATGAGCATGGTAAAAATTTTCATTCAGTTCTGAAATTATACATGCAGACACAGAAGAAAGTATACCACCACTCTCCTAGTGAAAGTGATGTTGGTCAAGATCTGTAAATGAATATTTTTGAGGTGCTCTGGAAAGATGGTCTTCTTTAGTGTGTTCGTTTTATTCATTTTTTAAAATGTTTTGTTATCCTGCATTTCTCCCAAAACTGGACTCAAGGGCAGCTCATAGCAATCTTCTTTTAAAAGAATCAAATTCAAATACCAGATTGTCATATTAAAACAGCTTTGATTGCTGGTTGCTTTTATATTAGCATCAATAGCAACACAATTACATTTCAAAAAAGAAAGTCAAGAATGTTAAAAGCCGTGTTAAAATGCATCAGTGAAAAGTAACAATTATCCTATTAAATACCTCTTCATCAGCAGTCAATTTTAATTGCAGTCTGTATCTTTGTTGTGCCTCCTGAAAGAAACTCTAGTCCTGGGAGTGGCGAAAGATGACTTAAGGATGTAAGTCACTTTAAGGCCAACCAGTGTCCCACTGGCTTCAGTTGCTGACCTGGGAACTAAACCTTGCCCTGTATTTCCTCAGGATTTAGTAACATACTATACAGTGTGACCCTGATCTCTCCAAGCTGGCTCCTGATCTAATCTGTATGCAAATAGATTTCTCCTTAAGTGGCACAAACAGGCTTATATTGCAGTAGAGCATGCTGCTTTTAGAAAAACTAGCAGGGTCTGAGGGGACATTAAGGGGCTGTCCAGCTCACAGTAAGAAGGTATTTTTCAGGAACAAAATTCACCGCCCCCAGACTCACATAAGGCAACTTGCAGGAGTCATCAGGAGTTATCCACGGGCCTTACCACAAGTGATGTTCAAGACATTCTGTTAATGACTTAAGCTGGCAAAAGTCCAACTTAAGTCCACATGTATCAGTTCTGGGGTCTTTGCAGAAGTTTAAATTCACTATTAACCTTGTGCAATGACCAAACTCTCTCCCCAAACCACATTTTACATGCTGCAGCTTCTCCCAGTGTGGCCATTTATTGGCCAGTGGAAAGCAAGGGAGAGTGATGGTGGAGAAGCATCCAGCAAGGTTCCTTTAGCTGGATGCATGAGAGTGATATCATCTCTGGGACCTCCAAAGGACCATTAGGATGAGCAAACTGTACCCCTTCTAATCAGAGTTTGGAAGTAGTGCATTACATGTGATTTAATTACCATTAACTTAGGGGGGTGGAATAACGAGGATATAACAAAGGTACATTTTAAAAGCAACAAAACATATAAGAATGATGTTATTTTACTGGTGTAAAGGGTGGTCATTTCTAGCTACTATCAAACTTTACTTTGAAAGTGCATTTTTTAAATTATTTTGACATGAATTTTTCAAGTTTTATGCCATCTGCTTACTAACCCTAAGTTTTTTTCCTCTCTCAGAAAAAGTGACAGGAAGTAAAAGTAATGAGCAGTGTGAGAAGTAATGCAAAAAGTTACCTTTTCAACAAAGAACTTTCTAAGCTCTTTTCCAGAATTTTTGGACCACAGCTTTGATCAGTTCTTGCTATGCCAGCCAATGGTGAGGAATGCTGGGAGCTGTGGCCCAACAATAGGTGAGGGCCACAAAATGTCCACTCTTGCTGTGGAGGGCTGCATTTTGCCAAGTCTCTCTCTCTGTCTATATATATATATGTATGTATATAATGAGCACATTTGGACATTTTAGCAGTCCTTGTAGCATACTGTACCGTATTGTGCTGGCCAGTACTGTCCAATCACTCAAACAACAAGCCGCCCTCCTATGAGTTATTCAACGCGACATGTATAAATAGCGAAACTAAAACTAATTTTTTCTCCCCTGATAAACCAGAGGGGGAGATTCCCTTTATTTCTGTAGTTTATCTGGGGAGAGACAAACCTTAGTTACAGGGCCTTTCTGCCATACACTATTATAGTGCTATTATTCCACTTTCAACATCCTATGGAATTCTGGGGTTTGTAGTTTACTGAAGCCAAAAAACTCTCTGGCTGAGAATTCTAAATGCCCCTCCCTACACTGCAAACCCCAGGATTGCACAGGATGTTGAATGTGGAATAACAGCACTATAACAGTGTAGTGCTGAAAGGCCCAAAGACAGTTTGTTTAGCCACTTTCACTTGTCTAGCAACCAGCATACTGCCTTATTCCCAGTTAAGCTAGAATTCTCAAGGAATTCTTCACTTGCTATGTGCAAACTATACCAGGGCAAATATAACTTCCATTACAGGCCAGAAAAGAGATACATGAATAAGCAAGAAGAAGCAAACAAGCTGGGAGACATGTAACAAGACGCCTTGATGATATTTTGCCTTGTTCTCCTAACTTTTCTTTCCCACTCTTGTACCTGTCATGCTGTCTGCATTGATAACAAAGGTAAGGATAGGTGACCATTTTTTTAACAGTTTCGAAATTTTCATAAAATTTCAAAATCCCAGTGGAGAATATAAAAAGCGGTCCCTAACACTACCTCCCATAGGGCCTGATTTGGTCCATCAGGTGATAATTGATGATAACTAGCTAAAAATTGCCCCTTGATTTCTCCATTCAATATTTCCCAGTTTAAAGAAAGTGATAGAAATTGGGGAAAACTCATTAGACAGTCAATGTCAATTTAATTGAATGACTCACTTATTGTGTCTCCTTCTCTAAACAAATCAGGTTGCATCATATCTTTACAAGCGTGAAGACTGATTCATTGTATACCCGCAAGTAGCAAACTATAAAACATTTAAGTGTAAGTATTATTATAATTACCATCAAACCTGAAGGATGAGTCAGGTCAATTTCCTATCAAGGCTTGTCTTCCTAGCTTAGGCAAAGAACCGACTATACAGTGTTCACGCTTTGTACTTTAATAAAAATGCAATTATATATTTTCTTGGCCTCAGGGCCACACATTTGAAGATGAAACAGTACCATCTATCATATCATCTCAGTCTGCTTTTATTATTAACCATAGGTAGGTACAACTTTCTAGATAGTGGACACAGTGCAATGATAGTGAGGGTTGGCCCTACCATTAAGCAGTGTGTGGTGACCACCTCAAGGAGAAGAATGTGAGTATCACAAAAAGATAACAGATAGTTGGTTGGTATCCTGCTAGTGACATACACAGGCATAACTGAAAGTTAACACCTGTGTATTACACTTTTTTGGACATTACAGAAGGAGAAATTAGCTACCTCCTTGAAATAACAAACAAACCCCCACATCATTCCCCTTCTTCCTGCAGCCCTTCCTCCTGACAGCCATTTAGCGGCCAGTGGAGATTGAAGGACATCACAAAAATGTCTGCCCATGGCCCTCTATCCAAACCCACAATGGCAGACAATTCCTCCCAAAGCTCCTGGGATCTTCTGGAAGTCTTGGAGGATGGTGTCATCATTGTATGTCTGCTTAAACTCACCGAGTCAGACATTACTCCAGTATCCCCCCTCTCTAGAGGCAAAATCTCATTGGTTAGCTCTGGATGCACCTACCCATACTGGATCCCTTTGGGAATCCATTTTGGGCTGTCAGTATATGCAACTATTATGAATTCCCACAGCCACTACTCATACTGGGATTGGAGTCATAAGGCCTTCTAGAAGTTGTTGACCTGCAACTCCAAGCTTCCTGACCATTGGCTATGCTAGCTAGAGCTGCTGGGTGTTGCAGTCCAACAATGATTGGACTCATAATTCCCAGTCCTGACCTATACTAAAGCTATAGGATCTGATGCATAGCCTCAAGCAAATCTTGAATGAAATAACAAACAAAAAAAGTTAATTGTAATTAATTTTTTTCTCTTAGTAACTAAGTCGTAATGAGTCACAAAGCAGTTACTGGATTTTATTTAATTTTATTTCTAAAAAGACTGAAAAATAACTCCAAACCAGATAGAACCTATACAAAAGTCACAATGCAATAATGTAGTGAGGGATAAAGTCAGTATTCTGGAGTTATTTTAGCTTTTAAAATTATTTTTATAGCTTTGTGGGTGGATGTCCTCATAACTTGAGTGTGTTGTACATCACAGATCAGTAATTAAAGAGCAACTATTTCAGTCACTTTTGAACCCAGAGAAAAAAGTTTTGTTGTTGTTATTGTTGTTTTTTAATGTAACTATAATGGCAATTAGCATATTTTAAAGTAGCTTTCTGCAAAATTCCCCAATAGTTAGATTGACCTGGGGATTCTAGAAGATGAAATCCTCAAAAGTAACTTTTACAAGCTCTGTCTTAAACACTTTGCTGTGCTAAGTCCCATTCAGCAGAAAAAGAATTAAGTCAATTTAATTTTCTCTGGAATGCACCCATCCCTTTTAGTGTGCAATAACATGGAGTATCTATTTCTCTCTCATCTTGTGGTGAGATTTTGGCTGATTTTTAAAATAGTGAGTCATGTTATCATATTGATAACATGTGTTTTTCAGGTTCTTATTTTTCTTCTGCCTTAGCATTCTAGATTTCTTGGATATCCAGTAGCTAATGCCAGTTACAAGGCATCAAAAATGTGGCTCCAGCACATACAAAACATATTTTTTTGCGATCCAAAGTGTGGAAATGTTGGCCAGACAGGCTGGCAGGCAAGCAAGCAAGCAAGCAAGCAAGCAAGCAGGGAGTGACAGCCTTTTTGTTCTGTTTAATGCTGTTGTTACAATGATCTCCTTGCCCACAGTCAAACCACATTGTGTTGTAAACTTTTTTTTATCTACCTTGGAATATACTCTGCAGAACATGTAAAACTGAACATTTATTTTGGGGAATTACAAGGAATTGTCCTTAATGGTAGGAACCATAAGCTGGGTTCTATGCTATTCATTCTGAACAAAGAAACCAGTATATTAATTTGTGTTTTTTTTAATTGAGTTTTTTAATTGACTGTTTTTCATTGAGAAACAAAAGGCACCCCTCTCGTTTTGCAGGGCCTGGATCCTTCTGCTCCGCCTAGTGGGAAAAATACTCAGTTTCTTTCAAAAGGTGTATTTCTACTCCCACAAGCCACCAGGAGTGGGAATTTTCCTATAAAATAGGGCATAGGGTCTTGTTTTAGTGTACTGATTGGAATAATATGTCCCTTAAGGTGTTGTTGGACTGCCACTTCTATGAGCCTGAGGTGCAATAGCTAATAATGAGGAATGCTGGTAGATGCAGTCTGGCAAATCTGGAGGGCTGCATGATTCTCGCCTCTGATCTAGTGTCTGTATGTGGGGCCTGGAAGAAAATGCCAGATAGATAGATAGATAGATAGATAGATAGATAGATAGATAGATAGATAGATAGATAGATTCCAAACCCCACCCATTTTTCAAAGGAAGTATAGTCTGCAGCAACTCCCAACAGGATCAGAATTTGTCCCTGGGCTCATGGAAGTTGCCCAGTCCTGTACAATATATGCTGTTGGCTTCAGATTTCTTTTGGGAGGCAATGGCATATCCTCCATGCTATCTCTAAAGCCCACATACTTGTTCTCCCTCCCTGACCCCAATCCATATCACCATTGCCTTGAAGGAGGCTGCAAGGCAAGTGGAAATTGCTACTCTTCCTCCCTTGTACATTTGAAGAGGGGAAGTGAACAGATAGCAACAGCAGAGGAGAAAAATAAAAGGATCCCACAGTGAAATAGGAGAGCCAGTGTGGTGTAGTGCTTTGAGCACTATGACCCCGGAGACTAGGGTTCAATTCCCTGCTCAGCCATGGAAACCCACAGGGTGACCTTGGGCATGTCACATACTCTTAGCCCCAGAAGCTGCCATGATAGGTTCACCTTAGGGTCATCATAAGTCAGAAATGACTTGAAGGCACACAACAATAACAACAACATAGTGAAGTAGAAACAAGGCTTACAGCCCCAAAACATTTTGATGAACAGATATCAGGGCTTCACCCCCACCCCTACCATTACTTCCAGACTCACTTGTTCTCTCCGAGTTTTGCTAGAAGCTGCACACTTGTAAGGGAAATAGATTTTTGCAGCTACAGTGTATTGTAATGAGCTGTCCGTCCTGTAATCCAAAGAATGTTGGGGTAGTCTGGTCTTGTGTTGGCAAGACTCACCAATTTTTTAAAGTGCCTTCTGCTGGTGAAGATGAGTACTCCTAGGAATTCTTTTAGATCAACATGGCTGCCTGCACTTTTGGACATTATGTGGAAGCGTTGCTATGGAGGCTGTCCTAGTGGGGACCAGTACTTTACCACTACCCCACTGTATATTTACCACTACACCATTGGAAGGAGCAATGCATGTCTCTCAAGAAGGGTGTAGGGCTCAGCAGATGCCCAGTGATGCCTCTCTAATACCAGTCATAGAGCCAGTCCAAGGCAGTGTCCTACTTAAAGCAAATGTTGATAATGATCAACATTATTATTAGCATCTAACTTCAACACTAATGATAGGACAGCAGGCTTCCTTAAGGAATGCAGGGCAGGTGGTTTGGCAGGCGTAATACTGTCCTCAGTACCTTGTTTCTCCTCATTGCTCACAGCACTTGCTACGTGAGCCAGCTGCCTCATCTGGCTTCATTACAGAGCCCCTCCTGACCATTACTGACTACGCAACAGCATGGATCTTGGGCAGCTCCCTGTCTCTCCCCATCTCCAAGCCTCAGTCCCATTTCCTGCTCATATCTTCAAATGTGTCATCCCTGTTTGCATGTGATCTCAGCTCCAGTGCCAGTGGCCAATGATGTAAAACAAGGATGTGACATTCACTCAAAGGAGCTTTCCAAACTCAGTGCCTTCCCATTCTGCAGGACCTCATCTCCCATCCCCATACCATCTGATGTGTATTGTACAGTCTCTATTGGTGTATATATTGCTGGAAAGCAGCAGATTGGAGAAGGCTAGATTGTACATAGAAAAAGAGGGAAAGGAGTGCAGAGTGCCAAGAATTCTATGTCTCTGTTGGCCTCTCCAGGGAGCCAGGGAGGTGTAATGGTTTGAATGTTGGACTAGGAATCTGGAAGAGCAGAGTTCGGCCACGGACGTCCACTGAAGTCACGCTACCAGTGTCAGAGGAAGGCAATGGCCAACCCCTTCTGAATAAATCTTTCCAAGAAAACCCCATGATACAGTTGCTGTACGGCTGTCACAAGTTGGAAATGATTTGAAGGCACATAACAACACTATCATAATTGACATCTTCAGTTAAGCTGGTGCTAAATGAGAAAACACACACGTGCCTGCCTGTGCACACCTGCACACAAGCACACAACTAAGACAAGGGGAAAATATAAGTTGCTGTAGTAAGAAGAGAAGGCTGAGATAACAGACATAGTTGCTCACAGTGGAGGCCAGTGGCTCCCATGTCAGTTGGGCAATGCATTTCCTTCTGAGTTTTAGTTTACATTTTAAAGGACCTTTCCAAGGTGCTGAACCCAAGTTGGGGCTAGAATTCAGCACATCAGATACTTCTTTTAAAGTTTAAATTAAAACATGGAGTGGATTCAGTGGCCCACTGACATGGAAGGGACCAGCACCACTGGTTACTCAGCAGCCAGAGTAATGGGCCATGAATGAGAGTCCAGTCCATTCTTACAGGTACAATTGCAAAAACTCATCATGGTTTTAAGAATAGGTAGGGACTGTTGAATTCCCAAAGAATTTCTGAGTATGAAGTGCTGAAAATAGGAGATAATAGGATAAAGGATGACTGAAGAATAGAATTGCGGCATTAGATTGAGGCTCAGGTTTCTAGAATCCATTAGGGAATCAGCTCTGCACTACGTAACTCTGGGCATTGTCTTAATGTGTATTTTGCTGATATCAACAAGTGTCTGCTTCAGTGCTGTCTGGGATAATTTATGCAATGGCTAAAAGCCCTTCAGTGGCCAGCTGATGTGGCTGTTCCATATATCTTGGTGGCACTCAGGCTGAATACACACTGACTGACTGCCAGGCACAGTGTATTGGAGAGTTACATAATGTGTGAAGAGTGAGTCATTGTGAAAAGAATGAAGACACTGACTGCAGCTGATTACCAAGAGTTTAAAACTAGGTTTCAGCAGTGACTCACTTCACTTCACCTCACTCCACCCTTCAAAGAAAAAAAGAAAGAGAGAGAGGAGAGATGCAGCTGCACACACCTCCTGGGTTATTCTTAATCTGGGTTGGTCCCCACCCCCCAAACAGATCAGTCAAAGAAAATCCAGATCCTTTTCCATGATGTCTCAGTACCTTTTGCCTAATCAGCAATGTATTTCCGGTGTAGCAGATGCACTCAACAAAAGACTATTTTCTTGTTTTGTTTAGTAGCAGTGGAAAGAACAGGCTGCTGCTCATTCTTTAGTTTGCTTATTTTAAAAATTTCTGTCCTGATTATTTTTTTTAAATTATTTTTATGACAAATACCATGACAAAATAAAAGACAATTCCTTGCAAATGTTAACAATATTTACCTTTTAGTATCTATTAGAAGAAGGAAAAGTTACAGTATGATCATGAATAAAAAAGAAGACTTATGAAAGAAAAATATGTGACGATCAGAACAGAGAATACAAAAATTTGTAAACAAAATAATAAAAATGACTCTGTTCCCAAGCAGCAACGAGCAGTTCCCAATAATTATTTTCTTGTGTTATATAAATAAGTTTACCAATATCTCTAGAGCTAAATGACACTTTAGTCTTAAATAAAGACAAATTTACTAATGTGGATTCTGAACTTATTCTTCAAGGCTTGCTAAAATTTCTGTCCTCATTAGCGGCTCCAGGTGGCACTTGTATGAAAAACAACACAAAAAAGCAACAGTCAGATAGCTCCAAATGACATAAAGCAGCAGAAGTAAAACCATTCCAGAGTCATATCCAACAGCAGACTGAAAAAGGAAATGCAGGGAAGAATGAGTTTAACAGTTAGTTAACAATCTAGAACTCCCTCCTTAGAGAGGCCAGAGATGTCCCTGTCCCTGCTGTCCTTTGGTGGCAGGTTAAGATATTTTTGTGCTCGCAGGCCTTTTGAAATTGACCTGATGTGGGTTTGTGATCGTATGCAGCATTGTTTTGAGGTAGCATCGTTTTTATGTATTTTAATATATTTAATATTTTTAACAGTAGTATTTTGAACAAATAATTGCATTAACTGTATAAATTGTTTAATTCTTTTTATACTCTCACAGATGATTTAATTCCTTCTTTTTTAATCTTGTTAGCCATCATCAGTCCCACCATCAAGAGAACGGTGGGGTATAAATAAAAAGGAGGAGGAGGGGAAGAAGGAGAAGTAGTAGCAATACAGTCATCCCTCTACATTCACTAAGGTTAGGGGCACACGGCCCTGTGAAAGTGAAAAAGCTGCAATTAACTCTAGGCCCTCTCAAACCATATTTAACATACACAGAAAAGTATGATCACCATATTCAATCCCCATGGATTCCTTTGAGGCATCAGGGCTCCTTCACAAGGGGGGGGGGGCTGGTAGGGCTTACTACCACCTCCACTGCTGCCCCACACCATTTTTAAGAGGGACTTACAAGCCTCATTCGCAGTTTCTTGCGAGGCTTGCAGATGCTATTAAAAATGGCACAGGGAGTCAGCAGAGGTGACAGCAAATAATCCGTGAATAATCAAATCCACAAAAGTGAAACCTGCAAATGTGGAGGGCTGACTGTAGTAGAAATAGTAGTAGTAGTAGTGGTGATGATGGTGGTAATAGTAGTAGTAGTTTACTATGACTGAATTTTTATTGAGACAGGTACTGACCTCACTAACAGTTGGTTAAACTGCTGACACTTTTTGAATTAATGTGTGCATCTCTTACACCAAGGCTTGGAAAAGTTTTCCATTTTGTGTGATTGTTTGTTTGTTTTTGAAATACAACCCCCAGAATTGCCCAGCCAGCATGGCCACCACACTGGGAAAGCTCTGCTTCCATAAACAGTAGGTAATTAACTGCACCATAGTCATACCTAAGATGGGAATCATGTAGGCTTCCAGATGTGCCTAGATTGCCAGATGTTGTCAAATTGCAAGCTCAACAATATCTGGAAGGCCTCCTCAAGTTAGTCTATGCAATTATTATTCATGAACTACCTGTGGGTTTCCAAGAGGCATCTGGGTGTCCCTTGCTGAACAACAGGCACCCTTGAGCTGGTCTAGTTACACGCTTCTTCTTCTTTCTTTTCTTTTTCAAGCAGAGCATGAAAAAAGCTACTTATTTTGGGCTACTACTGCTAGAATCCCCCAGCCAGCATGAAAACTGGTCTTCCTGGCTGGAGATTCTATACTCATGTATATGCAGTGCTTCTATGCACTGTGAAATAAAAGTACTACAGACTACTTTGTGCATAGGCTAGTTCCACGCCGTGTGGAGAAAAGGGGAAAACTAATCCCCTGAGCAAAAGCTCAGATTTCACCAGGATTTCAGTCCTTCTATTATTTATGAGTTCATTTGGATTTAATGACAGGCTTTTATATTTATACGCTCTTTTATTTTATGACTATTTGCTAGATTGAATTAATAGCCTATTAACATCTTATATTTTCAAAGGTTATTTGCTCCATTAAAGAAGTTAATAGGCTGTACTTGATGATCCTAGGGATGTGTCATTCAGCCAGTCTATGCACACTTTGGGTGTGTTAAGTTCCAGACACATAACTGACAAAGGGCATTTTTGCTGACAAGATGTGTTTTTCACCTTCCTGTGCCAGGTGAAGTCCTTTTGTCTTGAGAAAAGTGAAATCTATCCTCTTCTTTCTTGCAGTCTCTGTGACAACAGCTATGTTTTGAATTTGTGTATTACCATCATTAAATCATACTTGCTTTGTAAGTCTTAAACATCTTCTGTTTGCCTCCTTCAACATATGGACAATAACCTGGAACTTCCTCATTCCTTTCCATGTAAAGTGCAGTGCTGCTTACTGAAAACAATCTGCACATGCGCAGGAACACAGCTGGACATGTGCAAGGGACAATTAGAAAATGTGAAAGGACACCTAAAGAGAAGCTAGCAAATTAATAATATTATAAATATAATAACTAATAAAGTGAACACTTGGTTTTGAAATACCAGAGCCATTCATTTTTTAATGTTTCAACAGAATAGATAAGCATTCCATAGGTTTGGCATTGTGTGTGTTTATGCCTTCATGTCATCTGTAGACTCACAGCAACCCTATGAACTTCACAGGTTATTCTTAAGCAAGGAATACTCAAAAGTGCTTTGCCATTTATTTTCTCCAAAAATAGAGCCTACAGCACCTATAATTCCCTCCCAATCTCCTGTCCAAATACTAACCGTCCTCACCCTGCTTCCAAGTTCATAGAATCATAGAATCCTAGAGTTGGAAGAGACCCCAGAGGCCATCGAGTCCAACCGCCTGCTATGCAGGAACACCCATCAAAGCATTCCCAACAGATGGCCATCCAGCCTCTGCTTAAAAACCTCCAGAGAAGGAGACTCTACCACATTCCGAGACAGTATATTCCACTGCTGGACAGCTCTGACTGTCAGGAAGTTCTTCTTGAGGTTCAGGTGGAATCTCCTTTCCTGCAGCTTGAATCCATTGCTCTTTGTCCTAGTCTCTGGAGCGGCAGAGAACAAGCTTGCTCCCTCCTCAACATGACATCCCTTCAAATATTTAAACATGGCTATCATGTCCCCTTTTAACTTTCTCTTCTGCAGACTGAACATACCTAGCTCCCTAAGCCATTCTTCATAGGACATGGCTTCCAGACCTTTCACCATTCTGGTTACCCTCCTCTGGACATGTTCCAGTTTGTCAACATTCTTCTTGAATTGAGGTGCCCAGAACTGGACATAGTATTCCAAATGAGGCCTAACCAATGCAGAATAGAGTGGTACCATTACCTCCCTCGATCTAGACAACAGACTCCTATTGATGCAACCAAGAATCACGTTGGCTTTCTTGGCTGCCGCATCACACTGCTGACTCATGTTCAACTTGTGATCTACCAAGACTCCTAGATCCCTTTCACATGTACTGCTATCCAGCCATGTGTCCCCCATCCTGTATTTGTGCCTTTCATTTTTTCTGCCTAAGTGCAGGACCTTACGTTTCCTTCTGTTGAAATTCATTTTGTTAGCTTTGGCTCAGTTCTCCAATCTGTCAAGGTCATTTTGAAATCTGATCCTGTCCTCTGGTGTATTAGCAACCCCTCCCAATTTGGTATCATCTGCCAGATTGCCAAATCAGACAAGACTTGGTGCCTTCAGAGTATTTAGGCAAAGCCTAGAGAGACCAAATTCCCCAACCTGCCTCTTTTACCTGACAGATTGTCAGGTTCCTTCTTCTGGCACTCCTGCTATTTCACTGGAAGGTGCGAACAAGGTAATGTCCAGTATACTTTATATTTCTTTACAGTATTTATTCAGACAAACATTTCAGTGGTATATGCCTTTTCTACACACTCCTTGGAGAGGAACTGTACTGATGTCATCAACATATTTGTCTAAGCACAGTTTTATCAGCCTTCCCATAAAGGTTTCATGTGTAAAGAATCATTTGTTTCACACATTTTCATTTGTGGAGGAAACAATACTTCTGACACAATAGGAATTTGTTACACATTGTTAACAGGCATCTCTGTATATTATCTATCAAAACCAGAGGCATCTGTTTCTTAAGAATAACTTGTGTGGAGAAAGCTGTATCTTTCAACAGGCATTGCAATGTACTGCAGTATTATTGACTTTATCATCATACTAAGATTTGAAGTCCAAACATAATCTCACACATTATAGGGAGTAGCAGACAGCACATGGCTCCTCAGCTTCTTATCTTCAGCATCTTATCTTCAAGTTGTTCACAAGAATCAACCACCAACTATTTTATCTTTATTTACAGGGCTCACATCCAGATAGTCTACACTTTTCACTCAGTAGGGCTACTTCCAAGATATCTGGAGATCGGAAATCATCACTGAGCTAATAAGATTTCAACTGGTTGCCTGTGCTCAGCGAGTTAGACAAGATCTTTAACAGTCTGTTTGATAACAGTCACCCATAATCCAGCTGGAGATGAGATTTTACTGATCTTGCAACACGCCCCAAATCAAATACACATCTTTAATGGTCACTGTTATTCTGAGTGCCTTCTCAGGTGATTGCATTATATATGGCTCATGTTGATTAAGGGCTGTTGTACCAACTAAGCACACCTTTTTGGTTCTTCAGTTCTTTTCCTATCTCTTGGCTAGGCTCTCTTGCATTTATGTTACTTTATCTTATATTTAAGCTTAGGCTGGCTGAATGCCCAGAACTGGATTTATTATAGATTGTCAGTCCTATGAGAACTTTGGTCAGAGAGTACACTTTCTGCCAATACACACATTTCAGGGCCTTCAATTTTGGAAAATATACAGAAAATATAGCCTCTAGACTACTACAGTCTGAGTTATCTAGCTCTTCTCACTTTTTCCCTTTCCAAATTTATTTTTTAGCTTTCTTCAGCAAAAGTTGTGTGGATGGACATGTTGCCATTTTTGAGCAACTCCACAGTATGAAGCCAATTGCTTTAACTTTTAACTTTTTATGCTAAGAAACTGAGGAATGCAAGACAATTTACTGCAGCTGCATACTTGAAATATTGACCTCCCTCTGACAGAGAGGACCAGACTCTACTCATTGTAAAAATACAACCCAGTTTATTGGTTAAGAAATGGCTGGATAGATTTGGAGCCACCTGGGAGGAAGGCAGTATCATAGAGAGTTGAGAGACTTCAGGAAGAGATTATGGTGTGACACAAATGTATCTGAGAGGCAAAGTGACACCATCCTGAAAATATTAACACTTCGAAGACACCTTAATCCACTGCTAGAAATATTATTTCCTGACTCCATTGAATTCCAGTGTCCCTGTTGGAAGAAATACTGATTTCTCCTGAATGAAGGCAAACTATTGAAAATCAGAGTGTCTTATTTTGCTGCATTGTGATTTGTCAAAAAAAAAAAGAAAAAGAAAAGATGATTGTTCTTTCTCCCCATGTAATGTGAAATACATTATATTTGCTGGGCCTAAAATATATTTCATTAGCAAAAATCAATAGGTTGACGGGGTCATTTTCTATCACAGCCATCTTCTGTTTGGAACTAAAAACCTATATGGCAAGTGGCCAAAATTTTTGGAAATTGCTTACTACTTTGCAAGTGGCAATGTCATAGTGTACATTACACAAGGGGAACCCCCCCACACACACACCTGGAGCACTAAAATATCCTATTATAGCACATTTCTTTTCCCTACCATCACCTGTCAGCACCAATAGGCTGCTCCGAATACATTGGGAGGTTGTGATATTTACTGCTACAGTTTTTGGACTTTTTAAAATAAGTATCAAAATGATATTTGTGTTGTCCAGGACTATTATATGTCTGTCTGTCTGTCTGTCTGTCTGTCTGTCTGTCTGTCTATCCATCTATCCATCCATCTATCTATCTGTCTGTCTATCTACCTACCTATCTATCTAGTGCCATAACTATACATGGTGCTTTACAAGTAAAAGAACAACAAAACAGTTCCCTGCCCTCGAGCTTACAATCTAATTGAGACATGACACAGAAGGAAAAGAGAATGATAGGTGGAGAAGGGGATTGAATCCAGCAGATCCTACTTCATCTTCTCTCCCTCCACGGCCAGGGAAGTGGCAGCTGGGATGGAGAGAGGCTCTTTCTTCTGCTTCTGGGCCAAGGCACAGTGGAAGTTTGCTTGCCTTTCTTCTCTCCCTTCAAAGCCAAGGTAGTGGCAGTTGATAATTCTTGATGTATCATTGATGTAAATGCAACATTTCATACCCATCTGATGTGGGTTTCTTTTTAATTCTGAGACATAATGGAAAAATACGATTCCTTTTCTTCTGTTCCTTTCTTTTAATTTTTTTATTTGTAGTGTTATAGTGTATCAGTGAAATACCACTACAAATCTTTAAAAAAAAATTCAGAGGAGAAAATTTGTCACTGAAACCGTAAGACCACCTCAGCAAATCACATCCCAGCATATATATATTTTAAAAACCCTTGAAGAGCCCTAATGCAGATTCAAGAAATCACTACAAACTGTCCCCAAAAAGAATGGAATGAGTGGATACAGAGAAGACAATAACTGGCAAAATCCAATGAACTATAAATCCATGAATCTTTAGTCTAATTTTGAAGATTCCAGTATCAACTTTCAAGTAATTGTGCTGAACAGGGTGAAAAGGAAATTTGAAGAGTCAGCCCACTAAATAAAGGCCGACGGGGATCCAGATTTCTATGTTTCGAGGGGAAGCCCCTGAATAACACTTTGCAAAGGCCCCCCTCAGTACCAAAGCCAGCCCTGCAAATCATTCTATAATTTAAATTTCTATCTTCCTTTCTGTCAGATAACGCATGGGTGAGTGATGAGAGCAACTAACAATTTCCAAAGGCTGAAAAATAACAAAGAGTCATGTGGCATCTTGACCGCTAACCAATTTATTTTAGCATGAGTTCATGGACTACAGGCCATTTCCTCAGATGAACAGACATAGGCCCTTTCTGCACCTTACCTGCATCCCATGACGACCTGATGTCATCCCGGCAGTGCCTTTGCTTGGATGGAAGCATGTCCCGAACACTCCCCTCTGTCTGCTGGTGGATGGTAGTATTCAGGGCATGCTTCTTCCTTTCTCAGTGCAGCCAGCCTCTTCCTGTGCTTCCCTGAGGAAGGAAGCACCTTGATAGGGCTTCTGCCCTTTCTGCACGGCCCCAGCCAATGTGATTGTCATACAAAAGGGGCCTATTACCAGATTTTTTTCTCCAGTAATAGTATAATGTGCAATTGCAACAGCTGGGGATGCAACAGGAGCGGGACCGCAACAACGTCATGCAGTAGCATACTTCGCAGACTGGCTTCAATGCGTTCCCATGCTGGGATGGGGCTGTGGTGTGGAAATGGTCTTAGAACTATTAGACTATGTTAGAACTAGATAGATAGACATGACTCATGATTGGAGGTGGGATGCTGAAATGCAGAATATACTAACAGTGACAATTACATTATTAATAACATTGACTCTTAACAAAACTGTTGGTGATATCACAAACATCCTGGCCACACGTCATACGATAAGCACCTATGCTTTGGGATTCCTTCACACTCTAAATCAGAGCTTTCCAAACTTTCATGTTGGTGACATACTTTTTAGACATGCATCATTTCGTGACACAGCGATTCAGTAAGTGGAGACAGCCCCTCCACCTGAGCCTGGCCCGCCGGTGCCTTCATTGGGGGTCTTCCTCAGCCTAGAGCAGCAGCGGCAGTAGCAGAAGAGGCGCCCTCTCCACCTGGACCTGGTCGACTGCCACACCCTTACCAGGGTCTTCCTCAGCCTGGGGTAGCAGCAATGGGAGAGGCAGCCCCTCCACCTGGCCCTGGCCCACTGTGGCAGCAGGAGAGGCAGCCCCGTTACTTTCACGTGACATACCTACACACTGCAGCTGAATGTGTCACGACACACAGTTTGGAAAGCTCTGCTCTAAATCAGTGTAGAGTCCTGTTCCCTGTGTTGCTCTACTGTGGTGAAATTACAAGGAAACAAAAAATGGCCTTGTGTTACCCTGATTTCTGGGGTTCCTTGGGGGACACCTCAATGTGCTCCATGTAATGGGGAATGGAAACTAGCCAGAGCACGAGCAATAGCAATGTGAGAGGCAGGGTAACCTAGTGGGGTCTTTTTACCCAGTTTTTATGGGGTCAGGCCAAGCCAAAAACCAAACAAAAATGTCCAATAAATGATTTTATTGAATGAAAGTCTCACACACCAACGCAATCGCTCACATACTCACTCAAGACCTATTAAGAAGCAAAAGAGAGGAAACTGGATAGGGGAATATTGAAGGAATTGTAGCTGGGGTAATACTGCGCCTTTTCCTGACGTCCTTGGTCCAGGAAAAACAGCGGAGAAGTGGGGCAAAGAGGGCTGAGGGGATTACTCAATGGACAGAGAAATGGTCTGCTGGGATGACCGGGAGTGATCCAAAGAACCGTTCAAAAACTGGGACTATTTGTCGGGGGGGGAAGTACCTGGAGGGGTAATCCTTTCCTGGGGAGAACAACGGGTGTTGCAACAAGAAAGAAGCTGCACCATGGTAACTTCCTTTGCGTGATGAGATTACAAGGTGTTGCCAAAGTCTCAGGATCTTTGGCTGCCTTGGGTTGTTGTGTGACTCTATGTAAATGGTCCTCGCCTGACAGGATTGTATTGCTATCGGTACTCAACTTGGGGCAAACGAGTCAGCTTCGCAAGGGCTGAGGACCCTTTATTTATTGTGGGTTTTCCCAGCTTGAGGCCTCCTAGGGCTACGTGACTGGGGATTTTACTGGCCTGACCTGGTTTTCAATCATTCAACTGTTGCTGCCTACGTGCTCATCCGGGCAACCTCTCAGGCACACGGAATCATATTTAATATCAAAATTGTAGACCCCGGGATAGGGTTTTTCCAGTGGAGTAACACTTGCACAAGATCAAGGGACTTGTTTCTAACCTGCGTGAGAACAGCCAAAAGGCAGTCCCTCTCCCATTACTGGTACAGCTTCATTTGAGCAGGTCTGAACTTTAAAAATGTGTGTCTTCACTCTAAACAGAAGATGAACATCAGTCCCAAACCCATCAGAGGGTTAAGCTCCATGCAATAGGGAGTGGGAAAGTGGTGAGTGAGGCTTTCTCTTGGTATTCCCACCATCATCACAGGTCCATATGGTAAGGACACAGAAGAGGACCTTCTTGGTGACTATTGCCAGCCTACAGAATTCCCTTCCATAGGGAGCTAGGCTGCCCCCCTCTATGCTCTCCCCTTGCCAGCAGACAAAAACATTTTTATTCAAACAGGCTTTTAATGATTAATTGGCTGCAGGGAACCTTTATGGTATGTTTGTTGTTATGAGTTATGCTTGGTAAATATTAATTGCAAGTAGACTTTGAAGCATCAGGAAGGGAGTTTCCTCTTGCCATGGTTTGCATATGTGTAGGCTAGGGCAATCAGTTGCCTGGACTCCATATCCATCTTGGAGAAGTCAGGTCTCATTTTAAAATACAAACTGGAACCTTCCCACAAGAACCCCTCTCCCCCCTGCTGACAAGGAAATGGCTCCCTGATGTGTTTGGGAGAAACTGACTTGTTCATTTCCACTGAACGGAGGCCCTGCAAAACAGTTTCATACTGGTGTAACTCCCACTGTAAGGTAATGTGCATTGTCCAGAGATGTTGAGAAATCCTATCCAGATTTGAAAGACAGCAGATGGCTGTATCGGACTGGCTTTGTCCTATACCTGTGGAATTTATTGTTTGCAGTTCCTCAGACTATTTAAGAGTCATTACCCCAGAGGGTAATGAGCAGGGGTCATATTCAAATCTAAACTTTTGAACCCCTGGAGTATAACATTAAGGTTATGTTAGACCCTCCCAGAAGGCATCCCCTTCAATCCAGATGACAGCCCCCAGGTTAGGAAAGAGTTAAATACAGACACACAGAAACTCAGAAAGGTATCTGCTTCCCCTTGTAACTCCACTGCTCTGATATGTTTAATTGACAAGATATATTAATTGGCAAGATATGTTTAATTGGCATAAAATATAAACCACATTTTCTTATGGCTGGAACGGGCCATATGGAGAGCTGAAGAAAAGTACCTTAACATGACTCTGGGTCATAAGTTCAAGTTAACAGGAAGACCCGATGTAATGGCCAGGTTGTAACCCTTTCAATAAACAATAGCCCATCTCTGAGGCAACAGCCAGGACTCCTGTGGTGTGCATTTGCTACTGAAGTTTTCCAAGTACTAACATCTTCTGTCCTCTAGTACCTATTCGTTGCAAACTCAAAAACAGTGAGATTCCCACCAAATCAATAACTATCTCATCCTCTCCTTCCTGATCTCTGATCACACTGCCATCCAAGCCTTTTGCCATATATGTACATACATACATCAACATGTTTTCTTTGTACATTAACAAACATTTATCCCATTCTGTCCCTTTGTCCACTCTGCAAGACACAGGTAGAGGATCATTAATATCTCACACCTTCAGGGCAGATTTTTTTGGATATAAAGGGACCCTGATTTTGGGTCTTCCCTACAGCATTTTGGATTACAGGGATCCACTCTGTCCCTCAGACCCTTGCTGTCCTTGGGTGAAAAGAAGCCCTAGCCATTTCTTCCTTCTCAGCCTTTCTCTCTGGATGGTAAATATATCCCACTCTCTTCTACCTCTGCTATTCATTCTTCCATTCTTTAGAGCCAGCCTTGTGTGATTGCTTGTGTGTGTGACTATTTGTGTGTGTGTCATGTATATTTTCCTCCAATAAAATGCATTTAAATTGCACTATAAGTTTTCTAACTGGTCTCTTCTGCAGTAACCTGGTAAACAAAGGTGAAAAGGTCCAGAAGTTACTCCTTCTCTTACAATATTATTATTTTTTATTTATTTATATCCCACCTCTCCATATGGATCGAGGCGGCAAACAACTTACAAATATTTTGATACATTTCTATACATGCCCCCAACAAGCTGGGCACTCATTTTACTGACCTGCGAAAGGATGGAAGGCTGATCAACCTTGGAGCCCAGCAGGATCGAACTCACAACCTTATGGTTTGCAGTACTGGCATTTAACCACTGCGCCACCAGGGCTCCTTTTAATTTGAGTTAATTCCCCTTATACATTTGGTGGTAACACCCCAAGAGGAATAAAGAGCTTACTTGCAGACACAGACCTGCAGACCCATATAGAAAAAGTCTGAAAAGAAGGAGCCTGGAAGAATGCCAGAGGAGAGACTTCCTAGAGACAGACCAGAAGGAGCCCAGAAGAATCACAAGGAGTCCCCCAAGAGAAGGATCCACTGTCCTGATCTTCAGCCACCCAGCCAGCAGGGCTCTTCTTCTGCCTAGAGGGTAAGAGAATCCATGTGTGTGTCTGCAGTCCCTTAAGCATAGCTGCAGACCTTTAACTCCCCCCGCCCTTAGTTTGGCCAGGAGTAGGGCTTTTAGCACCTGTGGCACTTTCCCCTTCTTTTCTTTTGAGAAAGATTGTATTGAGCACAGATTGTACTGCTGGGTTCTGCTGCTATGTTTTTCTGTCTTTTAATAAAGAAATAATTGTGTTTCAAAATCACCTTGCCTTCAGCCTGATTTCTTTTTCTTTCTTAATTTTTGGATATACTGTGGTGAATTCTCTTTTTTTAAACCTATACTCTGTAAGGTTCTACAGGAAGAGAAAGTTAATGTCTGGGAGAACTTTTCCCCAAACCAGTAAACCTAGTATGCAGCTCTTATCACAATGTGTTTGTATGCTGCATTTTTTAGCATTATTGGTACACATTTTAAATGATGATGTACTTTTTAATATTTAATGGTGTTTTAATGTGATGGTTGTTTAAGTGTGTTTTAACTTTTTATTAGCAGGTTTATAGCTTTTTTTTTTCCTTTGTAAGGCTCCTTATGCTCCTTGGGTCTTATGCAGGCAAAAAGGTGGGCATAATGAACAAATAAGTAAGTAAGTAAGTGCATAATAAATTATTACAACCTTTTCAGATACATGATGCAGATATTCTCCAACATACAGAATCAGGAACGCTAATAGTGCCAGATATACAAGATACTGCCATACAATTTTGTATTCTCTCTGAGTAAGCACCATTAGCCCAGAAATGGGCAACCTTTAACAGTTGGAGGGTAGAGGGAATTATCCACCATACAACAAGCAGCACCAGGCTCCGAATGCATAAAAATCAAAACAAACCAGAAAGCCATTACCAGTTCTGGGTGGGGGCTGGTTTAGCTCTGTACCCAATTTCTAAGTAAAACCACTCTGGAAGTCTCCAAGAACAGGAAAACCAACTTTTTCCATATATAGGGCTTTTCCCCTCTTCCTCTACTTTGCCTCTCTCTGTTTCAACCGCTCTCAGAGCCTTTCTCTTCAGGCTTTGCCCAAAACAAGTATAATACCAATAACATTTTGTTGCATGTAAAGTCTATACGTATAATTGCTCAAAGCTGCATATGAGGAACCAAACTATTGTAGTGGGATCTCACTCCAAAATGAATACTGTAGATGCATCATAATTTGTTATCATCCTTATGGATAGTTCATGAGGAAAATATCACTATGATCAGAGAGTACAAATTAAAAAAAACTTTGGGATGATCCACTTAAACTAGGGTTGCAGAAGCCAAATTTTGGATCATGGAGCCCACAGTCTCTCACCTTTGGGTATGATGGCTAGGACCTCTTGGAGCTGTAGTTTAAAATATCTGGAGAGCCAGAGTTTCCCTACCCTAAAATCACAGCAGAAAGTTACCATGGTAGCCTAAATAGAATTTTTGGCATTGGCTGCCTTTCACACCCATAGCTGGTGTGAAAGGTAGATTTCCGTCCATGAGGCACAGTCTCTCACTAAAAACCAAGTTCTATCAAAACTAAAGATATTCTCTGTGACACCAGTGTCCCTATTCCAGATGTGTCTCTTGTGTAGACATAATAACACCATGTGCTAACTTGCTGCTTTCTTTTTATTTTTCACCTCAGCTGCTCCCATGACTGAACTACTGACCTGCTTTTTAAATGAAAAGTAAATATGACATGCCAAGACTGGGAAATATAGTAAGTAAATTAAGAACCAACCTTTGCTGTACACATATGTACAGACATGGGCTCTCTGCAGGAAAGGGCTTGTGGAGAAAATTTTCACACTTGTGCCCAAAGGAACTTCAAAACCTAGTTCAAGCTTTAATTTGGTATATTTTGTAGTAGGACGAGGAATAGAGAACATACACACATGCTGCGTACCCTCCAACATTTCACAGATGAAAATGGGGACACGTGTAGCCAAGCAACATCAGAATGGGGTCAAAATGGCAAAAGTTATTAATGAGGAAGAACACACAAGCTAGGGGAGGCTGCAGCAGTTTGCTTTTGCCTGAGTCTACTAGGAAGGGCAAGACTATGTCCCCTTGTCTCCTCCCCCTACTGCTGAGTTAACTGAGTACAGACTACTTTTGCATTTTGAACTCAGTTTGCACCAAGGGAAGTATGCCGAGGAGAAAGGGAGAAAGTGGGAGAAGGAGAGAGAAACTGGGGCATTTTCAAAGTGACTGAAAAAGTGGGACAACACAGGATTAATCTGGACTGCCTCTGCTGAATCAGGACTGTTGGAGGGCGTAATATTTAGAAGTGAGAGCAGAGAATGTGTGGCGTTCCATATGTACTTTAACTGCAGTTCCCATCTGCTCTGGACATATACAGTGGGGGGGGCAACAATATCTGGAGAGATACAGGCTGCCACCCCTTCTGTATTCCTGTACATCAAAAGTGTAACGCCTCTTTCAGATTCAGGGCCCTGTCTGTAAGATTTGAAATTTCTTCTTCTTTTCCTGTGCTAAGGAACTGGCCTGATAACCTCTTGCCTTGGTAGGCTCTGGATATATTCCTCATCCTGGATAACTAAGGCCAAGGTCATGGATTTGCTGGTCTGTCCATTTCTGTTTCTTGCAGAATTGCTCATCTCACTGATTTGTTGAGTTGTCTATAACAGATGGCTGGACCTAACAAGGAATTAACTGGTTTTCCAACTGGATGATTATATCTGCCAAGAGAGAGAATGCTCTGATTGCAACAGTTCATTTGCAATAGAAAAACTGCTTCCATTGCCATTGAGACTTGACCTCTAGTATCTCCAGAATGTGCTACCTTTAGAAAACATTTAGCCACAAATGGGTTGGCTTTTTGTACTTAGGAGTGTACTTGACTACAAGTTTTCCACTGATCCTGAACAGCAAAGAATAATTACTAAAATATGGTCCTGTCAATTGACATTATCGAAAGGCTTGAGGAAAAGAATACTTTTTCCCCTCAAAATTGATTGTATCTGGGAGACTATATGTTTCACCTTGGAACACTGGTCAAGTTTACAATCCAAACTAAAGCCCCCTATAGCCAACTGATGTTCTAATCTTTGGCTGGGATTTGTTTTAAAATCTATTTTATTCTGTGATAATGCATCTGGAAATCTCTTTCACTTTTTAATCACACTGGCCAAAATTCATAAACGCAGTTATGAATGCACAGCCACCCTAGTTATGTAGCTGTGTAGTGTCTTCCAACCTGAACCTCTCAAGCTTCATTTAGTGGGCAGCACGCACTGTGAGTTACAGGGGTCTCTTCCCCTGTCGATCAGGAAGCAGCTGACTGATGTTCCCACACCACTCTACCATGAGTGATTTCCATTGTGACAGGCAGAAACAAGGTCCCTGTTGCAATTTCCCTTCCCACTGGAGATTGCTCAAGCCAAGAGAGATGGGAAGGTCCATAACTCGCTTCCCCATCAACAGGGGAACAGACCTATCATTTGCAGCAGCTGCTGCCTGGTAAATGGGGACTGAAGGACTTTCATAGTCCCTACATATTCCCTAAAGCAGTGAATACATAGAGATCATGAATATGAACCAATCACAAATGCACAACTCTGAGTTATGCCTTCATAACTGCCTTAATGATTTCCGGGCCATGTGTGTTATTATCCTAAATCCTATCCTATTCGACTCTATATTTGTTATAAACAAATTCCATTAAATTGTGTGCTTACCATCTCCATTGTCAGTAGCCTGACAGGTAGATAAATGATAAATTTACAGATTTTAGAATCTTACAGTGTTCAGACTCACAGATGTTTTCAAGGCTACATTCCAGTCATGTGCAGGGCCAAAGCTAAGAGGGTGGCACCAAAAATAGCAGCATATTTGAAGTTAAAGTTCTCACTTTTTCCAGTAACTGAGACTTAGGTGAAGAATTTCAGACTTTTAGAATGGGGGAAATCATGCAAAAGGTCCATGACAACATAATGGAGACAGGATGTCTATATGTCCCTCTGGGCAAACCCAGCAAACGTCCAGTGTAGGGAGGGTGGAAATCACATAACTTGGAAACCTGGAAATATTACACATCCATTGGCAGAAATGTAATTCTTGTATCTGGTGGAAAAATCCACTCTGTGAAAAAACGGGATGTGTGGGGGAATGGTATAAAATTTCAGCACTTTCAAATCTAGGTTAGAATTTGAAGCTTCAAACCCTACTTCCTAATTTCCCCTATCTAAAACTCCCATCCAAATTGAGGCACATGTCTTTTGCAGCATTTCTGAATACAAATGTACATATCAACTAATCCCAAGAATGCTGTTCAGCACAAAGGAAGCAGGCAAGATACTTCCAGATGAGGCTTTTATTGTGCAATTGCCCTGCCCTTACCTACTACCTACCTCATCTTACCTACATCTCAGATTTCCTTGCCACCTCCTCATATGTCTCCACTGTCTTTTCTATCCTTTTTTCTTTTTCACAACAGTCTGCTAATGAAGAAAAAACACAACAGTTGCACAATGTGTTTTGCTTGTAGTACTAGGAGCAGGAGATCTGCAAGCACTATAGATGCAAAAGAAAATTAAAGGTAACTATGCTGGTCTATGGGGGGATTCAAAGCTATAGTTAGGCAATAGCTTTATTAGGACTTGCAAAAATACCGTAAAGGTATGCAAGGTTTTGAGTTTTACAGGACTCTTCATCTGGTTAGATCAAATGTGAGCAAACTGCAGACTCCATACAATCAGGAGTAGGGTGAGCTGCTCAGGCTTTTAATCCAGACTTAAAAGAACTATCGAAGGTGTTGAACTCTATCCTGAAAATAAATTCATCCTGGATAAAATCCAGCACAGATTCACCTCTGACATGGAAGCCACTAATTACCGCAGGTAAAATGATAGAATCATAGCACTGGAAGTGGCTGCAACAGCCATCTAGTCCAATCCTTTGCCATGAAGGAATACACAATTAAGGCACTCTTGAAAGATGCCCATCCAACCTCTGTTTAAAGGCCTCCAAAGATGGAGAGTTCTCTACTCTTTGAGGTAGTCTATTCCACTGTCCAACAGCTCTTAATGTCAAGGTGTTCTTCCTAATATTTAGGTGGACTCTCTTGTAATTTAAATCCATTGGATCTTGTTCTAGACTTTGGAGCAGCAGAAAACAAACTCACTTCATCTTCCACATGATATCCCTTCAGATATTTAGAAATGTTAGAAATGATTTGAAGGCAAACAACAGCAACAACAATCGTGCTCTTGTCCAAGCTAAAACATACCCAACTCCTTCAGTCATTCCTCTCAAGGCTTGGCTTCCAGACCTTTGATCATCTTTGTGTTACCATACCCTTCCACCCCTCCTATGAGATATGCGATTTTCATAATCTGGACTTATTAATGGCCAGAGACATGTTCGGAGTCATGAAGATTTAGATAGGATTCTGCGAAAACATGACACTGATGGGTTTGTGCAAATCCCTGCACCGCTTTAGGCTCTTTTTGAATACAATGAAAGATGAATTGTCCAGATTTGGTGAGCAATCAGAGACCATCTCTCAATCTTATCCCACAGAGATCTTCCCTATACACCCTACCTGACCAAACATTAAGAGATCATCATGAGTCCTACCAATGTTTTGTCACTCAGGAGTTAAGCAATCAGCCCATTCTGGACCCCTTTGTCAGTCCTGTGTGAAAACCACTGTGGATTTGTCAATGTGCTCCTTCAGGGTCTGAAATAGGATAGCTAGCTTCAACCCAGGCAATCATAGTACGTAGAATGCAGTGTGCCCCAGACTGCTGTTCCTCTGTGCTACCCTCCAACAATGCCTGAGCCCCTCTGCTGCAACGTCCTCCTCCTTCAAGACTGCTCGTTATAACCCTTTCCACCCTTAATCTCTCTCTATCCAGTCTTTAACACTTCACTTTCTGATAGTCTTGTATGGTTCTTAAGAGTGTCTGATTTCTCGTATGTTTGTCAATTCAAATAAAATACTTTGTTTAACTTTAAACTTGAGTCCTCTCTACAGTTAGTACTGGTCTATATAGATAAAAAGATCCTGCCATTAACCTCCTCTTAAATTCTAGGGAGATGCTAGCATTGTGTGTAGACCCCAACATCCCCCACCTGTTAGGGTAACATTTGTCAGCCTCCTCTGCACACAAGAAATGTGTAAGTGGCCACCCTACCCCTGTTGGGTACATGGGAACCTACTGCACTCCCACAGAAGTTGTTTTTGTATGGGCCTGGTGATGCAAACCATACAGTGTGGCGGAGAGACAGATAAGTGCACAAACATGGATGCAATGTAGTTTTAAAAGAGCTTGGGAGTTGCATTAAATCCTAGAGGTTTTGATGGACTATGGCCATTTCCACACTACACTGTTATAGAGCTATTATTCCACTTTCAACATCCTGGGGAATTCTGGGGTTCATAATTTTCTGAGGCCAAAGAGCTCTCTGGCTGAGAATTCTAAATGCCCCTCCCTAAACTGGAAAGCTCAGGATTCCATAGGATGTTGAAAGTGGAATAATAGCACTATAACAGTGTAATGCAGAAATAGCCTCTTTCTCATCAGTTTTAAGAGAAATTCTATAAGGTTGTAAGATCACAGATGTACAATTGCATCATATGGCATAGCAGTTGCCATGGCAAAGTCTTTGTACTGTCACAGACGCTTATAATGCCAGAGGATTACAGGAAATTATGTCAACAGCAGGCCAGCTCAGAGCCTCTTCATCATCAGTGTGTGTGTGACGGCAGGCGGGGGGAGATGCTTATTCAGTTAAGCTTAAAGCAAACTCTTCTGAATTTGCTTTCAAGTTAGAGTTTGCTGTAACACTAATAGGATGAGCCTTCCTTTTGACAAGATGATACTTGCAGTATGAAGAGCTGAATAAATCTTTGCAAAGAGTAGATACAGAAAAACTAAGAAAGGGAGCTTCAAGCATCCCTCTGTAATAATACTTTTTTATCTTTTCTAAGTAATAGAGGTGTGTGGAAATTTAATCAATCAAACATAATCTCTAACTTTTCACAGATAAAAACGTGGACATGTGTCATCAACCAACATCACACTGTGATCAAAATGGCAAAAGTTATTGATGATGAGGAACAGACAAGCTAGAAGAGGCTGCAGCAGTTTGCTTTCACCTAAGCTTGCTAGGAAAGGGAAGTTTCTGCTACTCCTCTTCTCTCTCCTCTGCTGAGTTAACTGAGTACAAACTGCTTCTGCACTTTGAACTCAAGTTTGCTGCAAGTGTAGTAAGCTAGGGACAAAGTAATAGGAAGAGAGAAAATCTGGGACATTTTTAAAGCACCTGAAAAAGTAAGATGACAAAGAAGTGCTATGACATGAAGAGATGTCTTTTTATCCTCCCATGTGACACATGAATCTGATTAAGAACAGACCTTTTTCAGAAAAGCTAGCTCAAGAATAAAAATGTAGCCTAGGCTGCTACTGGAATCTCTTAAGTAGAGGTTTCACTTACCACTCAGTTATTTGATCTCCTGCAAGCTTCCAGTCACCCACTGGCAGCTATTCCCATTTCACTCTCAGGCACCCAAAATTACACTTGTGTTGCAGTGAGTGGAAAAAAACAGTTGTCAAGAGCTTATAGAAAGCACAGGAAGAAAAGTAGTTCTAGAAGGATTTGTATATTTTAAACATTGGCAGTACAATCCAGAAGCAAGTCCTACTGTTTCAGGTGGAACCTACATAATAGCCGGCGTTTTAGGACTGTAGTCTGCTTTTCCTGGCCTGTGTGGTCTCTTCCAACTCTACATTTCTATGATTCTATGATTCCTCATTGCAATGTAGATAGAGGCAGGTATTTCTCTCCTCACTCCGCAAAAAGCTAAAAAGGCAGTCACTATGAAGGGGAAATTTGTTCAAAGCAGTTCTTTTCCATTGTGCCAGAAAAGTCTAAGAGCATAGACCAAGAATCATCTATTTCAGACAAAGGCTCAAATTCAACTTCAGAGAAATTCTCAGAGACCACATTCCAGTGGTTGGTGAGGCTGAAGACCAGCTTGTTTAACTGACAGCTCTTTTTGCTAGTAGTTATACTTTAAGAGAAGCATTTCCATCCTTTACAATGGGGAGAAAACTGAGAACTGTCAATCAATTATGTCATGGATTGACAGTTGACATGGCCATCTGGGGAGGTCCAGAGTGGCATACTGGAGAGTTAGATTCAGCCCCCCCACCCAATTCCTCACCCCTGGAAGAGACAGCATTTTTTCAGAACAAGTGTTTAGAACCTTTGGTCTTCTAGACATTTTGGACTACAGTTCTCATAGTCCATTGCTATGGGATGCTGAGTGAGGCTGAAGGGAAGGGCCAAATCTTCCCCAACCTTGGTGCTCAGAAAACTGGGGATGTATCTTGAAATCCTGCTACCTCCACCTCCCTGGGCTGACAGAGAAGATCTGCAAGAGAGCTCTAAGCATGTGTGACTGAATAAGACAGGATTTCCAATTGTACAGAAGTTTGCAATTCCATTCAGCCAAAAGTGCTTACCATTCTTTTGCCAGGCTTTCTCTATCAATGCAGAGAAGTCTAGAATAGAAGGGGCAAGGCTGGAACACGGGTCCCTGATTCTTCCTACATGCTCAGGAACCACATGTTCATATTACAGATCTTGAGAAGAAACCAGGTGAAGAGGTTTTTCCTTAGGACACCAAGTTCAGGCTGTTGTTGTGTTTGTTGTTGTTGTTCATATATTTATTTAGCTTCCACCTGTTTCCCATTCCAGGACTCAAGGCAGCTTACAAAGGTTAAAATGGATGGATGCAGTTTTAAAATTCATATCACAGAAAAATTAAAAATATGATTAAACTAGCAATAGAATTAAAAGCAGCTAAAAGCAAGATCATCAAAAAGAAAACAACAAGTAAACAAAAATCTGCCTACACAAGGATAGCAAGGAGGACACTGATCTAACCTTCCTAGTAAGAGAGCTTTAAAGCCTAGGAGGAGCCACCAAGAAGACCCTCTCCCATGTTCCCACCAGATGTATCTATGAGGGCAGTGGGACAAGTTCACTCTTGATCTAGATATCCTAGCTGATGTTCTACCATACTCGTAGCCCCTACACAACCCCAGCCCTGTAACCAACAATGTTTGTTGTGGAAATGTGACTATGGCTAGGTAGAACCAACTTCAGCTCCCTACACAACCATATGACAGGGTAACCCTGGACTAGTCACCGAGTGCTTCCAAGTGGTCAGCAGCATTGGTGCTGCCAGTCAAGAGACACTGTCCAGCTATTCTGCCTTTCCCTCCTTAGCGGATTTTCTGTGGTATAAAAAAACAGAAGAAGCAATGGGAAAATAAAGGAATGTTATAACTGGAATACCACAATGTCTGAATCTTCTTCACCCAGATATATTTCCATTAAGAAGGTACAGTTAATTGCACAATTAAAGGCTCATCAATCAGCTTTAACCTATCTCCCATTAATTGTGAGGGGAGGGAAAGGGCTTGTATAGGTGTATGTGTAAGTAGAATGATTTGTACCACGGTTTTCTTAAAAGAGGATTAAGATAAGCAAGGAATAAATGAATAAGTGGGCGAGAAAGTTATTTGCAATGTAGTTGAGGCCCACTGAATTCTTTAACCGAGATGGACACATTTGACACAGTACTCCAAAGAGAAATGGCCCAGTTACAGCATGTCACCTTGCCTTCTGTGTTATCTCTTTCCTGACAAAGAGGCAGTCTGTCTGCTGAAGAGCCTTAACAGTGAAAGGAGGATCAGGTAGCAGTGGAAAGGCAGGCAAAGGGCAAGTGATAGCCGGGGCTCTGTGAACACTGAATCTCCCCCCCGCCCCTATTTGATCCTCTATCAGAGGAATCCAGATACTGTAAAGGCCAAAACAGTATGGAAATCAAGCACAGTGGACTTTATCTATGTTTTTAATTATTTAATTATATAATCCACTAAGGGGTGCCAGGGTTGTTGTTTTTTTTAATGACTGCTCTACCAAATTGGAATCTCTGAGCCAATTTTCTCCTCAGTGAGACTCTTTTCTTGCCTTAGGAGGGTGGCAGACAAGGATGCCCTGGCATAAAGCCCAACGGTAACTTGCATGCTTTGAGGTCCTTATTCAACCACATACTCTAAGGGCAGGATCACAAAATAGGGTGGGCAGGAAGAGACAACTGAACCCCACCTTCCCTAGCTGTGCCTTTCCTTTCTAGGACATGGACTCATGGGAAAGACTATGACAATCCTTCTCATCTGCCTTTTCTATACTCTCAACCGCTATACTTCCCTCACCTCTTGCTAATTTATAGGAAACTGGTCACACACCCTGTTGAATAAAGGGATTTGCTGCTGCTCTGTTCATTGATTTAAAAAATTTTCATCCCTGTCTTTCTTTCTCAGTATGAGACACTGAAGGGGGCTCACAACTGACACAAAAACTACTTGGAAAATAATAATGTAGTTGTCAATGGCACTGGTTCCCAGCTGGGTACTTTGTTACTTCGGCCCAGGCCTACCCGGTGATAGCACTAGATATTGCTTTTGATATCAAACCATTCGGCCTTCCTCTACCACCCCGCTCCACATGTTTGCAAGGCCTCCGGATGAGCAAGTAAACAGGCACAGCTGGTAATTGTTGGACATTCCATTCTCCACCTAGGCAGGCAGAACAGAGCCAATCCGTTGCTTCAGGGACTTCCCTGCAAACACCCTTTTGCTTAAGCGCAACACTAACAAAGGCGCCCGGCTTTGAGCCGATAGTCTTACAAAGCCAAGCTAAGCACCTTGCATTTGCATACTGGCTACACCATTGTTGATTTTGCGCTAAGCCGATCATGTTAAACTTGACCTTTTCCAAAGCTTTGTCCTGCTCCAAACTCACATTGTTCTCACCGAGTAAGGCATGGTCTGCAGTCACAATTCACCCTATATACCCCCCCCATTCCGAGACCACCTCAGATCGCTCCAGACTTCCACCCTGCCTTGCTGCCGCTTTGTCTGACGAGCTCCCCTCAGTGAACTGTGCTGAGCTTTCTTCCCCGCGCCCCAACGAACTCAATCTTCAACTTCTTCAGGACTACGAGAAAAGGTGTCGTATCACCCATTCCCCCCAAAATCCTTATTTCCAATTCTTCCGTTATCTGTGTGATTGTGGTGTCTTTACTGTTTGTTTGTCTGTTAATAAAAACATCATTTTTGCTATCTCAAAAATGTCTGACTGCTTGACTGACCTGACCCCATCGATGCTGGGTTGCAAGATCCCTGCTAAGTTGCCCTGCCTCTCGCTAGCTTTAGTGAGTGCTCCAGCGAATTCTCCCCAGAATTGTGTTTGTGTTTTAGTTCTTTGGGCATCCCTCCCGGGACCCCCAGAGAACAGGGTAACAACTTGTAATGTGGAACAATGACTTCAGTTGCATAAACTTCATGTGTCTATTCTGGCCTGAGTGAGGCTTAGTTGGTTCAGCCCTCTGCCACTGAGAACCATCTAGTTCCAGGGTGTGATAAAGTCAAAACTATTGACAGCTTATCATACCATGTCACACTCACATTGCCTGAATATTGAAGAATGTAGTTCTCAACAGCTGCAGTTTCCTGGTATTTTGTAGTTTCAGTAAACATGGAAAGCTCTTAACGCTATATACACTTCTTAAACCTCACTCCCACAGTATTAATAAATAAATTTTACTACTGATATTCTTCTACTTTTTAGATACATCCCCCAGTTTTTTGTTCATTCCCAGATTATTCCCCTAAAGAATACTCCATCTGTAAGATATGCTGTCAGACAGGGACCTATGGGGGGGAAATCAACATATCTGCTTCAAATTGGAGGCCAGAATCCTGTATCAGCTTACACTTAGCACTTAACTAAGTAACTTCTCCTGGCCTGACCCCTCCCCCCCAAAAAAAAAACTTGGTGGAAACACCATTCACCCCTGCTCTGGTCCTCAGCAAATGGCCCTTCTTCTTCCCATAAAGTAGGGGAAGGGAAGCAAGTTATGATCATGGCAATACCGTCAAAATTATGACTAAGCAGTGATTGTGAATATAAAACAGTTACCTAACTGTAAAAACATATTGAACAACTCAATAAGTTAAAACAGCTGATAAAGTCTAACAAAGTTTTTTTTTTTTGTTTAAGGTACATGCTCTAAAGTAAATGAGGCCTCAAAGGCTTTAATAGAAAGGCATGTCTTGACCAGAGCTGAAAAGAAACCAATGCTGGCATCAGTTAAACTTTGAAGGGAAAAGCAGTCTACAAATGGGGCAGTCCAGCCACTGCTCCCTCCTCACCCCTGCATGACACAGAGGAAGGCCCCTTTGTCAGATCTCAGTCCTCAGGGAGGCATCTACAGTGAGAGACATCTAAAGAAAGGCATTTTATGCATGTGGTTTTGCATAAAGTCTCAGCCAACAGTTGGCTATGTGTTCTGCCCTGTCAGATACCTGACAAAACAAATGATAAGGCACTGGTGAAATCAAAATGCGTGGAGGATGTTTACACCTCTGCTGCAATAGTCATAAGAAATCTTCATTGACTTTGGAGTGTGTTTAGCATGGTCTTGCTAGTCTCTTGCAGCAAAAAACAACTAACAGTCTTGTGTTAAAACTTAACACATTTATTATAACTGTGAACTGCAACTGACTATACTCATTAAAGAATCAGACTATAGTATGCTTTTAAGGACCACAAACTCTTCACCGGAAGATCTAAAACTGACCATATAACACCAATTCTGAAGTCTTTACATTGGCTGCCTATTAGTTTCTGGGCACAGTACAAGGTGTTGGTTTTTACCTTTAAAGCCCTCCATGGCTTGGGGCCAGCCTACCTGCGGGATTGCCTTCTCCCATATAATCCGCCCTGCACACTAAGGTCCTCTGGGAGGAATTAACTGCAGCCAGTCAGAACTAGGTTGGCTGCGGTTACCCAGAGGACCTTCTCTTCTATCGCTCCCAAGTTATGGAATGGCCTGCCGGAAGAGACCCGGCATACTACCAGTCTTGACTGCTTTAAAAAAGCCGTCAAGACTGTTCTCTTCCGACAGGCCTTCCCAGACTAGTGTTCCACCGCCTCCCACCAACTGTCCTCTTGTTCTTAATAGTGAATGTGTTTTAGGGGTTTTTAGATGGGTTGGTGGATGAGGAGGATGGGTTATGTTTTAATTGCTTTTAATGTATTTGATATACTGTTGTAGTACCGCCTCGATCTGTTGGGAGAGGCGGGATATAAATGATGATGATGATGATGATGATGATGATGATGATGATGATGATGATGATGATGTTATCATTACTGCTAACCTTCCTGTTTGAAACCGTATATAAACTAATTTGTCATCCTTAGAAGATCTGCAATAAATCATTTGACAGTTTGTTCATTGCTTCTGTTAACTTTAAAATTACTGGGCATTTCAGATCAACAGCAGGATTTGATATCAAGGACACCAATGGCTTCTACCATGTGAATTTCATTTTTGCAATAAATCTCCTATCTCCTTGTTTGCATATGAAAATATTTAGCTTACCAAGACCTTCTTAATGTTGCTGTCCCACCAGAATAACTCATGAAGAGCCAGGGCCTTTCCACGCTGCACTGTTATAGTGCTACTACTCCACTTTCAACATCCTGTGGAATCCTGGGGCTCAGTTTAGGGAGGGGCCTTTAGAATTCCCAGCCAGAGAGCTCTTTGGCCTCCCTAAACTACAAACCCCAGAGTTCCACAGGATGTTGAAAGGGGAATAATAGCTCTATAACATGTGGTATAGTCCTTGCTGGATTTTGTCAGCTCAGAATGTACGTGCATGTGAAAAACCACCTGTGTGTGGAAAGCCTTAATATTTGTTCCTTGTTGTGCTTTTCATAGGTGTCAACTTAAAACTGTGATTTCCCCATTGCACTGTGAGGTAATACAGTCCTGTGGAGACTGTACCAGGTGTTCTTCTCAAACATTTGACCTGGCTTCTTAAGAGAGGCTCAGAAAGAAATTCTTGTGCCACTGATTTCAAAATTAAGACAATTCCAGAGGTTAAAAACAGCATGCACTGAACAGCCTACACTTGAAAGCCCTACACCAGTTGGCACAGAGTTTGTTTCTAAAATGAGATATGATGACACAATCAAATCTGTCTCAGATCTTTCCTGCCAGTCCCTTGGCAGCAGGCCATTCAGTGTAAGAGCCTGAGACATGTTCCACCTCTGTGTTTCATGACATTATTCAATGCTGCCTCAAGAGGCCTCTGTTTTGCCTGATGGGTAAACGCAAGCATGGAAGGAAGGCATTCCCTGCGGAAATGTACAAAACCAAGATGGTTGGCAAGCACCAGCTTCAGAAATTGAAAGCTTCTAGTTATGTAGGCAGGACCGCCCTGAGCCATAGAACCTAATTAGCCACACCCAAATGAGTGTCCCACAAAGATCAGGTAAGAGGCATGACCAGACCCAGCCAAAGATTTGCATAACCTCAAGGCATTTTGTCTGGACCGGAGTTAACGGAGGAACCCACTATTATCAAGACTATTGTTCACTCTGAATTGCAATCTGTCTTTCATGTGTAATTGCTTGTTCCACACCAGGGCCACGAGACTTTGGTTCTGTGCTTTTCATACACTCATCTATACAATGTTGTCTGGGTCTATGTTTTTGTACCCTGGCAGCATCATGAAGTGCTGGATTTTTATCTTGCGCTTTACCAACATGGATGTGAGTTGTTGAGTAGGCTTTCTTGATCTGTTGAAAATTGTGAAACTTCAGAAGTATCTAAAAATGTGACTAAGTCTGGCTTTGCAGTTACTTGCTCTGAGCAAAATGGTTTAAGAAACCGAAAAGCTCAAACTAGGGCCATTTCTGCACTAGCCTGTTATAGCGCTATGATTCCACTTGCAACCTCCTATGGAATCCTGGGGTTCGAAACTGCAAACCCCAGGATTCCATAGGATGTTGCAAGTGGAATCATAGCGCTATAACAGGCTAGTGCAGAAATGGCCTAGATTTCTGTTCAGTGGTTGGGATCTTTGTATTTGAAAAGTTAGTTCCTTTGAGATATTTCAAATTACACAGAAATCATTTTCATTCCTATCTGAGCAAAATGTCCATTGCATTTTCACTGTAAACTTGTTGGGTGTCATAGCAAGCTTTCATCTCACACAGAAACCTTTTGCTAGGATCCAATGAGAAGAAAGGACTGCGTGAGGGGAAAGTTTACTATGCAATTCAGAACACAGGTGCAGCAGGCCTTTGAAAGGTTTCTTCCAAAATATTTGGGATTCTTCACTTCTTGTTCAGAGCATAGCCACAGGACAAGACTGTATAAACAACTGTCAGAAAGCGAACAAGTAAGTTCCCCAAGGCCCATGCCAGGCTTCTGCCAACTTCAGCTGGGTTAGCCTTAGAATCATAGAATCATAGAAATGTAGAGTTGGAAGAGACCACAGGGGCCATCCAGTCCAACCCCCTGCCATGCAGGAACACCCTCAAAGCACTCCCGACAGATGGCCATCAAGCCTCCGCTTAAAAACCTCCAAGGAAGGAGACTCCACTACACTCCGAGGCGGCAGATTCCACTGCCGGACAGCCCTGACTGTCAGGAAATTCTTCCTGAGGTTCAGGTGGAATCTCCTTTCCTGCAGCTTGAATCCATTGCTCCTTGTCCTGGTCTCTGGAGCAGCAGAAAACAACCCCTCTCCTTCCTCTACGTGGCATCCCTTCAAATATTTAAACATGGCTATCATGTCCCCTCTTAACCTTCTCTTCTGCAGACTAAACATACCCAGCTCTCTAAGTCTATCCTCATAGGGCATGGCTTCCAGGCCTCTCACCATTTTGGTCGCCCTCCTCTGGACCTGCTCCAGCTTGTCAATATCCTTCTTGAATTGGGGTGCCCAGAACTGGACACAGTATTCAAGATGGGGTCTAACCAAAGCAGAGTAGAGTGGTACCAGTACCTCCCTCGACCTAGACACCATACTCCTATTGATGCAGCCGAGAATTGCATTGGCTTTCTTGGCTGCCGCATCACACTGCTGACTCATGTTCAGCTTGTGGTCTATGAAGACTCCTAGATCCCTTTCACACATACTGCTATCCAGCCACGTGTCCCCCATCCTATATTTCTGCATTCCATTTTTTCTACCTAAGTGTAGGACCTTACACTTCTCTCTGTTGAATTTCATTTTGTTCGCCTTGGCCCAGCTCTCCAATCTATCCAGGTCATTTTGAATTTTGATCCTGTCCTCCGGCGTATTAGCAACCCTCCCAATTTGGTGTCATCTGCAAATTTGATGAGCATGCCCTCTGTTCCTTCATCCAAGTCATTGATAAAAATATTGAACAGCACTGGGCCCAGGACAGAACCCTGTGGCACCCCACTAGTCACTTCCCTCCAGGATGAAAAGCAGCCATTCGTGATCACCCTTTGGGTTCAGTCAGTCAACCAATTGCAAATCCAACTAACAGTAGCCCTGTCTAGCCCACATTTTACCAGCTTCATTGCAAGAATGTCATGGGGAACTTTGTCAAAGGCCTTACTGAAATCGAGATATGCTACATCCACAGCCAATCCCCCTGCTTGCAGCCTCTGAACAGGTGGCATGACTTTTGCACAAGGAACCTGATATAAAAACTAGGTGGAAGGTGTTGGCTATATTCTTCCTGTCCTGCCCTATCTTTTTTTTTGTGGGGATCTGGATGGTAGGGGCGAAAAAGAAAAGAAGGGAAAAGCTGCAGCAATGTGAATCCTAACACTGTACTGCTCCAGGATGAAAAGCGTGCGGTGGGAGTGACCAGTCCGAGAGGTGGAAGGAAATAATGTAAACCCGAGCGACACAGTCCAAGGACTTCCCTGGAACGACTTCCGGTTCTCGATTAAAGCCGAAAGAACCATCCACGTGCGGCGCAAAGGCAGGGAAACGAAGGGGGAGTGAACCAGAATAAAGCAGGAGGGCTTCAAACTTTTTTTTCTTCCTGTGCCTCAGTGCTTCCAAATCAGCGACTGTGTTTCCCTCAAACGCAGAAATTAGCCAGATAAGCCAGTTGAACCCACGCCAGACAGATAATCCTGCCCACGCCAAGCCCCGCAGCATGAATGACACGTGGTGACATCGTGGGGGACCGCGTCACCTTTCTGTCCGGTCAGCCCCCAGACGCTGCTCTGGAAATGCTGCCCTTGGTCGGTGCTATTTGGAACTGCAGAGGAGCCAGAAACTGCTTGTTTTCAAACGGGCACCGCATTTCCGCACTAGGCTGTTATAGCGCGATGATTCCGCTTTCAACCTCCTCTGGAATCCTGGGGTTTGCAGTTTCGGGAGGGGCCGGATGGCCCCTCCCGAAACTGCAAACCCCAGGATTCCAGAGGAGGTTGAAAGCGGAATCATCGCGCTATAGCAGGCTAGTGCGGAAATGGCCTTCTCGGTCCCTTGCCGCCCACGTGGAGCATTCTAACCCGGACTGGAAGCCCGGAGCGCCTCTCCTCCTTTAAACAAGAGGGGCGGTGCCCAAAAAGACCCGGCAAGCCGCTCTCGCCACCCTCCGCCTGACGTCATAATAGCGGTTGGTGAAGGCAGCGGCCCGGTCGCAGCCGATCGGGGCTGGTTTGAGCTGGTGCGTCGCCATGGTGACGCGGCTCTATAAATAAGCCCTCGGGAGCTGGCGAGGCTTTGTCAGGCGCGAACGCTGAGGCGGCGGCGGCAACAGCAGCAGCAGCGGCGGCGGCAGCTGCCACTGGCCTGCGCGGCGGTCAGCGAGAACCGGCGCCGCTTTCTCCACTCAGAGCCGGTCTCCTTCCGGGAACAGAGCGACGGAGCCGCCCGTCCATTCTCCTCACCGGCTGCCGCGCAGGGTGGAAGGGGCGGCTGCTGCTGCTGCTGCTGCTGTCGAAGGAGGACAAGAACGAGAAGACGCCGACGCCGCGCCGCTGAGGTAAGGAGGGAGAGGGGGCCGGGCCGAGGGGGTCGGTTGGCTCGCTGGCCGGCCACGTGCCTGAGGGAGAAAGAAAACGGCCGAGGCCGGGCCATGGAGGAGGCGGGGGGGGTGTTGGTCGGGGAAGAAGTTTAAGGGCGAAAGCGGCGGGTTGGAGGAGGAGGAGGACGCCTCTGCGTGTCCCTCCAGATAGTTTACCCACCCTGCTTTCTCCCACCCCTCCCATCTATTCAGGGATTTATAAAAAAAATAGGAATAACCGTTACTCTCCTTCCCTTTCATAATCTCAAGAGAAAGGGTATCGCTGCTTTCAACCGCCGTCGGTGTTGTTTTTGTAACGGCAAAAATTAGTCAAGACACAATTCCGACAACGCACCGACGCAACCGCCCCCCCCCAGCCTCAAAACACGGTTCGGGGCTGCCCTGTCCGTGGACCGGCCCGAACTGGAAGAGAGATGCTTTAATGGGGCGGCGAGACGTCTGCTTTGTGTGTGTGAGTCGTATAGGGGAAGCTCAGGTCTTGACGCCTCTTCTTTTCTTCCGAGCTGATCGATTGTCAATATGGGGGAACAGGAGGCAATTTGGGCTCCCACCTGGGGAACGGGATAAGACTTTAAATTTTTAAAATATTTTATTTTTTTGTGGGTAGCTGTTGTAGGTGTAGGACCTTCTTTCTTTGAGCGAGGAGGCGAAAGGTTGCAGCGGTTGCCTTTCTTGGATTTGCTGCAGTAGATGTCTTCAAATAAATAATAAAGCCTGGGTCGGAGGCTGGATGTTTGCTGAGGCGGCCCCAAAATTGCTGCTATTCTTATTTAATAATAGTAATAATAAGGGAGAACTATAACTGATGGCAGAAGAGCTGGCAGTTAGTTAAGGTTAGAGACAGAGTGACAAGTTGGCTCGTTATCTATCAAATCCTATTTCTCTTTTGAAGGCTGGCATTGCCTCAATAGCTGGTTGGAAGTAGGGTCCAGAGGTGGCCCACTGATTCCTCCCTTCTTTCCCTCTGCCTTGAAGAAGCACTGCAGAGGAAGCTCCATTCTTGATCTCTCAGCCCCACCCCTTCCCTGGGTTGGAGCTGGGGAGCTACAGCCTGGCACTGCTCTCTGTGTCATTCCAGAAAGGAAGGGCTGGCACTTGGGTAGCCTTCGCAAAAGAAAGGCAGCTTCTGCGGCACTTCTTTCTTATCTGATTAGGGAAAGTTCTGACAAACGCACAGGCATAAGGCTGAGAATGGTGAGAGGCCACGGTTAGACTCCATGATGGAATGCAGCTGGCAGTCTGATTTGCTGCTGCTTGCAGGAAAGGAGAAGGCTACTTCTGCCTGATATTTAGGGGTAGGTGACATAATTCATGTGCAAGTGGCCTAAACGTGTAAATGATACTCCCTAATAACTACCGGTGGACTAACTGGGAGCTGTTGTTGCTCTGGGGAGATCTGTTCTTGTATCTTAATCTGACTGCAGATATTTGCTTGGAATATTTTATTTAAAGGGTTTGGTTTTGTCAGTGCTTCGAAGAGATTAGACAAGCACTAATGTCTGTTGCTGTAGTATCTATTGCAAACATATATAAATTAGGAGATGGATTTAGCTTTAAGAACTTAAGATACTCACAACAAGCAGTGATGTATTTAGTTTGCTTGGGGTTTTCCCACACTGTAATTTTACCTGAGTACAGCACTGTGGTTGCATTTGAAACGTCGCAGATAGTAAGGAGCATGCTTTCAAGTATGCTTGGGATTGCACCCTTTTTAGCCGAGCTTAAGAATAAGACTGAACAGGCTTTACAGTAAATGCACAGGCAGCTGGGGGAAGAGGGTTAGGCCAGTAAAAGCATGCTTAATAATCAGCCAGACATTCCTTTTGTTATGAAATTATTGCTTTTATCATTCTTCATTGCTTGTAAAAGATGGTCTCAAAGTACGGAGTAAATGTTGGAAAAGCCATGTGTGTTTCAGAATTCAAATGAGATGACAGAAGATAAGAACTAAAATCCCTTACACATGTTGACAAAGTTATTAGGGTCAGTTTGTGATACTTATCCTCCTCTTTTCAGATGTTCTCTCATCTCTCCCCCTTTTGTTTTCTGGTAAGAATTTCAGATATAGAATTCTTGGGTTGAGGAGGAGACTGAACACCATGAAAATAAGGAACTTAAGCACAACTAAGAAGCATTTTAAAAAACAATCAGCCTAATATTCTTTGATAACAAAAGTGAATTCACTACATCATATTTTGGGTGTGTCTTCCTTCAGGCTCCTTGAAACCTTTCCCTGTAGCTGTTTGCTGCGTCCTTTTAATAGCATGGTGGAATTTTGTATCACTTGCTTCTTGGCCGGTTTTGAAGTGCACTCAGTTACAGCTTTGTACTCAGGGATGATGCTGTTAAAATGGAAAGCTGTTTCTAGATTGCATTCATTTCGTTGTCCTCATCTTTACTGTGTGTGTTCATGGAATCTCTAATTTCTCTGCTGTTAATGTTTTGGAAGTGGCAGGAACAAGATGCCTTGAGGCTTGTACGTGGGAGAATCCTTTTGTACCATGCCAGCATAGAGACTGTTTAATGTCACCACCCTGTTTTGTTTTTGTATTAACAACCTGTGAACATGCATGCTGTAATTTACTTGGAGTAACAGTAGGATTGCTGTATTATGCAGCTCACTCCTAGGCAATACTTGAGTGTGTATGTGCCTTCAAGACCCTTGTCAATTCAACACTTAAAGATAAATCTCACACTGGCTGTCATAGGAGTGCTCTGTCACCTCTAGTGGTATGCAGAATTAACCCATATGGTTACTGCTTCTTAAGTCTCTGTTTCTGTAATCAATACCAATACCTGCTCTGTTCAGTTTTTCTCCCAGACAGTATGTTCCCTTCCCTGGATGTCTTCCAGAGGTATATTTAAACTTTTTTGGGGTGATTATATGCATAGACTTTGCAGCTGGCAGTTGTATTCTCAGAGTGTTAAATATACTTCAGAATTTTCTGTACATAACCACTTGTTAAGTTGAATTGTGTCTTAGTTCAACTATATCAGTATTGGTTTGTTAACCTGTTGTATTTTTCATTTTGTTTTCCTGTCATGATGGCAAGGAGAACTAAAACTTTTTTTTTTGCTATGTGTCCACAGTTTATTACATCTGAGGAACATCACATCAAGCAAAATGAACGGCTTTAGTGGAGAAGAATTCAGTTTCACTTTTCTAGAGGAAGGCTTTATTGCAAAGGATATAGTAGACCAAAAAATAAATGAAGTTTCTTCCTCGGTATGTTATGAGTGCTACTACAGTTGGCCTTCCACATTTGTGGTTTTCACTTTCATGAATTTAATTATTTGCAAATTTCTCCAATCCCAGCCCCCCTCCCCACTTCTTTTTCAGGGGAGGCTTCCATCTCAGCAGCTCCAGTCAGGCCACGCAGCCCTTTAAAAACCCGCCTCTGGTCTTCTTCCTCCTCCCCTTCTTCCTTCTCCAGCCACCGCCTGGCCAGCCAAGGATGCCTTGTAGCCCAATTTCTCAGCACCACAAATCCTTTCCTGATGTACCCCGCACACTCAAGGAAGGAGATGGGGAACAGAGAGGAAGCATAGAGGCAGCATGCCCTTTGTTTCACCCCCTTTTCCCTCTACTTCCCCGATCTGGTTTGGATCCTAGGTGGCCATTCTCCCCACCATGCACACTTTGATGTTTGATTTTTCTATGTTTGCAGGGGTCCTGCACTCCTAATCCCAGAGAATGTGGAGGGCCAGTTGTACTACCAAAACAAAAAATGGGCTTACAACCCCAATCCCATTCATACAAAATCCATGCTTCCTGCTGTTTGAATTAAAAAAGAAGGCAACTGTATATGGGCTAACGGATGTTTTCTTTGTCCCCAGGATGATAAAGATGCATTCTATGTTGCTGATCTTGGGGATGTTCTGAAGAAACACTTGCGGTGGCACAAAGCCCTCCCCAGAGTGTCTCCTTTCTATGCTGTCAAATGTAACGATAGCATAGCTGTAGTGAAGATTCTTGCTGCTCTTGGGGCAGGATTTGATTGTGCCAGTAAAGTAAGTGGCTTCCTGTAAACACATTAAGTGCTGTTTTATAAATGAATGCTGTGTCTTTGATCCCATTTGGGTTATTCTGAATAAGGCATTACTAGTTAGTAGAGTGCAAATTAATAAATTTTTGTTGTTTTTTTCAGACTGAAATACAGCTGGTCCAGAGTGCTGGTGTGCCCCCAGAGCGTATAATATATGCAAATCCTTGCAAGCAGGTTTCTCAAATTAAACATGCTGCAAATAATGGAGTACAGATGATGACTTTTGATAGTGAAGTTGAGCTGATGAAAGTTGCAAGAGCCCATCCAAAGGCAAAGTAAGCTTTGTAATAAAATAGTTGTCAGTCTTTCAGTCTTTATGTTTCTAAGTGGCTGGAGTGCCTAGATGAAAGACACTTATTTGTGAAATGTGTTAAAATTTTCCCAAGGCTTTTTGTATTGTTTTATTTACTTGGTAAATCATGTAACTAGATGCGGGAGAGAAGCCTGCTTTAGTTGCCTTACTGTTATTTTGAATGTCGTTCAAGTAATAGAAATGTTTTCTGCAGGCTAAGTGGATACGCCAAAACTTAAAACCGTTCTCAAAATAGTTTTGAAAATGTTTTTCCAGGCTGGTGTTGCGCATTGCAACAGATGATTCAAAGGCAGTTTGTCGCTTGAGTGTTAAATTTGGAGCCACACTAAGAACTAGCAGGTTGCTGCTTGAGCGAGCAAAAGAACTTGATCTTGACATTATTGGAGTCAGGTGAGCAGCAAAGTTGTACATAAGAAATAATATGTTTTATACCTATTACTTTGCCAAACATTGGGAAAACTTGCACTAAATCAAACAATCTTTTCTAGTTTCCATGTTGGAAGTGGCTGTACAGATCCTGAGACATTTGTGCAAGCAATTTCTGATGCCCGTTGTGTCTTTGATATGGCAGTAAGTACATTTTAAGAGTCTTCTATACAGTGCTAATTCAACAGGGAATCAGATCACTCAGCTGTTCCTTACCATAGTAAGAATTAGAATACACAGTGGTGTACACAGTGTTAAAAGTATAATTAGTAATCAATAAAACTGTTTTACAGTTAGGCTGCTAATGCTCTTTGATCCAATGCATTTTTAAGGGTTTTAGAGAAAAACTTTATTGGTATAGTTCAAGTCCCTTTTAATTTCCATAAATCATGAATGCATCAAGAAAGGAAAATGGATTGGTATGACCAGTGAAAGAGCTAATGAATCAACATTCCTATATTTCAGGCAGAGCTCGGTTTTAGCATGTACTTGCTTGATATTGGTGGTGGCTTTCCTGGCTCTGAAGATGTGAAACTGAAGTTTGAAGAGGTATGAACTTTATACATCTAAACTTGGTGGTTTCTACACGATCCTTCTGAGCTTTGTCATGAAGAAGCATTCATGGTTTAGTTAGCATACCAGATATGCCTTCAGATAAGTTGACACATGATTAGTGAGGTCATAAATGTAATGATTTCTTGGATTTCCTGTGTAGAAGCTTTAAAAGGAATTAAGCCTTTAATTTTCATTATGAATGAAAAAAGTTAATTTTGTCTCTGGATTTGCTTGAAAAGAAAAATAGTCCATATAATCTTTAGGTTGAAAGAGGGCTGTTCAGTAAGTTAAGTGCTGTTCACTTGTGTGGGTACAGTGTACTGTTTGGTGGACATTTCATGGTTAAAGTATCAGTGCAACAGTGTTCAGCTTGAGAAAAGCTGTACATCTGTTCAGCTGTTAATTTTGGTTGCAAACTACCAAAGCCGATTTTACCAGCTACTGTATGTAGATAAGCCATTCAGTTATGCATGAGAATAGTAATAGTTGAAGTGGACATGGGATTGTCAATCCATCTTTTCCAATCCAGGTTTGTTTGAGCAATCCAGAAAGGGAGAATTTTCTTAGCTCAAACTGCTGCACTGAATCTTCTCACAGAGACAAAAAGTGGGGTCCAGACTACTGCATCTGGAAGAACATTTCAAAAACTGAACTTGATGCTTATCAAGGCCATGTTTTATATTCAACACTCTTGAGGGGCACATTACGCAGTTCTCAGAGTATCTCTGTCTCTTGGAGTAGGAGTTCAGTGGAGGGGTGTCTTAGAGAAAAAACTCATTAAAGAAATGTGGATATATGATAGGATGTTTCTGCAAGTTTGGGTTAAGTTAATTGTGGTGTATCCATTTACTTAATAGCAAACTCCTGTTTTTTTGTTTTTGTTTTAGATAACAAGTGTAATCAATCCTGCTTTGGACAAGTATTTTCCATCTGATTCTGGAGTGAGAATTATTGCAGAACCTGGCAGATACTATGTTGCATCAGCTTTCACGTTAGCTGTTAATATAATTGCAAAGAAAGTTGTAATAAAGGAGCAAACTGGATCTGATGGTATGTACCTCAAATCAGAGCCTGAAGTTCTGTATGTAACTAATACAGTGTTCATAATATGTATGGAGGACATGCTGAATAAGTCTCACATTTCATAAGCCCCGGGGAGATGCATTGGTTCTTGAAAGTTTTGATGGTATTACATACTCATCTGCAGGCTTTATGATAGTGTAAAGGTTAGAGGATGGTTAGTGCTACTCTCTTTTTCCACTAGACTGTGAACAGCAGCTGGTTCTTTATATATATTATAGTTAAGGGACTAGAGTGAGCAAAGTTTCCAAAAACACCAGCCCTAAGGAATCATATCCATGCTCACAGAGTTCAACAATAAAATATTGCTGCTCTCTCTCAATGTATTGCCTGTGCTTGTGGCTAAGTGGGAATGTGAAAATGAGAGCATCAGTCCATATTGCAGTTTGCATATGCTTCATGATTAAAATATGTTTAAATGTGCAACTAGATCATAAGCATGTCAGCAAAGCAGTGAGGCCTCTGGGTACAATTGAATTTTCTTTTAGGCTGGAGTTGAAGTCTTAGAAGGCAATTGCCTAGGCCATTTCCTCAAAGTCCTCTCCCTAAACTGCAAACCCCGGGATTCCATAGGGTGCTGGAAGTGGAATAATAGCACTATAACAGTCTAGTGTGGAAATGGCCATAGTCCCAAAATCTAGACTACAACATGTTGCACGTTGCCTTTCAACACAACCCTCCCAACCTGTATTAAGAGTATAGCAATGAGTGATATTGAAGGGTTGCTTAAGTTTATTCTCTCAGTTAACAACCGAAAACTTCAGTATTACACAGAGACCTAAGTCCCTTTTTTCTAGCCATATCCCCACCCAGCTTGCAGTTTGGTGTTTGGTTTGAGATTTGTGTTAGCAGGATTGGGTTTTTTTAAAATATTTTGTATTGCATAAGAACATCATAGGAAAGAACAGGAGCTCTTTGCTCCTCTTTCTGCCATGTGTGTTGGGGAGGGCTGACATACTAATTATCCAGTCTTTGGATTTCTCAATTGATTTCTGAGGACAGTTTGTTACTTTCATTCCTGGAGATGCTTACATGTTTCAGTGTGAACACAGTGACTTGTCCACACAGTGGCTCTTCCCAGCCACTCTGTTCCTTTGGTTCACTTCTGATTGTGAGGGCTTTCTGCTCTTTGACATGGTGTCTCGTGAGTTACTGGACTGTTTGTGGTGATACTTTTTGAGCCCATTAAATTTCTTCTACAGACTATGGCGTTTTACAGATCTTGAGATTAACTGCTGATAATTCTCTTGTGTGGATGGTGCAGTTTAGTACAATGGCAATAAATTCTATTTCTTAGTCTTAAAATCAGACAAGAATGCTGCCCCCACACGTATGAATAAATTTAGTTAATCACTTGTTAACAATATTTTCCTCTTCTCTAAATAGATGAAGAAGAGCAGAATGACAAAACACTTATGTATTATGTAAATGATGGAGTATATGGATCTTTTAACTGCATCCTGTATGATCATGCACATGTTAAGCCAATTCTACAAAAGGTACTCTCTTTTCAGTGTGCATGCATGTTTTATGTAATATATTATTTATATGTAAAAATATAGTTTTAAACTTGAGGCCATTTTTGCCAAAGGTAGCAGTACTTAGTCATTTGTGCCAGACCCTCAACCACTAAAAGAAATGTGAGGAATGGTTTGCGGATGTTTCATAATGCTACTTCTACAACTGATTTCATGATGGTGTAACTGAAGAAAGTCCAGAGACCGTATTAAATGCAATTGTTTTAATACTAGCTGCCATGTCTTAATACTAGCTGCCATGGCATTATGTGTGAATCTTTGCACTAATTGCTTATACTGTAAACTGTTTTCAGAGGCCCAAGCCAGATGAGAGATACTATTCTTGTAGCATATGGGGACCAACCTGTGATGGCCTAGATCGTATAGTTGAGCGCTGTGTCATGCCAGAGCTACAGGTTGGAGACTGGATGCTGTTTGAAAACATGGGTGCCTACACTGTAGCAGCTGCTTCTACCTTCAATGGATTCCAAAGGCCAACAATACACTATGTTATGTCAAGGCCAGCATGGTTAGTAGTTCTTCATTTGGTTTGTGCCTTTTAATTGTGAAGAAGGACTGGGAAAAATATCTTCAGTCTGATTCACTGTGGGTTTTTTTGTGAGAAAAACAGAGGTATGTTTCTTTGTGAGAGCATAGACAGATTTGGGCTGCTAGCAGAGCAACCTTCTAACCCAATTCTGATAATTCCAGCTTGCACAAAAATGCTGGAATTCTTTGATGGCAGGTGTACACACAGTTTTACAAGTTGGCAATTTCTGTAAGTTTAGGCTGACAGTTCTATTGTTCCCTAAAAGAGAGTTGGTTTTTCCCAGGACTCTCTGTCACATGTCCTCTCAAGCAGAGAAATGCACAATGTGTTGGGTGTAGAATGCAGCATGTTGGGATTCTTGGGCATGATTTAGAAAGTATCCTCGTGGTTCTTAATGCAAACATGGGCATGCACAACATAGGGCTTCCAGTAGTCCTCCATTGTACATTTTCATAGCTAAGAAAAGCATAATGATGTATGATGCTTAATTTATATAGGTCAAAATTCATATTTGTTTGTTTTTTGATGCAGAATCCCTAGATACCAGTACAAGAGTACACTCAGCCTTGTTCTGTAACTATTACACATATCCAGCTAGCAAATAGGGAGTTAGTGTGTGTATATGGAAGGCATGGTGTCTTACTGAAAGCTGACTGTATCTGTCAAATACTTACTCATTTGTTTTTTCCCATACTAGGCAATTGATGGAACAGATAAAGGAACAAGGCTTTCAAGCAGAAGTGGAAGAGCAGGAAGTCACTTTGCCACTGTCTTGTGCCTGGGAAAGTGGAATTGAACATTATCCAGCAGCTTGTGCTTCAGCTAGCATTAATGTATAGATATAAGTTTAGTTAACTTGTAAGTGTAGGAATCAATTTTTTAGGGCTTGGGACCATTAACTTAATTCTTGCTAGAGTTTTTAGACATTTCCAGAAACTGAGGTGTCCGTAAATGTAACAGAATAGGTAACTAGGTGTTCCTATGGAAACTTTAAATATTATTTTATATGGATTTTTATTCACTTTTCAGAGATGCTACTATAGCTGATCCTTGAATATGGATCAACCATTTGTAGCTTGTTTATTTGACAGAATGGCCTGGGTGTGATACTGTGACCTGACCATTTTACAATAAAGAGTATTAAAATAATTCTGTAAAGAGTTCTGTGTTATGTATCAACTTAATACTTGAGTGGAATAGGTTACTGTCTGATTTGTCACTTCCTCTGGACTAGAACAGCACTTCCTCACCCGTGGTCCATGGACCCATAGGAGGCCTTGATGTCCTCATAGTAGGTCTGCAAAGACTTGAAGAAATGCCATGAGCCTTCCACAATTAAAATGGAAGGAAGGAAGACAAATCTGTATGGAATTATTCCAATAGAAATAGGAGCATGTACATATACTTCTTTTTCCCTTTTCTCCAAATCTGAAGACCTTTGAAGAACAAATGAAAATAAACATCTGAAGCACTTTAGGGTTATAAATCTTGAGTTAAGTTTTCTTGGTATGCTGCAATAAAAGATATTTAAAGTGGGGCCATGGTAAAGAAAAGTTTAAGAAACACTGGGCTAGAACATAATTTATAGACTACGTAATGCATCTTCTCAGAAGCCAAATTAATTTCTCTAATGTTGGCTTTCAGTGTTGGGTTTTCCCTCAATTGTTTCTTACAATTGAAAACAGGGTCTTGGAAAACAGGGTTTCTCAAAGTAAGGGTGGCATGTTGTAATGATAAAGAAACATAATCCTTCAAGTAAGCCAAGTCTGTTCTTTGCTATCTTAATCTAATACAAATTTACTTCACTAAAATTACAGAAATGTCAAGGAATGAATGATGAGACAGCACTTGCTGCGCATAGTCCAGGGATATAATCTTGCATGTATTAATTTGGTTTTGCTTATCGAACGATAAAAAATGGACTCTGCAAAGCATTTGTGTGAAACAGTAGCCAGTATGTAGCATTTTAACTTTTCGATGCTGCTGTGCTGCTTCTTCCGGGTTGGCAAAAATACAAGAGTATAATTTTCATCCTTGAATTAGATTGCATCATTTTGTTTTTATTTAGTTTTATCCATTTAATTGCCTTTCAGTCTACCAAGTACCTTTGTGGTGATGATGTATAAAGAACAGCTATAATACTTTTTTTCAGCAAACAAAGCAGCCTGTCACTCAGCCTTAGTTTTAGTGACTGTCATACAAAACAGTATAACCTTGGCTGCCCACTGGAAACTGAAATGAGTGGAGTCATCACAATATCCTTTGGGAAGAAGATCTACAAGCAAGAGGCAAATGCTTACTTCTTGTGGCTATTCTCAAACTCCTTTCATTGAAAATGTCATATATGAATCTAGACTGTGTGCTGATGACTATTTAAGACTTCACTGATTTTTGACTGATTTGGGTAAATAGCCTATAGTACTGTTAGAATGTATTTACCTATGGGGAAGCCCTAGTAAGATACCTATCTGTACAGCAGTTCTGAGCAATACGTACTTACTTCCCTTTGATAAACAAGATTATGTTTTACTATAATCATGTAGGGAGCCTGTGTTGGTGGTTTAATTGCTGGACTAGGATTCTTGGAGAGCAGGGTTCAGATCCCCACTTGTCTATAGAAACTCACTGGGTGACCTTGGGCAACTCACACTCTCATCCTCAGAAAAAGGCAGTGTGGCAGATCTTGAACAGATCTTGCCAAAAAATCCCATGATAGGTTCACCTTAGGGTTGCCAGAAGTTGGAAGTGACTTGGAGGAACACAAGGACAAATAGACAGAGAAGGGAAAACCTACATCCTAAATCTATGGTTAGTCATTCGTATACATTGCTCAACATTAAAAGTTAATTTCTAAACGTAAGAATATGTTAAGCTTTTTTTAACAAAACATTTGCATGTTCACATTTACATTAAAGTCTGATAAAACAAATTTTCCTTTTTTAAGTAGGATGAATATTCAGATCCTTCATTCCCTTTCATCTCATGCTAGAAGCAACACCTATTTTAAATCTTGAATGAATAAACTTTTTAATATGACAGTGACTATCACATCTGCCAAATCCTGCAAAATTGTTTGGAACTGCCTCAGTCTTTCAAGCTAAATTCAGTAACAAACTGTAAAATCCAGAAGAGATAAGGGCAGCATAAAAATATTCCATTAACAAACCTGGCAGTTAGAAAAAAAAACCTGGCAGACTTGGTACTTGCATAACAGTTTAGGGAATTTTGCCGTGGTAAAGTTTTTGTGTTGTGCGCCAACTTTTTTATCAACAGCTGTGTATGATACATAAACTTATTTCACCTTAAGTAGTCTGATTAACTGGCAATAGACTTATTTTAGTGCAATATATTAAAATAGGATTACTTTAAAATGAATCAAACTTCAGAATACTACTGAACTTGATAGCTATTCTGTGGGAATTATATTGAAATTAAGTGAATTTAGTTACAAATATTTTGTAATGGAAAAGGATCAGGTAGGTTTGGGCCAAGAGTTAGTGTAGTTTGAGCACTGGCCTATGGCCATGGAGACCAGGGTTAATTCCCGCTTGGTCATGGAAACCCACTGGGGGACCTTGAGTGCATCACATACTCTCAGCCCCAGAAAATCCTGTGATAGGCTCACTTGAGGGTTGCCATAAGTTGGAAATGACTTGAAGGCACACAACAACAAGGTTTGGACTGTATTCCTGTATACAACGGCAAGTAAATTCCATTTAAGGTAGGTTTCTAAATAGGAATGCATAGGGCTGCACAATGAAGATCAGAGCTACAGGTTTGAGAGAGATCTGATTTGCAACTGAGCATAAACAGAAGATTTGGTTTTGCTTCAGCTACAGTTTCTGTGGCTGTAGAGTCTGGCTTTTCTTGTATATCTTGCCCCACAGGAGAAAAACCATAATATTCCTAGGTTGCCAGTAGTGTAAACAAGAGAAGGAAAATCATCCCACAAGAATTTTATCTTGATGCGGCAGAAACTTGAATACTTTAAAAACACAAGTCAATAAATTAAGACTTAAAATTCACCTGTTTCAGGTGCTGGATAACATTCATAAGATTATAGCGGCATATTGTATGTGAACGCGAAATTAAAAATTGCACTGCAACTAATTATATTATTTCATTTGGAAGTAACAGCCTCAAATGTGTATGCATCTGTGGTAGGTGTGGGGAAATGTAAAGGGGCCACTTTAGCCCCTCAGGAGACCTTGGAGGGCCAAACACCCCACTACATCCACTTCTACAAATGATTTGTTCCATATTGCCCCCAAATGCCCTCTATGCCCCAAACACGGAGGGATTTTGGACAATCTTGGGACCTATTAGGCCCAGAAGAAGCCTTTTTTTTTTAACCACAGGAAGTATAAGTGGAATCACTTACTGTTTGCTTGTTGGTTCAAAAAGGCTTCTTCTGGCCCAAAATGTGGAAATCCCCCCCCCCAATCCCAAAGGGCATTTCAGGAAGGAAAAAACGGTAAAAAAATTATGGTTTGATCCCCCTGGAGGGGGTCCTGAGAGCCACAATAACTACCCTGGGTGGCTGCATGCAGTCTGCGGATCACACTTTGCCCACCCTTGATATATGATCTGGATAAGCATCTGTAGCATAGACACATGCCCCTCCAGATAGCAGACTACAGCATTCCTCACCATTGAGTGTGCTGGCTAAGGCTACTGGAAGGTTGCATTCCTACCCCTGCTTCATGCATATTTCTCCTTTATTGTGTTGGGACTTTTAAAAAAATCTGAATTTAAATTGGGACGAGTTTACGTAAAAATTTCCTCACATTTATCTTTGCAAGAGTCTTCTTTGTTAACTATTTAAGAAAAGCAGCTTTATGGAAATAATTAAACTGTTCTGAAATTCAAGGTCACACCCCTGCTTTCCATCTACTGAACGGTAAGCTAAAACCTACATTACTTAGAGCAGGGATTTAACAGAACCTGTGTTGGGTTGATACAACAGTACCCACTTATACCATCATGCACAGTTCAAAGTGCTCATTTATGACCTATAAAGGCATATACAGCTCTGGAGCACTGTATTCTCCCATTCAAGTGTCCAAGCTTTGAGATATTTTGAAGACGCCCTCCTCTCTTTCCTCCCATCTTCACAGGCATGTTAAGTGGAACCATTCCTTTCTTAGCAATTGCCCATGGGCTCTGGGACTTCCTAGAGAGAACAGATTGACTCCTTCCTTGGTGTTCTTCCAGGGACAGGTGAAGTCTTTCTCTTGTTTTGACAAGTCTTTGGAAACTGACTGTTCATGGGATGAGTGTTTTGTTTTTGTTATTTTCCTTCATAGAATGCTGTCCTGTTCTTATTTCTGGTATAGATGGAGAGGAAGTATACCTGCATGTTCAGGTATTCAGGTGTTCTTGGTCATTTCCTTAGGCTGAGGACAGCTTATTCCACTCTCTTTGCCTTCAGAGCAGTCAGGCATTCAAATACATAGTACACAGGCTAAGTCAGTAGTTCTTAACTTGGGGTCTGGGGACCGCTAGGGGTCTGCAGAGCCCTCACAGGGGGTCTGCAAAGCCCTGCTATCGGATACCCTGCAGCAGCAACAGGGACTTATCCAAGGTCACACAGTGTCTGAGCAAGGATTTGAATCCTAGTCTCCAGAAGTCCTAAATGAATGTATGTATGTATGTATGTATGTATGTATGTATGTATGTATGTATGTAGGTTTGAGTATTTAAATAAATATTTGAATATTTAAATTTAAATATTTAACTCTTGGGTTAAGTCTTAGGGGACCTTGGCAACAAATTATATTTACAGGATGTTCCTGGTAAAGAAAAGGTTAAGAACCACCGGACTAAGTAATCCCTCACCTCTACAATTGCTTTCAAAAGCCCAAGCATCTTCTGGGAACAATGCAGGATCTTGTGCAACATCAGCACAGTGCTGTATAGTTTGCTGTGGTGAGCATAGAGCACGAGAAGATGTCTAAGACATTTACGTATCTGTGAGTGGTGGCTATACATAAATCATGGAAGCAAAGCTGCTGCACTGTTTACAAACATCCATTTCAAGGCCTTACGCCATTTGAAGTCCCAAGACTGAGGGTGGAGTTTATTTCTAGACAGTGCAGTGTGCTTACAACACCAATCTAGGTGTGTTCATTATTCTCAGATGCTTGAATGCCTAAAAGGGACTTCTGTGTCTTCTCACACTTTGTATTACCACAGCTAATTAATGCTGACAAGGCACAAATTCGTGCATCACAACTGGGAAGTGTTTGGGCTTTGGGTAAACATTCTACAGATGAGGAAGTGACAAATCCATTTTTGTGGCTATTTGGGTCTACACGTAAGTAAGTAAATTCCGTTGATTCAAGAAGGACAATGTGGGCAGGTAGACGGTAAATTGGATAAACACCCAAGCAGGAAGGAACAGTTTCCGCCAAGTGGAATGGACAGGTGATTAGAATCTATCAGATCCTGGGCACACGCTATTTTCCTTGCTCTATCACTCCCTGGCTGTGCAACTGCTGGGTGAATGCTGCTGTGAGAGAACAGAAGCCTGCTGTTGTCTCCTCTGCTGTTTTCTCTAAATAGGTCTCTTTATTCCTCCTCCCTCAGTATTCTCTTCAGACAGTCTTTCCTTTCTCAAATTTATCACTCGCCCTTTCTGAATCTCTTCCAGCAATTCTCCCCAGAAGCTCCTCAGACAGAACTCTGCCAGAAAATCCTCAGAAAGAAAAACTGTGTCAGTTCCTAGTGGCCTCATAACAGTGACTAAGCAGTAACTGTGAATACAAAGCAACTACAGAGGCATAACTGGAAGTTATGGATGAATAAGCCTAGGTAATTGTTCCATATTCACAGTTGCTACTTGGTCATGATTTTCCAACTACTTCCACAATCACAACTTGCCTGCTCAACCTATTAGACGGCGGCGGCATGGGGAGAAGAAGAAGGGGGCCCATTCTGACAGCAAGTGGGCCATAGGAGAATGATGTTTCCATCAAGTGTGTGTATGTGTGTGTTTAGACCAGGCAAGCTACTTAATTACTTAACTAAGGCCATTTCCGCACAAGACTGTTATAATGCTATGATTCCACTTTCAACATCCTATGGAATCCTGGGGTTTGCAGTTTTGGGAGGGGCTGACCGGCCCCTCCCGAAACTGCAAAGCCCAGGATTCCATAGGATGTTGAAAGTGGAATCATAGCACTATAACAGTCTTGTGCGGAAATGGCCTAAGTAGCTGATAGAGAATACAGGCCATGGTTTATTAATGTTTTTAAAATGTGCAATAATTGGGATTTTCTGAGTGAAAATGTACCTTTAATGGCCTAACAATAGGCCATCACACAGGCCAATGTAACATCTGTAAATTGCTTCTCCCCACCTGGGGACTACACAAGTATATATACTCTGTCTCACTTCCATGCCACCAGATCCTCTGAAGATGCCAGCCACGGATGCAGGCAAAATGTTAGGAAAAAATGCTAATAGAACATGGCCTCAAAAGCCTAGAAAACCCACAACAACCTATGGATTCTGGCTGTGAAAGCCTTCGACTTTACATCGAACATCTCTACAGGGAGAAATTGTTCCAAGACACCCGGAGACTGGAAAAACTCTGGGTCAGGAAAGCACACTTACTCTGTTCTTTAACCTTTCTGCTACGCTGCAGAGGCACAAGAACCATTCCATCCTTTCTCACAGCAAAAAGGACCTTAAAATTGCCACAGGCTAACTGCTTCTATAACCAAATGGAACATGCACAATTACGTGAGAGAATCCACACCACCTGCAAAGAACTGGCAAACATAGACAAAGAGCTGCTATTCCTCCATACCAGCATTAGTTAAAAAATGAGCATCCAAGACTGGGATAAGATTGACAACCTTACCTACAGAAAAATGGAGAAAGACATGGCAAACCACATGGAAAAACAAAAACAAAAATTCAGCAAATGCCAAAAGAACCAGCTGAAACCCTCACGAGACACATCATGGACCATCACCAATCTGACAGAGCTGCAACTTTCCGATGAAGAAACATCCATCCTAGCCAAGGGAGGCAACTTTGCTGTGACCGCCACCAGAATACCGGTAGAAGACGTCATTGCTAATGTTGAATCCGCCATTCACCATCTCCCTGAGGAGGAAGTGGAGGAGATAAGAGGGGAAATAGCAAGAATTCTATGCAAGGCAAAACCACCACCTAGCAACATAACGAAGAAAGAAAGAAAAGCCATTAAGGATCTCAGTTCTGACTCAGAAATCATAGTTCTCCCAGCAGACAAAGGCAATGCCGCAGTAATCATGAAAACAGAACAATACAAACAAAAAATCAGGGAACTCCTGGATCCACAACTTAACAAAAAAACTGAAACAGGACCCGACCAATAAAATCACCAGGAAAACCAACACCTTGATCAAAAATTCCTCAGTTCATCCAAACACACCCCAAGATCTATGCAAAGATGAGGCTCTCTCACCCAGACTTTATGAACTTCCAAAAATCCACAAGAACTCCATTCCGCTCCAACCCATTGTGAGTGACGTTGGATCCCCCACGTATGATTTGGCCAAGTTCCTGGCCATATAATTACAAACTCATATTGGGAGAACCTCCCACCATATCAAGGAGTCAGCTCACTTTATAGAAAAGATCAGCTACCTCAAATTCAAACCTGGAGACAAACTGATCAGCTTTGATGTGGTCTCCCTATTCACCAAAGGTCCCATAGTGGACACCATTGCAATCCTCAACTGGATTTTTCCCAAAGACATCACAGACCTGTTTCAACATTGCCTCACTACAAGCTACTTCCAGTGGGACAACACGTTCTACAAGCAGAGAGATGGGGTCACCATGGAAAGCCCACTCAGCCCGTGATAGCAAATGTTTATATGGAACACTTTGAAATGCAAGCCTTGGAAACTGCACCAAAAAAGCCCACGATATGGTTCTGTTACGTGGATGACACTTTCACCATTTGGAGCCACAGAGAAGAAGAACTGACTGTGTTTCTGGACCATCTGAACAACATCCACTCGAATACCCAATTTACCATGGAAAACGAAAATGAAGGAAGACTACCATTTCTGGATGTCCTGGTCATCTGCAGACCTAACCAACAATTGGTCCACACAGTTTATAGAAAATCTACACACATTGACAGATATCTACACAAAACCTCCAACCATCACCCAGGACAAAAAAGGAGCACAAAAAAAACCTCTGGTAGACTGCGCAAAAAGAATCTGTGAACCTGTCCTCCTGAAAGACAAACTGAATTATCTAAACTGGGTTCTACAGGCCAATGGTTACTCCAGTTCAGACATCAGAAGAGCCTCAAAACCCAAAAAAACACAGAAGTGAAGATAAGCAGCCAACCAAAGGGAATGCGTTTTTCCCATACATTAAAGAGGTCACTGACCGTATATGGAAATTGATGAAGAAACATAACCTCCAAACAATCTACAGACCAACCAAGAAAATTCAACTAATGCTAAGTTCAGCAAAGGACAAGAAGAATCCTCTAACCTCTGCGGAAGTTTACTGCATACCTTGCAGCTGTGGGAAGGTCTACATAGGGACTACAAAACACAGTGTCCAGACATGAATCAAAGAACACAAAAGACACTGCAGACTGATCCAGCCAGAAAAAATCAGCAGTAGCAGAACATGTTATAAACCAACCTGGACACAGAATGCTTTTTGAAAGTACAGAAATTCTAGACCATTCTGACAACTACCATGTCAGAATACACAGAGAGGCCATTGAAATCCATAAACATCTGGACAATTTCAAGAGGAAAAAAGAAATTCAGAAAGTAAACAAGATTTGGCTACCAGTACTGAAGAACACTAAAATCAAGACTCAAAAATATGCCAATGAACACCACCCGGACTCTGGAGGTCCCTCTACAAGAAACAATACAATGGATTGCTAATGTACTTAACGCACTGTTACGCATATCCCCTGACTAACAATACACTCTGGGGGATATCCTATTTAACAATAGGCCATCACACAGGCCAACTGTAACATATGCAAATTGCTTCCTCCTACTCGGGGACTACACAAGTATATATACTCTGTCTCACTTCCATGCCACCAGATCCTCTGAAGATGCCAGCAACAGATGCAGGCAAAACATCAGGAGAAAATACTAATACTAATAGAACATGGCCTCAAAAGCCTGTGCATTTAATGGTTGTGAAGAGGCCATTTCAGCAGCTGTTGTTTGTTACCTGGTTGCGTGACAAGGAACATCTACTGAAATTCTCCCTTCTGCATAACCATTAAGGCACACGAGCTCTCTCCAGTTTTCACTTTGGGAACTCTAAATTTGAAGAATTATTACCATAGGACTAAGTTATGAAACAGGCAGTTCTTCTTCGTGGTCTCTGTGCCTCACACACTGGGAATTTTCGCACATGCGCGATAGCGTTCGGAAGATTCTAGAGCTAAGCAGCTTGGCGGGAACCCCTCCCCCATGCTCAGCCTGCCAAACCAACAGTCTCTCCTCAGTTCTTTTTCATCCGCCCTAGCAAACAGAAGATTCTTTGCTTTGCAGCGTCTTTGGCTTGTACTTTGGCTTGATTTTTGACTTTGACTTGGATTTTTGAACATTGGTTATTGGAATTTGGATTTCGGATTGGATTTGGTATTTTCGTCTTCTTTGAACCCCTCTTCCTTCGTGTTTTTTCTTCACTCTTCAATCTTCTTCGTCCATCTTCTCCATGACTGCTCCCCCTTTGGACTTTCGCTCTTCTCCTCGGCTTCTTTCTATGTCTGCGCTCTTCAAGCATTGTGCTTCTTGTGGGCGTAAGGTTGCGCTCTCTGACGGACACTTGGAGTGTCTTTTTTGTCTGGGGGAGACCCACAACGTTAGGGCCTGCTCTATTTGCCGGGAGTTCACGGTCCAAACGTTGCGAAACAGGTCGTCTTGCCTGAAGTCCCATTGTTGGGAGGAGTCCCTGAGGGCAAGGGACCAAGTTAAAGAAGGATCCATCATGTCTTCACATCCCTCCTCATCAGCGCGACCTGTGACCACACCCTCGTCGGTACTGGCAGCTGCCATACCGATGACAACGACAGTACCAGGCTTGGTACCGTCCTCTCAGCCTCCAATATCGGCCCTACCACACATCCCAAAACTCTCCTTGGGTGCGTTGATTTCTAAGGAAGCTCCTGTAAAGTCGTCAAAGCCGCTAACTGCCGCTCAGTGTAAGCGGCCCCCTTCTCTCAATACATCTAAAGAGAAGAAAAAGAAGAAGAGAAAGAAGGTGAAGCGGGGTTCGCCCTCTAAGAGGGTCTGCCCTCTGACACCACCTCCAACTCAACATCTTGAGGAGGTCATCGAGGAAATTGGGCTGCCGGAGATAGTCAATCTGTCTGATGAGGCCCCGACCACTGGCTCTGCGCTGCTTTCAGGTCCGCCCATTCTATCTGCCGCGGTAGCTCCACTCAGTCACCCGGAGGGGATGGACCGCCTGGAGCCTGTTCTGGCTACACCTCGGGCCCCCTCTCATCATCAGGCTGCTTCGCAGGACCGTGCCAAGAGGAGAGAGTCTCGATCCCCAGACCATTGGGAGAGGCGTCGATTTCCGTGATGGCAAGAGGCCTATCTGGAGTGGGCCTTGTCTCGGGCCGCTTTTGACTCGCCCATCTCCTCCGCCTCTTATATAGGGAGGTACACCTGTGAACACCTCTGGCAGGAATATCTGGGTTTGTATCAGTCCTATTCTCCAGCGTATAGGGACCGGTACCACCCGGACATGAGGCATTGGTCGCTGTACTGCAGGTCACGATCTCCATCCCATGGCAGGTACGATCCAAGACACCGGCGTTCACCCTCACGCTCACCCTCCAGGTCTCCATATTCTGAGAGGTCGCGAGAAGGTTCACCACGTTACCGGGCTGTGTCACCGCCACCCAGAGTCACCGCGACGGTGTCTCGCCCGGTTTTGGAGGCCCAACTGATGCAACCCTCAGCTCCAACTTTGACCTCCACCCAGGCCATCCAACACCCAATGCCTATGGTGCTGCCAATAGTCTCTGCCGCAGTTTCCCAGCTGCCGGCCGTTTTACCGGTACCGCCCATCGTACCAACGACAGTAACGGTTACCTTGTCATTGCCAGCGCAACAACTGTCGGTGGAGAGATCTCCTTCTCGTTCCTCTCAATCGTACAAGATGGCGTCTGAGTCAGAGGAATCGACACTGGGCTCCCATGAATCCCTGCCCTTGGCTTTTGGGGATCCTGCACCGGATTCGGCATCAGAAGATATAAAACAGTTCTCAGACATCCTCCTCCGGATGGCGACTGTGCTTGGGCTGGAGGTGTTGGACCCAGCTCCATCTGTCCAGGATCCGATGTTCACATACGTTGACACCCGCCCGCCATCTACAGCACCTCTGCCATTTTTACCAGCATTGCAACAGGTCATGAAACACCCTTGGGCCCAGCCGGCGTCAGCACAGCCCATCCTGCATCACTTGGAACACTTATCTTGAATATAACGGAAGGATGTCGAGTATCTGTTCAACCACCCAGTGCCGAATTCCATTGTCGTGGAGTCCTTCCAGACTAAGGGTGGTAGGAGACCGCATACCACCCCAACAGACCAAGAGGGCTGCTGTTTGGACACCTTTGGCAGATGGTTCTATTCCACTTCATCACTCATTTCCAGGGTGTCCAACACGCAAGCCTGCCTCGCCGCCTACCAGCAGAACCTACTCAACAGGTTCTATCCTCTCCTGGTGCACCTCCCTGAAGATCACCGGGTGAATGCCATGCAATTCTTTAATGAATCAGTGGCACTCGCCAACCAACAGATCTTGTTGTCTAGGCACTCAATGGAGGTGGCGGCCTGAGTAATGGTAGGCTCCGTGGCCCTCCACCACTTTGCGTAGCTCAGGTCGGCGGGCTTGCAGGAAGACAGCCACAAGCGAATTGAGGATCTTCCCTTCGATGGCCAAGGGCTGTTCCACGCCACTATTGATGAGGCTATGAACCACCTGGTCAAGGCTCGCTTAACAGCGAAGGGGATCCATCAGCCAACCCAACCTCGTCGTAGCTTTGGCTCCCACCCGTCATGGCACCGATCCTCGTTGTCCACGTACCGAACCCGCTCACCGCGCTCGGCACCATCACGGCCATCAACCTCATCTTCAACACGGAAACCTCTTCAGGGACGCGGGTCTTCTTCAAAGAAGTCTTCGTCCGGGACAAAGTCCTGGTTTTGACCGCCTTTGCAGGTTGCCACCACAGCCATTCTTCAGCCTGCCTGCCGTCTTCAAAGATCAACTGAGCCTGGCCCAACATCTTGCCGCACCACATCACAATGGACTCTTGGGTTGTCTCCATCGCCTGTCTTGGTTACACCATAGAGTTTCAAGATATTCCACCGCGAGGCATCTACTATTTCACCCCAGCCAGCTCGGCTCTGCTAGAAAAGATCCAGTCTCTACTGCACAAGGGGGCCATCGAAGAACTGCCATCCTCAGCCAGTACCACCAGCTTCTTCTCCTGGTACTTCACGCTACCGAAATTGGACAGTACCCTGCGTCCAATCCTGGACCTCAGAGGGGTGAACTCTTACATCCGCCCCAAGAGGTTCAAGATGGTCACGCTATCTTCACGCTATCTTTGATCCTGCCCTTCCTTCGACAATGGGACTGGTTCGCCTCTATCAATCTTCGAGACGCCTATTTCCACATTGACGTTCACCCACAGCACAGACAGTATCTACGGTTCGCGGTCGATGGTACCTGTTACCAATACAGGGTGCTACCATTTGGCCTCTCCAGTGCTCCCAGGGTCTTTACCAAATGCATGGCCCCGGTGGTATCGTACCTGCGGACAGCGTTATGATCTACTCTTACTTGGACGACTGGCTGTTAGTGGCGTCCCGCAGGCAAAAACTATACAGGAACATTCATCACTCTCTCACTCTTCTGTCCCGCCTTGGCCTCCAGGTCAATCTGAAGAAGTCGCACCTCAAACCAGCGAGGCTTCTTGACTTCATCGGAGCCACCTTGGACTTGGTATCCGCCAGGGCATAACTTCTACTGGAACGAGCACGCACTCTCTGCCGGGCCGAATCCGCTGCTCTCGATGCCCCGGTAATGTCAGTGACACCACGGTGACACCACGGTGGGTGTCAAAAAGGCCACAAGGTGTCCACCCAGAGGTTTTCCAAATGGGTGGTCCAGACCATTCTGCTGGTGTACGAACTGGCCAAGCAGCCTCCGCCAACTTTGTTGCATGCTCATTCCACCAGAGCCGTGGCTTCTTCAGCAGCTCTCCTTCGAGGAGTGGACCTGTAAGTACTGTGCCGTGTGGAGACCTGGTCTCAACCCTTGACCTTCGTGCGCCACTACAGACTGGACTGCCGGTCCCGGAAAGATGCCCGGTTTGGACGTGCTGTGTTGTCTTCTGTTCTTTAGGACCTGACCCGCCATCCAACTGGTAAGCTACAAAATCTCCCAGTGTGTGAGGCACAGAGACTACGAAGAAGAAGAACAGGTTGCTTACCTGTAACTGTGGTTCTTCAAGTGGTCATCTGTGCCCTCACACACCCGCCCAGCCGTCCCCTCTTTCAGGTCCCTAATTGGCAGACTCCAGAACTGAGGAGAGACCGTTGGCTTGGTGGGTTGAGCATGCACAGTACCAGCATGGGGGAGGGGCTCCCGCCAAGCTGCTTAGCTCTAGAATCTTCCAAATGCTATTGCTCATGCGTGAAAATTCCCAGTGTGTGAGGGCACAGATGACCACTCGAAGAACCACAGTTACAGGTAAGCAACCTGTTCTTATATGGAAGCAAAGAGAAACTAAGGCTAGAGAGAAGGACCTGAAGTAAACAAGTATAGGCAGAGACAAGAGTCCTTTCCACACGGCATTTGCCATGCGAAAGGACACCTGGAGCGTTGCGCGATTGTGAGGAGTGATCTGCATGATGCAATCACAACTGTGCAATGCTCCAGGGGCTGGCAAGCACCGATTGCACACCTTTTCATTTTCGGCTGGAAGCCGAAAATGGTGCATGATCTCGCATTGCTCCCGGGCCCCACGCACACTCACCTGGAGTGTGGAGCCTCCGGAGCTGCGCCGGTTGTGCTTCCTGCCCCAGCGCAGCCTGGGAAACTCAGGACAGAAGAGGCGGGGCTCTCACGCAAGCAGGCAGCTCGTGCGGAGCTGAAGGACCCCGGATGCGAGAGCCTCTCGCCAGAGGCTGCTTGCATGATCCCCGCACCCCAGTGCCAGAAGAATGTACGGTGCAGAAAGGGCCAAGGTGTTTAGGAAAAATGGAGGAGAAGATGACAGCTCCAAAGGGAGGGGAAGTAGAAGAAAAAGGTGATAGAGCAAGGAAATAGGGGCAGAGGAAGAAAGTGTCTGAGAGAGAAAGAGCAATTGTACCAAAGGGAACAGAAGCAGAAGATGCAGAGGCCTGAAGGGAAGATTGTTGAAGGGTACAGCACAATGAAGGTGGGCAAAATCCCGCTGGGAAATAGTAAGTCAGAAACTGGGTTTGGGAAACTCAACTGCAATACTTGACTATGCTGTATGACTGGATTTGGGGAAATATACTCCAAAAAAATAATTTTTCCCAGCTCAGGAACTACTTAGGCTACCACAAAAAACTTGTGCCTTGGGTTTAAGAGTCTTGGATCCTGAATTATTTGAAGATCAATATGAGGAATAGAATTTTCATTCTTTTGCAACTGCCATATCTGAATAAAGATGGGCAGGGAGGGGAAAAGCTGACTTTTTCGTTGTTGTTCTTTTCCCACATGAGAAATGACAGTTTCAGTGAGTGTGACACTTTCTGTGAAAGAGCAAGTTCTGGGAGGGGAGGTGAAGGGAAGAAGATACACCAATTACACATTTAACCTGTTTCTGCATAGAAACAGCTAAGGCAGTTTACCCTCCCCACCCACCCCTCTCTCTCTCATTTTAAACAAAACAAAAAGATAAAACAGCAGCCATTGAAAACTCCTAAGATCTTGAAGTAAAAGCCTAGGTGACAAAATGTGTGGGTTTTGGGGTTTTTCTTGTTTTTCATTTTTGATAGGTGCTGTTGAAAAGGCATAAATGTAGGTGCTGGCTTTGCCAAAGCACTTGAAATCCCCAAATGCATAAATCTTAAAAGGTAAGCATCAGTTCTTTGTACTGTTTCTGGAAATGTACAGGAAGCTAGTAAACCTGCAATAGGTAAGGTTTGTAACTCCCTTCCTGTTTGTTTGTTTTTTTAACTGTTCTGTAAACTGTCCTGGGAATGCCAGTCCACTGTTCCAAGTATGGGGGCAGGTATTTCAGAAATCATAACATCAGGTTTCATTATTCTTTACTTTTCATCGGTATCGGTTACTATGGCTGGACACACAGCTGCATGGAAAACTTTAGGATTCACATCCTTGAAGAGGGGACTTAATATACAAAAGTTAGTTTTAAAACAGGAGAAGACTTTTTGCACACCAGAAGTTACAATAAAACAATGTGCAAGAGTACACTTTTTACCTCCTTGCCACTGGATGGCAGCAGTGCCGCATGACAAAAATTTCCCTGTTCACTTGCTTAGAAATGAACTGAAGAAATCTGGGCCCCACTCACACTGACTCAAGGCAGTTTGCAGGATATTAAAACCAGAACAAATTAAGAACCTACAAAGCCATCAGTAAAAATTTATAACAGTAAATTTAAAAAATTAAACAATCTGTAGAATTAAAATCATTTAAATTCATCAAAAGACAGGGCATTAAAACAATACGACATTAGAAGCCCATTCTAGTCAATTCCAGAAAGCCTGCTAGAATCAGATTAGTTTTCACTTGCCAGTGGAAGGAGAGAGTCATCTTAGCTTCCTTAGGGAGGAAGTTCCCAAGTCTGAGAGGAGCCACCAAAAACGCCTTACCCCTTGTTCCCACCAATTGTGTCTGTGAAAGTGCTGGTGGTGCTGAGAAAAGGTACTTTTTTATTTTAATTTTATTTTAAGGAATTAAGTGAGCCAGTGAACTCACTGGATGACCTTAGACTGTTTATTCTCCCTAAGTGTGCCTGACCTGCCTCTCAGACTTGACAGGGAGGAAGAGACCCACATGTGCCATCGAGAGCTCATTGGAGAAAAGGCAGGAGAGAAATTTAACAAAAGAGTGCCTAAGGCTCCCATCTTCTGTCTCTTCAGCTCCCATGGAAGGGTTGCTGGGTGCCATCTTTGTATTCTTTTCAGAACCCTGTGAAAACGTTTTCTTTTGGATGTTTTAGTCTGACTGTGCAAATGTTTAATTCTGCTGAGAAATGGTTCCTGATGCCTTACAGTGATGGATTTTTTTTTCCTGTTCTGCTGTGGCATGATGGTACTGTGTATTATTTTATTATGTTCTAACCCTTGCCTGAAGAATAGTAATACATTTAATTAACTAACAGGTGAACAAAAAAAAAGTAATCTGAAATTATGTGGAGCCAGCATGGCCACACCAAAAGCTCTTGTCAAGTTTGTCTCATCAAAATATGAAACAATAGATAAGGTAATGCCTTTTAAGAAATCAAGTCCTGTTGTTGTACCAGTGTGTAAAACAAACTTGCACTACTAGTCAGCTAAAAGATACAAATTTCTGGCTTTAATAGGGATAATTATTCAGCTATAAAATGAATTTTCAAAGTTGAGTAATGTATAAAACTGTCTTATGGTGAGTCAACCCATCAGTCAGTGGAATCCTGTATGTACTATGTAACACCATAACTACAGTGCTATGTAGTGGATTCCAGCCAGATCCCCCCAAACTTCACTTATCAGTAAGCAGACATTGTGACTGACTAGGTCCATTCCCTTGTTGACTGAGAAGTGCCTGTCTGACATTCCCACCCCCCTCTTGTGAATTATCTTGGGTGCAACAAGCAGAAAAGGGACTCTTCATGGCAGAGATCATTTATATGAGGGTGAGTTGGGAACACCAGACAGCTGCTTCTCAGTTGACAGGGGAACAAACTCCTAGCAGTCCCAGCACCTGTTTACAGTGGGGTTTGGGGGACTTTCCCAGTATCTATGCTGGGATCATGAATATGTAGCAGTTTCCAATGCATAACTATAGGTTATATATTTGTAACTGTCAACAGGATTCCAGCCAGTAATTCTAAACTAGATCGAGGATATCAGGAAGTGAACCTGGGGGTCTGTGGCATACAGTACACGTGCCCTACAGGTGAGCTCCAGATTTCCTAAACCATGGTGAAACAGAAATTTCACAAAGGCGTATCAACATATCAAACACCAACCCATGCCTGCCTATTGAGACCTATGCAAAAACAGGGCTGTTTTATAGTGTTCCTAGTGCCATTGTGCACCAAATGCAGAAAGTAAATGGAATCACAAATGCAGTTTTACTCCCAGACCAGGAACTGGATGGAGCAACAGAGGATAAAAATGTATTGTCTCCTTCTAGGGCACAAACCAATCTGTGGTTTATAGCAGCTTGATGGGCCACACTTATGTAAAACAACACCAGATTATTAAAATCCCCAGATAATCTGCAAAATGAATGCAGTGTATATTCAGGATTCAGCTGTTTCATCTGAAAAGCCAAATATTAAGAAAATTCCTTTCAGCTCTGAGCAGGAGACCAGTTCCTGAAGTCTACAGGGAGCCATTAATTCAAATTTAACCTCTGATTCTGAGGATTTGTTAAATGTGTTGTAGCAAATAGCATAAAACTCATGCATGTGCGTGTGTGGAAATTATACACTGAAAATCCAAGATTCCCACTTAGATCTATACAAAATATTGCAATTTATTCATCCCTTGTTTGCCAATTTCTTGTCTAGGGATTATTTCATCCATCTGTAAAAAATGTGATTCTGTAGGAAAGAGAGAAAATTAAATTCATGCAGAACACACTTGCTGTGTTCTGCATGAATATGCAATATTAATATGCAATGTACCATTCTGTGTTTAGTAAAAGGCGAAAGCTCTTTGGGGTGGGCTTTCTCAATATTAAAAATGCAGAAGGTAAGCAATGTGTTGCTTTCAGAAATACTCACAGCCTCACGCAATTCCCTCAAGTTTGCTGTTAGGAACATAAAGGAAAATATAGCTCTGCATGGGTTGATGAATAATATTCAGACTTCTTATTCCATGTATGTATGTATGTATGTATGTATGTATGTATGCATGCATTTATCGATTTTATTTATTTTTGGATGAGGGGAAAAGCTAGTTGTTTAATAGTGAAGCAATAGGTCAATGCCTTGTGCAAGTGAGAGATTATCGCCTCGCAGCTGACATGGTTCAGTTAGGCCAGAATGGGCAATTATTGTCCTCAGGTAACTTGTGGCTTCCAATAATATTTTTGTGGCCCTCAACCCCTCCAGACACCATTTTTTCTGACCAAAATAAAGCATTAATTGCTTTTCCTGGAAACCTCTCAAAGTGACAATTTAACCTTTTTAAGTAGACTCCCCCTCACTCTTTAATACAAAAATCGGACTTTTTTTTCCAAGTCAGAAGTAGACTTCCAGTTATTTCTGAATTTATTTATTTATTTATTTGTGGAGGGGAGAGAGGAAGACATTTTTGGCAATCCATGTGGCTCCAAGAGAACCCCAGGTACAGAAAATTGGCCACTCGGTCCACTTCTGAATTAGAGAGTCCATACTGAAATACGTTTCTCACACTACACAGTGGTAGCATTGTGATTCTACTTTGTCATGGCTGCATCCTATGGAATCCTGGGCTTTGTGGTTTAGTGAGGCACTAGAAGAACTCTCTGGTTGAGAACTCTAAATGCGCCTCTGGAAACCATAAATCCCAGGATTCCATAGAATGGATCCATGATAGTTAAATTGGATTCATTGTGCTATCATTGTGAACTGAGAATGGGCCTCTTACTGCCAACCTTAGAATTGTGGGACTGAACATAGTAAAGATGCTGCTAGTCTTAAATATCTATGTAGAAGCTGTAGGCAGCCATCTCTTTGGTTGTTTATGGGTGCCACATATGAAGAAGCTTAAGGCTGCCATTGCCATGTGGCTCATAAACATCTGACATGTTGTTGTTGTTGTTGTTGTTTGTCTTCAAGTCATTTCTGACTTAATGGCAACCCTAATGCAAACCTATCACAGGGTTTTCTGGGGCTAAGAGTGTGTGATGCACCCAAGGTCACCCAGTGAATTTCCATGGCCAAGCGGGGAGCCAAACTCTGGTCTCCAGGATCGTAGCCCAATACTCAAACAACCATACCATGCTGGCTGTGTATCTGACACACATCTTCCCTCATTTCACAGCTGGGATATATCTGGTGAAGCATCATCAGGATGTGGTCAAGATAGCAGAAGTTATTAATAAGGAAGGGCACAGAAGATAAGAGAAGCTGGAACAGTTTCCTTTCTACTGGGAAGACAAGATTCTGTCCTCTCTTCTGCTTTCCTCCTTGCTGAGTCTGTGGAGCTCAAACTAGTTGTGCAATTTGAACTTGGCTTGCAGCAGTTGAAGTTTGCTGCGGACAAAGGGGAAAAGTGGGAGAAAGGGAATGAAACGGGAACATTGCAAAAGCAGCTACCAAAGTGGGACACCAGAACATTAATCAGGACTGTCCACCAAACCAATTTTTCCTCCAGTCCTCTTCTTTAACTTACTTCCTCTGCCAGAACAGCAGATATGTGGGCCCAGGAAAAAAAAAGAGGGTTATCAGGGAAAAAATCCCCTAAAGCCTTTTTCCTAAAAAACTGATGGGAATTGGATTATGGAATATTTTCATTAGATTGATGAAAAAATGTCTCAGACAAGATGTTCATATATTTATCTCCCCAAAATCATTCTTAAACCTATGCAACACAAAAAATTTTTTAAGACTGTACAATATCAGATGATCGCAACTCTTGATCTTGCTGTCCTTTTTCCAGTTCTGTTTGTGGGAATGAGTGCTTTATGTCTGCTATGGAGGATTTAAGAAGGGAAAATGTATTTGCTTTACTATTTTTGATGTTTTTTCCTATTTTTACTTTGTGTGTGTGTGCGTGCACGTGCTTCTCATAAATTCACAAAACCAAAGAAGTTCCTTATATTTTAGGACTTTGTGACTTCATTTGTAACCAGCAATGCTAAGTGTGAATGGATCATGGGAGATGAAGATCCAAAACATCTGGAGGGCTACAGCTGTCTACTTCTGATCTATATACTAACCTTCTCCATGTCTTTCATTATTCATGCCTATGTAGCCAAAACTACACAATCCACACACCAGGAAAATCACAAAACTTGGGGGAACCCCAAATGTTTTTTCATAAGTAAAAAGAAAAAAAATCTAAATGTATGCGGTAGAGGTCCCCAGACAGCCTCATGAGGATTGAATACTGAATTTTGGAGCAGGGGGAATGGAAAATTAGAGAAGGAGATGAAGAAAGAATGAAATGGAGTGTTTAGAAAAGAAAGAACTGACCATAGAAATCAGTGGAGAAAAACCCACAAGATTTTAATGTAATTGGGATCTGGAACCAGTGTGCCCAGTCCTCCTCCCTTAAAAAAAAGGGGGGGAAATCCAAACCAGAGCTTTTCAGTCTCCGTCTGTCTTTGAGATAGAAGGACCTGTTGCCTCATTTGCCCTGACAGTGCTGTCCTAAAAAGGGTGTGTGGATTTCACTTGATTTGGAGGAATAACTAAGTTTTCTTAACAACAACAATTTTGACATAGAGGTTTATGTTAGAAAGAAGACTGAGCCAACACTTACAGGAGGTGTGTATGGAGGTTTTCATGTGACAGACTATTAAGTCATAAAATATCCAATTTGCTTTCTGAAATGTATAGTGCATTAAAAATTGTCTGTCATAGTTCTCCACACTGGAAACCAGCATCTTATTTTTGGAGATATGTATGTACAAGAAATAGATGGTTAAGCTTTTGGCTTGCTGAAATGGATTAACAAGAGTCTTGTTGAAGACACAAATGCCAAGTTGGATGAGGACCTGGCCAAATCAATCACAGAAGAAACAAGAGACTTCTCTCAAGATATTCAAAAGATTATTATCCACTGGTAGAAAAGTCTGGTGCATTTTAGCCTGTGTGTACTCTGAAGGCCTTTTTTATGGGTGATATAAAATCATAAAAAGAGAGTGTATAGGATAATCATGACAATAATGATAATTTCTTTTATTGATTTATAGCCTGCCTTTCTGCCAATAAAGGGACTTAAGGTTGCTTACAATATATTTATAAACGGCATGGATTAAAAACTATATTAAATACTTCAGTAAAAGTATAAATAAAAAATTATTTAAAAGACAATTAGCTGTTTATGAAGTTAAAATTATTCATATTCATTAAAAGATTACATATATACCATAAAACAGCATGGCACAGCATTGGAAGTCCTTCCCAATCAATTTCTAAAAACCTGACAGCATAAGAATATTTTAACCCACCAGCAAAAAAACAGAAAGAACAAAGCCATTCTTGCTTCCCAAGGGAGGGAGTTCCAAAGTCTGGGAGCAGCCACCAAGAAGGCCCTTTCTGTTGCTTCCAACAAAATAAGGGACAGAAAGAACCTTAGTACTCTAAGGGGCTCATAAAAGTAGATATGATTCTTGAAACAGTCTGAACCAAAACCAATAATACCACAATGCATAAAATTATTATTACATTTGTATATTGCCTATTGCTTGTACATACCTACTTAGAATCAAACTTCAGAGATTTCTAAAACAGAAAATCTCAGAACCATTTACTAGATAGATGAAAACATGTGAACAAAGACTGAGAGCTTTTTGTATTTTGTAAACAGATGGCATTAAAACATGGATGTTCACAGGTCAGAATACATTGGACTCTTTTACTAATAAATATCTTTTGAGCATCTCGAGATGTATCATCTGTTTGTTTTGTGGGTTTCATTAGATGCTCTCTAGCTTTTTATTCTTTTGTCTATCTAGTGAAACAGGGACCCGTACTGGCATGTATACATGCGTGCATATGTTGGCCTTACGTGCATTTAAAACTCTGAGCCAGCACTGTACGGGCCACTCACTGGTGAAATGCAATCAGCACTGAAGTGAAAAGCATTCATTATTTAACACTGCCTGATGATGCTATGTATTACAATAAGGAATTAAGATTATCTTCTGAAGTATTTGGGTATGGCATCTGGAAGAAAGATATATAAATACACACAGTTCAACCAGATAAGATACGTCCTGTCCTTTTAAAATAGTAGTTCACTATTTTGCCTTGGAAGAGACATGGTATAATCGGTGATCTTGCTCACTTCAGTTGGAAACAAATAATTTCCTAGATGCCCACTTCAGCTGGAGTCTTTTCATGGTTCAAAAGATTGCATCCTTCTCTTTTTCCAAAGCTATACTGGACTCAGTGTGCATTGTGTTTTTTATTTTCAATCTCATTTCTATCTCATATCTGGCCTCAGACAGAAGAATCAGTGTACATAATAAACCAAAGTGACCACTTAACAACCTTCTGGTTGGAAAACCCAGAAAAACAATCTAAATGATACATTATACATTGTTTATTTTATAGAAGTTTAATGAATATTTTAAAGTTCATATTTCCCAGACGCGTGGGAATGGATTAAAGGACATGAGGCTACTCTGTTGAATCATTTATACAGCCTCTGGCATCTCTGGCCTATACACTACCCTTGCATTCTTGCTTTCAGTGCTGCCTGCACTTTTCCCTGCCACAAGGCTCTAAAAGGCACAAGATCACTCCTGGTGTCTAGACTTGGCTACCCTAATTATTATATTATTTTGTTATTATGATTTGCTAAACAGGATGTGGAACTGACAGTCCTAGGTAGAGTTGTCAGATCTCAGGCCCCAGCCCTAAGGCCATTTCCGCACTAGACTCTTATAGTGCTGTTATTTCACTTGCAACATTCTATGGAATCCTGGGGTTTGCAGTTTTGGGAGGGGCCCGCCAGCCCCTCCTGAAACTGCAAACCCCAGGATTCCATAGGATGTTGCAAGTGGAATAATAGCACTATAAGAGTCTAGTGTGGAAATGGCCTGAATCTCTGGTTTTCGTGGGTCACCTCCAGGCAGGAGACAAAGGTTCACATTTTTCAGTTTTGGTGAGCTCAGTTCCAGGCAAGAGGAAAGGGCTATGTGCTGTGTGATCTCCAGTGCAGCTAGAAGCTTGCTATAGTTTACCAAGGCTTGCCTGCTATGTGATCTCCAGTACAGCTAGAGGCTTGCTACAGTTTACCAAGGCTTAATCGATTTGTTACAATAACTTGCAAAGACTCCAGTAGGGTCTATCTATTTATTTAATTAACTTCCTTATTCCTCTTATTGTTCCACCAGGGCTCACCCTCCACTCTGCTCTGGTAGAAGCAGGTAGGTTTAATTGAATATTCCTTATTATATCTTCTTATTTGAGAAGAAATAATCCCCTCATTTTACCTTGAGCTGAGAACAGGCTCTTTAGCTAAACCATCTCTCTTAATTTCCAAACAGGAAAATATGTTCTGCATCCATGCATGCGTTTGGATGACGAAGTATGAGCGACTGCAGTTGGTACTTAATGCATAACGTTTAATGACATCCCTGGGTTTAGATTTTGGCCTAGGATAATCCTGAGGTGGCAACCCTAATCACAGCCCTGCCTCCAAAGCCATGAAAACAAAACACCTGAAACTGAACATTCACATTAAATGGGTGAGGTGGGGTAGAATTCACCAGTATGTACCTGTACATTTTCTGTGTTTTTTTAAAAAAATTAAATTAATTTGATATGTTTTTTCTGAACTGTGCTGTACTTTCTGTACAGAACCAGTGCCAAACCTTTGAATAATTTTTCAAACTGGGGGAAGTAGCCTGAGAAGCAGGATTATATATAGTCTTCACTCACAGGGACGCAATGGGCAGATCTCTTTAGGTAGCGGCACATAGCAAGGTGTCTACTGAGGGGTGGCCGTGGCTGTAACTTCACTTGAAGACTTGGGTGTTCCAAATTAATGGCTATTCCATCTAGCTGCAAGTGAAACAAATATTCTACCAATCAGGGATTTATACCAGGCACAGGCCTGGTGACATGCAGCAAGTAAGACAGAGGGCTGGGAATTCTTTGTAAATTAGCAGAGTGTTTGTCCTTTGTTTTTCTTTAGGGTCCTTGGTATGGCCCAGTCAATACAGTGTGCTGGCAGGGATACTAGTGAACATTTTAGTAGTAATTTTCTTTGGCTTACTTTTAGCATTGTCAAATTTTGTAAAATGGGCAATTTATTTAATCGAATGGGACGTCCAGAATTGGCTGCAGCCTGATATGCTTACATGCATCAATCCCATTGAGGTAAAAGGAGCAGAAGTTCCAGCAGCTGTGTACAGGAATTCAGCCAGAGAATGCCAGGCACGAGTTACTCTTCCTTCTTCTATAAGCATTTACATTGCACCATTGGAGTACATAGTACTTTACAGTGCCCAACAAGAGCAGCACAGAAAGGTCTCTGTTCAAGAAACACATGTTCTGTAATGGACAGTGGGAAGCTGCAAAACAATGGTGGAAGAAACTGAGCACAATTCTACCCTACACTGTTATAGTGCTGCTATTCCACTATCAAAATCCTGTGGAACTCTGGGGTTTGTAGTTTATTGAGGCCAAAGAGCTCTCTGGCTGAGAATTCTAAAGGCCCCTCCCTCAACTGCAAACCCCAGGATTCCACAGGATGTTGAAAGGGAAATGATAGCACTATAGCAGTGTAGTGCAGAAATGGCCAGAGATAAAGAGAGATGGATGGGGATTAATGCTCTTACCAAGACATCAGTTCTTGGTTATAGCTGGGAATGCTATTGCATGTGGCAGGTAAATTGCAATTGCATCAGACTAATAGCATCTTCTGTTGGGGCTTTTTGCATAATGTTGTTGATCTTCTGCTGTCCTCTGGAAGACTGTTTTAAAAGTAATACTTTTTACTAACACAAAAAACTGTTCATGATCTCCTTTCTTGCTTCTGTCACACTATGATCTCCTATGTGAAAGTTCAATTGCACTTTTATTCCAGTTTTGGGTAGTCAGTGGATGTGCTTTGGATGGGAAAATTATTGATCATGGGCAGATACAGCCCCTTCTGAAGTCTGTCACTACAATGTTAGAACCCTATGGTGTACTAAAGTCCTTTCTCCTTCTCCCTCTGACATACACACACACATGCGCACGCACACACAAAACTCCTGGAAATATAAGAGGACAGCTTACAGTTTTACAAAGCATTTATTTCATTATCCTATTGGCTCTTACTTGATGTTCTTCCTTCACACATGCTAAATCACTGCCACAAGAAAGCCATGGGTAGATCAGACAAATAGATCAGGAGCATTTGACTTTCCTCTGCCAACAACTAGTTAGCCTGGGAACTCTGATCTCTCCAAATCAGGAATCTTTCCCCCACAAGGAAAAAAAGGCCTTTTTAAAGGTAAAACTCTTTTCATATATACATTTATGTTTGTGGGGGGGGATCTGTATGTGTGAGCACATGTGCGCCAATCCATGAGAAGGAGTGAGGATAATCTCTTGGGAGAGCCAGGGGATGCGCAGCCCAAAATGCTGTGTGTGTTATGGCTTTAGAGCAAGCAGATGCTGTAATCCCAGAATGGTTCTGAAGGTGCACAAGGAAAGACAGCAATCCCATCCCAATTAAAAAGCATTTTTACAGACAATGCATTGTAGCAGGAAAGAAACTGCGCGAGAAGGTCTAAGAGAATAAAGCAAAGGCCATAAGAAAGAAGTATGTTGGATCAGGTATTGGGCAGGAAGGAAGAAAGATGCCAGCAAACACATATTCAAGAAAGAGGTTTGCCACACAGGGAGTTACATCAGCAAACTACTTTTTGATTTATCCATTTTTCTACCACCTGAACTCAGTTCCATTAGGCAATTTAGCGATTTTAACTCCTAAGCTTAAAGTCTTACAGAGCCTTCAACCCACCTACACTCTTTAGAACATAATGTATATTACATCAATTACGTAAGGTAAGTCACCCCTTCTGCTTTTGGGGACTCTCTGGCCCTGTATTCCTGCTCCCAAGTTCTGGCTTGGCAGTGATATGGTTCCACTTGCTATAAAATCAGGTTCTGTCATTAGGACAGAAATTGCAGGTCTTACCCTTTCTCATTTCCAGTCAAATGTCCCAAGTAAATTCATGCTTGTGCAAACATATCAAGTAAGACAGCACAAGGTTGTGGACTGATTTTATTAGAAGAGGATGGGGTAGCTGCAGGCAAATGCCATTTTAATTGGCAAAGCATTGTCAGTTTTAATTGTACTCTTCTTTATGTAACTGAGACCCTCTGTGCTAAAAACCAGTGCATCGATGGAGAGTCATGTCATTGTACAGACTGTCCTAATTACCTGGTAGATTCTGGCTGTTCTCAGGCATAACCTGCCTTCTGGACTGTTTATTATATGGCAAGCTTATCTATTCATCTATGACTTTGGATTGTCTCGTACTTGATGCCTCACAGCTGTGTGGCCTGACTCACTTGCAAAGGGAAATGAAGGTTCTGTGTGTAATGTTTGTTTCAGGTTGACTTATTTATACATACAAGGGGCCACAATGATGCAGTCATCAAAGGATGAGAGCATGCATAGAGAAACCAGCTGGGCTGGTTGGTCCACTTTTTGCGGGGAGGGGAGATTGGGCCTACAGGCTACTCATCCATCCTTCAGGAGTCCACTTAAAGAACATTGGGGTGGAGGTGGATGGTACACACCCAGCTTGAGGTGGGGGTTGTGGGGCCTGCCTACTCTATGGTGATAGGGGGACCACTCAGTGGTTTTTTCCCATGTGACTCCCATTCTGTCTTCCCTGCACCCTTCCAAGCAGGTAGGCAAAGGGACTGGGCTATCGTTGGTTGCTGGGTGGGTTGTCTGATGTCCGGATCCATGCCCCATGCTAGGCCAACTCTCCCTATGCTAGGCCAACTCTCTTGTGGCCTATTCAATTCCATAGTATGTCCTGGTGTGTCTTTCTGCCCATGCTCTTCCCTGTCTTCACTGCTACAGTCACAACAGAATAGAATTGTATAATTGGTTTTATTTTCTGCCAGCATTTGCTGGTTAGATAGTCTTCTCAGGGACTTTAAAGCATTATATACTTGCAGGTTCTCTCTTCTCTCCATTTATGGAATTGTGCAGGAGCTTCCTCTTGCGTGCAGCTTAGAGCCGTGGGGGGCTTTGCTTTTCTGAAATTCTATTTAACTAGCATGGAAAGCAAAGTGGTCAGGGAAGCAGGAGTTAGACTGCACTTTATCATGTATCGGTGCAACCCCATGGATGGCTATCTCTTCAAATACCCTTACTTGGTGATATGTGATGGTGTTTTATGCAAATAGAGCACACTGCACTCTACATGTCCCTTTAATTGCAACCAAATACATTTGCCAACAGATGGTGCTGTTTCATGTCAGAGTTGTATAGGACCACCCTCCAACACTGAGAACTGGTCTCCTCTGTTGTACTAAGTACAGTAGGGGTCTGCTGTATACTTAAGTTACTTACATAAATTTGCCAGCTATTTATTTCTTCCGTTTGTGAAACTGCAATAATTTTTGCAGAATATTTGTTCTGATTTTTTTTTTTTATTACTGTAACTTCAGTAGCTACAAAGGCTCTTACTTTAATTCCTAAATTGCTAACTTTCAATTACATTATATGAGAAGCTTTTGGGGAAAGAGAACAAAGCTTCCTAGCTTACTTGTGGCTGTTTGAAGTTACTTGCCAGTTTGGAACCATGTGGAAGGATGTTGCAATTTCCCAATTTAAATTTCTGATTAAAATTTATACTGTTTTTTTTTTTTAGTCAATGACTTCCCTCAAGGTGTCTTAAAACAAATTATAAACAATACTGTACAAAGCCACAAAGTCATTTCCTTTCCAAACAGCTTCTGTTTTTAGATTTCTCAGTTGTTTGTCTGCATCCTTTTATGTTCAGCCTTGAGAAAAGGGGTACTTACATTTTATTCTTGTTGTATGCACTTGAGCTGAAAAAGCAAGGAAAAACAGGAAGGTTCTTGTCTACAGAAGCAACTTCCCCAGTGTTCATTGTAAGCTACTTTTTTCATCAAGTTCAAATTTTGTTGTTAAGTGTTTTGTGTGGCAGTGCGTGAATAGACTTGTAATTCACCATCAGTGGGCTGGATCTAGCACAAGGGCTCCTGAAGATTTAAGGGCTCTTTCTGTCTGCAGAACGTCTTTGGGCTTATTATGGGCTGAACGGAAGGGAAAGCATCTTCATTGATTCCTCCATGCTTGCAGTCCCATAAAGATAATATTCTAGAGAGTAGCAGGAAAGGGAGAAAAACCCTCCATGGGAGAGGTGGCACTAGAGGCTGTAGAGGGACGCTTGCAATTAGGAAAAAAAGGAGGCTCCTCCTTTTCAGTAGTAGCTGAAAAGAACTCCACCTAGGGGTGTGACTCCCACTGAATTAAAACTCAGGACCCAGCTCTGTGAGATAAACTTTAGAGTTGACTAATAAGCCACATATATTTAAATAGGTTTACTGTTGTTGCAATCAAAACCGGATTTAGTTTTATGAATAGAAGACTGGTATTCAATTTTTAATGAAATATTCCTACTGTCCTTCTAAGCTTGAACTTGTGTTCACTCTGCCTCACTTAAAACCTCTAACGTCACCAAATTTTATCTTTATTTATTAACCCTTGTCTGTTTTGTCATTTGTTCTGTTGGATTTTACCAGGGCAAAAAGAAACTCTACTACAGCCCAGCTGAGCCAGCATAGCCAGTGTTGGCGACATTTAACTATGACTCTGGAGACCAGTTTGGCCCTGTGCGGCCATGGAACCCCCTGGGTGATGTTGGACAATTCACACTCTCTTAGCCTCAGAGGGCAAAGGCAGTCCCATAAAGATAATATTCTAGAGAGTAGTGAGTAGTGAGTGCCCTCTGAACAAATCTCATCAAGAAAACCATGTGATAGGTTTGCCTTAGGGTCACCATAAATCTGAAATGGCTTGAAAGCACACAAAAGCCCGGTTACATTTACTTCTAAGCCAGTTCAACTAAAATAGGGTTGGTTTTCTATTTTTAAAGAGGGAGTTTCACACACACACATATGCACATGCACACACACACACACACAGCCTTCAAGTCACCTTTTGACTTGTGGCAACCCCATAAATTTCATAGGGTTTTCTTAGGCAAAGAATGCTCAGAGGTGGATTTTGCCAGTTCCTTCCTCTGCCTACAGCTCCTGGTATTTATTGGCTGTTTCCCACCCAAGTCCTAACCAGGAGGGCCCTGCCTAGCTTCCAAAATCAGATCTGGTGCCTTTAGCAAACACCAAAATTACTGCACCACACATATTGAAAACTCCAGGCAAAAGTATCTTTCAGCTGCTCTTTCCTTTTCCCAGCCAAGATGCCTCACGCAATATGCATGTAGATTCCACCAGTATTTGAACATAATAGAAGTTTCATTTAGTTAAATAATCACAACCATGTGGAAAGAACTCAGAAATGGAGAGGGGAAACTCCAGTTGACTAATATCAGGTAATGTAAAGACTTTGTCCAAACTGTCCACAGGTCTTAGCAGCTAGCAATGTCAGGACAGAGACTTAAGAAAATTAGACTGGTGTGATTAATCCAAGTTCAAATATGATTTCCTTCACCCCAGTATGTCTGCTATTGGCCATGGGTATATTTTGACTTGAATTCCAAGAATCTTCCTTCTGCCTCCCGTTACAAAATGATGGAGGTATTTTCTGGAATTCTTGCCTTAAGTGACTGCTTCAGCTGCTAAAAAAGCAAGCAATTGTCAGTTCCCTTGATAAGCCTTATGAACCACCCCTCCAAAATATCACTGTACTGTTTGCTGCTGTTATTTGTCATCACGTCAGCTTTGACTTATTGTGGCCCTATGAATGAGAGACTCCAAGAGATCCGTTATTGACAACTTGGCTCAGGTATGGAAAACAAAGGGCTGCGGCTTTCTTGACTGAATCAATCCACCCATAACACAATCTTCCTCTTTTCTTACGGTCTTCCACTTTTTCTAGCATTATAATTTTTTCCAGTGATTCTTAACTTCTCAGGGTATGTCCAAAGTATAATACCCTCCATTTAGTCATTTTGGCTTCTATTGAGAATTCAGGCCTGATTTAGGACTCATTTATCTGTCTTTTGGGTGGCCCATTCCTCCAGTACCATATTTTGAATGTGTTAATTCTACCCATCTTCACTGTCTGCCTTCCATAGAAAGTGGAAATATGGAATAGATGATCCTGACTGGTATTTAATGATCCTGAAGATCATAGAATCAGAGTTGGAAAAAACCACAATGGCCATTGACGCCAACCCCCTGCCATGCAGGAACACACACTCAAAGCACTCCCAGCAAATGGCCATCCAGCCTCTGTTTAAAAACCTCCAAACAAGGTGACTCCACCACACTCCGAGGCAGCATATTCCACTGTTGAATGGCTCTTACCGTCAGGAAGTTCTTCCTGATGGTTAGGTGAAACCTCTTTTCCTATAGTATGAATCCCTTGCTCCAGGATCTTATTTCCTGCCCCACAGAACCTACATTCTTTGCCTGAAGGGGCCATCATGGCAAAGATGCCACCCGGTGTCTGCAGCAGCAACTGTATCTTTAGTTCCTTTTCCCAGTTCCTTCCTTGTCATGTGTGTTTGGGCACATCAGTCAGCCTAAGCCCTGAGCACAGGGAAAGAAAACAGCCTTGGTTCATTGACTTCCCATTTACAAATTCCAAAGATCTGCAGAAAACTGAGAAATCTTGCTTGGGTGAGATTCACTGAGCTTAACAAACAATCCCTTTCGTTGCTTTTCAGAGAGCAAAGGTGTTGTATGCAAACCTGAAGGAATTAGGTGATTAAAATACGACACAGAGTGACAAGAAAACGAGTCTTTATTTCAATTGACATTTCTTGGCATTAGGCAGATATTAAATAACACTGGAATGCACAGGACTATTAACAGAGGTGGACAGCAACAAAGTAGGAGGGCCATAGCAAGTGCATGTAAAATCACCTCACCTCACTCAAAAGCCATTTCAAATGCTGCCGCCACAAGGAGTGGCACTTCACCAAGAAACACAGAAGTACAATTTTAGTCCTTTTTAGATTTCATTAACACAATAAAATGCTCGATCAATCAACAGTAAAAATGAACAAAGTGTCGCAATTGGTAATTAAAACAGTGTTATATTCACAAACAGCTAGTCATGCAATGCCTTAATAGCAAATTTGCTATGCATAAATACAACAATTTCTCTCTCTCTTCTTTTAAAAAAGATCTAAATAATCACGGACAACTACAAGAAATAAAGCATGAATTCTACTTGATATATTAAATACGACCTAAATATTAAAATTTTACTTCACCATATATATATAGTTTATGTATATAATATATATATATATATATTTATATATTTAATAGAATGGAAAGACCATTACATAAGTGCAAGCAATCTTCCTCACAGAAAGGAAACCAGTATCATGCTCTTTAAAAATTCTACTTAATTTATTCCACATTTCATAGCTATTTTCTGGGAGGCAAAGGAATTTGCCTTTCATTTGCCATTGCAATGCTGGGCACAATATTTCTTCTAGGGGAACAGAAGAAGGTCATCCATTCATATTAACCAAGTGATGTGCAATAACTCCCCTTTAACCTGCATGTAAACATACCCTTCTGTTATGTTAGATGCGTAGAGGAAGTAATAACATTATGGACAGAAGGAGAGAAAAAGATGGAACCGTGGAAGTTGGAGGAGGAATTGCATCAATGTTGGTGAGAGGAGTGAGGCTGTCTTTCACTTGGACACATAGACAACCTGGCAGCGGAGTCTCATCCGCTAACCACTGAGGAATGGTTAAGAAGGCATCCATTTACGAGCAAAGCTTGAACAAGCCAGTAATTTTCTTTGCAAACTGTCCAGAGTTTAATTAGAACTGACTTGCACTGCTTGGATCACATTGTAACAACCGCACGATAGAGGGATCACTCTTGGCACCTTTAATAAACTCTTCAAGAGATAGTTTACCTTGAAGGGAAATGGAAAAAGCGACAATTAAAAACATTCCTTTGCCAAAAACTAGCAGCCAAGTGTAACTCATAAAAATAAAATTAATCCAAATGATTTAAAGATTAAAAAAAACCTATCTTGCTGCCAGATAATTTTTATGACAGCAATAACATCTCCCAGATCAGGGAGCATTTGGATAAAATGCAAAGAAGTTTGCACTCCACATTAAATACAATGGTACTAACAGTATCTTCAGGTGCTCTGAATAGTTGTTATTCAAAAGAAATTGGCAGTCAGTTTTTGGGAGGGGCTGTGCAAGGAAATCTCAATTAATCCAGACTTCAGAATAACAATCAGAGTAACAGCCAGACAAGATTCTCATGTCCTATGTTCAAGATAAATGCAAAACATTTCACAGAACTGCCATCAAAAACATCTATCACTGATCCATTGCTTCTGTGAACTGACAGCTAGCTGAGGTGTAACACTGCATAAACCCAGACAAGTGAATCCCAGGCACATACATTTTGAAGCAAATATAGATTCCTTCCCTGCACATTGACTTGGACAAATGAACTAGGGATGCCAAAATATTTGAAACTAAGAGTTCATCCGGACTGACTGGAAAGTCCCAGAATTTGTTCCTGTTCTTTCTGATTTTACAGTGGGTTAAAATAATCTGACTTAAGGAGCTGGTATAAAAAGTCTCTGATCATACCAGAGGACATAAGCAGAAAGTATTCTGGAATAAACAGTATTCTCCAAAATAAAATTGGAATGAACAGGAACAACTTCAGGGACCTTCTGGTCTTCTTAATCAGTCTGCATATGCCCTAAGCTAGATCTGCAACTATTCTTGAAAAGTGGTTTCTGGACTTGGGTGTCTCAATCAATGAAAAAACATCTTCACCAAACACTTCACAATCATGTTCTGACAAATGGCTCTTACTACTTTCAAATGAAGACAGATCTACCCCTTATGGGAAACACAATGGATCAGATACGGATATTTGCATCCCTGAGTTCTCCCCAATCTTCTACATCACTTCCTGGGTAAAGGATAGTAAAGATTTCCCCAGAGACAACATTACTGTGTTGGGAATTTCTCTGTCCAATTTTTGAATTCACTGGTTGCTCCTGGCAGGGGATTGACAACCATATAGCAAGTCCTCCACCTTTTTAAAATTCTAGCTCCATATGTGAAGCATTATGGTAACAAGCTATCTAACTTCTGGTTACATGCTTAGCTCAAGAATCTTCTCTGTAGCCCTACTTCTTGGATTGGCAAAGAATGAGAGAAGGACAAAACCACGCAGGCATCTGTGGGCCGCTTCAGTGGGTCTTGAGGTCAAGTTTTTGCCATAAAACCCTCCAGATATACCAAAACAAAACAAAACCAAGACAGAAGTATTTAGTTGTTCTTCTTCGTTTCCGGAAGTACTATTTTTTTAAAGGGTGCCAGTGGGGAAGTTTCCTGCAAACTATTTAAATAATTGCTTCCAGGAGAAGACATTACCTCCCCTCCTATTTTTTTTGCCAGTAAAATAATGGTTTGGGGAAAATTGAGTATGGTCAGAGGATGCTTGTGGCTCAATAACAGTATTTGGTCCATCCTCCTTTAAGGAAAAGTGATACAGGTATTTATAAGGATGATTTGATCAAGCACAGATAATCTCTAAGGATAGTGCAGGCCTCATCTGTGCTTGATCGAAACACCCCAGGAATTCCAGGAAGATGACAAAGCTGGAAAAGTAACAGTTGGGACATGATTTTTATTCTCTCTATGTCACCCTTTCACAGCCACTTCAAGGCCATTATTGAAAAGTGGCCAATATAAAACAAGTGGCTTATACCACTGACCCTCCTGTTTTAAGCTCTCCCACAACTGATACAATTATAGCAGGGTAAGATATCTGCACTCCAGGCATTTGTTAAAGTCAAATGCTTGTATACCCTCTCCAAGCATTCAACAATTCTCCAAGAGTCCAAACACCTGCCCTCCACCAGCTGCTGCTATTCCCTTTTTTTTTTTTTGGAGGGGAGGTGGAGGCTGGGGTACCAGCCAACAGATGGCTTCAAGTGAAGCCTCAAGAACTGACAAATGACATACAGAGTATTATTCCCTCCTACAAAACCAGAGGATCTGTAGTCTGTTTCATGACTCCCTGCCAGGACAAAGGAAAAGATATCCTGTATTATTGCTTGAATGGGCAGCCTGCTAGGATTTTTCAATATATGTTGAAGTCTTCCATCAGTTGCTAGACAATCCTCTTTCCTGTAGACAAAGTGGTGGGCCTTGTTCTTAGAGAGAAGGATAGCAGCCCATAGAGGGCCAGTATGCAAGCAGAAGGAGCCTGTTTTGATTTGGCTGACAGTAATTTTATGCTGGGATGCTTCCATCTTTGAGTGACCTGGTTCCACATTCTTACCACTTCCCCAAGTGCAACTATTGAGAGACACTGGCTATTTCCTACATTAGTTAATGTCCTACTCTTCTGCTAGAAAATGTATTGGTAGAAAGCAGTGATAAAGAATATCTCCATTGGAACGCTGATTCCCATTGACATTTGCTGTTGTTAGGAGACTCCTTCTCAAAACATTTGAAAAGTGAGTATGACATTCCAAGATGGTTCTTAATGCAGTTTCCATTCCAACCATGAGAAAAACTTCCTTCATGTTAATTTTGCCAAAGGGAAGGTTATTCACCTCACAGACATGTAGTACTTTACATCTTATAAAAGCCTGAAAAGGAAACATCATTAACATTCTGAAGTTGAATGCTTGTGAAATGAGGCTATTTTGACAGGCTACCCCTTGTGTGGAGATCTTCCTTAAATATAATCAAATCTGTTAGGTTGTGGTCTTCCTGCTTTCTTCCTGTTACCTCCCATTTCAACAATTAAATTTGTGTGCATCTTCTCATGTCATTAGAGGATGACTGTTTCACTAATGTTTCACTCCAAAGAATGCTTAGTCTTCTTGCAATGATATTACTTGCTAAAAACAAAATTAGCCATATGCACATATCTGGAGTCATACTGTAGGCTTGAATCCAAATACTTTTTTTGGATTGTCACAGCCTGCTTGGGAGCACAATCAGATTCTACCAACAGGTTATTTTTTAACAAGAGCAACAGTGCCTCCACAGTTCACCACAGCACTTTGCAAGCTAGGACACCATGCCACTGACTGCATCAGCAGGTGCTTCCTTCAACCTGGCCTTACTTCACCCTGTTAGCTGAGGGCCTAACCTGTGCTTAGCCAAGTAACTGTAGTAGCTGACAAGAATCCAACTGTTGCAAGCGCTGATTGTTGGCCACCTTCATTGTTCTCTGCACAGAGAAAGGTAAGGAGCTGGAGTGAGAAAGGTGTGTCCACATTCAGATAGCAGATGGAAGTCTGTCATCCAGACCTCAGCTTAATACTAGACAGGCTAGACATTTATTTTGTTTGAAAACAAGATTTTCACACTTAAAAAAATATTGGCCCTGTAAATTTCTCGACCCTAGATGAAGAACCTAAGAACACATGTGCATCAAGATATCAGGACATCTGTCACAGAGACTTGGCACAGAAATCATACCATCATTGTTTGTGTCCATCTGTCTGAATATTTTGTCTGTTCGTTTCTCTGGAGTAGATTCATCCTCTGGCATTTTCATTACTGAAGACACCATTTTGTAGATTGCCTACATAAGGACAGCCAAATAATTGAAAAAAAGGTTAATGGACCTTGTGAGGTCTGTGGACCAAACTTCAGACAGACTTTTAGGAAAATATAACAGAAAAGGCTATGGAAAATAAATGATAAGCAAATTACTAGTTCATTCTGCCTTTTTAAAAAGCAAAATCAAGATACTCCAGTTTGCATGTTCCTGACATATTATGTGGGTTTAATTGATACACAAACTTACATTAATAGCACAAACAACCCATATTTATGATATGTGTATCATTTTAACTGTGTGTGCATGTAAAGTATCAAAGCTCAATAGCAGAGCAAATGATATGTAAGCAGGTGGTCCCTGGACGTCAGGGACAGGAATTTATTCCTGCCTGAAACCACAGTGAGTTGCTGCCAGTGAACTGAAAGACCCAGACTCAATGGATCAACTGTCTGTCTCCATTTTAAGCCTCTTTCTATGTGTTTGCATATGTACATGTTGAGCTTGTTTACAGATTGTGAGGTGCTGTGTTTTCCTGTGTTCTGCATCGAAACACATTGTCTTGTTCTCCCAAAAATAGAAACAAGAGAAAGGAAAATGCTGTGTACCTGGGGGACAACTATTGTGTTCAGAGTTAAGACTGCTCTGTGTATATATCTGGGCAAAACTGTAAACACACACACACACACAGGGGCTGCAGTCTTGTCTGGCTCACTGTAGAATAGTAGCTGGATCATATGCCAACATACATGGCCATTTCCTATTCTGTGGGGAGCAGGCAGGATAGCAGAAGCATCTGGCTATGTCCCAGTACCCAGACACAAGATGATTAGAGCAGCTCTGAGACCTTCAAAGGACACTGGCAGATCTTGGCACTGATGTCATCATTTCACATCTGGCTATGGGGAGACAATTTTTGTCTACTCTGCACAAAGAAGGGAATGGCCATTCAGGGAGTTTCAGAGGCCCTTCAGTAAGTTAGGAGGGGTGCAATAGAAGGGGGAGGAATACCAATCCCTGCAGTATCCTCAGAAGGACACACACAGCCACAAGAGAAACTTATGTATGAATCTGCCCCAACAAGATGCCAGCCACACACTGTAACATATGCATATAGTTATAGATACGACATAGCTAACACAAATTACATCCAGACTGTGATGTCAAAAGCAGAATTCATTTCCTACTGCTTCCCACAGAACTCCCCCCCCCATACCCTGAAAAATGTAGAGAGGGCCCCTGCTGAATGGGGTAGGCTCCTGCTGATAGAAAGGAGAGAAAACAAGGAAGGACTGCTTCTGGGAGTAGGAGCCCTATGGAAGGCAAATCCTGCATCCAACCCCACCTGAGAAATAAATGATATATGCACAATTTTCATTGCTGTCCATTTGTTTGGTACTTAGATGGCACACACTTTTTCTGCAAACAGCATGTAAAGCAGGACAATGTACACTGCACATTAAATATGTCGTGTACACGCCAGTTAACTAGCAAAGGAACTGGAATAGATAGTTTTAATGTACCCTTCTGCCACTGATTTACTCACCTGCACTATCTCAAGCATTTCAGCACGGCTGATGTAGCCATTTCCATCAAGATCATACATGCTAAATGCCCATTTCAGCTTCTGTTCCAGCTTTCCTCGGGAGGTGACACTCAGTGCAATGATGAACTCCCGAAAGTCAATCGTCCCATCACCGTTGGTATCAAAAGTACGGAACACATGCTCTGCAAACTTTGAGGCATCACCATAAGGGAAGAAGTTAGCATATATCTTTTTGAATTCATCAACAGTCAAATGGCCAGTTGGGCAATCTTTTAGGAAGCCTTTATACCACTCTTGAAGCTCATGGTCTGTGAATTCGGTATTCTCTCGGAGATCCTGGAGAACTTCAGGTCTTAATTTACTGTTCTGTTTCCCCATTCTGTTCTTGGTTGATGTCCAAGGTCTGCAAAGAACAAGAAAGCAAACAAACAAAAACACAGGTCATTCTTTAAGCCTCTACTACCATTAGAGATATTAAACACATAGGCCATTTCCACACTACTCTGTTATAATGCTACTATTCCACTTTCAACATCCTGTGGAATTCTGGGATTTGTAGTTTACTGAGGCCAAGGAGCTCTCAAGCTGAGAATTCTACATGCCCCTCCCTAAACTGCAAAGCCCGGGATTCCATAGGATTTGAAAGTGGAATAATAGCACTATAATAGTATAGTGCGGAAATGCCCATGGAAGAATGGAAGAAGGAGTGGCATGTATATATAGGGTAAATTCAAAAGATGTGTGCATACATTTAATAAATAATTACTTGAGAGAAAATTCCCAGCACTTTTGTGCCTGTTTACTGCTGTTAACAAGGTCACTGTAGGATATGACAAGAGAGAAAGGAAACATGGATTACTGCATAAGTAGTTTTGTCCCTTTCATTTCCACATGAAGCAGCTCTTAACCCTTTCCTTACCATGGATTCCCTTTTAAATATGTTTTGCTGTTGTGGACCACCAAGCCTAAACTCAAGCTTTAAAACTCTAAAGTGCCTCAAATATTTATTTAAAGTGGCTCATCAAGGGTCTTCAAATTTGGAGAGAAAGGAGAAATAAGTAAATGTACGCACTCCTGTTACAACATTTTTATTGGAATGAGTCTATACCAAATTTCTCTTTCTGCCTGCCTGCCTGCCTGCCTGCCTGCCTGCCTTCCTTCCTTCCTTCCAACTATAAAAGCTCATAAAGAGGACAGGATCAAAATTCAAAATGACCTGGATAGATTGGAGAGCTGGGCCAGGGCGAACAAAATGAAATTCAACAGAGAGAAATGTAAGGTCCTACACTTAGGCAGAAATAATGGAATCCACAAATATAGGATGGGGGACACGTAGCTGGATAGCAGTATGTGTGAAAGGGATCTAGGAGTCTTCATAGACCACAAGCTGAACATGAGTCAGCAGTGTGATGCGGCAGCCAAGAAAGCCAATGCAATTCTCGGCTGCATCAATAGGTGTATGGTGTCTAGATCGAGGGAGGTACTGGTACCACTCTACTCTGCTTTGGTTAGACCCCATCTTGAATACTGTGTCCAGTTCTGGGCACCCCAATTCAAGAAGGATATTGACAAGCTGGAGCAAGTCCAGAGGAGGGCGACCAAAATGGTGAGAGGCCTGGAAGCCATGCCCTATGAGGATAGACTTAGGCCCTTTTCGCACGGGCCTTTGCTCACGCGACAGCCCCGTGAGCCTCGCGGGAGTGGGAGCGTCGCTCCGCACGACGCACTCCCACTTCCGCCAGGCTCACGGGGCTGAAGCGGCGAGAGCGCGGGTTTTTTGATTTTTGCGTCCAAGCGAAAATCACCCCGCGCTTGCGCAACGCTCCCGGCGCCCACCCGCACTTACTTTTCGTGCGGAGCCTCCAGGAGCCGGCCGGGTCACGCTTCCTTCCCTCCGCCCCTGCGGAAGGAAGGAGTGGGGTGGGGAGGCAGCGCACGCGACGCCTGCTGCGCGCGCGGGGGGACACGACGCCGCCCGCTTCGTGCGCGCGGGGGGAGGAATCTGGCGTGCGCGGGGGGGAAATCCGGCACGAGGTCTCCCGCTTCGCACGGGGGGAGGGCGGCTTGCGCGGCAAGCCTCCTTCGGTGCCGCTTCCCCGCTGGTTCCTTCGCCTGCGGAAGGAAGGAGGGGGGAAGCGGCAGCCTCCCGGACGAGCCTTCTTGCGCTTGCCGGCCTCCCCCGCTTGCGCTAGAAGCCTCAGTGCGGAAAGGGCCTTAGAGAGCTAGGTATGTTTAGTCTGCAGAAGAGGAGCTTAAGAGGGGACATGATAGCCATGTTTAAATATTTGAAGGGATGCCACGTAGAGGAAGGAGGGGACTTGTTTTCTGCTGCTCCAGAGACCAAGACAAGGAGCAATGGATTCAAGCTGCAGGAAAGGAGATTCCACCTGAACCTCAGGAAGAACTTCCTGACAGTCAGGGCTGTCCGGCAGTGGAATCTGCTGCCTGGGAGTGTAGTGGAGGCTCCTTCCTTGGAGGTTTTTAAGCAGAGGCTTGATGACCATCTGTCGGGATTGATTTGAGGGTGTTCCTGCATGGCAGGGGGTTGGACTGGATGGCCTGTGTGGTCTCTTCCAACTCTGAATTTCTATGATTCTATGATTCTATAACATTTCTTCAAACCTTTGTGAACCCCTTGTGAGGATACTGCAGCCCCCCAGCAGTCTGCAAACTACAGGTTAAAAACCATTACTTCATTGTATTTATGAACTGTATCCCATGCTGCCCTTTCAGAGATAGAGAGAGAGAGAGAGGGAGAGAGAGAGGGAGGGAGGGAGGGAGTTGTTCAATTGGCAGATGGCATTTGATCTAGAGAAAACTTTTATTAGTAAAGAAAGGGAGTATTTTATTTTATTTGGCCATTATCTTCTTCCACTGCAGCCTATCCTCTAGTACTTCCATATTAGCAAGAAGCTTCTAGTGGGTGAAAAGCCCTTCACAATGCCAATACATAATACGATACAACTCTATGCCTTTTGGGTAACAGGCTGAACACACCATGATGAACATACCTCTATGCTAGGAATCTTGTTCTCTCTACTACCACCTCCCTCAAGACTTGTATGCAGAATCTTGGTGATCATAATCGTTCTGAATTCCAATTCTTTATTTCCTCTCCTAACTATATCCTTCATTTCCTCTTCTAATTGTATACTCTAGACATGTTGAAAGCACAAGTAAAAATAAGCCATAATCATATTGTTAGTTCCAACTAGAGCAGACCCACCTAATCAATGGGTTTTACTGATCTGTTGCCTTCCCATTCTACAATTGATCTAATGGATCTACTCTAGTATGGATCAACCAATAGGATTCAGGACCATAAATCAAAGGTCATTTCCACACTATGCTCTTATAGCATGATTATTCCACTTTCAACATCCTATGGAATCCTGGAGTTTGCAGTTTAGGGAAGGGCCAGCCCTCCCTAAACTGCAAACCCCAGGATTCCATAGGATGTTGAAAGTGGAGTAATTGCGCTATAAGAGCGTAGTGCGGAAATGGCCAAAGAGAATGTGTGCCCTGTTATTGTAATTGCATTTAACAGTCCTGCCAACACAGTCAGCCCTCCATATCTGCAGAGTCTATATTCAACTGACCACAGTTTGAAAATATTCAATAAAATGCAAAGGGGAAACAAACTTTGATTTTGCCATTTTATACAAGGGACGCCATTTTACTACCATTGTACATAATGGGACTTGAGCATCCATGAATTTTGGTATCCAGGATGGGGAGTGGGGGCGGTCCTGGAACCAAACCCTAGTGAATACCAAGTTCCCACTGTATAACATTTCAAGACATGCTTATTCCAGGCAGTTCAGCAATGTCTCCAAATAATTTCCCACATGCTGTCAGGTTTATATATGAGCATAGTTTCCAAACACTAACATTTTCTAAGAAAGTTTTCTTAGCTGTATAAACTAACATTGACTGTATCCTTCCACTATCAAAAGGGACATGCTGTTGTCTAGATATGATTCACACGTTAGCACCCTGGTTCTCCCAAATGTTCTTTCCTTTATTAAGATTCTGTGGTGCTTTCATTTTTCTGTCTTCTGTTCTAGCTAAATATACACAGTTACATAGAAAAGGATTTTAAAAATGCTTTGATAGTTGATTCAGGAATTCCAAGACAAAAAAGCAGGACACAATTGCAACAGGATGCATAGAAGAAAACATGAAAAATCACCTAGAAGCCCCCAGCCATTAATAGAATCACCCCAGAGGGGTGCTAGAAAGATGTTATTTAGAGAAAAGCATTTATAAGCTCTCAAATAATACAGCTGTTTTAATATGCATCTTAAAGAAACAGAAACACTATGCAATTAGGAATGAACAGAGAACAAAATAAAAGTGATTTCCAAAGGCCACAGTCTGAATGGAGAAGCAATTGGTATATTTAGGTCCAAGAAGCCCGATTTTGTGTTCTTGGTACAAGCTTTTGCAAGGAAGAATGATGGTTAAGTTTGATAGTTTTTTAGTCTCTTTGCTCTGTAATTTTATGGAAACTTTTTTAAAATAGCTGCCTACTCTGTTTGGAATGCCATAATGTTTCTTAACAGTTTTTCAGCAAAAAGGCAAAAAGAACAATGACAATTGCCCAAGATTTTCACAACTAGTTTAAAAACAAAAACAAAAAAACCCTGTCAGTTCCCACAGAATCACTCCAGTCAAGACAAAGAAGAGTGGATTGAAAAACTAAAGATTATGTTTTAATATCTTACATAAAGCAAAGGTAGGCGACTGTGGCCATTTCCACACTACACTATTATAGTGCTATTATTCCACTTTCAACATCCTATGGAATTCTGGGGTTTGCAGTTTAGGGAGAGGCATTTAGAATTCTCAGCCAGAGAGCTCTTTGGCCTCAGGAAACTATAGATCCCAGAATTCCACAGGATATTTAAAATGGAATAATAGCACTATAACAGTGCAGTGCGGAAATGGCCTGTGACCCTCCCAATATCTTGGGACTACAACTGCCACAAGAGTTCACTACTGACTATGTTTGGTTAGGACCAATACCAATTGTAAGTCAAAAATATCTAACAGGCCACAGTGGTCCACCCTTGACTTGCAATGTAAAATGTCTGCATCAAATGTCTGCACTTCTTACACTACCCTTGAATCTTTCTTAGTTTACTCAGTTCCAAGACTCTTTTTACACAGAGTTACCCTACAGCTGGGATGGGCAACATGTGACTCTCCATGGGTGGTTCAACTGCAACTCCCACCAGCCCTAGCTAACACATCTGATTGTGAAGGATGATGGAACATACAGTCCAACCACATCTGGAAGGCCAGACATTAGCCATTCCTGTCCTAAAGCTTTGGAAATTGCTTTGTAAAAGTGTCTACTTAGGTTTTGCTCCCAAGGCCTGCCGAACGAATTACCTTTTTAGTTCCATTTTTACAAAAGTGACTCTTTCTAGTTTCTCGAAAGTAGTGGAAAGCACTACCATTCAGTTAACTTTGGAAATGAACATCCAAATCCTACAACCCGCCTGGGTCTGTGGTATAAAACGACTCTGTCGTCCTGACCACCTCATTGTTGCCTTGGCAACCTCAAAAGAGCAGGAGGCAGCAGCACGAGGCAAGGCACCGTGTGAGCCAGCCCTTGAAGTGCGTCGTGGCTTTTCTTCACCAATATTTAGTGCAGCCACACCCCTGTAACTATAAAAATAATGGAAATGTTTCAAAAATTTCTGCAGCAATGGTCATATTAGCCTGAAATAAACTACAACATAGACAAAAGTCTTGTGGCACCTTGAAGACTAACATGTTTTATATGGATTACAGCCCAGTTCGTTATACGCAAGTGAACTACAGTCTCCATGAAAGCTTCTGCCACATAAAGTTTGTTAGACTTCTAGTTGCCACAGGATTTTTTCTCAGTAACTAAAAAGTTACATTATACCAGAATGGAAGTGAAATTCATCTTCAGAATTATATTGTAATAGAGGACTTAATTATAGGAAGAATGAATTAATAACTAGGAACTAATGATGCTCTCTCACACGCACCTCTTTCAGTGGGTCTACTCTAGGAAGGACTAACTCTGGATTTGGCCTTCTGTATCTACAGCTCATGTAAATAAAAATGGTATAATATAGCATATCACCAAAGAAATTTATGTAACGTGAATCTTAGCAAAACTCACTCACACACACCCCTACGCAAATAATTTTATCAAGTCTGCAATCAATATTTGCAAATGAAATAATGCTTTGTGAACACAATGCAACTGCCATGAAGAACATAACACTGTGTAATACATGTCAATGAGTGGGTGCCATTCAGAGTACACAATATATGATGCACAACCACAATATTCAATGTACAATCTGCAACTGCAACATGGAACGAACAATTGCAAGGTGCAAAGACAAGTCACAGAGGAATCTGTTATCTACACAACTTGGCTTCAACTGCTATCAGAAGAATCGATCTATTGTTCAATGGTGACTTTTTGGCCCTGCATACGTGGCATGACTAACAAATACATATGTCCCTTGCTGGATGCTAGCTATACAGAGAGAGCCTGTTTATGTATTTCAAAACAGACAACAAAAGTCAGTGGCATGAGCTCTTCTATTCATACCTCAAATCTCCCTGTAGCTCACCAGGTGACATAAAATTACTCAGAAAAGTTGTCCTGCTTTTGATTTTGTTTGAGACATTTGATCTCAGGCTTCCCCAGTGCTAGTCAGACACTCCTGAGACAGTGTGGTCCCATGATTTGAGAACTGGACTATAGCTCTGGAAACCAGGGCTTGAATCCCTGCTCGACCATGCAAACTCACTGGGTGACCCTGGGCAAGTCATATCCTCTCAGTCTCAAGGGAAGGCAAAGGCAAACCCTCTCTGAACAAATCTTGCCGAGAAAGCCCTGTCATAGCAGGTCACCATACGCTGGAAATGACTTGAACGCACAGCAAGTCAGACACTCCAGCCACAATAGCATGCTGGCTCTGATCATTCTGAAAACATGCAGATAATCCTTTTGCATCATTTGTCAAATGCCACCCCTGTCACATTTACGCTTCACACTCTCACACACATATACACAGCATGCAAAGCCCAGCATTCTAGAAAATCTCAGCACAATAAATCCAGAAAGTGACAACATGAATGCAAAAAATCAAATTTGAACATTTCAAGTTGATATATGTATTTTACTCTGAGTAAACACGCAGTGTGGTATAGTGGTTTGAGTGCTGCAGAGCAGGGTTCGACTCCCTGCCCACGGGATGACCTTGGGGGTGCTACACCTTTCTCAACTCCAGAAAACCCCATGACAGGCTTGCCTTAAGAGTCATTGTAAGTTGGAAACAACTTGAAGGCACAGAACAACAATGAATTTGAACAGATTTTCCTCATAGCAATACTGAACAATATTTCAATTACAAACAGTAATTCTACAGCACAGCACCTTTATATAATCTTTATTCTTTATATAATCTTCACCACTCAAAGCAAAGTCTTGCCACAGTATCCAAACCCTATTGGATCTGCACAGTCCCTGTCTGCCTCTCCATCACTTGAAAAGAGTACTGGTTAGGGCATATTTCCTCACAGCATATCCAGGACCTCGTCCCAATGAGAAAAGGGCTAATATTACACTGGCATAAGGAGTGAGTGATCACCTATAGTAAGATCTTCACCAACAGAACAAACAGAGAAAATTTATAATGTTGGCTTTCTTGTAGCCTTAGGATACAAACTATTAATAATAATAAATATTATAGGGATGCTTGCAAAGGCTACTATGTTTGTTGCCAATTACCCTTCTCCATGTCCAAGGTTGATGCCTAGCACCACCACTACTACCACAGTCTATGGCCAAAATCCAACATCCCCTTGTTGTCATCCACCTTCGTTTCTAACTTATGGCAACTTTAAGGCAATCTCTTTACAGGGTTTTCTGGGGCTGAGTGTGATGCACCCAAGGTCACCCGGTAGATTTCCATGGCTGAGCAGAGAATTGAACTCTGGTTTCAACATGGGACATACACCACGGCAGCACTACGCAACCCTCAGGCAGCACAGTTACATTATGCAACATGACAGGGTGCCAATGAGCAACATACAATACATAATATGCAACTGCAATGCAAAGTACAGGATGCACAACCACCATGTGCCCTGTGCAACTTGCAAAGACAATGCGCAGATGAACATGCTGTTTGTACAACTCCACTTCTGCCGCTATCAGCAGAATACATGTGAAGCCTTCATTTTTGGCCCTTCATGCACAGGGTGAATGACACACATATATGTCCCTATGTGCACTCTGGCCTAAATCCAAGAAGTACAGCAAACCCTGCTACTCCCATGAGGTGTAACTGGAGGGTGTGCCTGTACCTCTTTGAACCAGAAAACATCTACCTTGAACAAAGAAACTGTGGCATGTCTCTCTCATTCTGAGATGGGAAGTGACTGGTTGAAGCAGAGGGCTTTTCCATGGGTGTCCTCTGTGGATGGGAAGCTGAACTTGAAGATAATGCATGTGAGGCTGGCCATTTTACAAAGCCAGGTGATTTCTCCCCACCAACAATTCTTTCAACAACAAGGGGCCCTTTCCCCTCACTATGGAGAGACCCAGCTTGGGAAACATATCATGGGCACTCATTGTCTAGGCACAGTTCCTTCCCCACTCCCAGCCCCAGGCCAAAGAGAAAAGACTCAGGATGCAAGACACAAATTCTTCTCCAGTCTGACACACAGCCTTAGATGTAGGAGAGTATGCACCTGCATGCTCCTTTGCTACCAACACTCAGAGGCAGAGGGTTTTTCAGCAGCACTGTTGTGTGCAGCCCTTGGCTTCTCTTGGGATTTGAGGTTATTTGTGAGAAGGGAAAAAAATTTAATTAAGAACAAAAAGACACCATACCACAGGATTTTTCCCCTGTGCGCCCCACTGATCTCCCTAGTATGTAGAAACAATCTCACTAATTCCCCCTCCACTTCCCATGTATCAGTGGAAGACTTGATAACACACTGTAGACTGACAACACCACACACGGCCCAAGAGCACAAGCCATTCCAAGACTGACATGTAAGCAGTTTTCCAGCTAGAGTGATTATCATGTGGCCAGATAGCCTGGGATGAGGAATGCTGGGACCTCTGATCTAACAACCTCTGGAAGGCTGCATGACTCCCATACCAATCTACACTTTGGAGGCAGTGGGGTGGAATGCTGGGAGCAAATAATGAACTAACTGGGAGAGGACTACCAGAAATGGCACTCTCCCATACTCTCTCCACGCTGTTTACTTTCTACCCAGGATTAACACTATGAAATCCTTGCCAGGCTCAAAGACCGGGGGGGGGGGCAACCAACCAGCTGCTCATTAATAAAACACATCAGGTTTAAACAGAAATCTGTGTTTATATCATTAGCTGCTTCTGTGTTGGAGGAAAACTGTAAACATTTCCAGCCTCCTAGCTTTATTTCTACACACTGTTTGCTCTAACTGAGCCCTCCTTGGTTCCATAATGTTGAAATGTCGAAAAGAGGCACCCAGCTGGTAGAGCTGTAAGCCATGTAAAGAGCACAGGGGAAAAACGCTCCAGCTAATTGCCTATACTGTCAGCTAGGCAAATACTTGCTCCCCATCCTTTGCTTCAACAACAGTACTCAAAATACGTAGCTGGCACAAAGGGGTGGGGTGGGGCAGGAAAAAAAAAAGACTATTTAAAAACAAGGCCCTTTTATTCTCACATTTTAAAAAGGGCAGTGAGAAACACAAGCAAGTTCCGAAAGAACAGAACTGTCATAGAAGAGCTTGAAAGACAAATGATTTGTATTGTACATGTCTGGTCTTTTTTTTTTTAAACTCCCCAAAGAAAACATTAGGAAATTCTTGCCCTCCAGGAAGTTTAGACTTCAGTTCCCCAAAGCCCCAGCAAGCACAGCCAATAGCAAGGGATTCATGAAGTTGTAGCCCAAAACATCTGGAGGGTCAAACAGACCACACCCTTGTTCTAAAGAACTCTGCCAATTTTTTTTGTGCCTCCTTGTACAATATCACTAGGAAACTGGAGGGAGGAGAGTGCCCAGCATGACCTCTCTCGTATCCTGTCAGAAAGATCTAATATTACTATAGACCAGCTTTGGTTCTTTTTGTTTTCATATTTATTGCTGCTTTCAGCTTCTTATGGACTTTAATAACTGGGTTTGCTCACTTTCTCACCTTCCTTTCCTGTCCCCCATTCTGAAAGACTCTTTTCACTGGAGGAAGAAAGCAAGGCACATACTTCCAAATAAATAAATGGATAAATTTTGTCACAAAATCATAAAATTGTACAGCTGGAAGTATCATCTAGTCCAACCCCTGTCAAGATAGGAATCTGCAGCAAAAGCATCACTGAGAGATATCTGCCCACCCTCTCTTTAAACCCCTCCAAAGTCTACCATGTTCTGGGGCAGCCTATTTGATTCCCCGACAGCGCCAAGAATAGCTTTGTAATGCATCTCCCTTCTTGTAATTAGAATCCTTTGGTTTAGGTCCAATCCTCTGGAGCAGCAGAAAACACTCCCACACTATCTTCCACATGGCAGCCCTTCAGATATGGGAAGATGGCTATGATATCTTCTTTTCTCCAGCTAAACACTCTCAGCTTTCTCAACCATTCCTCTTAGGTCTTAGTTACTAGGCCCTTTACTATCTTGTTCATTCTCTAGATATATTTCAGTTTGTCAATATCCTTCTTATGTTGTTCACTTGTCTTTTCTCTTATTTAGTGCATTCTAGCTTAGGTGGCTGAATGATCCTTCCTAGATCATACAATATGGGTAAGGTTTGCGAGTCCTTTCGAAGTTAGTTTTCACTATCATTTTTGAATCTCCTATAACAATCACTGTGCAGTGCATATATGCAATCTTCAAAGAACAGACACAAAAGAAACATATTGTGAATGTGCAATGTTTGTGCGTATCTAAGTGTCATATTTTTCCATGGAGAAATATCACATTTCCACGAAGGAAGACTCAATGTTTCATCTCCAGTAACAGCACTGATATACTTTAGGAAAATCACTATAGTTCATACAATGAAGCAAGTACTGGATCATTTCAAGCAATTAACCAGAGTAGCAGGGGCAACCAGATGAATCTAAAGTATCTTTTTTTCCCTCATAACAGATAGTAGTAGTAGTATTCCGCATTGCTTGTAAGTCTTCCCTGCAATCTTAGACACTTACATTTTTCTTTTAGATTCTTTGACCTTACAAGCAATCCAAAAAATATACCCCTATGAGAAGGAGGAAGGAAGGTGTCTGCTTTTGATATGTCCGGGAAAGCAGCACAAGGGCAGGGAGGAGCTCCTGTCTCAGGCAGGCACGGTGGCAGGGAAACAGTGACAGAGGTGGAGAGGTGTAGAACCAAGAGTTCATGTGGGGGTTCCAGAGGGACTTCGCAATTGGAGAGGCACCTGGGTGCCTCGGCACAGCATGGAGTCTCCTTCTTGGCATTGTGCACTGGAGAAGTGGGTGAGGAGGAGGCAGAGGAAGGTGGGGAGGGGCTGGCTCTGCCCCACAGCTGCTCTGTGGTCCTGATACCCTCCCCTTCTCTGGCTCCTCCGCTCAACCCATGGCTAAAAGCAGACACTGCCACGGACCCCAAGCACAGCTGCTCTGGAAGCAGCAGTCGAGAGGATGCAGCTAAGAGGGAGCCACCACCCCTGCCATCCCTGCCTGAAGCTGAAGAACAAGAAGCAGAGTCCTGAGTTCCTGCTGGCTTGACTTCCCCACAGCACCTCAGCCAAGAAGCAAGAGCTGGAAGCAGCAGCAGTGGAGGTGGTGAGGTGGGTGCAGCCACAGCAGAGCCTGCTGGCCAGGTGGCAGGTGCTGTGGAAAGCAGGGAGTAGTGGTACGGCAAGGGGGGGCAGTTCTCTGTTTTCCTCCTCCTCCTCGTCTTCTTGGTGGCACCCTAAGTACGGTGGGTGGGTTGGCCGAATGAGATCCAGGGTGTCCTGCACAAGCATGTAGCAATGAGGCCTTGTGCCCCCTTGAGCTTTTGCTCAAGGTAAGACCAGCAAGGAGAGGGAACGGTAGGGGTTGCTTCCGGAGCACATCAAGCCCTGCTGGACAGGCAGACAAGCAGGAAGGAAGGAAGGAAGGAGACCTGGGTGGAGGTGCTGCTTCCCTCCTTTGCCATCTTGCCTGGCCCAGGGCACCTGGGGGAAGGAAGGGAGGGTAGATGCTATATACAATGCTATAGCGTTTGTTATTATTTGCATTTTTCACTCTCCACAGTAAGTCCAGGCATATATCCCCCATGGATACAGAAGACATACTGTACAGTGATACCTATTAGTTCAGTAATGGGAACCATACCTTCCTGTTGAAAGACACAGAAGCAGTTGTGTTTTCTTCTAAGCTGTCAAATTAAACTTCCGCATTCTAAAGAACTAGAGAAATCACACTAGGCCTATTTATAGATAGATAGATAGATAGATAGATAGATAGATAGATAGATAGATATTTTTAAAATATCCCGAATTGATTTCAGTTCTGTTCAGTTTCCTATGAGGCATTTTGCTTCATTTTTAAAAAACAGATTTCTCTATGTTTAGACTTCAGTATAAATACAGTGTAATCAATAGATTGTAACTGACATTTCCATTAATTTATTAAGGCATATCTACTAGGATAGCCCTTAGACAAGAGTTGAAATTCAGTTAGTTTCACAATATTAAACACCCAAGTGTCTCATTAATCATGACAAAGGAAAGACGTCTTGCTGATGGCAATCCGAATAACATTTTGCTCAGTCTCTCTTTTATCAAATCACTTTCCAACACTTTATTCTCTGACTTTGCCATGGCAGCTCTTGGAAGATCACACTTACCTGTCCGTGTCTTCAAATCTAATTTATTCACGGGTTCACTGAACATATATGAATACCACCAAGCTAAACTACGTGTACTTTATATGTGTTGCATTCACCCACAATGAGGAATATTCTTCAGCCTGCAGTTTGTAAGACACTTGGAACTACCAAGAGAAAAAGGAAACAACTGATTTGGCCAGGGTAGAAGACAGGTCTAGCACAACAGACCATGTGAAGGAGAAAGGAGAAATAAAGGAGAAATGAAAAATGAAAGCTTTTCAAAAATGTATAAGACATCTTAATTATGAAGTTACTTCATTTAAGGCAGTACTCCTTATGTGCCTTCAAATTTCCTGCCTACTTATGGCAACCCTGTGAATTTTCACATAGTACGGTATACAGTATGCCTTTCAAGTTGGCTGATAAATATTAGAAATTCTTCCTCAAATCCCTCTGGATGTGAGGATGGAGCAATATAGGCCATTTCCACACTACACTATTATAGCGCTATTATTCCACTTTCAACATCCTGTGGAATCCTGGGGTTTGTAGTTTAGGGAGGGGTCTTTAGAATTCTCAGCCAGAGAGCTCTTTGGCCTCAGTAAACTACAAACCCCAGAATTCCACAGGATGTTGAAAGTGGAATCATAGCACTATAACAGTGTTGTGCAGAAAGACCCATAGTTTTAAAATCAAGCACTGAGATATATAAAGCCTCACAATTTCTATTTCCCCAAGTAATGAGGGCAGCTTGGACGAGGATGGTCTTCTTTGCAATGAAGACAAGAAGACACATCATGCATACAAACAGCAAGAAAAGACATAGTCACAAACTTCCTATTCAGGGGTGACCATGGCCAAAACTAGGGGTGGGTATCACATGCAAGCATCCCTCCAGATGCTGTTGAATTGAACCTGCTAGTGTTCCTCACCAATGGCTATGATGGCTGGGGCTAATGGGAGATGTAGTCCAAGAACATCTGGAGGATCACTAAATTCCTGCCCTAAACCCAATTACTATTCCAAACTAGATAAGGCCATCTGAATCACTGCCTGAAAGGCTGTCACACAATACCACGGATTTGATGCTTCAACTTCAAGTGGGCTACAAACTGTATTTAGGCCCATGTGTACTATAAAAGTATGCAAGCCTACAATCTCTCCCTCCTCAGCTGTTTTAAAGACACCAATTATGCAAACAGTAAGTAAAAAAAAAAAGCACAAATGCAGCAGAAGAAAGAGAAACTGCAGAGACATGGCAAATACTATGCCAATGTGATAGTGGCCACTTTATTCTGCCAGGCAGTGAAGTTTGCAAAATGTAGTCTGCAAAATGTCAGCTCCTGTTTCTAGGGGGGAAAAGCTACACAGAACATTTGTTATGAACCAGAAGCAGCACTATTAAAAAAAACAGGGGCAGGGCTCAAGTTACCACACACAGAGCATTTGCGTGCTATCATCAGTTGAGAGACTAAACGCAAATCATAGAGAAGAACCTCAGTGGAGCTGACCCAATTGCAACAGATGCTGGTGCTCCCCTCCAAACACGGAACCTTTGCAGGAAACACGGCAAGTACATCCCATACCTGTGAGCAGACATTCTAAAACAGCTTTTGCACTTTAAATGTTTAAGCACTGGGTGGTATTCTGTATTGTATTGTAGTTATGGATTTGTAATCTGGGGTTACGGATTCATAACTGTTCTGTATTCAGTAATACTACATATTCATGATTGTTGCACTATTGCCATGTAAATACAATTGTAAATGCCTCCTCCAACCTAACATCCAGCTGCCACATCAAACGATGGAAGTCTGTTCAGCTGATTGGGGTGCAAGAAGATGATGTTTCCAGACCCTTCCTGCAAGTGAGTTGGGACACAACGATTAGAAGCAAGACCCCTGCAGCAATTCCTTCTCATAGACTTGCTTGCTGGTGAGAGAGGGCTGAAAAAGTCATCCTGCTTTGCCCTGACCACCAACTGAACAAACCTCCATTATCTGATGTGGCTACTGGCTGTTATTGTATTTTTAGGGGTCAGGCCAGGAGATGTTACTTAGTTATGAATGCATAACTAAGTAGATGATGTAGGATATCTGTGATTACAGTTGATCCTCCACATTTGTGAGGGTTCAGGGTGCAGACCCCCTGCAAAAGTTGAAAAACAACAAATAACTTCCCCTGTGATCCCCTCCAATTCCCCTTTGGAGCTTCCCCTCCCATTCCTTTGCCTCTGGCCCTGGCATTTCGGGGGGGGGGAGAAAAGAAGACAAGGTTAAAAAAGACAAGATAAAGGGCTTATCAGTACTTTCGCCTCAGACAGAGAAGAGGGAAGCTCTGGTGTTTTAAATACTTCTGGTTGCCATCTTGAAAAAGGAGGAGTAAGAGCAAGGAGAGCATCTGACTAATCAGCAACCAGCAGAGTGTGTAATCTGTGACCCTCCAGATGGTGCTGGACTACAACACTCATCAGCTTTAGCCAGCTGACAGTCAATGGGAGTTGCAATCCAATCATCTCAGTGGGGCTTACATATTGCCCACCCCCAATTTAGATCACAGCAGCACTCATACCTTTTCCAAACCAGATGTCCTTTAACTGTCAGCATCAAAGCTTCTTTAGGGTTTAAGCATTCTTTGTGTGCAGAGTCAGTGAAAGAACTCATCTTGCCAGCTAGAAGATGCCATCAAAATACATTGTGCCTTAGCAACTGACTTCTGTAGTGTGCTGCACCAACTAGCACTTTGGAATATAAAGGGAGCCCAAATACATTCTCATTCCCTCCTTCTGGCTTATTCTAAAGGATGTGCTGTATATTTCAAAACTTCCAAGGGCACTGGGTTATGATAAAATGACTATGGCACATTACTCTCTAGCTCCATGTCTACAGGTTCTTATCATCGTATGTCAGTGTAATCATTTTCCTGTCTTTGAAAGAATCCTGATACTCTAAAGAAACTTCACAGCTGAGGCAACGGGCTGGATTTTACTCTGTCTTGCACTTTTAGAATTGTTCACAAAATCACTGTAGGAAAAAAATGTGACAAGCAAGTGGGCAAAAAGGCCCACCTTGGCCACATCAGAGTTGCAGTGTATGTAAAAACAACACTGAGAGTCCACGGAACCTTACAGACTAAAAATATTCCTTGTTTGTGCTGAAGCAAATTAACAAGAGTGCCCACTGGGATCATGCTTGTAGTATGCGAAGTAAATAACAGAATGAATAATCTTGCAACTATGCTTTTGAAAGTTAAAAAAACATTTTTAACACTGTATTGTTAAGCATTTGTTCAGCAACACTACTGTGTTTGATGCTGCCATAGATAACATAGGAGAAACAGACAAGAGGAGGTTGAGGAACGACCGACCAAGGATTGATGGAAATAAGGGGAAGATGAAGTGCTAAGTGAGATCGTTTAGAGAAGGGATGGGCTAAAGGAGACCTCTTCCTTTCAAAGCAACACTATTAACCTTCAGTGCAATGATAACAAGGGCCACAGCCTTTCAGTAATGGATCTGTTCAGCAACCTTTTAGATTGGAGAGGCACAAAGACAAACTAAACAAAACAAACAAAACCCTGAAAGCTGGATTCCATGTGAAGCCAACAAGCCTCAGGGACATGGATATGTAAATAAATTAGGACCAAAGAAATACAGAAACAGAGCTGAAATGAGAAAGTAAGCTATAAAACCGATCTATATGCTGCTCTAGACAGGAAGAAAACTGGGGAAGAGGTAAGAATGACCAGATTTACCAAAGATATACCAGATGATAGTGACTCTGTGGTGGTGGCGGCGGCAGCACAAAGGTGACTTTATCATGGGGTTTTCTTGGCAAGATTTGTATACAGGGGTGTTGCTATTGCCTTCCTCTCAGGTTGAGAGAGTGTGACTTGCCCAAAGTCACCCAGTAGCTTTCCATGGTTGAGTGGGGTATTGAGCTCTGGTCTCCTGGACTCCTAGTCCAATATTCAAACCACTACACGAAGCTGGTGCCAGTAATGATTTAGAGTCTAGTAAAATGCATCTCAGCTTCAACTCCTGTAGTGCCATGCTTCAAAATCTGCTTGCCTAGGAAAGGCCTTCATAGGTATTCTCTCACTCACTCTCACAGGGTTGTAAGCCTAAGGAAATAAAATAAATCCCAGCTAATGATCAATCTGTTTTCGTAACTCATGAAATCCATCTAGGCAAGAGCACGCAAAGAAGGATTTCCAAAGATCTCAACCCCAAGTTGGTGCCCAAAAAGAGAACTGTCTTTATGAAAGGCTTTAACTGTCAAAATAACCACCTTGAATTAGGCCTGGAAACAGACTAGAAGCCAATGAACATGGCAGTATACTGCTGGGATGTGCTCAAAACAATGAGGTCCAGTCAGCAGTCTTGAAAGCCATATTCTGAAGCAACTGGTGTCTCCAGACTGTTTTCAAACAGCAGGCTTAGATAATTAATGTGTTTTAGGGGGATAGAAGGGTTGGTGGGTGGGGAGGATGGGGTACATTTTAATGTTTTAATGTATTTATATATTTTTGTAATGCCGCCTCGATCCAGTGGGAGAGGCAGGATAAAAATAAATAATAATAATAATAATAATAATCATCATCATCATCATCATCATCATCTTGTACCATCAAGATGATGACATCTTCTTGAGAGTGGTTTAGGAAAACACAACTTTCAGCCTTTTCTCTTACAAAATGAAAGGGATGAAACATTCAGAAGATAGAAGTATGTAGGGTCCCAGGTTCCAAGCTGTTATAACCTTGAAGATTAAAACCAAACTCTTGAGCTGAGCCTACAAACAAACTGGCAGCCAAGCAAAATAATAAAAAGGGGTGTATTAATTGTTTTAAATGTCAATATGGAGTCTGTGTGTGTATCAGAGACTGAAGTCTTGTTTTTATATTGTTAACAGTGAAAGAAGCATCCAAAGAGATAATTTAATGTGGATTCTTATATTCAAATGTTAATTGAGCAGGCTTCTATTTTACAGTATAGATGAATACTAAGAATTCTTAAATATAAGACTCCTGTAAGCTAGGCTGCAGCAGATTCAATTGTATTCAGTTCTACTCTCGGTGATGGGATATATGAGAGAAATTTAGAATCTCTTAATTTAAAGGTTCATCTCTTTTTTCTCCATTTATAAGAAATTTCATCTCTTCTTTTTCCATTTATTGATAATATGTTTTCCTACTATTTCCTGTGAAAATACTAACAAAGTCAGTTATCTGTTTTAAAAAATGAAAATACCAAATTGATCTTTACCTTTTTTGCCTCCTCAAGAAAATCAAATGATAGATATTCTCAAATTAAACTTTCTGTATCAAAGAAGCCTGGAGTTATCACCATGGAACCCAAAAGCATTCTACAAAGAGCTCAGAAAATATTGATTTCTAAATAAGGAGAAATCCAGGATGAAAACATTTACTAGTTAACACTACCCACTAATTCAAAGCCTTAATGGATATGATTATTATTTTACAGAGGCACACAAAGAAAACAAAGAGACAGCAATAATGATTCTGGGGAAGCTGAACATTTCCTTTTAAGAATGGCACCATTCCAATGTACACAAAACAATGATGAAGTGAAATTCCAAAGAAGTAACGCTCCTAAATTTGGAAAGGGGAGAAGAAATTGGGGTATAGGCTAGATGGATCAAGCTGTTCAAAACAGATCAGCTAATGGTTGAAAAGGCATTTTGGAAGAACTCTGTTTTAGACAGGCAAAGACATACATCTTTGGATAATTCACTGGTACAGCGAAACCACAAGGCTTCTTTAGGAAGCTGGGTTTGGACAATTTCCAGCTGGGATGGAGGAGGCAAAGCAACACAGAAAAACATCAGTGGAATTCAGGCAGAATATCTACTGAGAGGAAATGATCCTTGTGATTTCCACAAAAGAAAAAAAAGGAAAAAAAAGAGACTTTTAAAAATATCTGTCTTCCATACTGTTGACAAGGACATTGCTTTATCTGAATAAGAGGCCTACATTGCTACACTCCCCCATACTTCTCCCTTGAAAAATACTGGAAGAACAGGGGGGGGAAAGACTATTTCCTACCATCACTTAGCCTCCTGCAACAGGAAACAGAAAGTGTTTACCGGTATATATAAATGAAGGACTTACAATTTTCTTCCCTTTCTTTTCCTAAACGGTCATCTCATATTCACAATAAATCTAGCAGGCATGTTCAGATTGAACAGATTTCCTACTGGAAACAGCATATATATATTATGTTAGATAATACAGATAGACAGATAGATATGTAGAAAAACAAAGAGAATAATTTGCTAAATGAGGGACACCGAATGATGCGCATCTGAATAGTGTGGGATGAAAGGACCATTTTATATACTGCTAGTGTATTCACCCGGCATTGCCTGGGATTTTTATCTTCTCATAGGTGACACTTTTTAGAAATACCTTAGGAATTACCTTACCTTACTTTAGGAATTAGATGTGGTTGAAATACACAGATTTGATGTCCTGTGTCTCTAATTCCCCAAACTATGTCGTCTAGTACCTGTAACTTTTCCCCATATTTTTCCCCTCAATCCAATTTGTATTCAGAGTTGTTAACATACAGAGATTTGGTTTCTGAAGGAATACACTGTCCTTCTCCTTCTAGCTGCTAAGCCTCGTCTCCATAGCAACCAGCCTGAGGCCCAAGAGCTCCCTGGCTGAGAATTCTAAAGACCCCTCACTAAACTGCCAACTCCAGGATTCCACAGAATCTTCACAGGTAGCCAATCATGTGAGGTCTTCTCGCCTGACACAGCCAATCATCTTCGCCTGCCTGACACAGACAAACAAACTTTGACTTTTGTATATTAGATGTATGTAAATAACCTTATTATGCCTTCAGCTTCCCAACTTTCTGTACCCTCTCTTGTGGAAACATGAATGCAGCAGAAGAATAGTTTTGTTCAGGCCTGTTTCCAAATCAGTTAATATCCAAGAAGTATTTTGCTTTCCAATTTCTATTCACATTCATTCAGCATTGCCAATTTCTCACTTGAAGTGGGATAATCCCACAGTTGTTGCCTGACATGCACACTTCCATACATCTACAAAATTGTAGAATCAGATAATAGTAAGTATATTCATAGCAAGCAAGCAAAAAAATCCTAAGAATGTATAACTGTATCAAATCAGTCACACTGATTTCAATGGATCTGCCCTTGGTAATTCTAACGTTTGATGCTATCCAAGATTCAAACACTTCCCGTGTATCTCTGGTACTATAGTAACAGAAGCATCACATTTTCATACCTTGTTGGTCATGCCACAGGCCAAGAGCCAGAATTGTTGCTACGTACCATCAAACTGACTTCAGCTTATGATTCCATAAATGAGATACCTCTAGAAGATCCTACTACTAGTAGCCCTGCTCAAGTTTTGCAAATTCAGTTCTATGGCTTCATTTATTGAGCCGATCAGTTCCTTTCATTTAAAGCACACAGTGAACTAATCAGTAGTACATACGTTTTTGAATCACACAAAACTCTTTCTCACTTAAGACATTTAGGATAAAAATAATAGATATACATTGATATTATATTCCACTTATCTTGTTAAATGCAGAATTTGTTCAGTCCCAAAGACAGAGGAATGGAGATACAGAACTGCATACCTGACCATCAAATGTAAACACATGTCATTTCACAAAGCAGTAGATCTCCATATATCTCCCTGGGTCATGCACTGATAAATCGAGGAAATTGCTTCACTTAAATCTAAGTTTCTTGAAATAAGTCAGATGTGTATGCTGAAAAAGACATCTTCATTCTCAAATATGCACACTAATTTTGCTAATATTCTAAATATACTGCCAACTTAGGTGATTTTCCCCATTCTTCGGTACTACAATGAAAATGCTAAGGATAGCTCCAAAGCTTGATAGATGCTAAAACAAGACCTTTTCTTTAGTTATCCATGGCTTCTTTGACCTGGATAAACAAACTCAAGATATCCTTCTGTAATATTTTCCACCCAGTTCTGCACAGACAGACACAAAGTAATGCTGACTTTGTATAAAAGTCACACTGAAAACTGACACAAATAATTTATAATAGACTTTTTTTTCCTACAGGGAGCCAACAACAATCTTCCTTGGAGCAGATCAAAACGTTCAAATCATGGTATTATTCCCAGCTCCCATTTCAATCCCTACTCTCACCTTTGCCACATTGAACCTACCTCCTGCTTTCCCTACTCCATCCCCTAACCATTTCCTTAGGCAGTGATGGGAACTCAGCACTGAGAAAATTTTGAGCAGCTGTTTTTTTGCTAAGAATTTTCTAACATTCAGTATTCAGCCACAGTGATTCTGCTAATTCAGAGGCCCCCCAAACACTATACAGTATCTGAATATGTGCAGATGATGAATCCTCCTCAAAGCAACTGCTAACTTCTTTTCACTCTGTGTGTCTCCCTAACAATAACAACAACAACAACAACAACAACAACAACAACAACAACACCACCACCACCACCACCACCACTCTGGAACTTATTTGTGATGGCAGGGATTGATTCTTGCCCAGCAATAACTCAGATAGCCACAGGGTGGCCCTGATTTCTTGTTTTCAAAACACTGAGATTAAAGATGTCAGAGAAACAGCTGAGATCTGAAGCAACCTGAAGTCTGTGTGCACCATCAGGACCATACAAGCACACCTGATCCAAAGGAAAGAGGCTGGATCTTAGATATTCTCATCTCCTTCCTCAACCAAGCATCTGGCAATAATCTGCAGTCAACTAAAACCAAACTCAGAGCAGATATGGCCATCAGGATTTACACACTATGTAATAAATTCATAGGAGATAAGCACAGCCTGAATCACAAAGTCAGTGGAGTTCTTCCAAAATGTACAAATCTTCCCTGGAAATTAGATTTGTTTATATATTGCATTTACTACAACACACCAAAACTGACACTTGTGCACTGATAGTTAAGTTATTCTACTGCCTTGCTGATGAAAGAAAGGAAGAACAGAAGATTTCTGAATTATTATAGCAGTAGCTTCAAAATCAGTTTTTTTTTTAAAAAAAAGACAACCATATGGCAGCTTTTTCCCCCTGCCCCTAAAAGAATATCCAAGAGTTTAAAGAGAGAGAGAGAAAGAGAGGGAGGGAAGGAGAGAGAGGATTACTAAGGGAATAACTGGAAAAGACTTGCAGCAAGAGAATACCTAGAAAGTGATCAAACAGCAGCTCGCTTTTCTTAGGAAAGGAATTGAAACAGATTTCAGTGCAACAGGTCTTCTGCTGTGTCTGGGAGATGACAGAAATGCTGTTACGACACTGAGGCACACTCAGATGTATCTAGGGGGCACCTCAGTATTTACACAGGTCCAAGTCCATTTATATGTGACATCACCAAAAGTGGGAGGTCCATTTGATTTGCAGACAGCTCCCTGGGGACAGATTACACTGACCTTCTTTTTATTAAGCAACTTTTGCAAGTCACACCAACCTGGAATAGAACTGTAAGACAACTAGCTGCCTGGGATGTTTTCAAATAAACAGAAAGGATGACCAACGACAAAGGAAGAATTTAGTATGCAGGCAGCTGGAAACCAGACAGGGCCTTTAAACAGACACAAAGGCTTGGATTCAGACTCAAAAAAAGTTTCCCCAGCAAAGCCTAAGAAGAAGCACCAAGGAACTAATTCATTCGAAGAAAACCAGGATACAGAGAAAATGATATAAATGCTAATTTAGCTAAGAGGACTCTCAGTCTTACAAATAAAGAGTTCAGGAAGTGCCATTGTTATCATTGCTACAGGAAAGGAACAGTAATTTTGCACCTGAAATCTTAATACTGGAATTCAAAAGTAATAATATAATATGCTACTGTCCTCCTGGCCAAAGTGACCAGGGTGAAGCAGAGCAAAATAAGGGAAGTATCCAAACAAGGCCAACTGGGTAATTTCAACTACCCTCAGACTGGCTGGAAAAATGCATGTTCTGGGGTTTTTTTTAAGGTTAAAAAATTAGACACTCTTAGTAAATGTACTTGAAAATGAGTGGTCATGGAGCTCACCATATGGAAGCCAATCCTGGGTCCTAACATGTGCCACCGAGGACCTAGTGGGATATATTAGCATTGTTGAACCAACAGGACTCAATATTATCAAATTTAATTTATATAAAAAAGAGAAGTGCCAAATAACTCCAACATGCCTTATTTTACTTCAGAAGAGGAAACTTCTCTAAAACAAGGGAACTAGTAAAAAGGGAGGTGAAAGGAAACTAGTCAAACTTCTCCAAAAATCTTTGCCAATAAAGAGGCTCACCTAGAATTTATAGCACAAGTTAGAAAACAGAGTGCAAAATCTAAGCTATCACCAGGACAGTTAACAAGCAATGGCAAGAAAGCTAGTAAAGAGAAAGAAAAAGGATTTTCTTGGGGAATTGGAAGTCTTGCCAGTACAAGGAAATAAAAGCAGACAGACCTTCACAAAAGAAATGAAAGGACCCATTAAGGGAGGAGGAAAATTGAGAAATGTGTTACTAACAGCATCAAGATCAACCATTTTATATCTATATCTATATCTATATCTATATCTATATCTATATCTATATCATCAGGCACAGGGACCTAGTTGGGGAGATGCTTAGACTTCTGAAAGAGAGAGTTAAAGTGCTAAAGCAGTATAAAGAGACTCAAAAGAAGCTAAATGATTGCTTTTCACCTCACTTCGCTGCAGAAAGTTTAGGTCAGATAACCCTGCCTGAACCAATATTTTGAGGAAGGAAATCTGAGGATACTGTTGACAAGAGCTGAAGTTCCAGACTTTATTAATTTTGAGCAAAAAACAAAAAACAAACAAAACAAAAAAACCAAGATCCAGAGGGTATCCTGCTGAGAGTTCTCAAAGAACACAGATGTGATACTGATGATTTTATCAAGATATATATTATCAGGGACAAGTAACAAAGAAACAGAGAATTGCTAATGTAAGACAATTTTTTAAAAGAGCAAAATAGTTATTAAAGATAAAATTATCAAACCCTTAGAAATACAAGCCATCTGGTAAAGTATGAACACAAGTTTTCTAAAAGTATGTTTTGTCTCGCTAACCTTTCAGAGTTCTTTCAAAATGTCAAACATATGATTGGGTGATTCAATAAACACTGCTGACTTAGACTTCTAAAAGGCTAAAAGGCTTTTGACAAATTACCTTATCAAAGGATGTTTTTAAAAAAACACCCCAAAACTGTCATAGGATCAGAAGAGAAGCTCCCTTTTACTATATTTTGTATGGAATGGAGAAAGAGCTTAAATGCCCTAAAGGCACCAGATCCCGTCTGATCTTGGATGTGAGACCGCCAACCAATACCAGATGCTGTAGGTTGTATTTCAGAGGAAGGAACTGGCAAAGAGACTTCTGAATGTTTTTTGCCTAAGAAAACCCTATGAAATTTATGGGTCACTGTAAGTCTTGAAGGCACTTATGCAAGCACAGAGACACTGGAATTAGGGTTCAGGACTGAGGACAGAGGCCAAAATCCTTCAAGACCCAGACCACTGGGGGCTTCAGTAGTGAAACCCCTTCTCCCACAATATTCTACAAAATATTTTTTTGGTACCTCAACAGCCCAGCTATAGTAACTACCAACTTAGTTTGTAAACATAGAGAGGGGAACCTGATCATATATCTTACCCCAGTGTCCAGTGCCAATCTTGCCTGGATTCATCCACAAACCCTGAAAAGTAGGAGGCTCATGACAGATGAAAGGAAGCCCTTCTTCACACAGCACACAATTCAATTGTGGAATTCATGAAATGTAGAGATGCCCATCTGGATAGCTTCTGAAGAGGACTGTAAGAAAAGACTATCTCTAGCTACTAGTCATGACAGGTACACATTAACTCAAGCAAGATGTGTCTATGCTAGTTGCTAGAGAGAACAACTGGGGCTTTGCAATTCATCTGGAGAAAAAGATTTATTGTGACCAGGGGGGACATTTGCCAAGGAGATCTGACATTTAGGGGAAGGGCTAAGTATCCCTCCCATTTGGTGATTCTCCCATGGGAGTCCCACTCCCTTATAATAATGTCCTGAGGCAGAATTTCAGAACCAAGATTTATAGGCACTCCATTTACTAAACTCTAGTAAAACCACAACAATTATACAACATTTCAGTGCTCTACAGACTTCTCTGAAGATTTACAGAATAAGGGATTAACAAATTCAGAAACTGTTGAAGCAGAAAGGCACTCAGAACAAATAATACATTTAATAGTTTCAATTAAGATTGTTGTTGTGTGCCTTCAAGTTGTTTCCAACTTATAGTGACACTAAGGCAAACCCTATCACAAGGTTTTCTGGAGCTGAGAGTCTGTGATGTGGCCAAGGTCATCGAGTGGGTTTCCATGGCCAAGCAGGCGAACTGAGCCCTGGAATCCAAGGTGGTAGTCCAATGCTCAAACCACTATACCACGTTTAGGAAAAGATACCAGATGGGGAAAAAGTGTGTTTGAATCCCATCTTATTTTTAGAGGCAACTTTTTCATTTAAAAATAATGGGAATGTCTGACAAATAATGACTTCTAACAAATATAGACAGTGAGAGATATGGATAGAACTGAATCCAACATTTGCCTTCTTTGAGAACAGCTCTGCTCGCAGAAGGTGCCTTCGCTGACTTGTATTGTCTTTCTGAATTTCAGTTCACACAATTCTGCAAAGTCCTCTGTGTCTGTGTAGCCATTTCAAAGGGTTGGAGAGGCTGTCCTGGGAAAAAGGAGGGGAGCAGGCAAATCTGTTTCTGCCAACTCAATTTTTCAGGCGTCTAAATTCAGAACAAATCCATAGTCATTTTTAATAGAAAAATATAATGTTTCTTTCTTCCTCTCTCTTTTTCACAATGAGAAACTACTACACAAACTGACCGCTTACAAACTGGGTGCACAAGTCTATGCACATTTATTGAGAAGAAAATCACACAGGATTCAATGGGGCATAACCTCCAACTAAGCATACCCATAAGTGCAGTCTGAATTTCATTCCCATAAAAAGGAGGAAGACTTTCACAGTAACTGACTGGCATTTTGCTATGGTACTATGAGCTCCTGTAGGCAAGAACCAGGGCTTGGAACAGTTACTTTTCCAAAATGACAAAACCCTATTGCAGATGCAAGTCTATAAGCTTTACCAAATTTTGCTTTTTTGTTTTTTGATTACAAGAAATTCACAGGGGTCTTCTTTTATCCTTATTCTTTTTCCTTTCTTTTAAGTGCACAGTGTCACTCTCACAGAACAGTGGTTTTCAACCTTTTTGGAATCATGGTCTCCTTTGAGGGTCCGTTGAAAACTATAAACTCTTCCACTGAAACATAGTTTTCAAAGTCATGGGAACAGGAGCAATGGGGGGGGAGATGCTTCTTTGGCCAATTCAAAGATCATCAAAGCCCATCCATGAACAACCACCCAAGGGTCCCTGGGCTGCAGGTTAAAAATCTCTGCTGCATAACATTATTTTTAATTATATTCATGGGCAGTACAAAATCAATAACAATGCTGAAAATAAAGAGATCGAGTGCATAGTGTCTCTGAGTGATGCAATGCACCGGTTAAGTCACTTATGTAATGCAAAAGCTGTAGGGTAAAAGGGCAGGAGAACCACACTCAGTACGTATCTGAGCAGCAGTAGCAGCAGCTGAAGTGTGAGCTCTGAAAAGCTCATAAAGAGCTTTTACTGGAACCAGAGGAGTCTTGCAAGAATAAGCCTGAAAGTGAAGCCACGCTCACAGTGTGTCTGGCGGTTAGGACCCTGCTGTAATCATCATGTGCAGCAGGGAGATCAGGTTGCCAGCAAATGCAGAAAGAGCACATTAATGTCTTAAATAATGGAGCATCCAAAGGAGGCTGTGGCTTAGCTTCTCACAGACAGCACTACTCAAGATCAGAGTTCTGTCTTCCTCCAAATGCTCAGCCCTGGTACAGGACTATTCTATTTACTGTACAGTGACTTTTGGACCAGCTGTGTTGCTCCTTACTTTGGCATCTGCACCGTTATTTTCATGGGCAAAGGCTTACCATCTTCAAATGATTAAATATTTATAGCAGCACTTTGTTCGAGATGTGCTTTGTACTGTACACTTGTATGGACACTGTACTTGGAAAAGGAATATGATTCTGTACTTCACTCACACATTAGGAACAACCACAGGTAGCTATTTTCTTACACCATCCAAAATTTACACACCAGGCGAAATCTACATATGCTTTCATTCATAAAATGTCTGCATACATACACTCAGTTTTCAACACTCCACAGCTTGGCTGTGTCTCTATGCGCATTCCTTTAATTTCTCTCAGGAAGTTGAAGGTGAATGGAGAACAGTAAGGCATTACACTTGGTGATAATTTTCACAGGAGAAAAAAATGTCTTTGCAGAAAAGAACTGGGAAAAGAGAGCAAGTAAATCCATTTAGGTTGTGCAAGGACTCCCAGTGAGGAACGCTGACACTCTCCTCTGCCTCTTCCCTTGTTTCACTCTACTCCTCCTTCTCTTTCAATACATCCTTACAGGGCCAGTCAAGGTAAACAACCATTTTGCATATGCTATATGAAAGGAGAAGGAAGACAAGCATCTGCACGTACATTATCTACTTCTCCAGCAATATGTAAAATCATTTAGAGACTCTGGCTTCACAAGAAACTGCAGGAAGCCCAGGAACCGGGTGGTCTACTCATTGTTCACCCCCCCATCTGTCTTTTTTCCTCACACTCTCTTGTTACATTTTTGATCTCTCTTTCCTTATATTTCTGCCTGCTGCCAATCCCAACAGCTACCTTTGTGGCTTCCTGCTCAGTTCAAAGTTTGAGAACACACATAAATACCTCTGTTTCTGTACACAAAAGCATCAACGTTAATTAGAATACCTAAGCCATGTCATAACAGTTCTGTGCCCATTTTAGTATGAGTAAATATTAAATGAATTAACTGATAAGGAACTCAGGAGGGTTTTTTTAGGCATAAAAAACACCAACCCAGAAGTTATATTCTGTACAATTGTGGACCTACATTTGATAAAGGTTTCTTTATTTATCAAAGTGACTCTACTGCAGATATGGTTTCACAACCATAAAAACCAACAGTCTGATTTAGAGAACCATAATACAATAGTTAGTAGTGAAAAAAATACTTGTATGTTTTGCAACTTCATACTACATTAAAAAAACCAACAGCTAAGCAGGGATTGACCTGTGGAAGGGGAAGGAGTGGTACATGAAATGGTTTTGTGTCTATGGAGCTGAGAGAACTCCTGTTCTCACCTTTAACTATAAAGCTGCCTTTTAGTAATCTGGCCAATTCCACAAAAAATATTCATCATCATGTGAGTAAGTAAAAATAACTGCTGGCTGAACTTTAACAACTAATTAGAGAAAGATTCCTTTTGCTAGTTCTGGAGCCGCATTGTAATTGAGGTTGTGGCTTATGAACTTCATTTCAGATTTGAGCCAATTAAAAATCTTTGCAGCACATTTATGCAGAGGTCATTACGCTCCCTGAGAGACAAAGAAGCTAATTTTAAATACTCCCAATACCAGTATTTTTGAGGCAGGAGAAAAAGGTAAAAGCATAATTAAGCCCCTACCTCAATGCTTTCAACACTGTAATCAGAGAGACAGAATGAAAAGTTATTTATTATCTATTATGATTTATTTATTTCAGACATATCACCTTGCTATCCTGAACCAAGAAAGTTATCGCAGCATAATAATTCATTGCCTGGTGGCCAACTGGTCACTTACCTGTTTTGGTCCTACTTTGGATTCCTCAGCCATATTGCAAACTGAGCATTTCCCAGAGGCTTCGAATGTCCCTGCCCCCACTGTTTATTATGGAAAAAAACATAGCATTCAGCTTTAACTAACGTTAGTGCTATCACAGAGGTGAACTTTCAAATGGCTATCATGCACAGAATGGCCTTGCAGTTTTCCCAAAGACTTACATGGTTACAGTGTATATAAATCAGAAATACCACAAGACATTTCATGGCATGGGGTGGGGTGGGGTGGGGTGGGGTGTGGGAGATTCTTACTTCTCACTAGTGCTTATGTAACTGTCATGTAAAAAGACTGAGTACAGTTTAAAGAACTATGAAAAAAAGAGGGGTGCAATGAGGCCACGTGTCCCCAGAAAATCCTACTGAAAAAGACTGACCTAGCCTAGGAATGAAGCTGAGTATGAACCCAGAAGCCCCCGGCTGAAACCTTGCTGTGAAGCTCAGAAGAAAGCTACGACACTCTGTGCCAACTTCCCTGGTTACACTGTGGAAATAACACTACTCATCTATCACACAGTATTGCTGCAAAGATAAATGAAGACACATAGAAGATATATAACACACTCTGAACTCTCCAAACATAAACCCTAAGCATTATGCCATTGTGCCTGGAAATACAGTGAACCTTTTGAGAAAAAAAATTGGAGGGAAGCACATAACGGGTGTTGTTGCCACTCTGTTCATTGGATCATGAATACTTTGCATTATATTTAAAACTAATGGTGAAGGAGCAAAATTTTAAAAAAGGGTACATTTGTTGTTCTTGTGCATTCGCCCACAGAATTCCCTTCTGCCTGAATCTCTTCCCCTATTCTTCCACAAGTTCTTACCTTAGGCTAAGGTTTTCCAAACGGTATCCGCAACACATTAGTGCGTCACCTGAAGTGTATAGGTGTGTTGCCTACAATTTTGGAAATGTATGTTATTATTTATAAATCATACATATTTAAAAATATATGAAAGGTTTTCATGAGATATATTGTGCCTCCATACATTTTGTTATTACAATGTGTCTGTATCTCTTACAAGTGATTAGCTTAAGCTCTGGTCTGCTAGTAAAACTGAACTGCTGTGTTGCGAAGTGATGCATGTCTAAAAAAAAGTGTGTCAACAACATGAAAAGCTTGGAAAGCTCTGTCTTAGGCCATTTCCACTCTACACTGTTACAGTGCTATTATTCCACTTTCAACATCCTGTGCAATTCTGGGGTTTGTAGTCTGCAGAGGCCAAAGAGCAATCTGGCTGAGAATTCTAAATGCCCCTCCCTAAACTGCAAACCCCAGGATTCCATAGATTGATGAAAGTGGAATAATAGCACTATAACAATGTAGTGCGGAAATGGCCTTTGACTAATACTGGAGTAGCTTTTACACTCTGAAGGCCTGATTAATTATCTGTAGGAAAGACTCCAAGCCAGACTTTTTACTGTGCCATTGCACTGTCTACACTGATGGATATTTATGGGAGGGCCAGATGATGGTGACTTCAATTTCCACCCTTTCTGAGTTTCCCTGAGTTTCCCTTTTCAGAAGGGGGAAAAAAGGACTAAACAGATGCATAAAGCCTTTTAAATGTGGGTGGCAGAACACCTCCTCTGCCTTGAAGAATTCTAAGGCAGGAGTGGGTGACCTGCAGCCCTGCAGGAGTGAATGTACTCTAACTCTCACTTGTAGTCTATCTATCTGTGTGGAAACTTCACTGCTATAATATAGGTCGACCCTTCACAGTCAACAGATAACAAGAAAAGAGCCAGAAAGAAAAGAGCGAGACAGGCAGGCTGAACGTTGGAGCACTGGAGAGGAAATCCAATGCACAAAGATGCTTGCTGCTCTGTTCACCTTCACCACTTATAGGGTAATTTTTAGCTTTAAAACAAATCTTCACCTTGCCTGTTGCTTTTCCAGGCCCTTGTAAGATGGTGGAGGGAGGACATGTGTGTGTGTGCATCATTCATTTGAAACAGAGCCTGCAGGTGTATGATCATATCAGAACGTTTTTGGTGAAACCCTAATTTGGAATAGGCAGTTTTGTTGCGCGGAATGGCAAGGTGTCCCTCTAGTCTGGATTCAACTGAGCCTCTGCCATAATAGTTGTGATTAAAGATAGAGAAGATGAAAATGTAAGTTGGTTTTCTCTTTAATCAACATTCAGTTTGATTTCCTGGTTAAAATTTTACTTTTGTCGTGTTAATTATGCACATGTCAACACAGAACCCATCTGTCCCCGAGAGGCCAGCTGCCAAATTCAGCAGCATCAACAGTAACACATATAGCAAAACACAATGCTAAATCAGCCAATGTACACAGAAGGGAAGGGAACATTCTCCCTCTCCCAGCACTATGCCTGAAACACCTCTCCTGAGATACCAAATGACTAATCTATTCTGTTTTCCAGCTGAAATTGGATGAAGGGGTCAACAACCCCACCATTTGCTTCTGTGGAGCTGTTGTAATGCTCAGCCAGATCTAGTATTCAAATTTCAGATGGAAAAATCATAAATATATGCACAGATGTGTACAGAAACACAACACAGAGAAGTGAAGTAGCACCCACCAAACTACAAATCAGTTTTTCCAGTGATTCTGGCCAAGGCAGATTTCCCAACCACAATTTACTTTTTACAAGTACCAATCCTTTGAACAGACTGAGGTGGGTGAACAGGTGAGGTACATACTCTCAACTGACCTTGATTTTCTCTGAGAAACGATGAGCTCCATTCTGCCGCTCCGTTTTGACTTGGACAGAAGGCATCCAAATTCTCAACATTTTAGGCATTCTATGGAGAGGAGGTGGCAACCCATAGCACTTATTGGCTTCCACCTTGGTGAGGTGGGGAAGCCACTCTTTCATTCTGAATTGTGATAGAACTGAACACTAACCTCACAGGGGGTCTGGGATTTGGGGCAGTTCCTTTAAACACCAGGCTAAAACTCAGAGTGGATTCATTAGCCAGCTGATATGGGAACCATATATCAGAAAGTTATGACCCCAAGAATGCTGTAGGCCATTTCCACATGGTGTTGCTGTCACGCAATGCAGACGTGTTGGCAGCGGTCTGTGAGTCGTGCTTTTGTATGACGTTGCCATGGTCCCACAGCCAGCATGATCCCCCCCTTGTGATTGAGGGATATTTGTTTAACAGAAAAAAGCATTAAGCACCCATCATTGAGCAATGCTCCTATCACTGCCAGCCAAGCAGAAGGGATGAAAGAGTGATCACACGCTTCCCTCCCCAGCACGGCATGGGAAAGAGTACGGCTGTGCTGCGGAAAGAAGAAGGATGTTGCTCATGCTCCCTTCCGCAGGGAGTTGGCCGGGTGTGGCGGGAAGCATCCGTATCGCGCTCCCTTCCCAGCAAAGGCACTGCTGGGACCACGACAGTAGGACAACAGAAGGAGGTACAGTGTGGAAATGGTGGTAGATTTCACCATGTTAATTTTATTTACCCAAGCCACATCAACATTTGAGATTTGGAAACCTGACCCCATCCACTTCTGTTCTAAGCAAGAATTAAAGTGGACTGGCTGAATCGAAGATAGTCATGCCTAGTTCAGATATCACTCCCCTACATAATTCCATTTGCCATATGTTCCATAAAGAAGAATTATCAAATACGTTTTTATTTACAGAATTCATAAACTAGTCTACAACAAAGATTTCAGAGTGGTGTACAATAAAGTAAGGTTAACATAAACTATTATCAAAGTAGAAATGGATATATCTCTCAAAATGTGATTGGTTTATCAATCTGAAAATGCTTGTCTCCAAGGAAAAATCTTCAGAAAAAATAAAAAAAGAATCAGCACACAGACGTCCCTAATCTAAGTAGGACAGATAATAATACATCAAAAACCCCACTCCTGCATAATATGAATGGTTTTGATCTTTACTTTCTTACATTGGCATATGTTCCATGCCTCTTTAATGGTCTTTTTGCTCAAACGAGCAGTATTTCAGTCCAGGATTGCAAGCAGATATTTCAGTCCTTCTATCAGTTGTAAATAAACCAGGTAATATTTATTTCCTAATAAGCACCTAAACAGTGCACTTACACTAATGTTATATTCTTCATTTTTTAATTGGCACAAATATTCAACAGTCCCAAGAAACAGGAGCTGCAAAGCCACAAATATTATTCAAAATGGTCACCAGGCATTTTTTTCAGTATCCTGAAGGAGAATAATACTGGAGCAACTGAGCTGTCACTTTCTATAGATATCACCTGGTTTCTGTCTAGTAAAGGTATGCAGTAATGGTGAGAAGAGCAGCTCTCATGACCTTTCACAACAGAACCATTTGCCCTCTTAGTAGAGTGTATATCTGCCTGAAACACCTGTAGGCCTAACAGGCAAAGAAAAGGCAAGATACATGGGACAGATATGCAGAAGAGATAAAAGGGAACAGCAGGAGTCAGCCGGCAGACATTCAGGCTCACTTTACTCTTCTGCATCAGTTGCGGGGGGAGGGATGGGAGGTCTGGGAACTGGCCTCCAACGCTTGCTAGAAGTAACAGCATCCTTTAGTAAAACAGTCACCTCAGAAAAGATCCAGCTTGGCTGTTAACAGATTGTGACATTAAGCTGAACTACTGCTGTGAAGGGCTGCAAGTAGATACTTCAGTCCTCATAGCACAGTGTCAGGATGCACTTAATGTCTCTGTTCTAATACATGCAACTTAGCTCCATATAACATATGCATGGCTGTGCTAGCATTATATCCTGCAGGCTTTTAATGACACACATATTAACCTCTGTTGGCCAAAACAGGTGAATGAGTCCTGAGAAACAAGAACTGGATTGTCAGTAAGACTTTTGACGCTTGTATGCATTACACTGGCAGTGCTCAAAAGCATACATGAACACAGACACACACACATACGACTCAGTAACAGTTGAAGAGTCTTTATTATTTCTCATTCAAGAAAGAAGGGCTGTAGCTCAGCAGCAGAGCGCGTGTTTTGCAAATTAAAGGGTCCCACATTCAATCTGTGACATCTCTTGCTATGGCTGGTTTTGTCTGAAACCTTTGAGAGACACCACTAGAAATGCAGGCCAAGGATAGGGACCATGTGACCCTCCACATGTTGTTAGACAGCAATTCCCATCAACCCAATGGAAAAGGATGCTCAGAGCTATAGTTTAGCAATGTTTGGAGAGCCATATGTATCTCATCTAAACAGTACTAAACTAAATGAACCAGGTACATCAAATAAGGCAGTTTTCTATGCTGCCAGGGAGTCCACAAGCCCCATTGCATCAGATCATCATATTCACTATATTAGGACATAAGAAAAGCCATATTGGAACAGTCTAAAATCCAAACAGTTCACAATGGCCAATCAGTTCACTATAGGGAAACCTGCCAGCAGAACATAAGTGCAACTGTACCTCACATTTCCCAACAACTGATCTTAAGAAGTATGTGTGTGTTCCTCAAATTACCTGTCAACTCATGACAGCCTCCTGAATTTCATAGGGTTTTCTTAGGCAAGGTGTGCTCAGAGGTGGTTCTGCTAGGTCCTTTCTCTGAAATATAGCCTACATGACCATTCATTGATGGTGTCTCATCCAAGTACTAACCTGGGCTGTGTGGTATCACTAGTTTAAAACATTTGAAATCTGGCAGATTTTGAAACAAGAAAGAGATTCACCAATCTTTTAACTTTAATTTGAAAACAAGACATTGCATGGAGAAGGGACAGAGGGAGGGTCACACCTCTGTGGTCCTCTCAATGTTGTTTGATCTCTGTTGTCACCAGTACTAATCAGAAAACCCAAAGATCAAGAAAGATGGGAAGTGCAGTCCAACAATATCTGTACTACCATGCGATTCCTAACCTTGGCCCTTTCCGCACCTTACTTTTTTCCAGCACTGGGGTGCGGGGATCACGCAAACAGCCTCTGGCGAGAGGCTCTCGTGTCCCTGCTGCTTCAGCACCGCACATGCTGCCTGCTTCCACAAAAGCCCCATCTCTTCCTTCTGCAGTACAGCCTGGGAGATTCCTAGGCTGTGCTGGGGCAGGACGTGCGACCAGCATGGCTCCGGAGGCTCCGCATGCCAGGTAAGTGTGCGTGCGGCCCGGGAACAATGCGCGATTACGCATCATTTTCAGCTTCCAGCCAAAAATGAAAAGATGCGCGATTGGCACCTGCCGGCACCTGGCGATTGTGAGTGCGTCGTGAGTGTGACGTGATTGTGAGTGCATTGTGCAGATCGCTCCTCACAATCGCACAATGCTCCAGCCGCTCTTTCGCATGGCAAATGCCATGCAGAAAGGGCCCTTGTTTTGATATAGAAGAAGCACTTAATTAGCCAATAGGTAGAATGGGAGCCCATTCAGTCTGCGGTTGCTGGATCTAGACACTTCTGGACCAATTGTTATTCACTCTTAAAAAGACACATTCCTTCTCTCCATCTGAACAAAGGAAGTTTCTGCTCACAGCCTACCTTAATTATGAGTACCTTTGTTTCATACTCCATGCATTGCTTATTTACTGCACTCAGCATGAGAAAAGAAACTTAACTATAGTACCCAAGCCAATGCATTCCTGCTTTTACAGTTTATGGAACATCAGCAGCAATCATGCATATTATGATTTCTTATGATAATAAACCCTTCAGACTAATGGTGCAAATCACTTAATATCTTTGCAATGTACTTAAGATGATCCACTACCACTTGGCTTCACAGCACATAAACCTCTGAAGTACACAAGCTAACTACACTCTGGGACAAAATGCTATGTGCGGAACATAACTCTACACAACTTGCAGTTCTGATCTGTTTCACTGATTTTTAGCAACAAACCCTGAGGGTGAGTCTAAGGAATGGATTTATATGACTTTCCTCTTTACCAAGTTTCAACAACATTCTATAATCTGGGCAGAAACACATCCACACACATGTATTGGCACTGTGATGATACTACATAGGTCAAAAAGAGTTCAAAAGAACCAACATTTTGGGCTTTCTGAAAGTGTGCTGTCCTGAACTGTGGTCACTAAAATCAGGCACAATGGTGACCACCCACATGCAGCCTGAGGGGTCTCCTTATCCAGTCTGACAGGTTCTTTCCTGCTCAGCAGTTTCTCACAACTTATCTGAGGCAGTATATGTGAGAGAGGCATTCAAACCACACAGATCAGGCATACTGTGGGAAGCAGCTGGGTGCCAAGGAGCTATTTGTGTGTTAAGTGGGATGTGGAAGCATGAGCAAGGCATATATGGATTGATGTGTATGAATGGGATGTCTGTCAAAGGAAGGAAGGATGTGGATGTGTATATACGTGGGTGTGAAAGACGGGTTCGATGAAGAAAGAAAGGGTGAGGAAAGAATGCAATAAAGAGATAAAAGGAGAGGCAGCATTCCTGCCACTACTGGTTCTGGCCCAACATACCTTTGATATGCAGCCTTGCACCACTTCTCCCAGAAGGAATGTAGCCCTCAGGGAAACGAGAAGTTTCTCCTTGCATTAAAATCATAAACCTTGCTTTGAAATGGAGAGATACAGCAACATATGGTTATTTCCCTCCTGTGCTATCCAAGCTGTTTTCAGCCAGGAAGTTAAAAAAAAAATCATAACAATGCTAAGTAAAAGGTAGACGTTGATTTTAAGGAATTAAATGCAACTTGTAGTAATAAAAAGGACCTATAGCAAGATTAACAAAGATACCAAAGCTGACTCCAATTCTTTTGAAGCTACAACCTGTGCTTTCTCCTCTTTCATTATTTTTTCTAAACCATGCTCCACGTTAACAAACAAAAAGCCTACTAATCCAATATATAAATGCTTTAACAAATAGGATGCAGGAGAATTGGACATGGGAGAATTTCATGGTTGTATACTGGAGCCACAGCATACTAGGGTACAGTGCATTAGAAACATATGATTTTAAAAATGGGGGGGTGTTGCAACATTTTGAAATTTGCAGGTGCATTTGATTTTTACTACACACAAGCAAGGAGAGGTGCAGATCAGCTCATATGCCTATCTATGCTATGTGGGTGTGGGAAGAAGCTTCAGGTCTTCAGCACTGTTAATTTTATGCCAAATGATATGCGTCAGCTAACCAGGTTTCTGTATGGACTCAAAACTATTTCCAAAGGGTGCTTGGGGGGATATAACAAATTGAAACAGTTAACTATATATAAACTACATCTAATTCAACTCTTCAAAGAACTGTTCTGCTTTTATGTATATTTTTAGCCATTTGAGAACATCATTGCCCCAGAGGCAAACTTTGTAATAGCAGGACACTATCTAGAGTTTGTAATGAGCATTCAGAGCAACATAAAATGCCATTTAAGCAGGAATATTTGGTTCCACATCATGCACCCCTTGTCATTTTTGTTTTGTTATGTTTTGGTTTTTTTTTTTAAAGAATGTCATGAAATCAAAACATTGGTAAACATGCCTCTAACTAAATGTTTACACTTTGCAAACAGATCAATAAAGAAATTCATATACACACCGATCCTATGTTCACACAAAGTATTTTGGGATGTTGCAAGTTTTTTTTTTCTTGTCCATTTCAATTTTACAGTTTTACAGTTTTAGGTTTTGCAACTTAAATTGCATTCATGTTTGATTTTTGTAAGCAGTCCAGACAACTTTATGTGACTGGAAGGCATGCACCATCTTATAAAAGAATAAACATATACAACGAAGTAGATCCCAATAATTTTCTACGTTAACATGTTTAGGATTGTAACCCAAATTATATTTAGTTAAACCTACACAGATTAAAATAACTACATTAACAGAGCAAACATGGTTAACCGAACTTCAGTCAGAGATTACTGCAGGTAAGAGAACAGTTTTTAAAAGGTGTTGGAAGTAAAAGCAATATTTGCATAACTAAATTTTGTTACCTCCAGTCTTTGCATGCTTTCCCTTCAGATACTCTCAAGATAAGGTCTTTATCATCTTTGTAAACAGACTGAAATAGAGATAAAAGTGACTTTCCAAAGGCACCAGAGCAAGCCAATGACAGAAAAGCTTAACAGCATTTCCCATTGCACGTAGCAGAGCCAATAAAAAGGCAGAATTTTCTGTAGTGAAGTCTTCAAGGACAAAAACACACTCCTTCAAATATAGACACACTGCCATCACTGGCAATTCATTTCAGAAAAGTGAAAGAACTGGAAAGAAACAGATTATTCTGACTGAATTTTCATCTCTCTGCCCCCATCTTCACTTCTGCTAGACTTTCCCCTATTTAATGTGTATCCCACCTTTCTCCCAGCACAGGACCCAAGGCAGGATATTTCTTATGAACTGAAATACCATGTTTTATAAAGCATGGATAAACAACCTGTGGTCCCCCAGACATTGCTGGATGACCACTCTTTTCAGTCGTAATCCACAAGAGCCATCAGTGGGGGATGACAGGGTCTCAGTCCAACAACATATGGATGGCCACAACTTTCATACTCTTTCATAAATAATTTCTTGACTTCAGCATCTAACTTGGCACATCTATTAGAAACAAGTGCACACACTTCAAGCTTCCTACATCTCCTAGTTTTCTAGAACCCTGAGGACTATCATGTACAAAAAAGTAGCCTGTGAAGAACACACCTTTTGAATTAAGGAGCGTGGTGCAGATCTGGATTAATGCAATAAATGGGCATACAGTCCTTTCACACATAAATGCCCCCCTCTCCTAGTTTTCTCTTAAGCTTTTCCTCCGCTTCAAGCAGCTTAATTCAAACAGGGGTGGAAGACACTTTTGTTGTAACCATTTTTAGAAAAGAAAAGTCAGAGCTTCTTGATGAACTTGCAAATCATTCAGGTATCTATTGACAGATTCCAATCTACTTTATGTCTGTACCTGGCATAAAGTCCTCATAGTAAATAGAGAACAGAGAAGAAAAAAATAGAGAATTCTGGATAAAATAGGGTTGCCAGTCTGGAGCCTTAATTAAATAATGAACAATCCTTAGCAGAGCTTGGAGCAGGCTGAGATAACAGAAAGGTCCATCAGGCAGGATGAAGGTTCCTATCATCCTCTATCTCCAGTCACAACCACCTCCTCCCACATAGCTACTGCCTTACCTGTGTAGGTGGGGGGGGAGTGGAAGAGGCACAGAGGAGCTGCCAACAACAGATTTAGGTACTCTTTTGCACCCCCTTTCTCCACTTCCACCAAGGAGACAATAGTCATGTTGGGAGGGATAACTGTAGCTTAAAGTTGGGGTTTGGAAGGTGAAGAAGTAGCTTCATCCCATTTGACAACACTTTACAGTATCCCATCCCACTCCAAAATGAGTGAAGGATTTAAGTTACATGAGTCCTGTTCAAATCCAATCCAGCAACCCTGGGATGAAAAACATTTTTTAACGGCAGCTGTAAGGGAGGGGGGCCTCCTGTCACCCAACTTCACTTTCACAATGAGGCAGGATGAACAGAATGGAAGCAGAGCTACATTTTGTCTATAACCATTACAACAACAATTCCTCAACTATACATAGAGTTCTAGAAGCAAAAGCAAACTAATGTTTCAGAGCTAGAACTCTGCAAGCTCAGATGCACAAGGAGGCCTCCTCTGGGTGGAAAGCAATTGATAGGAAGTGCTTCTTTTCTCTCAGCCACTCCTGCCATGCCATTGTCTGAAGACTGAACTCCTTAAGAAGATAACTGCTGTAACGGGTGGCAATACAGAGTTGACAAATGAAAATGAAGAAAAAAGAAAGAGAGCATGACTTTGAGAATTTAGACTGGGGAAGCAGGAAGTGGACACGCTATCTGCCTGCTGCAGATGCCAAAGAAGCAGGATGCTTGCACATATTTTGTTCCTATGTTGCACTTCGGGTGGGGGTGGGTAGTGAGAAGACTGGAAAAACACTGGCATTCAGAGTACTATCTTTTTGCCCCACACCCTCTTGAGATATAATGATACACTGTATTGAAATTACCAGCATTTTAATGCAAATAAAGCAAGGGAAGCAGAAGTGGCATCATTTGAGTGTGGCTTGTTTTCCACTACTGCAGAGACTAGGACAAGGAGGAATGGATTGAAGCTACAGGAAAAGAGATTCCACCTGAACCACAGGAAAAACTTCCTGACAGCAAGAGCTGTCCGGCAGTGGAATATGCTGCCTCAGAGTGTGGTGGAGTATACTTCTTTGGAGGTTTTGAAACACAGGCTCGATGGTCATCTGTTGGGAGTGCTTTGATGTGGTTCCTGCGTGGCAGGGGGTTGGACTGGATGGCCCCTGTGGTCTCTTCCAACTCTATGATTCTATGATTTGGATGCTCTTCTGCATTGTCTCTGTGACTGCAGTGAAAGGAGGGTTATGAAGCACAATATGGGTCTGAACTAGAGAAACCTTTGATTACACAGATCTTGTTGGACTCGCATTCTGATCAGCCCCAGACACCCCGGCCAATAGAGAGAGATGATTGGAATAACAGTTCCATTAACATCTGGATGGCTACATGGTCTCCCCCCTGCTGACCTAGGTTGACAAATGAGGCCAAGCTTTATCTGAATATCAGATGCTGCCATGGAGATGGGCACTATGTCTTTGTGAAGATCAAATACAATGGGATTTAAAATGTTCAATAGAGTCCATTGTAGGACAGAGAGAGAGCCGGCACTAGAAAGATAATACTCTCATTCAGCAAAAGGACAAGGACTAGTACAAGAATGTCCCATACACACAAGTACTTCAAATGAAAAGGATGGAGGGGGATATTCCTTTATGAAGGAGGAGTCATGGAATACTCAGTGGAAGCAACAGATAAACTGCCATCTCCCAGCCCATATGGGTTTGCCCTGGGTATATCCGAAATACTTGGCGAAGATGTCACGTTATTCTCTAAGTCCTACTACAATCATGGGAACAAACTGCTAGTTAGTCCCTTTGCAGATCTCCAGACATGAAGTGATATCTAGCTGTCTGCAGACGTTTCATGAAAACAGCTCTGTTCCATTACTTTGTAACAAATAGAAAAACAAAAGCTTTCATCCAGTAGGTCTCTGTGAGATGTTACTCAGAGAATGCATTCTCTTTTCTCCCTGCACCCTCCCCTTGTGCCCCCTTCCAAACTGCTCTAAAGAGTTGAAGTACCATTTAGAGCATATTCACTACGTAGAAAAGTTCTTTCTTTGGACTACAGTTCCCAGAATCCCCTAATCAACACAGCCAACAGCCATGCTGACTGGGGAATTCTAGGAGCTGTAGTTCAATGAAGGCAACTTTTCCAGGTTCTGATACATACTTGCTCAGTGATCATGAGGTAAAGAAAGGAAGGTTAAGCAGCACTGCAAAAATACATTCAATTTATGTCAGAATTCACCCAAGCAATATTTCTCTTACATTTTTTTTTTAAAAAGGAATACCTCTGAACAAGTTCTAGATATTTAGGGATATATTATCAATTCATCCATATGTCTGGAGTTCAATCATACAATTTGGTATCTGGTTCAAAGCTCTCATTTGGACACTGCCTATATTTTCAAAAAAGCTGGGAGGTGTGTGTGTTCAAAACTATGTGGGTAATCTCTACAGAAAATTTATAAGTTAAACGGATAAAGTCTTTTAAACATTACAGAATATTCTCAGTTTTTCAACTTCTTTGAAAATCCATATACAACAGTGCTTTAAAATTCATCTTCCCTATACATTTAGAAAATCCCAAATTAATACAAATACCTCCCCCAATTCTGGCACAGAACACACAAAGACTTCATTACAGATCAGAAATTACTTTAGACACATCTAAACATCTGAACTGTTCAAAGGACAATACTCTCAGTCCCCTGGGTCTAGGTGTATGTAAGGAGAAAGCCATGTGTCTGGAATACTCTTAGAACAGCTCTAAAAATAGACTCATCTGAACTAAAGTTTTATACACATTGTGTTACAGACGCTTCAGATCTAATAGGATTTGCTAGGTAGCCTGAACCAGCTGCAATAGATTTCAGGCTGGCCTCTCTACAGGGAAGAACACGTAAGACCGAAGAATGGCATGCCATTTACATGCCTTTCAGCTTAGTACCTCTTGCCCCTTGGGTGACATCTCATATTAAAAAAATGTGCAAGTTATGAGAATTTGGTCCCTTGAAAAGCCAAGTCAACAAAATGACCAAAACAAAGAAAAGCAAGGAAGGATTCTACTATCACCAGGGCGCATTAAAAAAACCAAACAAGCACAATAAATGATAGCATAAAATGGGGAGGCTTTACCAAGACAACAGCCCGCTGTAAGGAAACAATAAGGGTCTTCATTCTTGCAAGTAGGAGAAGTAGCACAAACTCTTCAGCCTTATATATGCTCCCCATGCTATCATGGGTTAGTAGGACTCAGGGTTTGTCTGTCTATCTCCAGTAATTATAATGATTTAGCATCATAATCAACATCCTCTTGAATGTTAGGTACATGTTTATATGGGCCTTATCATTCTACATATTGGATTAGATACAGAATCTCCCTTTCACAGATGGAAAGGGTACTTCCATTCATGGGAGACTTCTGATCTAGAAGAAGAATCCTGCAGGCAGAACGAAGGAGCTGGTCACTGCCAATTCCCCCATGAACTTGACTCTTTGAGGTTTCTAAGTCCAACAAAGGTAACACTCTTTCATCTGGACTACAACTGGCAAGTTTTACCTATATAGCACCTAAACTTTTTTCCAGATGTAATATTACACTGAGTCTTCTTCAGAAATTCAATGTTCACTGCCTAAAAAAGGGGCAGACAGCTTCTCCTAGTCCCAACAATTGATTCAATTGTTGAATGGCTGATTCCACCAATTCAATGTGTTTACTACAGTTGGGACTCACAGCTGGATTTAGGCCAATCAGTTCACACACCGTATTTTGTTTAACCATAACTAATGCAAACAGTCCTTCACCCTCTTTTAAAAACACATCCGTGTATTCTTAGAAGTTCTTTCACTGGTAAAACAGAAGGGAGGGAGGGAGGGAGGGACGAATGTATAAAACATATAATTCAAGTAAATTAGTAATATAGAAAAGCAGACTTCTTGTTCTGTAGGGCTAAAAAAGCACCCAGGCCCAGCTTTTGCACTGAGGTACAACTCCATTTACCTAAAGAAATCCAAGTTTGGGAAAAGAAGTCTGAACTGTTCAAGGAGCTTATCTGCACTGCATGCACAATGGAAAAGACTGAATACAATTACCTTCTCTTCAGAGATTCCCATAAAGGCAGCCTCTTAGACTATTACTCTGCAAACAAGTCTTCGGTGCCAAAGTGGCCTTAGTAATCCTTCCTCAAAGGGTTGTTTTTTGTTTTGTTTTTGGACTTAACACTAATCTTCCCTAACACCATGTCATATTTCTTAGCGTGGACATTTCTGATTTTCAAGAAGCAGCTGAAATTCTTGATGCCCCCATTAAACCCAACAAACTATTACAGAAATGAGGCCTACCAAGCAGCCTCACTAGACCCTTGGTGGTGGTGGTCCACCAATACATGGCCAAACAAAATCTGTACACATTAGTATGTTATCCTCTGAATTAATCAGCGAGATGTTCAAGGAATATGGACTTTGTGTTTGGTCAAAGGGGGAAGGGAATGGGGCATATAATGATAGTTTTTCACAAGTATATTGGGATTCCAGGTATGTTCAGGCTGCCCAGATTAGGACACCTGTTTTGACATGGAAGAGGATTCTGGAGAGCAAGCAGTAGTAAATGCAAAGATAATTCAGAATATAGGGTGCTAGAAGCTTTAGAAGAACTAAGTCCTGGCCAGTGGCAGCTGGTACTCATCAGGACTGGGAAGGCAGGGTGGACAATGGAAGGTAGAGACAATACCAAGAATGGTGGAACTAGATAATTCTTGTTTTTATTCCTCTTTCTCCCTTGCAACAGTGGTGGGGCACAACTCCTTAATAGCTCACCTCTAAACAGTCTCGATGTTGCTTCAGTATGCTTCTATCCTGTCCTACTTGATTCTTTGTATGGGAAGAGGAGTGTGGCCTCTAACATCTTTAAAAGCACCTCCTTGTCTACTTGCCAGTTAAACCAAAGACAGAGGATGAGAAATTGCATGTTTAATGACAATATGTTGCAGCCAAAGGTTTATGCTCAAACTATACAGTTGAATGCCCTGTACCACATATAAACACACATACATACACACACATGGGGGGGGGAAGAGACCCAGAATCGTTGGTGAAGGAGGGAGACCAAAGAACAAACTGGGAAGGAGGTCTTTGCTAGGGTCCAAGTTGGAGTGGTGAGCAATCTTAGAGTTTACTGCCAGTGTCCCTTGTTCCCACAAGATTTCTGAGGAAGTAGTTCTAAAATTTCAGATACATTTTCCTAAAAATATATTTCATGTTATTTATTGAAACATTTCACTCAATATTTGGTACATACTTTTCCTTTTAAGCATATTTTCTTTTAACCTAAGACAGTAAGGATAATCTAGCAACCAGCAAATATAAGCACAAAAACATCAAGAGCTCTGGCCACTCTTGTAACCTACCTGCAAGACAAGTGTATACATATTGCAAGCAGGAATAAGATTTAGAATCTTCCTTTCAGTGGAAAAATAACTGCTTTGTAGATCCTGCTGTTTCAACTTGTTTTCCCCACCCTGGCAAATGCTGAAAGATGTCATAAAATAAAGGTCACCTCTTGGATGGAGAGCAATTCTCATCTGCTAGTGGGTCTGATTTTATTTAAACTCTCACTGAACTTGTGGAATAAAGAATTGAGTAGTTCTTTAATGTAGGGGTTTAATCTGTTATATGTTCTTAAAAGAGTAGTGAAGAAAGAGGCTAATAAAACCAATCCCAACTGAATCCTCACTTGGCAAACATGCCCATCAATTCTTTTTAAAGATTGCATTTCCTCTTCATTATGGTTTTCATTAACCATTGAGTAAACAGAGCTTCCACTTCAATCAATGTCTTGCTGAAATCTTAGGTACAATTTTCCTTCCATAAATCTCAAAAGGTAAACTATGGTCATAAATCTTCGGTCCTTGTTACGCGCTTTCAAGTCAACATCAGCTTAAAAGTCATCCTATCATTGGAGTTTTCTTGGCAATATTTATTCAGAGGAGATTTGCCAACTCTTCTATACCTTATCTGATATCCCAGGCCCTTTCCATACGGCATTTGCCATACAAAAGGACGCCTGGAGCGTTGCACGATTGTGAGGAGCGATCTGCATGACGCACTCACAATCGCGCGACGCTCCAGGGCCCGGCAGGTACTGATCACGCACCTTTTCATTTTCAGATTGAAGCCAAAAATGGTGCGCAATCACACATTACTCCCAGGCCCTGCACGCACTTACCTGGCGTGTGAGTCTCTGGAGCCATGCCGGTCACACTTCCTGCCCCAGCACAGCCTGGAAAACTCCAGGCAGCTTGTGTGGAGCTGAAGCGGCAGGGACGCGAGAGCCTCTCACTGGAGGCTGCTCGTGCGATCCCCGCACCCCAGCGACGAAAAAGGTAAGGTGTGGAAAGGGCCCCAGTTTTGTTCTAGTGCTTGTGCACATCTGAAATGGGAAAACTTTCCACAAAAGTATGAATGTAGCTAGCTGGCATGGATTTGGGAGCAAAAAGTACAATCTTCCTAAAGCGTCTAGAAAATAATGCTTGTGTGTGGCTGCCTCCAAACAGAGAGCCCCTTTCCACCATTCACAGATCACTCAGCCATATTTGGAGCCTGTGTTCAAGTGCCCACTACTGGCATCCAATGGAATCCTGATCCAATATGGACAATCACCAGTTTTTCCAAGAGTATGAAAATTCAGAAATCCATTCTTTTTAGTCAATGAACAGTACCATTTATTAAACCAATGCAAACATAGTTAAATCTCCCTTTGGTTTACTTGCTCTGCATTCTGCCTCAGTCAATGTTCATCTTCATATTTATCCGAGACAAAAACAGTCTCAATCTATCATGATAACCATGATCATATATTTTGTGACACTACTCTTGCTCTGCTTTTCCTTCTTCCCAAGCACTTAATCGGTGCAACAATATTTGTGATTTTCAGAGGGTTTAGATGAACATCCTACAGATATGTGTGCAGCCTTAGTATCATGAATGTTGGGAGGGACAAATAATAGCAGTTCTTCCATATATCTCTACACTTGGTGGAAACACTACCTATGTACCCTTATGCATCTTCACTGAGCTTACAACTGAACATTCATGTTGAATATACCATCCAGCATAAACAGAGAATGATTGTGGATTTTAATTTTATGACACTAATTTTGACCTAACATTTTGTTTTTCTGCCTTTCTATAATGGAAATCAGATAAAAATTATTGTTGTGGGTATAATCGCTTTTTAAAAACTCCTGTTGACTTTCCAGTTGCTGTCTGGTAATGTAATTTATAGAGAGCTACTGTACACATTGGCAGTTGCTTCAGCAAACCTGACATTATGAGGTTGCTATTTAAAAGGTTGAGCATTAACTTACTTCTTGGTTGAGAAAGAATGTAAACAAATTAGTATTGTCTTCTGTATAAATTAAGAACAGATGTAAACTGTATAAAAGTTATTTTAATACATTATGTTCTTCTAGTAAGACTACATATGAATAACTTGTAGATACCCTGGAAACTAGAAGTTTTCCATTATGCAGTCAGCCCTCCATATTTGTGGGTTACACTTTCATGGATTTGATTATTTGTGAGTTTTTCCAACCCTGCCCCCAACCTCAAGTGCTTCTTTTTTAGGGAAACCTTCCCCCTCAGTGGCTCTGATCAGGCTGCATGGCCCTTCAAAAACCCACCTCTGGTTCTCTTCCTCCTCTACCAGTTGCTGCCTTGTCAACTAAAGACAGCCAACAGCCTCATTTCTCAGCACCACAAACCCTCTCCCAATTCCCCCTCCCCTGCACAACCTAGGAAAGAGACAGGCAAGAGAGAAGTAGAGGGCCTACCAATGTAGAGTAGAGGACCACCATGCTGACTGATCCCCTTTCCTTCTCCTTTTCCTGGCCTGGTTTGGACCCTGAGTGTCCACTCTCCCTAACATACCTCAGTCCCCTTCCCACACCCACATTTTGATATTTGTGGTTTTTCCACTTTTGCAGGGATCTTGTGCCTCTAACTCTAATGTATGTGGAGGTTCAACTGTATGTGTGTGTGTGTACAGACACACATACACATACCTACTTCCTTAATTGAGTACAATCTTTGGATGTTCCTGCCTGCTGCACCTGACATTAGCTGCCCTTTCTGTTCAGTCTGTTTGACCACAGTGGCTCAAATTGATCTGCAAATGCCTCCAGAAGGTCTTCAGTATGTAATCCCCATATTATGTAAGCAGATTCAGAGGCTCTACGCTTTAAGGGAGAGAAATACCATTTTTTTCCACAAAATGAGAGGTCGTTGACTTCAGGTAAAAGGAGGTAAATTTGGCATACATAATTTATCCCATTTCTTCTCATTATGGGATGTGGGGGGTAACATTGGGCATTCCACCTCCTCATCATCTGACAATCTATTTTCTGTCTTCCAAAATTTCTCAAAGCATTCCCGACCACTTATACTCTTATCACCACTGCACCAATGGTTATAAATAAGTAAAATGTAAAAGCCCCAACTCATCTTCATTTAAGATCTGAGATTCTTAAGGTGCTGAATGTTGTGTTCAGTACTCAACTGTATGATTTTGTGTGGGACTGAAAAAAATCACAATTTGAGCACACACACACACTTATTAATATATCCATTAATTATCATAGCTCTAGTCTGCACTAGCCATCTTATGAGTATGGCCAATGATAGATTTCCATCTTATCTTCTACACAGAAAAGAATGGTGGATGCTATGTTCTTTTTTTTTCTTTGGGGCAATCTTTTTATTATGAGGCTGCATTTCTGCTTCTTGAATCTGCTACTTTTGGAAAGTTTTAAGTTTCTTCTTGTGCTTTTTATCAGAGAAGAATGGCAAAAATTGTGATTGTTCTATCCTCCACACTTGTGAAAAAAAATAGCTTTTACTTGAACATTTCTGATCCTGGAATATGTTTTCTACAAGAAAACAGAGACTGCACACCAAGAACCTTTGGGGACTTCATTTATAAGTAACAACACACAGTATACAGGATCTGTCTCTTAAGAGACAGGCTTAAATGACAATAGCAACTCTCTCTCTTTTGTGAGTGGTGAGGTTTCTTCTGATGGGGTAGACATTAGGAAGGAGCTAGCAAACAATTTCCTCTACCCTCTTGTGGGCTGCGTCTTCCCCTCAGAACTCACCGTAAAACCTTTTTCCTCCATTTCCCATCCAAAATGGCATCTAGAAGTGATCTTGCACCACTTCTGACCACCATTTTGGAGGAGAAATGTCAGAGAAAGAATGTACTTGAGTGGTTCTGGGGGCTTGGAAAGGGTTTTATTTTGTTTGGTATGGTATGTTCATGTGGGAGGGTTGTATACCGTTCTGGCAAAAAATTGCAGGGGGAAAAGAGAACTAAAATGGGGGTGGGTGGGCTTCAGAGGTCACAGACATCCATACTTTGAGGACTCACTGAGACTTTGAAGGGGAGGAGCCCAAGTTGTTGTATTTCCATTGGCCAGGCAACAGAAGGGAATCTTTCTACCTAAGGGTGCAATCTTACCTGCAAATTCCATCATATTTACATATAGAATATCTCCTCTGCCACACACACACATTTATACAGATGCCTCAGCTGGAACTAAACCCATTAAACATAACAAAACTGTCTTTCTTCAAACAAAGATAAATTGGACTAGACTTAAAAAAGATGTTCTAACTGTGCACAAAATTATGCTACAAATCTGCTGTTTGTAGATGCTGACACTACCAAAGCCTGTGTGTTTTATTTCAGCTCTTCAAACAGCACTAGTGTTGTGCTACATAGAGAGTAGAGTGACGACTGGGATTATGTCGTAGCATATGTTTACCTGGGGTGGAAACTTGGATACAAGAAGGGTCCATAAATCTACTAGTGTTTTGAGTTAACAAGAGAGGGGTTGATCTGTAGTCCTACTGTCCTTGCTTTGTTAGTGTATACTGTGTAACTTTTTGCTTTACACCATAGGTTTTTTCCTCACTCTTTGTGGAATTACAAGTTACAACATGTGTCTGATTCTCACTGTCCCAATTCAATGAGGCCCCTTTTTGAATGTATTTAACACATATGCTTAGGCCTGGAGAGTTTCTTTCATGACACAAATTCTATGTATTATCTCCCTTTTTCAGTGTTTTCACTACCTATCTAAACAGCGTCATGCATAAAACACCCAAGACATTTTCAATGAAGACTGTTTCATAAACAATGCGGGGGGGGGGGTTTCCAGGCAAAATTTGGAAGGCAAAGAGGCACCTAGAAAAAACTCCTCAAAGAACAGAATATTTGCAGCAAATGAGAGAGATCACATCTTCCTTCCCACCCAGATCATGCCTCAGCCATAGTTACAGTTTAACACAAAAGTTTAACCATCCGTTGAAATATATGTGTTACACTTACTTTTTTTTCTGCTGGGAAATATATGTGCAGCAGTTACTCACAAAGGGGCATACAAACAGCTTTTCCTAAAAGTATGTTCTCTTGTTCTGAGAGTATCAAAATTTCCCAGCATTCAAGACACAGTGTTTTAGTAATTGAAAGATGAGCTTTATTAGATAATGTGATTACATTATTACCATGGGAACTTCCTAACTAAAACTTGTAACATCTTGAATTGTAACAGCTTGCTTCCTCCTTTCCCTATCTTTGCTGTTTCAAGAGGGAGGGGGAATAAGCATTTTATTTAAAAACAATGTCCGGCGTCCCTCCTAGAATCTACAATTATAGTAACAATTTCCACTGATGAAACATGTGGCAGACTCCTTACTTTACAACCAGCATTACTCATTTGGTGTCTTTATTTTAAACTTTAGCTCTGGGCTGTCACAGGCTCTTCAGTTCTGGCACCTACTTTTTAAGAGGTGGTAAATAAGCTACCCCTCTTCAGCAAGTTCATACCTTGCACGGATCAAGAAGCTGGGCCAGCTGGGGTAGAGCCAACCAATCACAGTAATAAAAAGGGGGAGGGGAATAGAGACTTTCCATAAAAGAGTTAGTTAGGGCCAGTTAGAAATAGAAATAGGCCCAGTTAGAAACAGAGATAGGGCCAGTTAGGAAGAGGAGAATGGAATAAGTCTGAATAGGGTTTGATGAGAGCTGAGAATGTAGAGAGAATTCAGAAAGAAGTCAGTTACTTGGTTTGAAACTGAGACATTATTGTGTACAGAGTGTGGAACCAGCGTAAAGCTAGATTGTTTGTTGTTGTCATTATTTGCTTTGAAGTTATTTCTGACTTATGGTGACCCTAAAGGGAACCTATCACAGGTTTTTCTGGGGCTGAGCGTATGTGATGTGCCCAAGGTCACCCAGTGGGTTTCCACGCCCAAGGGGGAATTGAACACTTGTCTCCAGGGTCACAGTCTGACACTCAAGCTACTACACCACACTGGCTCTCAGAGGTTTATTTTGTTTTATAAAATATATCTCTACTGTATTTATTTTCTACATCTCTCACCAAAAGTTTTAACTGAATAATTAACAACAAAATCCAATCACACCTTACTATACTGAACCCACTGATACACACTGCCCGTGTGTCCAGTGTAGTGACCCTGTGAGCCCTGAGCATAAAATGCAGGGATGAATCTTAAATGGAAAAGGTCAAAATGAGGGATAAGAGCCCAAGGGTTGGAACTAGGGGAGCTGTTTTTGAAATTATCTCAGCCTTCATGGCTGCAAAGCCAGACGTAAATATATATGGAAGCCAGACGGGAGGTCTGCTGTTCAGGAGGGGGGAGGGGGGAGCAGAATTGTACTTCAGGGCCTAATAAGAAGAAGCAGAATTGTGCTTAATAATAATAATAACAATGCACAAAACAAACAAGATACAGGATTTTTTTTAACATGCTGAATTTATAAAAGAATTCAGCTCTTTTTGATGCAGAATAGAAAACTTGGCACAACGTTTTCCCCTTTCAAGGCAGCACAGCATATTATATTACCCAGCCTTTTAAAAAAAAGAATTCTTTGAAGGGCATAGAATATTAGTTCAAAGGGTTTTGTTTTTTTAAATCACCAGATATTCATGCAAAAAAGTTAGAGGAATGTTGCATAATTTATTACCACCTTAACCATTCGGGACTAAAATTTTGTATTAAAACTGGATGCATTATGAAGAGACACCGTAAGAGGCTTTGAACTATACCAGAGGTGGGAACTGTGTGGCCCTCCAGCTACTGGTACATTGCAACTTCCAGCATTCCTCACTAACTGGGGTTGTTGGGACTTACAGTTCAACAACATATGGAGAGCTGCACAGGTTCCACCCCTGAACTACACACTCAAGGTCTCAGATCACAAAACCTCAAATGCTTCAGAGCCAAATACAACTGAAACTACAAGTTCAATAGTTCCAATGGCATTCAGGTTCCAGCTCTTTTCAGGTTCCTGCAAGATTTCAGTTTACTAAGAACAGAGCCAAAGTACTTCAAATCCCATTTCTTCATTCCCATGCATTTTGCCCCAATGTGGAGAACTCATGCTGAGGCAAAACGGAAGGGAATGGAGGGTGCATGCTTGCCTCCCATTCCTATGCATTTTGCCCTAGAGCACAGAACTCACGCCAAGGCAAAATGGAAGAGAATGGGGGTTGGGGAAAGCCTGATGTGAGTCTTCCTTTCCCCCTCCAGAGCTCCCCCTTCCCCTTCCCTTTCCCATGCAAAACAGAAGGGAAGGGGGGCAGGGAAGCCTGATTCAAGTCTTCCTTTCCCCCTCTGGAGTTTTCCCTCCCATTTATATGCATTTTGCCTTGGCATGGAGAACTTGCATGATGCTTCTCCCACCTGCCCTTCCCTTCCATTTTGCATGGCAACAGGAAGTGGGGAGCTCCAGAAGGGAATCGGAGGGGGAGCAGGGGGAGTTATTCACAGTTTTTCTACAAAAGTGGAGGGGCCACTGTAAAGATTATGAAAGTGGACCTAAGTGGCAAGTAGGAAGTCTCTATAACTTGGAGAAAGATTAGGTTACCCTGTCCAGAAATCTCTGTATGGTCTCTTCTTGTAATCTTCAACAACAGAAAGATTAAAGTAAAATACACTGTTGTTGTTACAAAAGGAATAAAGATCCTTTGAAGCAAAAGCTTTGTTGTATAGGAGGGAGGTCCTGCATCCCAAGACACTGCTGGATTTGTGTTTCCAGAAGACCAAGACAGCTCCTAGGACAATCCTAGAAGCTGAAGCCTAACAGCACCTAGAGATCGAAGACTGGAATCCCTACCCCTATAGGTCTATCTGTTCAAGGAATATTTGTGGGATGATCATGATCATGATCATGACGATGGCACTTTTATCCCATCTTTTCACCAGTTCAGGATTCAAACCAGTTTATAGCAGATCCCTGGTTTTCAATGAATATCAACACCTATCACCTAGCTTTATAAAAGCAGTCAAGACTGATCTCTTCCGACAGGCCTTCCAAGACTAGCATTTCCATCACCTCCCATCAATTGTCTTGCTGCTTTGCTAATAGCAATTGATGGACTGTCAATTGCTGTGTGTTTTAAGGGGTTGGTTTAGGTGGGTTGGTGGGTGGGGAGGATTGGGTATGTTTTTAATGTCTTTTAATGTATAATGTGTTTTATGTCGTTCGCCACCTCGATCCATGTGGAGAGGCGGGATAGAAATAAATATGATGATGATGATGATGATGATGATGATGATGATGATGATGATAATGATGATGATGAATATGCATTCATCCAAATCATACATTAATGATAAGGGTTTTCAAAATAAAAAAAAAGTTTATATTACCTTCTGGAAAAGTACAGTAATCAAACACAGAAGTCACTGTCAGGAATATTATACTGGGTCCAGTATTAGGTTCTCGAAGACTCACCTTCATAGTCAAACCCACCAATTACCAGCAAGGTCAGCATTATTAATTTATTTCCGGAATAGCTCCTTTGGAAACATCTGCATTGGGGAGGGCATTGTCTGTCCCTGAACAGCTGGATAGCAACTCCAACCATTCTTCACCACTTGCTATTGGGCTGCTGGCAGTTGCATTCCAATAACATCTGAGGGGCAGAATTACTACTCCAACATACATGAAAATGTTTGGGGCAGGGATACTAGTGATGTAATCTTTTCCATATGTGGAAACCTTTAGAACATCTTTTGCTTCCTACTTAAGCCATCCCCTTCCACTAGTCTTCCCCATACTGGTGTTGTCCAATAAGTATTCTGGCTGGCAACGATCGGTGTTATAGTTCAACATATCTGGAATGCACTGAGTTGGGGAATGCAGGCCCAAATACTCCATCATTGTCTTTTCTGACTAGCAGAGCCTCTGTGAGATCCTAAACAGAGGCCTTCCTTTTAGCTGAAAATGTGAGGGAACTGAGCCTGAAGCCTTTTGTGTGCAAAGTGCTCTCTGTCCATCACCTGTGGCCCACCTCTAATCAAAAGAAAAGGGTCCTGAACTTCAGCTGAATTATGGTAGGCCACACAACTTGGTAAAATGCAGCAGCTTTCAGACTGTATTTCATATCTCACCCTCATCTAGCCCTAACAACAATGTTAAAGCCTTTTGTAGTTTTGCCCAACCATGTTTTTCTTCTGTTAAGCACTGCTCAGGAGGAAGGAGACCAGATGGTATGAAAGCATCTTGGTGCTCCTCACTGGGACATTCATGTCACATCTGACTTTCCTTGGCAAGAACTATTTCTTTTGCCAAATTCCAAACAAATTTTTAAAAAACCCAACTGAGCAATACTGTCTTTTGTTCTTCATCAGCAGAAAAAATCCATAGCATTTTTATTTAACATACACATACCAATCTAGGAAGGAGGCAAAAGCATTACAGTACATATGCATGTCAGAAACATCTTTTAATATATAATAGGCTCTGATGTTCACACTGTGACATAATAGAGGAGCAGCACTCATGAATTTGCAGGTGCAGAAGCAGATAGCTTGGCAAAGCCTTGCTCAGTGTAACCGGCAAAGAATGTGTAAGTATCTTTTGAACTCTTGTGAAGTACTCATTCCACTAAGCCCTGATAGATTTTGTTTAATGAACTGCATTTTATAGAAACCTCTTAAACATGTTATATAGCCTCTCAAATCAATGACCCTCAGGTAGCACTTATGGGGTGGAGGAAGGATGATGGGGTGGAGGAAGGATTGAGAATACTGGCATACTGATGCCTCTCTGTGCTGTAGATGTTAGACTTAACCCTACTGGTACTCTATTTCAGTTATGGAAATGAGCCAAGAGTACTGCAAAGCTGCAGAAACATTTTTCCACTTCTACTTCCAAATGTTATACAAGTGTAACTTGGAAACATCTGCTGTAGACTCCTGTATCACTCCAAGAATGCAGAAAAATAGAATGATAAATGTTGAAATGCATTTTAAACATTAGTTAATCCTGTGCTCCATACTCCTAGAATAAAGTTGTTAGCAATACATATTACATTCCTAGAGCAATATTAGAACTGTAAATAAAAGAACACAACCATTCTCAAATCACCTGGAAATGACAGTTAAAAGTAGTACTCTGCTAATTTTCATGAAGTTTGATTTTCAGTTCAGGGAATGCAGCTCGGGGAAGGCCAAAATGGTCTGTGAAAACCTTTACCTTCAGCTCTTGAGCACCATTTGGCACATTCTTTATCTAAAAAGGACTTCTTCACTATGTGATCCCAACCAATTAGGAATCACAGTGTGAACTTTATGTCACTTAGGGACTAACAAGTCCTGACAACTGCACACAGTGGAGGAAAAAATGGTGGAAACATTTTGACATAAAGCTTTTCAGCTTGCCGTTAACATTGATTTTGGCAACTAGGCACAACTGATTCAAAATCAAGTAGGATCTACCAAGTTGCCATAGAGTTCTCTTGGCACTGTCCCCTTGCAACCACTACTGCAGCTTTTCATAAAGGACTAAAAAATGCCACAGAGGGGATTATACATACTAAAAAGGTTACTGAAACACACCTTTCCTGAGCTCTTCTAGCTCAAACTGAAGTTAAGTAATCCGTCTGAGCAAGTGGCATTAAAATAAACAATTTAATTGGGAAGTATTATTTCCCAATTTTTAAATGCTTCTTTAAGAAGTCAGAGCTTTGAACTGAGTCCAGAGATACTCATGGATTGAAGTAATTTCTACCAGAATGTGTAAAAGTACATTCACATGTGAAGTAATACTAGATCTCACATACATTTCACTCCAAAATATTTTAGGCAGCTGTCACTGGTTTAAGAGGCCATCTTTAAAATATCATGTCAGCAGCACTTGTTTCAGTTTTATTTTCAATACATATCTTGAGTGTGTGCATCTAATACTGGGCTCCAAGCAAAGGCTGTATATTTTGTCCTTGTTACCAAAAGGCTCTGCATGTAGGGAGGCTCAGCTGGCTCCCAGTCTTTCTGCTGTCAAGCAAAGCTCTTTTTACTTCCAGTAGGACTGCACCAATTAAACTTGCTTGCTGCAGCAAATGGATGGATGTTGTATTTTTTTTTCTCCCTGGTATATTTCTTGTACTATTTTGTAAATTTTAAATACTTTTGCTCATTTTATGCATTTTTACTATTCTAACATCATTTGCCTTGAGTCTTATTCATAGAGAAGAGGCAGGAGACAAATCAAGTAAATAAAATAAGAGATTTCCCACTTAACCAGGTGGAAGTAGGTTTACTTTTGGTGCTGAAGTACTTCAGAATTTGAGTCCTAGGAAAACTCAGCAACCAAGTTGGAGGCCCCATTGTGGTTCAGGATTTCATGCCCACTGTGACAGTGAAAGGAATTAAAGCTATTATTTTTATCAAATATTCTGGAGGAACAGTGGGATATAAAATAGAACAAATATGTGAAATAGTACAAATCCCAGGACTCTCCTAGTATACTGAGCCCATGATGGTTGCTACAGGTCATGTGTGCAACTCAGAATCCTATTCTGATGGGGACATGAGTGTCAGAACACAAGGAACCTCAGAACATAATGCATCAGATGTTGCCTAAACGTTTTGAGGTGATCATGACCGTCAAGATCTCTGCAGCTCCAGAAACTTCATAGAGATATATATAGCCCATCCTTAAAAGAAGACAACAAATCTAGTTAGTTTCCAGCCAGCCTCTGGAGCTTTTCTATGGATTGCTATCACTGGCTATTCTGCTGCAGTCTGTAAGCATAGTGGAGACAGAAGATTTTGCTATCAATATCCCCAGATGCCCTCCTTGTCGACTAGAACCAATGTCATTCCATAGGAAAAAAGGAAGGAAGGAAGGAGCGAAGGAAGGAGGGATACTGTAAAATGGCCAGAATGGAAGTGGAGGAAGACTTGGGACAGATCAAAACAAAGGCTTGAGTTTAGTTTCAAGATTTGTCTGTAGTGGAGATTTGTACAATATCATGTGCTTTTCCAAATAGCTCAAGGCTTTGAGGCTTGGGTTATGAGCTGGTGATGTCTATTGTGCTGCCTGATCCATTTGAAACTTATCAGACAAAAGTGTTAAACCCTCCTCTGAACTGATACTACATTTTGTTCACTGGTTACCAAATCAAGCGTTCTGTGGTGTCATCCTACTACCGTAGCCGGGTTGAGGTTTCAGTGACTGCCGCATGATATTTACAAGGTTTTTTTTTTCTGCTGACTGTCCAATAACCCGGGCTTCCACAGACTGCTGATTCTAGCATGCCAGTGTCAAGGCTTCTATCAGGAAAGAGGCAGTCCTAAAGCCAGTTAAGCAAACTGATATTGAACTGAGTTTAAAGAAGTCTTCCTTAGATCCCATTAGAACTGGGAAACTATATAAGCCTATTTCAAACATTCCACTCACAAGCAAGGTACTGAAGTGGATCAATAGCGGTTTCTCTTGGATGAAATGGATTAAACATCCATTTCGATTTGGGGTACTCACACTTTACTACATGGAAATTATATCACTCAGGAAATTGATCTTCTGTGGAGCAGTCCTAAAGATTTCTGTATTTAGAAGGTTTGTGTTGTCTTTTTATTTATTCAGTTAAGCTAAAACAAAGACAAATAGAACATGAAACACAATGCAAAATTACATTTAAAGGATATAGTTCAAAAGATGAGTTAAGGCTGTTATAAGGATATATTGTACTTATCCCTCTCATCAAAATTCATATAAGTGAGAAAACTCCAACTGATACAGAGCCTTCCCCTCCTCTGAAGCAAGCATTTGTGTTTCTAATGTCAAGAAACATTTCTCATATTTTACTTTTTTCAAACTGATCAATATTTGTTTGGGAACTGTGATGATAAATATTTAAGAACTTTTAAGTTAATCACCAAATTCATTAATCTTGCATATTTATCTGTCATTTTTCTAACTTTCTAGCTATTCCTATACCACTACCAGCTGGCAAATCCTCAGGATTCTATCCTCCTGGGATTTGTTGAATCATTCCAATGCAAGCTGTTTTGTAAATCATTTCACCACTATAAAGATAAAAAATTCAGTTGTTTATGTCTCTTACTGCACAGGACAACCTGGTCATATCATGCACCTAAAGGAAACATCATATATTTACACATATCCACATTAGTACACCCTCTTTATACATGTACTCCATACAGTGTTAACTGCCCACTATGTATTCCAAACTTGTAAATATATCTCAAATTTGGAATAGATACCTACTCAGAGACAAGCCCAACTGAATTAAATGGAATTTAATCCCACATGAGTATACACAAAACTTTTGCTCAGAGAATCTTAAAAAGAAATCAGAGGCCATGGCCTAAATCCAATTGCAATTGTTAAAGCTTATCAATTGTAATTGTTCAGTAGGTCTTCTCTACATGGGACCAGCAATTTGATTCAGGCCTATAAGATCAGGCTTTTCACTCTCCCAACTTTATTCAGAACACTGTGCCAGAGCTAAGTGGAAATTGTGTGCATTTCCTTGAAAATTTCAGTCTTTTCTTGAGATGAGACAGCTGTATTTCCAAATGATTATGAGGAAATTTTGCTGACGAAATATACCATCATAAGAGACTTGAGATGTTTTAATAGCTCATTATCTTTTAATGGCATTTTATCCTTTTAAGTGTAGTTTTAAATCATTTGAAGCCACCTTGAGTAACAGTTTTGGGGTGAAGTCAGGATACAAATGAATAGAAGAATGAGGAGGAGGAGGAGGAAGTGGCGTGGTAGTGGAAGGGTTTAAAATATGAGACTGTTTGATATTAAAAAAAATATGAGACTGTTCTGAGAATAACCATTGATGTTTAATCATAAAGAAAAATTAAAACTTCAGCTTCTTATGATCAAGGAGAAAGGGAAAGAACCTGTTCTTGGCAGTGACAGGATTTATTCAGTCATGTTGATTTTTTATAAAAATAGCAAATCGCATTACCACTACACTGCAGGACCAAAGATGCACAATGATACCTTAATACAGATTAAATAAAAATAGTGCCACCTGAGTCAAGCTGAAGATGGTAATGCTGCATAATCCCATGCTATTAAAGGATGAGTACTGGAATAGCAGTGAAACAGTGGCAAAGGCATGAAGGAGGACATTCTTTTCTTCTTTCTCATCTCATCGATATTGAAAGAAAATTACCAAAAGGACAACTTGTAGTATAGATGTACAGCATGTGGCAAAATGAAGTCTGTTTTATCGTGGCTCCCTAATTCAGAGCACAGATAACAAATCCAACAACATGTTATCTTCTCAGCACTCCCTTCTTTTTCAAACAAGTCACAGAAGAATAAACAAAACTGGTTTTGCATAAACATATTCTGACCACCTTGTTAAGTTAGATACTGAACATTCTATGCACACAGTCTGTTCCATCAAACATTGAATTTCCCACTTCATTGGTGAGCTTTTTGTGCAAAGTATACTGTGGCAATGAGGCAGAGATGTAAGATTTCCTAGAAAGTGTTAAGCTGTGGGAAATTTACCCTTTTTAAAGAAAATAACACAAAAGGAAAACAGAAATGCTGGGAGAAGGGGCAAGAGTCACACAGAATGAGAAGAATATAAATTGTATTAAGCATGCAACAGCTGCTCTTTTTATTGATGAACATCCATGTGATGGCAGGATTCCAAAGAACCCTACTAGTTCTGTGTCTCCAAAAGGATTTTGGACTCTGTCCTCTCCAACTACAGATCCTCTACAAATAGCTTTTGAAACAGACAGACTTTTCAAAACTTTCTTTGGGACAAGGGGAGATGAATGTCTACTTCTCAAATAAGAAATCCCGCTGAATATGCCCAAGGCACTCGCACTTGTCTAAGGCAGCTCATTGTATCCTTGCTATGTAATTAAAGAATGAGGCAAAAATGGAATGAGGATAGGCAGACTGAGGTCATTTCTGTACTACACTGTTATAGAGCTATTATTCCACTTTCAACATCTGTGGAATTCTGGGCTTTGTAGTTTACTGAGGCCCAAGAGCTCTCTGGCTGAGAATTCTAAAGGCCCCTCCCTCAACTGCAAACTCCAGGATGCCATAGGATGTTGAAAGTGAAATAATAGCACTTTAACAGTGTAGGGCAGAAATGGCCTTTATAACGAACCATGTGCATTCATTTGCTTTATATTCTGTTACATTCCAGTATAACATATCCTTGAAAAATAGAAGTACTTCATGCCTCCGATGAAATACACTGCAGTTCACAAAAGCTTACGCCACATGATTTGTTTCCCATTTGAAGCGCCGCTGGCCTATTTGCTGTTATTACTGCAACCAACCTAATACAATTACCTTCCTTGGTTTTATTTTCCACTTGGAATTGATACTGGAAAGCTCCAAAGCTTCTGACTCTGAACTTTCACTTTGAGCTCTGGAGTTTTCAATTTCAGTAAATGGAAAGCTGCAGTTTCCCAGCTCCCTCATTTATTCATGTGCATTTTCAACAAAGGAACAAACTTTTGATGTACAGCTGATTTTATCTGAGTTAGGTGGCAGAATTTGAGGCAAATGCATAAGCTAGAGAAGCCAGAGGTCCTTCTGTTACACGGAGACAGTGCCTGTATGATGCAGATGCAGTATGCTTGGCAGACATCCAGACTACGCTCTCATACTGAGCAATTTTGTACATTCTAGAACATCCAAAAATATTTTTCCAACAGCAAGTCCCAAATGGATTACATGTTTAGCAGTTGAATCAGACTAAGTAGCTATACTGCTGTTACTCTCATCACCATCATCATCTTTATTGTCAATGTTATTAGTTCCTTTCAATCTTTCAGTGAAAATTTGCAGTAGTCTGAACCGTCTATCAACAATGTTTTAAAAAATGTGTCACATCTACATTTTATAATAGTTGTGTCCCCCTTCCACTTCATCTCAAGTTTACTTTACAAGCCTATAATTTCTAGTTTATTTACCCTGGATCTAGTTTCTTTGCCCCAAAATTGCCTTGTGCAAGTTTTTGCAACTTTTAGTCCCGGTAAAAGTATCAAAATTCACCTGTTTTAGAGTGTTACACAAATGATTTTATATTCCCTTAAAAAGGGAGGGGCACACTGTCTTGATGTCAACACATCAGAAATCTTGACAGAGCAATGAAATAACTGCTATAAAACTAGCAACACTGAGCAAAATTATAGTGCACAATAAATACAGAAAGCATAAAAGTTATAGTAAAATAAAGCAAGCTGCATAAGTATGGAATTGGAAATATAAAGACGCAACAATGGAAAACACACAAGCTACTCTATTTATTTTCATTATATTACATTCAAGAAGCAATGACTAAAGTAATTTCAACTCATACTAGCAACAAGAAAGTTTTAATACATTAATGCATTTGATACTTAGTTGGCCCTGATTATAAGACGTCCGTGAGAACATAAGACCAAAATTTCTGGGTAAAACATTGGTTCTAATGAACAAGTACTCTAAATGCCTTAGAATGTATATTTCTAGGAAATTGCTATCCTCTCTACTACTTTCTTCCATTTCCATGTTCTGCCAGCACACACTTCTTAATAGCCATGTACTTAAATCTGTGGTTGTGGAATCCATTCCACACAGAGGTAAACACACACAACTTTTGGGGGGAAAGGAGACAAGCTTTCACTAACTAGGATTAAAAGAAACGAATTCTAGAATTCTGTGTTTTGGTAGGTAATTTATGTATGCCTATTTTAAGAAATACAGTTAACATTTCTGACATAAAAAAAACATTAACAACACTACCAAAAGACTCTGAAGACATAAAAACATTACTAAAATTATACAGAAATGATACACAAGCTAAAGAATGGTGAACAAGAATCGAGAGGGAAGTTACATAACAAGCACAACTTGCAAATTTTGCCATAACAAATCACTCCAATTCACTATTCAGCACTCCAATTCACTATTCCCATACCATCAACAGTGTGCTGAGTGAAACCCAGGAAAAAGGAAAGCTACAGTTCTTGGGTACAGGGTTTGTACAACCTGCTTCAGGGAACGCATGGTTTGGAGATCATCAGAGGGCAGTGATGGACTAGGGAGAAATTTAATGACCAGGCAGAACAATGGCTCAGTGTAAAATTTCATTAATTGTCCATTTTGAAGAACAGCAAGAACCAACTTAACTGTTGTTACTGAGGGAGAAGCAGGTCCAGAAATTAAAGAGATACAGAATGTAAAAGTCACTGAAGGTATCACAATATCTGTTACTTCCTCCACTCTTCCTCTTTTAGGTTAGGTTCAGAAAGAGTGCTGAATAAACAAGAATAATGGCTGAGCTTTTTTGTTTTCACAGATTTTTTCCTGAAATTTTACAGCAATCAAATAAAGAAGAAGAAAAGAAATGTTTAATTACAAAGAATTAATTATGAATGAATCAATTTCATATGACTAAATGAACGGAATTGTTTGAATCAGTCCTGTAACTTACCCAGCATTTATTTCTCATGGTCAATTCTTCCACAAGATGAGTAAGGGGATGTGAACAGAGATTAAATTATTAGCCTACATGGCCTGAGAAAATCACAGCCTTCAGAATGGTGGGAAAAGAGGACTGTATCAGAAAGAATGTAACTCCAGAGACTTGTCTGTTAACCTATAAGATGAGGCCAAGTCAGAAATAAAGAAAGGAGTGATGAGGACAAGATAAGAACTTTCTTTGATGAAAGCTGTGAGTGTAGAAAGAGTTCAGAGAAAAGTTACTTTGTTTTGATGGAAGAGCTACATTCAAATGTCTGTAGAGCTAGCTTAAAGGTAACTGTTTTAATTTGCGTGTTAAACAATAAAGACTTACAATATTGTTGTGTACCTCTCTGCCTGGACATACTTTATATCTGACAAGGCAGAATCCTATTTAACTCCATTTGTGTGTGTGTGTGCGCGTGCGCTTCGTTCTTAGGTTTTCTAGCAACCAAGGGAAAATGAGCCATCTGTAGAGAAATAAAAATATAGTTTCCTTTTAGCAATATACAGATCTGTTCCGGGGGGATCTGTTTGCCTGAAGGCAGAGTCTATAGGGAAGCAATATATGCCTTGGGGAACTGTGCAATGGCCATTTTAACAAACAGTGAGAGATTGTCTCAGAGAGTGTTGGATTCTTTACCTAGGGAGGTCTCTAAACAGAGGGTGAAGGGGCAAATTTCAAAGTGCTTTCATTGTGTATTCCTGTACGGCCATGCGTTTGACTAGCTGGCCTCTCTGGTCCCTTCCAGCTCTAAGATTCTATGATTCTAGGTCCTGTACCACCAAACTGAATCTATCAATAACACATCTATCTAGCTACCATGAAGGCCATCTTAGTGCTCGAAAGCCAGATCCAGGAAGGGGTTTTCAGAAGGGCAGATGATACTGGTGAAAGACCCCTTGGAGAAAACAGTGGTGGCAGTTTAATTCTTGTAGTACAGTGCAGAAGAAAGCATTTGTAAACCACTCCTGAATATCATTTACCTTGAAACTTCTATTACGAGACAATCCAACATGAAGCAAGAAATAGTGCCTCATCTCTGAAGCTATATCTCTGAAACTTCTGAGTTCCCCAACCCCAAGTCAGAAGATGCTTCATCTGCTACTAAGGAAAAGCAAAGGATAAATATGAACACCACTGCATCTAGTGATGTAAACAGACTCACATCGAAAAGATGTTCAGCTGCTGATATGCTCAGATGTGAAAGGAAAGTCTGAAGCTGCACAACACACATAATGGGAACACTGATGTGAGAAGCATGAATCATGAAAGGCTAGAAAATGTAAAACAAGAAAGATAATAAACATTTTGATACTGGAGCAAACTATTTTTAATCAGATGATGACACAGTGTTTTACTCTGGAAATGACAATCTAAGAAGAAATGGGGTGGTAATAAAAGGAAGGCAACGCAAAATAGAAGCAGTCAGGAGCTATAATGTCTAACTGAGTAAAACCTAGCAATATAACTATAATTCAAGTTTATGTGCCAACTACAAGGCAGAAAAGGAAGAAACTGGAAGAGTCTGTATTGGTATCCAGTAAGAAACTGATCATACAAATAAAATGGCATGTTAATAATCAAAAGTGATTGGTATCCAAAAGTAGGAGACAAGTAGAACCAAAGACCATTGGAGAATTTGTCTTAGAAGCAGAAGTAAAGTAAGAGCATGACTTACAAAATTGTGTAAGAGCAAAAGTCTGCTTATTGCAAATACACCATTCAGACAACTGAATAGACAGTTATACACATGGATGTCACTGGATGCCCTCTACAGAAATTAAGTAGACTACATAATCTGAAGCAGAAGATGAAGAAACTGCATTCTGTCTGCAAAAGTAAGGGCAGACTGGGACACAGACCATGATCTGTTAATGAAAAAACTTAAAGTATGTTGGATCAATCACAGTGCCAAAACGTGTTTGTGTGTGTTACATACCTTCAGGTTGTTTCTGACTTATAGTAACCCTAAGGGAAGCCTATCATGAGGTTTTCTTGGCAAGATTTGTTCAGAGCGGTTTGCCATTGTCTTCCTCTGCAGCTGAGAAAGTGTGACTTGCCCAAGGCCACCTAGTGGGCTTCAACAGCTGAGCACAATGGCTGTGTCTTACTCTAACATTCAAACCACTGCATCACACCGGCTAAGTATCGAAATACAATTTAAACAATATCCTTGTAACTTTAAAAACCACGCAAAGAACAAATTTGTAAACCAAGCAAAGCAAAGAACAAATTTTCTAAACATATCTGACCAGAACGAGATTGAATCCAGGGATTCAATTATCAGTTATCTATCAAAATAGAGACTGTAATCAACAAATCAGAAGACTCAGACTTGAAAAATCAGCCATGAAGGAACTAGGTAAGATCCTCAAGTGTAAAGGTATATCATTAAATACAGAAGCTAAAATAAGCCATGCTATGGTATTTCTGATTTTCCAGGTGTGATTGTGAAAGCTATACAGTGAAAAAAAACTGATGGGAAGAGAATCATCTCATTTCAAATGTGCTGCAGGAAGAAAGTTCTTCAGATATGACGAATTGTCAAAAAGACAAAAAGATGGGTCTGAGAGTAAATTAAGCCTGAATTCTCACTAGAAACTGAAAGGACTAAATTGAACCTCCTGTACTTTGGACACATTATAAGACATCATGACTCACTGGAAAATACAATAATCTATTATGTTTGTCTGTGTCAAGGAAGGCAAAGACCTCATATGACCGGCTGTGTGAGGTGAGAAAACCTCATATGATTGGCTGCCTAAGAAGATTCTATGGAATCCCTGGGTTGGCAATTCAGGGAGGGGCCTTTAGAATTCTCAGCCAGAGAGCTCAGGTTGGTTGCTATGGGGATGAGGCCTAGCAGCAAGAAGGACAGCAGTGTATTTCCTCAGAAGCCCAACCTCTGTATGTTAATAACTCTGAATACAGATTGGATTGGGGAATATGGGGAAATGTTACACGTACTGGATGAGACAGATTGGGGAATTAGAGACACAGGATCTCAAGTCTGTGTATTTCAACCACATCTAATTCCTAAGGTAAGGTAAAGTAATTCCTAAGGTATGTCTAACAAGTATTACCTATGAGAAAATAAAATCCAAGGCAACACTAGGTAAATACACTAGTGCTTGGTAAAGTGGAAGGCAGTAGGAAAAGAGGAAGACCATATTACAGGTAGATTGACTCAATCCAGGAAGTCATAGTCCTAAATTAGCAGGACCTGAAACAAGGTCTCTCAGAGGTCTTTCATTCTTCATGTTGTCATAAGTCAAAGCCAACTTGATGGCACACAACAAAACAACAGTAAATTTCCTTCCATAGTCCCCTTCCCCATGATTGACCATAGTGATGTATATTGATTGCCAAAACTTTAATTAAAAGCAAATATTCAGTGATAATGCAGGATATTATTATTTTATAAATTTTGTGGGTCTGATTGGAAACATTACCTGAGACTATAGTTAATGGGTTCTGCTCTAAATCCAGACCTGTAAATCTGGCAGTTTCCCTAATAACTCAAGAAGCATGCAAGGTGGAACACAGACAACTAGCTTTATAAGTGGTATAGATGGGGCATTCTGCTCACTTGCTAAATGAATGCTGAAGTTCTGTGAAACAGATAATATTCCACCCTGTTCTATCATTCTGTAATCACCAGTCAGTCCCCAACACAGATTTGTCTCAACAGTCACCACCAGCCATCATGTGTTTGTGTTTGCCCACCAGTACTATCTTCCTATGCATATATAGGACAAAGATAGTTATTTTTTTATACTATCTCTTTATGTTGTTATATTTAAAAATAAGGTAAGGAACAGTACAATTTTGTTTCACCGTTCCCTGGATACACAGAGTTTTTTCTTTAAAAGGTATTCCAACATACATCTGTTACTCTTATCTCTGTTCCTAGTGCAGCAATATGGACAACTAACTAATCCATCAAATATACACCTGAGAACAGAAATCTCTTCACTTAAAAAAAAGGGGGGGCAAGACAAAATTAACATTAGGAACAAAATATACTTGTAGCCACTTCCTGTAAATTCTACATTTTTTTTTTTTGAAGAACACTATCTCCACTGTTCTGTGCTGCTCCAGAGGACATGTCTAGTGATTTGAAGTTACAGGAAGATAGATTTTGACTGAACATTAGAAGAACTTCTTGACAGAAAGAGCAGTTTAGCAATGGAACCAACTGTCTAGAAAGGTCAGGGGTCTCCTTCTGGACAGCTATCTGCTGGGAATGCTTTAGTTGGAGACCCTGCATTGAGCCAGCGAGTGGACTTGATGGTCCCTGAGGCCCCTTCCAACTCTGTGATTAAATGATTCTATGCTCCTTTCCAGGTCTTCTTCTTTGTTCACATCTTACTGCCAGCTTCTCAAGATTCTTCTTGTATTTCAAGTTCCTTAACTTATTTCTATTCCCATCTTGCTTGTCATCCCACACCTCCATGCTGCTCCTGATAGTCTCAGATAAACTATTTCAACAGCTGAGTGTCAAACTACCTAGCAGCTTAAACAGGTTAAAATCCATCATGATGCTGGCTTCTCATCTAAATGACAACTGAATTAAGTAGGCTGTGTTAACAGATACTAGTTTTTACCATTATGTTATGTTACATATCCAGCTTCCTGTTACTCCCCATCCCAATCTATTCACAATATTTCACATTTGCTAACTGCAATGACTGGGTATTATTATGTGCTACCTGTATGAATGACACTACAAAACGCTTCACTGGAAAAAAATACAGATACTCAGAAGGCACACTAATTTCACTTCATCTACAAAGAACAGTATTACTGAAGGAAATCTATACAGAAAAGGGGTAAGTCTTCTAAGAAGAAACAGTCACAAAAGTTCAATTAGGCATTATTTTTCAAATGCAGTAATTTAGAACACTACCAGTTTGTCAGGAGCAATGATGTAAAACACAAATAGTTCCAACAAGATGTAATTAATCTTGTTAAAATTCCCTAAGGTTGTCTCATGTCATCGTGCTGTCAATTTAACATCGCTGTTAAATTAACAGTTTCATCCTGCCCCTGCCTCCACCCACCCGTAGCTCTTACATAAAATGTACCATATGAACACCCTTTATTGCCTGGAAATTGAACAAATGTTCAAGTATTTAACCCAGGAACATATGAATACCATAGAATCCAGTACATTGTTTCTGAAGGCTAGTGCTGAATTGCATACGTCATCACACATTACATATTACGTACAGGATCCTTGGGCATGCTCCTGGACTCAGACTTGAATCTGGATGCCCAGATTTCAGAGGTGGTCAGGAGGGTGTTTGCAGAGCTAAAACCAGTGTGCCAGTTACTCCTGTTTCTTGAGAAGGCAGATCTGGCTATGGTTGACATATGCATCCCATCTGAATTAATATCATGCAATCTATGCGGGGCTACCTTTGGAAGCTATTCAGAAACTTCGGCGGGTCCAAAATGACTGAGGCAGGTTATAGGAAGCATATAACTCCCTTAACGAAACAGCTCCACCTGTGGCTGATTTGTTTTTTGGAAAGAATTTAGATGAATCCAGAATTTTCTGAACCCGAATCCCTGGAAGGTTCTGGAAATCCATGAATCTCAAATCTTTCAAATCTTTTTTTAAAAAAGGTTTAAAAAGCAAGAGAAAGAAGGATAATTCTGTGCAAGACACGCTCTCTCAGCCTTAGCAAAAGCCTAGGCAAAGGTAAACCTCCCTCCGAAGAAATCTGACCAGGACAATTGTCATAGTTTTGCCTCAGGATCTCCCCAGACTGAAAATATCATGAAGGTCCTTTCTACACAGGCAGGAAAATGTGGATTAATCCCACATTTTCCTGCCTGTGTAAACAGGGCCACATACTACAGTAGAGAGATAATCCAGGTCAAAACTGGCTTTTCTTTGCATAGCTCCTTCTGGCATCCTGGGGTTTGTAGTTTGATGATGCACCAGCACACTTTGGCAGAGAAGGCTGTGAGGACCTTGTAAAACTCCAAAGCCCAGAATTGTATCTGAAAGAGGTTTGCAAGGGAGCTATGCAAAGGAATGTTTCAACTATCCTTGAATCTCAAGCCTGTAGCTTCCAGTCAAGTGTTGAACTTAAATATGAAATGTTCAATTTAAATATCTTAAAATACAACCCTAGATGTAATTTGTGAAATTGTTAGCAAAGGCCATTATTACTCCAAGGGAAAAATTCACCTACTTGCCATCTCCCCTTGTATGTCTAGTCTCCCAAATTTTCAGGTGTCCTGGTCTCCCAAGTTTTCGGGCATCCTGGTTTCGCAGGTTTCCAGTCATCCCGGTCTCCAACAAACTGTTTGGATGGCAGATTTGAAAGATCTAGTTTGCCTATTTTGGCACAGGGTTTCGGATTCCCAAATCTCGAATCCCTGCCAAGGATTTGAGGATTCGGTTGGCCCATCCCTAGAATTTAGTGTGCTTGGGTCCAGATTATTAAAAGAGATTGGATCTCCCTGTATGAGCCCACTCAAGTTCTAAGATTCTCAGAGCAGAGCTTTCTCTTGGTCTCACCATCTTTGCATGCACATTTATTGAGGACACAGGAAAGAGCTTTCTCCATGGCTGCTTCCAGGCTGTGGAACTCCCTTCAGTGGGAAGTCCAATTAGCCCCCTCCCTGCAATCTTTCTGCCTGCAGGTTAACACCAGCTTATTTAGGCAGACATTTTATTGATTTTTAAAATTATATGATGGAACAGTATTGGCAATGTGATACTTTTTATCATGTTTTTGATGTTTTAAATATACATGTATGTTAAAATAGTTTTTAACTACCTGTTTGAATGATATTGTTAGTTAACATTTTTTTAAACCTCTGCATCATATGCTTTGAACAACTACTTTAAATTTTGTAAGCCACCTTCGGTCCCTTGGTGGGAGAAACTAAAGGTATAAATTGAATGAATGAATGAATGAATGAATGAGTGAGTGAGTGAATGAATCAATGAATATCTCATCTACAGAAAACTGATACACTTTAGCTCAATTTATCAAGGGATTCTCATATGTGAGACATCTAACTCAACAAAAATGTGTTCCAACTCCCCCAACAGCTGCAAAATGCAAGTGATATAATAGGTCACATCAGACAACTGAACCAAGTTCATATGGGATTATAACACCTAATTGTATCTACAGATATGGGCTCACATGAAGCAGAAGTTCCTAAAAAGGAAAGTGTGAGACATCACTGACCCTTGGTTGCAACAGTCACCTTTTAGGACATGGCAGAGACAGTCAATCATCATATCCAAAGAGACATACTCTGTGTGTGTGTGTGCGCGCGCGCGCATGTGTGTGAGTGCCTTCAGGGTTGCCTATTCATTTATGCAACTCATGAATTTCACAGTTTTCATAGGTAAAGAAGAGTCAGAAGTGGTTTGTCATTTCCTTCCTTTGAAATATAACCTAACAGCTACTGACACTCCTTGATAGTCTCCCATCCAAATAATAACCAGTGCTCACCTTGCTTAGCTTCCAAGATCAGACAGGATCTGGTGCATTTAGGATTTTTAGGCCCTAGACACAAGACACAGAGATAATATTCCAAGGACAGGATAACTGTGGGACAGATTGACTCTGCCCTGCTCACATGCTCTTTTGATTCCAGTAGCATTTCCACTGTCTTCACTTAAGGATCTAGTCTAAAATATTTTACAAAGGCTTGTCACCACAGACATATTAGACAGGCAGTTTGAGTCAACCAGTTCAAATTTGTTTTGGTCCAGGTGACTCCAGTTACCCACATCATCTATGCAACCATCTTATATAGGACTTCAGCAGAGATTTGGCAACTACCTTGTTGCCACTGCCTCAAAATGGGATTATGATCTCAGACGCATTAGATTTAGTTTACCTGCTTTCTTTCCATAAACAGGTGAAGAAGACCTTTCTATTTCAACAGATCTTTGAGGACTGATTGTTTAGGAAGGTGGGCCTTGTACAATATGCTGGATGTGTTACTGATGTTCTGTTGTTTTTTAAATAAGATTTATGTTTTTAACTGTTTTTAACTTTTTATAACTTAATCACTTCATACCTTTATTATTTTGTAAATTTTAAATATTTTTTAAAAAATATGTTGGAAGCTGCCTTGAGTCCCAAACTGGGAAAAAGGTGTTGGAACAATCATAACCATAATAATCATATCCAAAAGTTGTGACATTTGATTTCATTTCTATATCATAACAAGGCAATTTTTGTATGTAGGTAAGGAAATGTGGAACTGACTTGAAGCATAGACCTTTGAGTGACCTCGTATTAGTCATTTAATCTACAAAATATGCATTCCATAAAAGGAATGCCAATACTCCAATATGAGTTTGAAAGGATTAATCCTAGACAGTTCCACAGGATAAGCAGAGCAGTACAAAATCTTAAATATTTCCCATAATCACCATTTCATTCTTATTCTCAGACTTGGTGGCTGAGATTATTTATGGTGTGTAAAAGCAAATGCCTGTCAACTGAAAGTACTAAACAGCAGTCTGTACTCAGCAGCATCAACAAACACTGATTCTGGAGCCTGAGAATATGAATGGTTTTTCAGTCTCAGAGAATATTCCCTTACTGCATTTCTGTCAGAGAAACAATGTTTCAGGTGTAATGGTAATGTCAGTCATCTCCCCACTACAGGCTGACAATACTGAGCCCCTGATATCTGCAAGGGTTTGGTCCCAGGGGCTTCTCCCCCATGGATACCAAAATTTGTGGACACAATATGTAGTAAATGGCAACCCTTATATAAAATGACAAAATCAAATTTTGCTTTTTGGATTATTTTTTTTGGGGGGGAGGGAATATTTTCATGCTGTGGTTGATTGACTGTAAATACAGAATACACGGATATGGAGGGCCAGCAGTATTCAGAATGGAGATACCACAAATGACAAAGGTAAGGACATTTTCTAAACAGATATCTGCAGATTACAGGTTTTTAATAAAATCACTGACTGAAAGTCGATAGTGTTAGGAAGACGTGTTCCTGCACCTACAGTGTATAGAGTAATGTAGCAAATCACTGTTTTCCAGTGTTTTGATGTTAAACAGTATGATAATACATTTGTAGAAGGGAGGAAAGAGTCATAATGATGTTAACATACGCAGCTTCTTACAGACTAAAACAATAAATTTTCATGCAGGATAAACACAAACACAGTGTAAGAACTGTTTATTCTGAATATTAGAATATATTTTAACATTCACCTTTTCTAAAAAAAATTAACTCAAAGAAACTCCATATCCAGCATTTCTTATCTTCAGTGAAGAACTCTTCAAACACAACTTGGAACAGAAATAAAACCTCCAGAACAGACTTTGTAGCAGCTATTGAGGCAATTTCAGATATACCAACATCTTACTTCCATCCACTTCTGCTAATAACCACTGCTTCACTCAATGCAGATAGATCTCAATGACTTCAAATTGTAATCCCATTTTCCAACTGTTAACTGGAACCCTTACCTAAGTTTTTCATACCAGCAAAAGATTTTTGGAATAAAAATGGGCATTGTAATATAGCTAACTCAGACTCAATGTTTCCTGAGCAAAAGATGAGTGTGAAGTGGAGCTGGTAACTACAATTTTTGGCACAGCAAGAATGGCCACTTCAAAATTAGAAAACCTTGAGTTTGTCTTCTGAATCCAAGTTGTATTTTGCTATATACCCCTAAACCACTATTATTTAAGCTTCTTTCGTATTTTTTTTTGTGGAAGATCAAAGCAACTGGAACTAAAATCATCACACCATAAGGGAGGGAGAATAGTTGGATATCCATACAAAAATAGTTGCTTAAAACAAACTTGTCCATGAAAGAGATAAGATGAGGGATTCTGTTGCACCACACAGGAGAAAAGGCATTCTGCATCAAAGTACTACTACCTTACTGACCTTGTTGAACGACAGTAGTACACAAAGCAGTGCACTGAAGTGACCACTTGGGCTGAAACCTACAAAAATAATTTGGACTAGTTATAAACTTTTTTATTAGCAGCATCAGAACACTTGCCTCTCTACAGGATGTTCTGAGTGTGGAGTCCTTTGCCTTGAGATTCTGGTACCTAGGGAAGCCAGCTAGCCACAAAGCACAGGTGCATAAACTGGGATGAAAGTAGAGAATAAAGACTGTTTGCATTCTAGCAATTTCTTAAGGCACAGTTGTGTATTAACAATTCTCAAATCATATCAGTCACTCCTACATGTTCACCACATAATCCTATTAACTCAGACTAAAATCCTTGCACTAGATGCCTCTCAATGTTATTCTTTTCCTTTACAATGTAATACACATACACATAACAATGGATTCCTTTTATGCAAAGTCATACTAATGAAATAATTTTCCCAGCAGCATCTGCAAACTGTGAAGCAAATATTTTAAACCAACTTACCCATGAGCTCCAAACAAGATCCTCCACAAATAGAGATGTGAAGGCCAGGGACGGTGAGGGGAGAGGAGAGAACATGAAAAATTCAAGGAGAAAAAAATCTTCATTTCCTTTTCTTTTTATGGAAATAAGTTGAGAACTGGAGGAAACAAAACATTTCTGTCTGTTTTGCTAATGTTGAGATTTTATCTATTTTGATTGATTTTCACCAGCTCTCAGTAAACTAGCAAAACCAAAGAGGTTCTCAGGATCTTGTTGCTCTGTTTCTAACAAGAATTAAATTTTTAAAAAGGAAATTCTATTTATCATAATTATATGAATAAACTTATTTTAATATACCAAACATGATAATGGTACGCTTACAATACATTTTATGTTTCCAAAGTAATAAAATAACTTTCATTCTGTAAAGGGTATCACATTGTTTCAATTTTCCAATTTTTTCCCCCTAGCAATAAAACCTGAAAAAACAGTTTTACATGATTTCAAAATTTCTGGAAATTTTACATCTCTGTCTGCATGTACAGATCTGAAGATCTTCCCTGGAATCTGGGATTTTAGGGAATCTCAGCTCTGAGTTTCAGAAGTCATTTTAAGTCCTCAATATTGAAAAAGACAATTCACACACAGAATTAGGGTGTCCTCAATACTGGGTTGTTTGCCCTCAGAATATGGTACTCAGAGGTACATGACCTTTCTACTGCAAAGGATAACTATCTATATAGCCCCTCACAAAAAGGTATTTGTGCTATCATCTCAATATCCTGCAGCAATAAAATTCAATAGATTAATTACTGTATACTCTGCTTAGCAGTATAGTTTCATGTTCCCCTACCAATTTCATTAATGATCAAAGACTATTAGATGCTGCACAGAGAAGTCCTGCTTTTGTTTCTACCTGCAAGAAGCATTCAGGGGCCCATTCAGACAAGCTCCACTGCACACAGATTGGGGATGTTTAAACCTCCCCTTCTGTAGCAACTTCCTTCCTAGATTTGCCCCCTATTCTGCAAGTATTCTATTTGGGTGGCTAAAGTTAAATAGATGCTCAAATACTTGTTCTGTTCAGACATTTTAAACTCTACTGAAGAGCTATGCAATACAAAAAGTATGCAACTCAGTGAATCATCATCATTATCATCATCATCATCATCTCTAAAAGACTAACTTTGGCACCACCTCTTAGATTTCCTAATGAAGTAACCAAACTCTGGCATCAAACCTCTGTGGTCACACCAGAAAGGAAGGTGGTAGAAATTTTCTGGAACATTTTCCACCATTATATTTTTCTGTGGAAGTTTCCTCTTTTTCAAAAAATGCATTCGTCTACCAAATTAATCAGTAATATTAACAATGGGCACAATACCAGTTAGAGTAAGTTATAATTATTTTTTTTCCAGAGTAAGCATCCCCAGGAGGCATATTTTTAAATTATATCGTTACTCACATCCACAGAAAAGTTCTGCTGTTTATTTAGAACAGAGTGCGAGGGGCAGTTAAAAATGGAGTGCACATTATCCAAGCAGTCTAAATCAGAAACCTCAATTGATTTAGGGCTTCATATTTTCCAGCAAAAAAAACCCAACCCACATCACTAGTTGACTCATATACTCACCAATACTAAGAATATATATTTTTAGAAACTTTCTTGTTTTTCTGACTCTTACTTTGAGAAATGTATTGCAAAGCTTGAGAGCCAGCGTGGTATGATGATTTGAGCACTGGACTATGATCTTGGAGACCAAGGTTCAATTTCCCACTCAGACATGGAAACCCACTGCGTGACCTCGGGCACATCACACACTCTCAGCTCCAGAAAACCCAGTGATAAGTTTGCAAATCAAAAATGACTCGAAGGCACACAACAATAACACAACTGCAGAGGTTTCACAGCCAGACACACTGACAGGACAAACAAGTAATAAGAATCTCACTGGATGCAGTTCCACTTTCTCCTTGTGTGTGCATGTGCCTTCTAGTCACCTGTCAACTTACAGTGATCCCATTAATTTCATAAGGTTTTCTTAGGCAAAAAATGTTCTGAGGTGGTTTGCCATTGTTATCTTTTGAAGCATAGCCTACAGCAGCTGGTATACACTGATGGTCCCACAACCAAGTACTAACCAGGTCTGACCTAATTAGCATCCAAGACCAGATGGAATCTGGTGCCTTCAGAATTTAAGTAACAACAAAACGTCTCTCAGTAGCTTTCTGTAAACAAAAGGAATGAGGGAAGCTTAAAGTCTTTCCCAAATTTAGCAAGTCAGACTGCAGATCTGAAGTTCAAAGATATCTGCTACCTTCCTTCCCCGCCCCCATCATCTTTACCTATCAGAAGTTAGATACTACATGGATTACTTTGTCCTGAAAAAAAGTCATGTCAGTCCTTCCCTCCCATAAATCCAAACAAGTGAATCTGCAGCTAACAGGAAGAAATGTTATGCAAAAGCAAAGAAATGAAGCTTCCACTTTCCCAGCTGCAGTTTTGGTCAAAATTCCTTCCTGTTTCTTAGTGTTTATTCAGCTTAAACTGATCTGAGTAAAAGAACACACCATATTATTTAAGGTATACTTCCAAAAACAAACAAACAAACAAAAAACCTCTCAGAAAACACTGAATGCTAAAAAAAACACTAAACACTTAATTTTTTTTGAAAAAAACTGTCAACGGTATGGTTCATATTTCAAAACCACAACCATTTCTTTAAAAAAAAGTCCTTTCCAAAATATACTATACTATATTATAGTCCATGTGGGCACATTGACTCTTCATGCTCTTTAAATTTCCCACTAAAGCCAAAGCTTCTGAAAATGATTAGTGAACCATCCAGAGGCTGACAAATTTCAGGGCTTCTCTGTCTTCCATATTCCTGCACCACAGATCAGCACAGGTTGTCTTTAAAGTGAGATGCTTATGTGTGGTGGTGCAAAGGAAAAACCCAAAAGCTAGCTGTATTACATTTGGAGTTTAAGCATCAGCCTATTCTAGGCCAGTAGTTGCTTGGAATGTTAGTGGAACTATATATAAGGCTTGATCTTTAACTGTGCTTCCTAAATATTGTTAGAAAATATTCAAGCACCATCACTATTACTGACAAGTTCACAGAGCATCAGTGTACAGGAAGAAGAGGGATCTTGTCAATGAAAGAACAAGAAAGAATCCTACTGCAATAAGGGTTTTAAACAAGCTGCAGCATGCCAGAAAAGGACATAGTGATAGTTTGCACCACATTCAACTTCATGAATTTAAGAAGAAACCGCTGTGTTAAAAACTTTGAGAACTTGAGTAGAAATACTTAGGTTAAAAGGGTTTCTTTAAGTTACTGTATGGGAACTCATTTCAATACTGCTCATGGAAGATTTTTCTATGTGCTAGAATATGACACTGATTCCTTCAGATTCAATGAATTATAACCACCAAGTTGTTGCTATTGCTATGTGTCTTAAGTTAACTCTGACTTATGGTAACCTTATCAAAAGGTTTTCTTCACAAGATTTATTCATAAGAGGTTTGACATTGCCTTCCTTTATGGCTGAGAGAGTGTGACATACCCAAGGTCATCCACTGGGCAAGTGGTTCAGCAGCGATTCGAAGCGTGGTCTCCTGGAGTCCTAGTCCAACACTCAGACCTCCAGACTACAATGACACAAGACTGTAGATTTGCTTATACTGGAATGTGGTATACTGAAGTTCTACTATACTATCACCAAGACTCACACTTTACTATTCTGGGTATTTAGTTCCAGTTTCAAATGATGATTAAAAATAAAGAAATGCCAAAAGAAAAAAATATCTAAGCAGCAGTAGCAAAAAATAAATACATAAATAAAATAAAGTCTCAAACATGTCTGAACAGACAGTTATCTCATTGTTTCTAAGTACTTTGTGGAGTGCTATCAGGCTTTGTAGCCAAAGTTAGTGAATTAGAATTAAAATCAGCCCCACCCTTCTAGGCCAGATGGAAATGAAACCAGGGCCTAGAACCAGGGCCTAGAAGGTCTTTCAGAACTACCACTTGATGGTCTCCAGTTGCCTTCTGGAAGAACACCAGTCTTTATAACTGGAGCCATATCCCATCTGCAAAATGGGAATGAATATAGAGCACATACTCAGAAGTAAGCACCCTTGAGTTCAGTGGGGTTTATTCTAGATTAAGTGTATGTAGAATGGACTGCAGTGTAAAAGACAAGGGGCTGGCATCCTGTTAGTGACTTATGAAGGTATAAGTCCAAGTTATACTGGCCTAACCTTTGCTTAATGTGGAAGCTGGAAGTCTCTACAAGTTGCACAAAGACCAAACTCGCCTTCCTAACCCCTTACGTATTAAGCAGGGGAAGAGAAGACATGGGCCCTTTTCGCACGGGCCTTCTGTCGCGCGACAGCCCCATGAGCCTCGCGGGAGTGGGAGCGTCGCTCTGCACGACGCACTCCCACTTCCGCCGGGCTCACAGGGCTGAAGCGGCGCGATCGCGGGTTTTTTGATTTTCGCTTCGAAGCGAAAATCACCCGCGCTCGTGCAACGCTCCCGGCGCCTCCTGTGCGGAGCATCAGGGAGGCGGCCGGGTCGCGCTTCCTTCCCTCCGCCCCCGCGGAAGGAAGGAAGGAAGGGGCACTAGCGTGACGCACACGACAGCCTCCTGCTTCGCTCGCGCATGGGGGGGACGGCCGCACAGCCTCCTGCTTCGCATGTGCGGGGGGCGGACGGGACAGGCTCCTTTCTCGCACGCGCGGGGGGCGGACGCGACAGGCTCCTGATTCACCCAGGGGGAGGGCGGCTCGTGCGATGCTGTCGCTTCCCCCTCGTTCCTTCGCCTGCAGAAGGAAGGAGGGGGGAAGTGGCAACCTCCCGGAGAAGGCTTCTTGCGCGAGCCGCGCTCGCGCTAGAAGCCTTAATGCGAAAAGGGCCATGGAAGGGAAGACAGGAAGAAGCATCCACCTATGCTATTACAGCTGGACATCAGCAATGACATTATTCTCTGGGACTTCTGGGAGGTCCTAGAAGATATGGCAGTTTAAAAGGTGGATGGGTAGGTGAGCGGGAGATATGCCACATCCTGTGTAGAACTTTAAGATACATCTCCTGATCCAGGATCTTGGCCAAAGTGACCATGATCAAAAAACAAACAGGTATCACCCAGCCATAAAAAAGCTGATAGAAGCATGTATAAGGAAGTAGGAATTCTCATTCTGCCTCTTTAGACTCAGAAATAGGCAGGGATGGTTATACATCCATAAGATCTCTGTTGTTTCAACCATATATGGACCAAAAATGGAGGTTTTATAGCCTGGTTCTCCAAAGCCCCACCAATACAAAACAAACCTCAGGGCTTCCTAATTTTGAGTTGACCCCTTACTCTTGAGTAGACATCTTACTTCAAAGGAATCTTCTTACTTATGTACAGTCTGATGTCTGTCATTCAATGGCCTAGTAGCTCCTATTGTATGAGGCACAGAGACCACAAAGAAGAACATGGTCTCTAAGGTTGTTAACGAGAGTGCATATTTTAGTTTCCTGTTTTCAGGACTAAACTGCATACATGAAATTCTTTCCTCTACTTTTTTTTTTTTTTTAAGTATATGCAGTTAAACACAACATGACTAAAATATCTGTGCTTTAAAAAGCACACAAATATGCCTTTGTCTATGGGGAAAATATCCCAAAATGCAAATATTAAGAAAAATGTGTACATTTATGGTAGCTTGCTAAAATATACACTAATTTCTGTGTAAGAAGAAAAAAGATTCTGTAAGCTAGTATGGAACTTGGACATGATGAAAATATTGATGGAATTCTAAGAAATGCAATAAAAATGGCACATTGGTGTGGATTTTGGTTTTTTTTGCATCTTTAAAAAGAGCCAATCAATTTTTAAAATAACTACATTATTTATTTTCTACTGAAAAGAAAAACTCCATAATAAAATATATTTGTGTTGATGTCTCCCCTATGATTTCAGTACAAACTTTCTTTGAAATAAATCATAGAAAAAAACAACAGTAGTGTTTCTTTCCAGATAACAATGTGGATTTAGGCAGGTATAAAGGAAAACTACTTCAACACAAGATATGACTTTGTGACAGAAAGGCAACAAAACATAAACATTTATTAATGGGCATACCAGGACAGCAGCCATGAGGTTTTAATTGTTTTGTGCCTCAGGAAAGCAAGATGTCTTGCAGATTATCATGAAGCTAATGTACCCATTAAGTGGTAAGATTTTATGCGACTCGATTCATCTGAACTGAAAAACAAAATATCCAGGAGACCCAGAACTCTGCCCACTGTTCTCTTGCTGGCCCCTACACAGGGAAAAATCCACCCTGAACTAGTTGCCACATCTCTTCCTTCCTTCCTTCCAAACCATCCTTTCTGTATGGTTTTTGGCTTATCCCTTAATCTCTATGTCCAATTCAACTATATACAAGCTTTAAGTAGCCATAATGGAATCTGCTCACTTTCTCTCCTCCCTGCCTTTCTCTGTCTCCCTGCATCTTCCCTCTCCCTTCCTATTTGATTGTTAGTACGTTAGGAGTGGAGCCTGTCTGTGTTACTCTGAACTAAATACCAGAGTATTAAAAACAGCAATTATTTGTAACCAAGTAGCCATAACAGTTTTGCAGTAGCATCATGATTAGCAGTTTCAGCCTGAGGAATGTATTATATGTAAACTTTGTGAAGCTACATAATAAATTCCAATGGCTGAAATTGCTAAACATTATGGTTGCTGTGTGCCTTCAAGTTGTTCCAACTTATGAAGACCCTAAGGCAAACCTACCATGGAGTTTTCTGGTGACTGAGGTCAGCCAGTGGGTATCCATGGCCAAAGAGGGAATCGAATCCTGGTCTGTAGGGCCATAGTCCAACACCCAAACTACTACACCACACTGCCTCTCAAACATTATGGTACTGCAAAATTAGAATCATAGAATCATAGAGTTGGAATAGACCACAGGAACCATCCAGTCCAACCCCCTGCCATACAGGAATCCACATCAAAGCACTCCCAACAGATGGCCATCCAGTCTCTGCTTAAAACCCTCCAAAGAAGGAGACTCCATCACACTCCAAGGCAGCATATTCCACTGCTGGACAGCTCTGACTATCAGAAAGTTCTTCCTGAGGTTCAGGTGGAATCTCTTTTCCTGTAGTTTGAATCCATTGTTCCTTGTCCTAGTTTCTGGAGCATTCAATATAACATACTTTCAAATATTTAAACATGGCTTTCATTTCCCTTCTTAACTTTCTTTTCTGCAGACTAAACATACCCAGCTCCCTAAGCCACTCCTCATACGGCATGGCTTCCAGACCCTTCAGCATTTTGGCCACCTTCCTCTGGACACATTCCAGCTTGTCAATATCTAACTGGGCACCTCATTTCAAGAACAATATTTCAAAATTATTATTATTGTTTTATTATAAATGACTCCCACTCTTTCTACTGTGCAATATAGTATTCAGAATAACACAGAAAGGTCTCCATCCTCAAAGTGCACGCAATCAAATTTACAAAATTTGCACACACATTTCATGTTTGTTGCAGAATTTGTTGTATTTTGTTTTAGCTTTGCAGCATCTGAATAAAAAAATGTTTAGGCAAGCATGGAAAAGTTATTTTAGCTCCCTAGGCACATACCTCAAATGTACACACTGGGGTACCAGGTGGCTGGAATTCTTCCCACTCTTCTTGGATCCACTGGGACATTAGCCTGGTAGCACAACACATACTTCCCATGGATAAAGTGCCAGTTTTAGCCCTGCACCCTCTCTGCCCCATTTCCTAAAGCACAGTACTACGAAAGGCTTTTCTGCCCGATATTTAGGCCTAAATGCTACTGCAAACCTCAACTAGAGTAGACACATTGAATCAATTGCTGAATTTATGCAAATCCCATTGATTCAACTGATTGGCTCAAACTGGTACTACCAGTTGCATATGGGCCTGAAAGAGCTGTCATGATCATGCTGATACTTGGAATGAACTAGTGGGATGGCTGAGAGTAAGCCTGATATATCCCAACATCAAGCAAAGCCTTGAACAAAATAACACTGCTTTGCTATCATCGCTTCTAACCAAAGTTCTTTTTTTACCAAAAATTCACATTAGTTGCTAATCATTTTACAGACAACTGGCAAGCTGTGCTTTCTTTTAACATGAAAACTGATTTGATGCACATCACGACAGCCACTGACCATTCTATACAGCTTTCTGGACACACTCATCTTCCGTATATAAAATTATTTGAAGCTGAAACTACCCCTATTGATTTTCTTTGGAAGTAATCTTTCTCAGTGTCAAGGGTTTTAAGAAAAGAACTTTGAGAATCAGAGGAAATGTTGTAATACTGCATTCTTTCTCATTTAGTGAAGTGTTGTAATTCCGGAAGGACACTCATAAGATAGATGGGTTTTTTTCCTCTTCTTCCTCTAGCAGAACTGCAATATATTTGTTAGTGGTAATTGTTGCCTGTAACATATTGTGATTTGCCACATCCACCAAGGAAGAATGAAAGTAATGAGTACACAGACTGCACAAGACAGAACTGTGCCCATTACTTGAGTCCATTTCCCTCATTAATGCTAAACTGTTTCCAGTAAGCTTAACACAATTATAGTTATACACATTAATTGCTCAGGAAGTTTATAATGTACCCCCAATTGCACTTCCCAATAGTCCAGGAAGCTAGTTGCTACAGTTAGTTTTTCTGTACAGAAAATGTAATAACAGCTTCATAGAGAGTGGGAGGGGAAAAACAGGAGAAGGAGGAAATTAATCTTCTACTGTAAATTTTTCCAAGTAGCATCTCAATTAAAAACAGTATTTGTAAAATTAGATTGGAACATATATGTTAATCTCTATTAATCTAAGCAGGGAAGTCATAAAAGCAAGTTAATTTCACAGCCTCAAACATCTGGTAAGAATGGTATTTAAAAAATTACTGAGGATTTTAATTAGAAATGCTGAAAAGAAGCAGGTTTTAAAACAATAATCACACAACAGCACATGTTCACTTTTAAACCAATTTTACTCAGTGCTACTATCAGAATTTTGCCACGGCACTGTGCTCTACAAATTTGATGTTATCTTGATCTTGTCTTCTCTAAAAATAACCTGGCAAACCTGTCCCATTATAAAATAAATGTAGGTGTTCACATATCTGTATAAATATAGAATCAACAGCACATCACATTTTTGAAGCATGAACAATTTTCCACTATATTACAGATTTCTTCGAAGTCTTCGTTGCTATGTGCCTTCAAGTCATTTCTGACTTATGGCGAATCTAACATGAACCTATCATGGGGTTTTCTTGGGAAGATTTGTTCAGAGTGGCGTTGCCTTTGCTTTTTTCTAAGGCTGAGAGAGTATGACTTGCCCAAAGTCACCTGGTGGGTTTCCACAGCCAACTGGGAATTGTACCTTGGTCTCCAGAGTCCAAGTTCAACATCCAAACCACCACACGATGCTGGCTTTCTTATGGCAATACAGTTCATACTATACACCCCTAATCTTGATGAACAGGCCATCTCTTCAGGAACTGTGCCCATTCATACCGTTCTACTTAATGATATACTCATACTAACAACTAAAGTTACCTCCCATGTTGCATGCAGGACACTAGTGCTACATAAACCAGTCTGATGCATCAGTGTTTCCCCATCACAATCCAAACGCTCTCACAGTTTCTCAGAGAACAAAGAACAGAGTATGGTCTGTGGTTTGTTGTTGTTAAAACTATGGAGACCCTGATTTTTCATGGCAAGATGTGTTCAGAGGGGGTTTCCCATTACCATCTTCTAGGTTAATGAAGCATGGCTTACCCAAGGTCACCCAGTGGGTTTCCACGGCTGAGCAGAGTTTTAAACTCTGGTCTTCTCTAAAGGCACTAGATCTGTCTGATCGCAGAAGCTACGCAGGGTCGACCCAGGTTAGTACTGGAACAGGTGACTGCCAAGGAATACCATGTGCTTTATTTCACACACACACACTTCTGGAATCCTAGTTCAACACTCAAACCATTACACCACATTGGATCCCTGGTCTGTGATCCTCACTGGCTAAAAATCCCAAAGAAAGGAAGAGAATCAACAAGCAGAAAGACAGGTAGGAGGACATGAGCACAAGAATCATTTATCGTATTTGCTTGTTCATAAGATGCACCTTTTCCCCAAAAAATAACACTTGAAAATGCCTGTGTCTTATATGCTGGTTCATCTTATATGCCACAAATATGGTATGCAGTAGCAGTCCATGGGTCCCATCCTGTGGAATACCTTTCCAGCTTAGACATTACATTTTTATATACACAAGAGGAATCATGTGTAAGCCTAGCTTTTTACTGAAGCATGCTCTGAAACTGGTCCAGACTACAGACCAGGAAATCTGAAGGGGACAAGCCAGCCAAGACAGGAACAAGAGCTTCTGGCAACCTCACTTTGTCTCTAAAAAGACAAATTAACAGGAAGACAGAATGTAAGTGAAGGCTGAAGGACTATACTGCCCACGTCAGCACTGAAAGTTGAAAAAGTTCACAAAGTATTCTAAAGGGACATAAAGAAAAGACAGAAGAGTGGGAGTAAATTCCCAGCAGCATAGTGATCAGGTAGAATACTCTATTGGCATGAGGAACTGGTGCCAAGTCTGCTCCTTTATTTGTTTCTCCACTGAGAATGAGTTCTGTGAACAATTAGTGCCAGAAATGGCAGATGTCCAAGTCACTGGGGGTTTGTTAAGAAAAATTAAGAAGGGTACATATAAGACTGAGACAAATGCAAAAGTCACAGATACTGTAGAGTATTTGGTCACTGTGTGGGAGAGTGGAAGCCATTACATGTTCATGTTCATGTACATGTACATACACACACAAATCAATGATATTGGATCCTCCCTTGGCAACTGTGGACACATGTTCAGAATCAAGGTCCTCTCCTTTTTCTTCATGGGAGTTAAACACTAAGAAGAAAAGAAGAAAAATGGAAGTCACAGTCTCTGTCAAAGGAACTTTCCACAGGTTTGGTAGTTCAGGATTCAACTTTCTCAGAGCATTCTTATTCAACATTCCAAAACTCACACTGTACCTCCCTTCTAGCCCAGCATGGATAAGAAAGAGACAAAACCTTTCATATCACTTCCTTTAGCTTATTTACTTGGCTGAGCTGCCTTGCCATGGCTCTAATCTGTTAGGTCAAACCACATTAGGGCTGATGCAAACTGATGCCATTTGTTTGAAAAAGCTCAGCACACCAAACAATTTTAAGGCACAGTCTCTAAGCACTCCATGCCCCCCCCATTTCTTGCATTTTTGTCCATGCATCCATGCATAAGAGTGAACTAAGAACCCTGTTCTCACACTGATCTTCTCCCTCATGAATCTGAACACACAGAGTGAAAGTAAAACAGCTTCAACTGACTTCGGTGCTCCAGCCTCAAAATATTTCCATTCACTGTTGAGAACCACAGTCAGACAGCAGGGTTTCCTATTTTATGATTGTGTGTATAATTATGTACAGAGATTTTGGAGAGAGCAGGAAGATGTGATCCTGTCCCCATCCACCACCACAGGGCAATTCCAACTTTTGATAATTAAGTCAACTATGGACTTTGGGTTGCTACACATGTTGTGTAATTTATGTTTACAGGCTGCCTCTTGTGGTCAGTCCCTTACAAGGTATCTTCAAACATATTTTGAAAATAGTGATCAATAGTTGAGATTTAACCACAAGCCAAACATCAGTGGTAAAACAATGGCAATGAAGTCAGCAGTATCAACAAAACCAACATGTAACCCAAAGGAACAACATCAACAGTTTGAAGGAAATCAGCACCTTCATAGCCTCCCTTTAAAAGCTTCAGCAGTTCTAAACAAATGGAGGTTTAAAGGCTTTTAATCAAGGGGCCGTATGTACTTTAGGTGCAAGAGAATTCCACAAGTCTGGGTCCACTGCCAAGAAGATTCTATCCCTTGCACCTGCAACTTAATTGATTTCACCAGCAGTTCCAAGGCACAGAATGTACTGCCGATCACTAAGAGGCCTAGACACAGAGCAATGTGATTTGGGGTCCCAAGAAGTATTTCGTGTCAATATCCAAGCTGCCATCACCAGCAATAACGCTGATACACATTCTTTCAATAAAACTAAGCTTCTTGGCAAGCATTTGTACTAAATCCAACTTTATTTTCATTCTCAAGTCATTTACACACGTTTTGCTCACTGCACAATACATTAAAAATGTATTTCTCAAGATACAAACGCACTGTTCTAACCCAATCGAAGCCATGGTCTCCAGAGCCAGAAGAAAAATGATTGGCTACATTAAGGATCACTATAGGATGTAATCATTTTTAACCTCTTTAATACAAATTTTTGGAAAAATTAGTCATGCAGCTCCAATTGCAGATTACAACAAAATATTTTAGACACTTTCTTAAGATCAACTATATCAAATTGTTTGGTCAGTTTAATATATTCAGACCATGAAGCAACCCAGTTATATGGCACGCACAGTCTGAGCAACAGAATGCAAATGAGTCCCACTGCAAGTAATTATGCACAACACAAACAACACGGTCTCGGCTGGCAACTAGAAAATGCTGAAACAAGATCCAATAAGAAATTTGTTTGAGTTGTAAATATGACCCTGAAACCATACCACCATGCTTGTATTTATATTTAAGGCTAATACAGACCAGCACTAAAATATTCCATAACTTCAAGATTATGCTTTTGCCATCAACGCACCTAGAATATAAGTTAAATGAAAAGCATACCCCTCAAAAAGTGGGAGTAGTAAAACATCAAATAAGTTAACAGAGCCCAAATTCCCTGGAGGTTTTGTCACTCTCTTCAGAATTCAGCCAGGTTCATAAAGGACTTTGGGATAATTCCACAAAGTCTGTTCTACCATCATATTGCCACATTTTTCACTTCCCTCAGCTTACACTAGGGATAAGGAATGTCTAACCCTCCAGATGCTATTAGACTGCAATTCCCATCATCTATCAGCCAGCTGGTAAAACTGAATTACTGTGTCACGAAATGATGTATATCTAAAAAGTGTGTCACCAAAATGAAAAGTTTGAAAAGCTCTCCTCTAAATGCTTCTTCTAAAAGGCATCTAGAGATGACTTCTTCTTTCACCAGCTGCTATTTTAGTTATGATTTCCATTTTGGTAGCTAAACTTACAAATTTAGAAGTTTATCTACTCTCCATCCACCACTTTTCCCTGTGTTTTGCTGCTCACATATATTCAGTAAGGGCTTCTGGAGGTAGCTTCTGCACTCGCGCCCCACCCCTTCCTTCCGCAGCGCAGTCTGGGAGCTGTAGGCTGCGCTGGGGGAAGGAAGCGTGACCACCCCAGCTTGCCGAAGCACCGCACGCAGGTAAATGCGTGAGGGCGCCGCGAGCATTGCGCGAGTGTGCAGTTTTTTCAGCTTACAGCCGAAAATAAAAAATGCACGCTCGCCCTGCTTCAGCCTCGTGAGTGTTGCGCGAGTGGAAGTGCATCATACGGAGCGATGCTCCCACTCATGCGATGCTCAAGGGGCGCTTGCGCAAAAGAAAAGCATGCGAAAAGGGCCTCAGAGTTGCCACATCCAAAACTCACAAAATGAGACAGGACTATTGTTAATATGTAGTGCTCTGTCTATAGAACTGTATGCTAACCGGAATAAGGTGAAGAAACAGACTGGGCACATGGTTTAGCAGTTTTTTAGAAAAGCAAGGAAAATGTTCACTTCAGGTTAGATGGGGAGGTAGAAAGTAATCAGTCCTAGTTTAAAATACAAATACCCTAAACTATCTTCTGTTAGTATAATTTCCCTATTATATAGCAGGCAAAACCCTAAACCTTGGTTTCCCAAGTGATAGTGATTTCCTATAACTTGGCAACAGGAATACACTTCCATCAGAATATATGAATACACTTCTGACACCAGAAACAATAAATGACTCTAGCTTTGTTAGTTTCCATGTGCTTTCCTAATCCATGTTTTTTTTTCCTTTGTAGCATTTGTGCTAAGGCTATAATTCAGAGCAAGTTTTCTGGCTCAGGATAAATTTCCCATTTTATAAGGAGTATCCTTCCAAAAAGCCTGGGCTCAGACAGTGAAAATCTGCCAATTCCAAGGATTTTCCCTAAACAGCCATGAACTGGGTCAAGTTGTTTTCTAACTTTTCTCATGCTGAAATAGTTATACATCACTTAACCCACTGTGTTCAGCTGCTGCAAAAGACAGTTTCTGCACATGGTTCAACTTCAAGATGTAGTTAACTTTCATTCTGATTTTCTCCTCCATTTAGTTGGATTGCAACTAAACAATCCCACTGCTTTCATTATTATATTTTTAATTTAACCACTAAGATCTTGGTGCAACCTTCTTTACAATTTTGGATTGCAAAATGACATTCTAAGCTGTCTTCCTTATTTATAAAGACCTTTCTCATAACAGCATTTTGTTAAAAAACAAATTTGAAACTTTAATTTTGAAACTGGCCTTTTTCTAGGGGAAACTAATATGGGGCAAGCAAGAAGCAGAAATTGGCAAAGTCTGTGCCCTACCCCTGAGCTGCAGTCCTTCCCCTAGGAGATACTACCACGGAAGCACATGCACACAGAGTGCTGCAATCAGCATGCAAATATCTCCCCTTCAAACATTAAAAGGAATAAAGGAAATTATTCTTTTGTACTGAACATGAAGTCTATACTGTACATGAAATCACACAGAAAGAGGAAGGCATAATAGTACAGGCACTGAAGAAAAGCAAGCAGAGTTAGGAGACAAACAGTCCAGTTCATGCACAAACAAGCATGAAGCAGTTGTGGTGATGAGCAAAAAGTATGCTTTTTTCAACCTGGGAAATCTGTTGCAAGCCAGGGGGAGGCAAGCCAAGTGAATGAGGCCAACCTTAGCTCTCAATTATGGTATTGCAGCTGGCCTGGGAAGACTGTGATGCCAAACCATTATTTGTCAGAAATAGTCATAGGCACCTTAAGTAATAGAGACAATGAGCAAAACCTTGTTCTATATAACATTTGGGACGCGGCCAACCTACCTCCTGCTCTTGGCCCATTTTCTTCTGAAAATACTGTTTCAACAAGCAAGCAATCTAGTCTAGAGATTGACAAGTCTTTACATGCTTACATATATCAGAGGTGGGCGTAAAAAGAACAACAGAATTTTATAAGTGAAAAATTATTATGCTGTAGAAGTTGCAGTATACAAACCTCAGAGTTCTCAACCTGTGCATTTTCAACAGAACAATAAAAACTGATTTGTGACTTGTTGCTAGTAGTCCTCCTCTTATTCAGGGAGGAGTTTCACAACTACAGCTTCAAGAGGGAGGTAGAAAGAAGAAGGAAATGTTTAAAATGGGGAATTACTTTTATCTTCTTTCACATACAAACCTATGTTCTGCATGCACTGCAGGCAAATGTACTCAATGTTTTTTGAAAAAATGTGCCAACATCTTCCTATTTCCTATGCACAGTTTAAATGAATAATAGAAGGAACTGAAATCAAAATGTAAAACACTTTTGCCTACTTACCTGTTAAAACTGTAATCCTATGCACAGTGCTCTAGGAGAAAGCCACACTGAACACAATGGGAGACATTTCTAAGTAAATATAGACAGAAATATCCTCAACAAATACAGATAGTTCTGCATGGCAGCTGCAATCCATCCCCTCCTCCCTGACAAACCAACAAACAAATCTCATAGTATCTCTTCTATTCTGCATTCACACATGCCAAGGTTTCCAAATAGTAAGGAATTTTCAATGAAAACATAATTTGCATTACTGCATTTAACATACTCCCACTCATTCTTAGACCAGTTCAGTATGTATATACTGCTACACATGTAAAATACACTATATGCTCTCAAGAACCACATGAAAAATAGTGAAGGCTTGGTGAGCTAGGCAGCTACAATATAGCACAAAGAAGACAGGCACAAATAACAAAAGACAAATAAAAAAAGGCCTGTCTCTAAAACGTGTGGCATTTTATTAAGCTCAATTGCTTATAAACATATTCTTGAAAGTCTATTATCCCCCAAATCTACAAAGAAAACAAAAATCACAAATTTCTCAGGAGAACTGTTTCATATTTTGAACTACTGTTGGGCTTACGAAAGCATTATGGGCACTTCAGATGGGTCTTTCTTTGGTTTTTCTTCAGATACAATGCAGCTATGGCAATATGCCAGAGAAAGCATAATTTGGTTAATACAGAGCACAGCAGAGTTATATAGTGCGTTTCCATCATACATGCACAAGTTGGTAGACTGAATTCTTCAAAGGAGGACATGGTAAAACAGAAGGATGAGAACTGATATGTTTTTTTTTCCACAGTATGCCAATAGAATGCAAGGTCATCAACAATTCGTAGACATTAACTTGAGGAAATATTGTTAATTACTTACTGAAAAGCTGCGTAAAGAACTGAAAGTAAGGCAAAAGCAAAAGCAAAACTAAGACCAATTGCAGATATTAGAAGTCCTGGAAACTACCCAGGTTCTTTCCCACACATCCATGGAACCTCTACTATATGTAGAGGAGCTCTACGCAGCAAACTTTTGCAAAACCAAGGGGAGCAATTATAGGCCCTTTTCACATGGCATTTACCACACGAAAGGGCCTCTGGAGCATCGTGTGATTGTGAGGAGCCGTCCACATGACATCCTCGCAATTTCACGAGGCTGCCAGAGCTGGCAGGCACCAATCGCACACTATTTCATTTTCGACTTGTAGCTGAAAATGGTGCACGATCATGCATCACTCCAGGGTCCCGCACACACTTACCATGTGTGCGGAGACTCCAGAGCTGTGGCGCCTGTGCTTCCTGCCCAGGACAGCCTGGGAAAATCCCAGGCTGTGCTGCAGAAGAAGAGGCAGAATCCTCATGCTGCCTGCTGGCCGGCAGGCAGGAGCTGCAGAGCTGAAGCAGCAGGGATGCAAGAGCCTCTTGCAAGAGGCTGCTTGCGCGATCCCTGCGCCCCAGCACCAAGAAAAGGTAAGTTGCGGAAAGGGCTATAGAATGGTAAGAGAACGGCATCTGGAATTAAAGCTATATATTCATCCTTGAAGTGACCTAAAACAACAACCATCCAAAAAGCAGATTGCCTTACACCCACACACATACCTGATTCTTGGTTCAAGAGGACGTTCTCCTCCTTCTCTCTCCACCCCTCTCCATGCTCAATTGAGTTTACACAGCAAATGTGCCAAACATCTACGGCATTAACAAAATGCATCTCCTTATCCCAGCCACTCCATCAATCTTTGGTCATGCTTTTTTAAAGGAAAATTTGGGGGGTGGGGAATTAGCTGTCTATGGGAGAAAATGTAGAGATGGCTCATCAGAAAGGATTTTTGTTTATTAGAAGCAATGGGTATAAACTACTGTTCATCTAGCACAGCATTCAGCAAGACTTCTGACATGGATTTTATGCATCTCAAACAATAGGAAGCAGCATTTTCTAGTCCATATAGCAGACTGAAAGAAATGCAAGGACTGGTCAAACTCTCACAGAAAAATGTTGTGTAACATATAAACATGCTTCCAGCTTTCCACAAGAATTGTTTTCCACAGTTCAGGTTTAGCTTCAAGGTGGCATATTCAAAAGACCTAAATACCCTAAAGGCACCAGATCCCATCTGATCTTGGAAACTAAGGCCATTTCTGCACTGGACTGTTATAGTGCTATTATTCCACTTTCAACATCCTATGAAATCCTGGTCTTTGCAGTTTAGGGAGGGGCCAGCTGGCCCCTCCCTAAACTGCAAACCCCAGGATTCCATAGGATGTTGAAAGTGGAATAGCAGCACTATAATAGTCTGGTCCAGAAATGGCTTAAGTGGAGTCAGCCCTGGTTAGTACCTGGATGGGACAGCACCAACAAATACCAGGTGCTATAGGCTATATTTCATAGGAAGTAACTGACAAAACCACCTCTGAATATTCCTTGCCTAAGAAAACCTTATGGAATTCATGGGGTTGCCATAAGTCAACAAGCGAGTTGGAGGCACATACATAGCATACTTGAAGAACGGGAAGCTTCCCACTTTCAAGTGTCCCATCATGTTCATAGAGGACGATTAAAGAATTCAACACAAATGCAGATCTACTATTGAGATAAAAACTGCAAACCATTTTCAAATTTAACATGTGATATATATATCATGCAGGTCTACAGTCTCTGCCTTTCCCTCATCACACACATATTGTACACGCAAAAGATTTTTTTTCTTTTTCTTAGTCGACTCCCAATTCACTACCTACTTCTCAAAGATTTCTCTAAACTGCCATTCCTTCAATGCAACGTTTAAAATGTTGCATGTGGACCAACCATTTGTATACATAGTACTGATACACACAGTACTGAACTCTTATGTTTCATAACACATTTCCCTCACGAAAAATGTCAGATACTCAGGTCCCCTTCACAATAGACATGGAAAGGTTTTTTATTATCATTATTTCCTGAAAGAAAAAGGGTTTCCAACACTATGGAAAAATGAGGCAGCTATGAGATTATACATACACTGCAAAGGTTTGAGAGGGGTGGTAATTTGCACTGAAATACATATGTTTTTTCTGTACAAAACAGATTCTTGCACAGAAAACACTGCTTCTGCACAGAAAACAGTGCATTTTGCACAGAAACACTAGTTCCTGAATGATGTTTTCTGAGCAAAGTATATGGGGTTTGTTGGGGGAAAAAATGTCTTTCTGTCCATTGTCCCTAAATCTCTGAAAAATTGTATGATATGTCAATAATGTTCAGGAGCCACACAGAAATGTTCATACCCCTCTGTGACAGGGAGGAAACTATAATAATTGCTTACTCTTGCAAGTAATGGTGAAAAATGTGAAAATTTACATCCTTGCTTTATCTGTGGGGCCAACAGGATCTGCTTCTACATGACGCAATATCACTGTATAAGGCTGAGCACACAAACAGCATGCCAGTTTGAGTATAGACCATCACACAGGTCTTTCCCACCTAGCAACGTGGTGACCACGGTGACTGCTGGGAAAGAGAAAGACATACGCTGTTGGCCCTGGTCATGTGGTCTCATTATTCATATACGTACCCATGTAACACAACATACTGATTACACATGTGATGAGGGGGAGGAGTTTGGTCTGAAGACTTCTCTGCTGTACACATTCATGCAAGAAGATACAGCCTACCATGAACGGGATGACTTTTAAACACTCAATTGTGAGTGGATGTACATCCAACGGGATGCAAGAGATCAACAGTTAAAGAAGCAAGGAAAATATATTGCCTCCAGATTCTGGATTTCCAGTTCCCAATATCCCCATCCAACAGGGCTAATAGTTCGGGATGGTCAGAGTTCTAATACAACATCTGGAAATCCAAGGGCTTTCCCCATTATACTGTTCAAACTGTATGTACAATTTCTGCCTAGGGAAACATCATTCTTCTCAGCAGCTAGCTTGAGTGTATGTTCAAACCTTTTAGCCAAAGGATTTTCTCTTTAAAATTATCACCTTCCATAATTATGTTGCTAATGTGTTTGCTGTGCCTTTCAGGCTTTGAACAGCATAGAATAAATGTGCAGATACAAGGCTGTATTGTACTGTATTTTAAAACAACCTCTTTCATGTATGTTTTAAACTATGTCCTTGTTTTCCTAAATAAATCTAGTTTTATTTAAGCATTTTTGTTACTCAGAACTGTGACACATTAAAAGTCTTGTATAACGTTCAGCAAGCTTTCTTAGACCAACAGATGCATTGGGAGCTTTTTTGATATAGCACAGAACATGGTTTTCAGATGCCAATCACAGAGTAATTAAGAATACATGCAAAGAATCCCACCAGTCCTTCTCATTTCTGTTAGATCTCCAAACCTCTCAGTGCTAACTAAAGGCACTTTAACTCTCCACAGTTAGGAAAAGGTAAGTACTTTCTTTGAAATAAATAAATAAACCAAGCAATGACTGACCAAGAAGTGACCGAGAGCTTGTCAGGCAAGCAGTAAGTCTGATTAGCTTACTCACATTAATGTGTGTGTGTGTCTGCTTAGCAGCTGTCAAATGAGTTTCTATAACTGATAAGGTTCTTGATTATCCAGAATTGCCACCAATAATTTTGAAAGCTATTTATGGTTAAGAGTGGTGATAACATTTTTCTCAGCATGATTACTTTGAAAGAAAATTTCAAATGGAAACAAAAATTGTTCAAATTTTAAATTAATATTCATTTGCCTGAGAGTAAGCCCTCTGTAATCTATATCCTGACTACCACTAAATACTTAGATAACTAACAGTGATTTGAAATGTCTAGCCTCGTGCATTTTTCCTCAACCTATTTCATTCAAGCAGATCGATCAATCCACACTCTTATACAGCTTCCACATCACTATAACAGAGAAAAACAAGCTTCTCTTCAAAAGTCACCAAAGAATAAGAATAGCTGAAACAGGGAAGTGACACTTTAATAAGTTAAATGTAATATTTCAGATAAATTTTACAGTTCCTAAAAATACTAACAGATTTTTCCTTGGCGTTTCGCAAAACTCATACATTTCTAAGCCTTTACAGACCACATTAACTAATAGGCACTGACTAGAATTTGAACTTTGTTTAATTACTGCCTGTAGAAAACAAAATGACTGAGCATGTGTGTCTGCTTTTTGTTTAAACAATGAAGTCTTGTGTAAGGAGTCACAGACTGGATGTTGTGGCTGAGTGTTCAGTTGCTTGTGCAAGATATAGGTTTCATTATTCAAATTATGAGTTATAGATAATATTTTAGGAAATATATGCCCTACATTTGCACTATATGGGAATTAATGTATTTCTATAATTATTATTTTTTTAAAAAAAAACTTACCCTCTGAACATGAAACCTGTAATACTAATGAATTTTGATATTACAAATAAGAACATTTAGGCAAAAGTAGTAGATACCTGAATCTAAAGATCATTTGTCACAATGTTCAGTGCGTGACATTGTATCACTTCCCAAACACAGCTTTTTAATCTGTGCTTTTTAATTTCTGCTTATGCACTGACAATCAGTATCTGTGGGGCCAACAGTATTTTATACCATTAATTTTCCTTTACACGTTTTCTTCATTTTTTGCTCTGCAAAATGATGGATAACAATTAGGGCAAACTTGGAAATGAACATTAGCAGGCATTTTTCTTTAACAATAAACTGTTAGAATAATTAAAAATCATGCACAGTGGTCAGTTTTAGAAAAGCAAAATACTGAGGTATTAAATCTATTTAAAATATACAATGTTTATTAAATGTTTTATTTAAAAAAAATGAATTCTGCATCCAGAAACCCATGCAGAAATAAACCAACAGGCTAAGGAATGATCTGCATGTAAAAAGCCATCAGCCGGACTCAAGGAATTTATAGCACAGACACCAGGGGTTGCCAGCATTACCTTACTAATACGGTCAACCTGAGCAAGAGATAAATGATGTCTTGCCAGCAGAAATTAACTCCGTTGCAAGTTAAGCTCTCTCACTTCTCATTGCCTCAGGTGCCCTAAAGCAGTATATATTTTCTAACATGTTTTACAAACAGACTAACATATCTGAAATGAAGTATGTTAATAAATACCAAAAGTAAAAAGCTTACCATCTAATGGCAAAGCAAAATAATTATTACTCCCTCTCAGCCCCATCCACTGCAAAACTAATTACTGCTAGGTTCCACTGCTGGTGCAGAATACAGAAAGACTGACAACTTCTTTGCATTTTTTAAAAAATACCTATTCTCCATAGATTGATTCTACAAGCTAGGTTTTAGAAGGAAGTCTATTTTCAGTTATAAAATATATCGGTTTCTATGGGACTAAGTACCCTAAAAGCACCAGATCCTGCCTGATCTTGGAAGCTAAGCAGGGTCAGGCCAGGTTACTACTTGAATGGGAGACTGCCAATGAATACCAGGTGCTGTAGGCTCTATTTCAGAGGAAGGAACTGGCAAAACCACCTCTGAGTTTTGCTTGCCTAAGAAAACCCTATGGAATTCATGAGGTCATCATAAGTCGACAGGTGACTAGAAAGCACATATACACACACAAGCATATAGAGCTCATTGCAGGTCCGGTCATTTACAGTTGGGAAATGGAAAGATAAGAGGCATTTAAAAGCACAGTATGCTATGTAAAAGCAAAGTGTGCTGTGCACCTTGAAGACTGACAAATTCACTGTAGCATACATTTGCATGGACTACAGCCCAAATCCTAGGGATGCCTACTCGGAAGTAAATCTCACTGGATTGAATGAGGCCATACACAGGTATATACATACAAATTAAATAGGAGGAAGGAAGAGGGACATAATTTGCATCTTCCTAGATCCTATTACATTCTATCCCACTTCCACAACTGTATAAATATACCTTATAACCTGAAGTTTTACTATCACT